>JAMWYP010000255.1:0-689111 GCA_025563575.1 Acacia pycnantha
AATGAGGGTATGTTTGGTTTGAGGGAGGAGGAAGGAGTGGAAGAGAAAGTTGAAAGAAAAAATTTCTCTCATTTTTACAAAATCACCATAAATAATTTTCAATATTTTTAAAATATATTCTCAAAAAAAAAAAAAAATTCTTCTTATTAATGACAAAATGATCAATGTCCTCTAAAAAATTATCTTCCTCCCTTCCTCTTCCTTCAAACCAAACATACACTTGAAACTGAGACTGAGACTGAGAATATCATGTCAATGGGATTGCGGCAAAATCACCTCGCTATTTCTTTCTCAATCATGGGATTGAAAATTTTGAAGAAAAAATATCACCGTTTATAATAAAGTTTGGACAAGTGTACCCTCTCAATTTTGACCCAAATTATCTCTTCTAATCGCTCTTTGTTATCATTGCTCCCGTTCTCCATTGTTGCTCCTATCTCCTCCTTCTTTTTTATGCAAGAGCAAATATTCATATCAATAAGTCCTTACAGACGAAAAGAAAGAATGACAGAGACATTAAAGTAGTAAAAAACCTAGAACCAATGAAACCACAAGCATATCTAAAATAGGTACGAAGGACATAGAGATCATTGATCACTACACTCTGCATCTGGGGCAGCCTTTTCAAACCTTTGTGCTGGGTTTTTGATTTCACAATCAGCCATAAAATCATCCATCCCTCTGGGTTAGATGCTTGATTTGGTAATGAGCAGAAGAACATCCTGAATAAAATTCAATTTAACCAGCATCTTGCTTTCCTGTGGCATGGCCTCTGTGAATTAAAAAAAATGATTTTATCAAAGACTTATTTGTTTGAGTCAGGACGTAGAACTTTAACAAAAGCATTGCAAGGGTACTTCTTTTCTTCTATGTCGACTCACATGGTTGCCCAAAGAGCAATTTTTTTTTTAAAACTAAAATATCAATAATTATGTTATGTTTTAACTAATTTGAGTTTAGTTTAATTTGGGGGCACTCACAGAGTAAGGGTAGTAATTTGAGTTAAACTTCAGTCATTTTGTTATGTCTGCTGCTGTTTAAGATTATACAGTGCAGGAAGCAGTAATAGAGAGGAAGATTGGGGAAGAAATGGAGGCTAGTCACAATGGGAGAAGGGGTAAAAAGTTTTGTTATAATATTTTTCTTTTCCCAATTAAATATAAGGGTATCATAATCTTTTATAATTTGTGACTAGTAATAAGCGGCATGTCACTTGAGTAATGTCTCGAGTTGGCCTTGTGAATGTAGAAAGCCCCATTCATGAGACTCACCCACCATAACTAGGTGCGCGACCGTGTTGGATGCGGATTAGTCGAGGCGAAGCTCCTGATACTGGGATGGGCAAGAATCGAAAAAAAAATTAATTTAAGCATTCCCTTCCAATAACTCTATACCAAACATAATTTAAATGGGAACCAGTTTTGCGAAGCTCCGGATGGGACAAGCAACCGAAAAAAAAAATTTAAGCATTCCCTTCCAATAACTCTATACCAAACATAATTTAAATGGAAACCAGTTTTGGTGATTATCTTTTGGATAAGCACAATTTTCCTATCCTATCTGGATAGTCCAGATTTAAGTTTTTTTAAAAAAATCATTTTTTGAAATAATATTAGTTAAGAGATTATTTTTATTTTATATTTTCAACATTAAAATAATTTTTTTAAAATAAAAAGTAAAAAATATCAAATCTGGACCAGATCCCATATGGACAATTTAGATGAGATAAACAAAGTGGATAGCCACCGAAACTAAATCCATTTAAATGTCTTAATCTCAGTCCCAATATCATTCCTTATCCCAATCCCAATAACAATCCATCAAAAATTCAGTGCTACGTACCAAACACTGTCTTTGGTGATATCCCGGTTTATTGAGATACGGCATAATATTAAAAGATAGGAAAAATCTCATATAAAAACGGTTGAATTATCAAAATTCTAATTTAAATCACTAAACTTAATAAATTATATACTCTGTATCAAGTGATGCATCATAATTAAGAATTTAAAATTTGAGTCAGTTTATCTCCATATCTCTTAATTATTAAAACATTAAAATTTAAAATTAACCATATTATTTACCCTATCAATTAATTCCTTGAAAAGTAAGGGACGACGGAACACGGTTTGTTTTTCTACCTCTTTCCAAGCATTAATTGTGTCGGCAGTGATGAATGAAATATTTACCATATTACCATCAAACTATGAAAACTCTGTTATGGCTTTGTTGATTTTATCTCAAAAAAAAAAATATGCACAATAATGTTTTTAAATAATATCCGGTTATATAAAATAATGTATTAAAATAAATTAAAATATATTGGAATGGTAGGTCTACATATCCGCGTAGAAATCTATTACATTCTTTCAATATTTATGTTTTCAATCAAGATTTTATCTCCCAAGTTTAAATTTTGAATCATATATCCTGAATATATAATCTATGATTATTTTTTTTTATAAAGGGGAAAATCACATATAAAGATTTTCGAGTAACATTGTAATATACAAGAATTCACCTCTTTCAATTATATATACTCCTACTTTCTTATAAAACCAAATATTGTATTAAAAAGAATATTGTGCATAATTAATGTTTGAAAATTAGTAGAGCACAAAGTCGTATAGTACTTCTCAAGGAATTAATTGATAGAGTAAATAATATGGTTGTATTTTCAATTTTGTCTTTTTAATAATTAAGGAATATTGAGGTAATTCGACCAAATTTTAAAGGAAAAATTCGAAATAAATATCATTTGAACTTATAAAACCCTTGGCAACTCTATCTGTCATGCTTGGATGAGGTTTCCATTACAAGCTCGGCGTTGACAGGTTTAAATACTCCCTCCGTCCTTAATTATAGGAGCAAATTTTGGAGTTGGTTTTGGTCCTAATTATAAGAGCAAGTTTTAAATTTTGTCAATTTTTTCCTATAATACCCCTATTTATACTTATTATTAGGAGCATTATATATATGTGTGTTTACATATATATGTAGATTTGTGTTTATGTGTGTCAATATATATATGTGTGAACACACACACATATATAAACATATATATATGTGTGTGTGTGTGCTGTGGCGGATCTAAGAGTAAGACTTGGGGGGCAAGTGCCCCCCCTTAAAATTACGTTTCTAAACCCAAAAAAAAAAAAAATTAAGGTGAAATTCAAATACTAGAGAATCATTTCGCATCGTAGAATCAAATAAATAGAACTTCTTTGAATCAAACGTTCGCCATTTGTTTAATGTTTTATATTGAAAAAGATGTATTTGATGGCATTGATAATAGGGCAATTACGATGAAATTCCAAAAAATAAGGTTTAGAATATATGTGCTTGAACTTATATTGTAATTATTTTTATTGTAATATACTTTTGTTATTAAAATATATGTGCTTGAACTTATTTAGTGCCCAGCCTTGTTATTTTTAATAGCACTTTTGCTATCTCTAACCGTACTTAGCCTTGTTTTTCCCTTTATATTCTTTTGTTTTTTTAATGTATTTAAAACTTTTCTCTAAAAAAATTTTCGGGGGCGCTGACCCCGAACCCCCGAGTCTCCCCATAAATTGTGCTCCCCCTTTCGTAAATTTCTGGATCCGCCCTTGTGTGTGTAGATATATGAGTGTGTGTCTCTATGTATGTAGATAGATCTATATGTATACACATATATATACACACATATATGTATACACATGGCTATATAAAAGCAACTAATATACATATATAAACTAATATGTCATGGATATCTAACGTAAGGCAAATTAGAAACACTTATAATTAGGGCAACTTGTGTCATTTTAAATTTATATAAGGACATTTTAGGAAAATGAGTAAAATTAACTAATCTAACTCCTCTCCTTAATTCTCCCAAAATCGGTTAAATTGCTCCTATAATTAGGGACGGAGAGAGTATAAAATTAAAATAATTTTGTAATTTAAAGATCCTATTTTCCTTGAACAAAAGAAAAGTGGAAAATCCTTTGTAACCGAGCTGAATAACCCAAATTTCAAGGGTGTACTAATTTTTTTAAAAAAAATAATTAACCAGGATTAAATTGGGATTCAGAAATTTTGTCAATTTATTTCAATGCCTCTAAATTATTAAAAAAGAAAAATTGAAAACGTGTGAGTAAAAATGAATTAAAAATGTTTCGGACTAGCAATGACCCTTGGGTCAGGGCATTTGGCTGGCAGCTGTTCTTATTTCTTCAGACAAGATTTTAATTTTGAGTACTATAAACAAATTTTCTTTTTAAAAAAAATATCTTCAGGTATTGTTTGACACATAAAAATTATCGCTTATTAAAATCCCTCATTTTTAGTCTATCCTTCTAAAAATTTAACTTCTCATAGAAAATTCTCGCTTCACACAAAAGGGTTGTGAACTATTCCCTATGATCCTTAATATAGGATATATTTAGGGGTTGTTCTTGATCCTAACTATTTCCTATTGATATTCTCTCAATAATATCAAAGAATAAGGAATGTGAGAATTAAGAAAATGACTAGAATGTTTTAGAAAATACATGTTATATTAATCTAAAATAGTTCTATTGCACATGAAATGAAATATATATAATATATATATATATATATATATATATATATAATATATATATAACATTTACGCTAAGGAACTAAAACATTTCTCGCAACATGAAAAGTACTATTAACTAACTTAACTCACTTGCTCAATCTAATTAAATTAGATAAATATATTTTATATTAAGCATCGGAGGAAGTAGTATTTTTCATGATTCTTTTATTTGTTTTACCATTATCATGACATAAATTTGTAAGAATAGTCCAGAAATGAAAAATAAAAAATAAAGAAAGAAAAATAAAAGGGTTAAAGATTAATTTTGTCCCGGAAGTTTTCACTAAGGGCAATTTTTGCCTCGAAAGTTTCAAAAATAGAGCAATTTTACCTTATCTATTATCTCGTTAATTTTGACCATTAGTTGACCAAATATACTACTAAGCTTTTAGTCCCTATATCATTCACGTCATTTTTGTTATTGTGCAAGTTTTCTCCATAAGTTTTAAATTTAACTTTGAAAAAAAGAATGAAGTAGATTATACATGGACTTTTGGGACAAATTTGCATCTTAACAAAAATAATGTGTATGACATATGGACTGATATATCAACATATTTAGTTAGGATAACGGCCTGAGCAAAATTGTTCCTTTTTTAAATTTTAGGATAAAATTGTACCTTCTAAAATAAAAACTTTGTTAGCTAAACTCTAGTAGGAAACACACCAGTAGCATATATTTGTTGGTTAGGTGAGACTTGAATTTGCCACTCTTCTAAAATTTTCAACTACATTTCATAGGGCCAGATAACCAGAACAACAACAGCTCTTATTTCACTAGATTAAATTAATTGCATTGATCATGGTGTTATTATAAACAATGAAATCTTTAAATAATGGACTTAATAAGAAACATGAGGCTTTTTGTCAACCAAAAGAAGTTTATTTGTATTGGATTCACACTCTCAATCTCCATCAACATGTTAGAATAAATATAGGAATAATTAAGAAAATATAGGAATAAAATATAGGAGATTTCGCCCGCTTTGGATCGTGGGTTAACCCAACCCCTTTTCTAAAATTTATTTATAAAAAAGAAGAAGAAATAATTACCTAAATACATAATATGTGAACTTTAAAATTAAGAGTAACAACACAAGACTTTATCAGTAGCACCTCTCGCTATAACAACTTTGCAAGATGATGTGCGGATAATGAGGCATGATGATGATGATCTGGTAATAGCCACCACCCGCCAGAGAACCATTAAGAATAGAGCAAGTGTATTTCAAAGTATTACTCTAAGACCTGGCCTAGGCTATTTATAACTTCTCATCAAAACTTGTAACAGTTTTATCGACAGGTAACCTTAAATCAAATCTCTATCCAAATAACTTGTGGAACAAAATCAGGAGATATTTTATCCAAAATATATTAAACTGATAATATTTAAAGCAATTAATATCTAGATATAATATGATATAATATTATCATTTTAATAAAATGTCATTGTGTTAATAGAGAACAGTGTAGTTGTTTGCCACACCATTAATGGTGGGAAGTGTGAAAAATGTAGACACGATTAAAAAATTGAGAGAGATAATTGAGAAAATGATAAAATAAGACACTAATAAGAAAGTTAATTATTGAAACTTTTAGATATATGTATGCGTTGAGGTTATTAAAAGACTTAAGTCCATATTTTTTCATGGTTAATTTGTTTAACATCAATAAAAATATTTATGTATGTGAAGGAAAAAAACCTATACCCACCTATCTATTATTTATTGATGGTGCACTTCATTGAATGTAAAAGTTTATTTTTTTTTGTTTTTTATAGTAAAGATATCATTCTGACAATAAAAAGACACAAACATTAGAAAAAGGGTCATCACCTTTTTTAATAATAGAAATATAGAATGCAGTAATAATAGAGAATTATCCTATATTTCCTTCCTATTTTTAAATAGGGAGTAATTTATTTGAGGGCTCATAATCCTTATTTAAATTCTCCACCCTGCTAACGTATTGTCGGTTTAAGCTTAAGCCCTCAACATTTATTCCCCAACCTTATCTTCTAATTTATTTGCCCTTCACCTTATCTTCTTATTGGAACTAGAACAAAAAAAAGTTTATAGGGTATATTCTTCTTATCCTATCTGTTTGGCAATTTTGGAATTAATAATTTTACTCTTTATTTATTACTATTTTCTAGACGGGAAATTGACAAAAATAATTTTTTTTTTTAAAAAAAAAAATTACCTAACTAAAGCACATTCCAAACATTTTACCAAAGTAATGCGGTTTGTGACACAATATGCATGGGGTATTTTTGCCGAGAAATTTTTATCCAGGGCAATTTTACTCTAAAAATGTAAAAATAGAGTAATTTTGTCTTGATCATTATCCTGATTAATTTTAAGGTTAGTTGATCAAATATGTTGAACCGATAATCCACATGATATCCATAATATTTTTGTTAAGTACAAATTTTCCTGTAAATTTTAAATATTACTTTGAAAAAGATGATATAAATAACACATGGACTTTGGTGCAAATTTACACCTTAACAAAATGACATGGATGACATGTTGATTGTCGACTCAATATATTTGATCGACTAACCGTCAAAATTAATTCGAATAACGATCAAGGTAAAATTGCCCCTTTCCTACACTTATGGGTAGAATTGCCACTCGTTGAAAAATTCCAGGGCAAAATTGCCTTTAACCCAATTTTAAAATAGAGTTAATAATATTCAATATTGTTTTTTCTTTGTAAAATATGTTATAAATGATTTATAATGATATTACAATTTTTTGGGGTAAAAATAATGATAATAATTGACAGAAGGATTTGGTAACAAAATAATAAACTTAGATATGTATGCTAAAAAATTTATTTCAAAATAATCTATATATATATATATCAAATATTTTTTATTTTTTGATGAGTATTTCTTTTTTATTTCATTAAGGGTATAATCCCTTTTAAGAGTTAGAGCAAAAAGAATTTTTGTTTGTCCTAACAAATACATTTTTTGAAATTCAAACTTTTACTTTTCTATTTAGAAGAATGAGATGGTCTACATACCTGTTCGAAAAACCCCTAAATTATGGTTTTGAAACATGAAAACACTTCTGAAAAACTAAAATAAACAGGTCAACCCATTCAAGCAGTGTCTTCAAATTGGGAAATCCCAGATTGATGTTACTGTCTTCTCTCTCTCTCTCAGCAATTAAGCTTCTATTACTTGTCCCACTATATTAATGATCAGAGCTAAAAGATGCTGTAATGCATATTTCTTCCTCCCCATTAAAACTGATTGTTTGATATATAACTCCTTGACAGTGATGGCCTGAAAGATGAAAGCACCAGTAATTTAAGGGACTCAGTTTCCCTGTCTATCCTTTGAATAGGTAGGTGGAGTTCCTCTCGTTTAGATTTTATTTTTTTTTATTTGGTAATTTTTAGATAAAAAATAATTTTTTTAAAAAAATATTAAAAATGATTCAATATTGCTCCCTCTGTTTCTTTTTTACAAAATACAATTAACCGAGTCACTCACGTTGCTTAAAAAGTTGGAGATAAAAATACTTCCTCATATCCTTAATATAAGGCACCAGGGATGGACCCAAGAATTTTATCGACGGGGGGCGAAAATAAAAAATGCTACGTCAATGGCAGCACTCTTTTCCATAATAATCACGTACAAAAGTATAAATTATTTCATGACCGATATGATTTTTAAAATATTATTAATAACAAAAATAAACCGATTAAAATTAACTATTAGTCATCATCTATATTCTTATAGCCATCTTTTAACAAAACTCAAAACTTGTCTAAAATACTAACCCTAAAATATTTTCTAAACATTATAAAAGTAGTATTATTAGAAAGATAAAATTATGTATAATAAATTTTATGAAGGAAATTTAAAGAAAAGAAGTGATTTTAAATACCTTATTGATTCTCAAAATTTGATGTAAGCTGTTGAAAAAAATGTAAAGGAAGAACTGAAAAGTGCAAAACAAGTGGGATATATTCAAGGTGTGGGCTCCACCTCTTTAATGTTTTTTAATATGTATAAAAAAGCAAACGAACGTACTAATGTATACTTAGTGACTCAGTTAATATGTATGAGACAAACAAACAAACAGACTAATAATATGTATATTGCAAGCAAATCATTTATGTTTTTTTAAAAAAAAATATTAGGGGGCGGGGGCCACCCTAGCCCCCTCTGTGTCCGTCCCTGAAGGCACAATTGAGTTTTGGAGCAATTATAGAAACTAGATAAATTATTTAATCATAATATATATTATGTATCATCAGATATATATTAGTTTATAAATCACACAAATTAGTTTGAAAGAAAAATGAATACTCCAAAGAAATTTATTTATCTTCTTTAATTTTTATAAAAAGTTAATTGTGTCTTATATTCGAAGATAATAGTATGTAAAAAATGTAATTTTTTTGCCAAAAATACCCTCATCTATATGAGATACAGAATATGTGATGGAGAGAGATTGTAGGAATTAAATACACTACTACGTGTGACATGAGTAATTAAATCAATGGCAGAGCCACGTTATGGTCAGCTGGGGCCTCTCTTATCTTATATATTTATATGTATGTATTATATAATATTTTATTTTTATCAATAATTTGACCCTAGCTAGTTTTTTATCTTTTTTATAATTATACTCTTTTTTTATTAGGACGATATTTGGTCTATTACTCATTGGGATGTGAGAGAAAAGTAAAATTATTATTTGAAATATCTATTGAAAATGTTAGTATAATCTTATATCAGGTGTTGTTCATCTTCATTTTAAAGACTAAATAGGTACTCAAAATTACTTCTTTTCACCTCACTCATTTTATGAAAGTTATTCTATGTATTTTTATCTTTCTAATAAGGGTAATATTGTGCTTATTAGTGAAAATTTTGGGTTATGATTTTGGGAGAATCTTGAGTTTTGATAATAGATGACTATATATATATATGTAAAAGATGATTAATAGCTAATTTTCATCGGTTTGGACTTATTATTTGGTTGTCTTATGATTTTATAATGAATTTCTCTTTAAAAATAGATTATAATAGATTATTTTCAAATTGAATCGATTTGTATGTTTTTTAAAAAATATTTTTGGGTTCATATTATATTTTTTTATTTTCTCCAATTATTTTATTTTGAAGTAAGTGGAATGCGTATTTAAGTGTTGGTTTTGTGAATTAAGTAGTACTATAAGAATTAATGTTTAGTGACACAAGATACTAATTAACACTGATATCAATATATTATGAGTCACCAAATTTGTTGTAGGTTGAAAAAGATGAGTAAGGATAAACAAAAAAGTATAGATGTGTTCTTTAAGAAAAAAATAACTTCAGAAAGTGATATTTCTAAAAAAATAATTTATGAAAGTGATGCACCTTGTAATGAGTCTCCTTTTAAACGTCATAGAATTTTTGTTTACTATGTTATCTTTTGATCTATAATTATCGGTTATTATTTATTTGTATTTTTAATGTTATGCGATATTATTTAGTGAATAATTTAATATGTTTATTTTTTACGAGACTAAAATAATTTCTTGGTTCCGCCACTAAATTAAATGGTGTAAAATGAGAAAACAAAAAGAATTGAGAGCATCTAAATGTGTCTTATAAAAGAAAACATGTTATGACCAAATGAGGTTAACATAAGTGGTAGCGGCTTTGTCGCTTAAGTAAGGTCTCGAGTTCGAGCCTGTGAATGCAGAAAAGCCCCTATGAGACTCACCCACCATAACTAGGTGTGCGACCGGTTCGAATCTGGATTAGTTAAGGCGAAGCTCTGGATATCGGATGGAAAAAAAAAAAGTGTTACATACACAAATAGTCTTTTATAATACTGAGGAGAGGAGGGAGTATTATTTTTATATTATTTACTATTCAATTACAAACAGTGCTGTTGTTTTTTCTATTGAATAGCTTATTTGAGTTTTTAAAGTTGGTGATTTCTAGTATAATTCACTGTTGATGAAGCTCTTTTTTAAATACAATGAAGCTATTTTTTTAATAACTGAATGAATAATTTAAAAAATTGATTAATAGTACAAAGTAGAAAATTAATTTTTTTGTATAATATTAATATATGATTCAATTCAAGTGTTGTGTAATACTATCTTGATCCTAATTATAAGACCTGGATTGACTTTTTTGCGAGAGATTAAGAAAACTAAATAAGTTACTTTTAATCATATCATATGTTGTGTATCTTTATATATATATATATATATATAAGTTTCTTAGTCAAATTAATTAGTTTGGAGGAAAAAAAATACAAATACTCTAAAGTAACTTATTTAACTTTCTTAATCTCTAAAAAAAAATCAATTTGATCTTATAATTAAAACCGAGAGAGGAGTAGTAATTGATAAAAATGTTATAGGGGAATTTGTCTGAGGCAATAGAATTATTTTGACTCAGTCCTTTAATAGATTCACTTATTGGAGACTGGAACCAATGAGCAAATGAACATTCAAATAAAGTCCCTTTTTTTTTACCTTTTACCCGAAAGTCATTTTTTTGGCCAACAAAATAAAGTGATTTGAAACTATTAGGACCCGTTTGTTACAAAGAAAGCTTGGGAGGAAAGGGAAGATCCCAATCTTCCCATGGATTTTAATTTTGTTGTACAGTAAAGTCCAGTCAAGATCTTCCAAGTGAGGGTCCATCTTCCTCATTTGAGGGAAAGTGCTTTCCATCCGAAAATGGAAGGAAAGCGCCATCTTCCCCAGGAAGATGGTTTTTTGACAGATTTACCCCTGAAATTCAAATTTGGCGGGAAGTTCGAACTTGGCGGGAAAGTTCAAACTTGGCGGGAAAGTTCAAATTTGGCGGGAAAGTTCAAATTTGGCGAAATTTTTTTCTTCAAAAGTTCGAACTTAACAATAATATATATTTTTAAAATATATTTTAGGAAAAAAAAATTATTTTATTTTGAATTAATTTCTTTTGAGGGTAAAATAGACATTTCCTAATTTTTACCAACTTTCCTCTTCATTTTCTTCCTACCAAACAACTCTGCCATATTCCCTCATCTTTCAAATCTTCCTTTCCTTTCCTTTCCTTCCTCCAAAGTTCCTTTCCTCCCCAAACTTTCTTTATAACAAACGGGTCCTTAGTTTAGGTAAGAGCGGAGATAATATAAATAAGGTTTATCATTTAAGAATTTCTAATATAATGTAAAAAAAAAAAAAAAGTACCAATTAATGTTATTGATTCAACATATTTTGTTGAAATAAAGTAAGATTTTATATTCAAGTTTTATAAATATATATAAGATATATTAAGAAATATCATCACTTATTAATTAAATTCACCCCAAAATAGCAATAACTTCACAAATTTTGTTCCCTTCTCAAAAATCATGATTAATTAAGTAAATATAAATAATCAATATATCATGGTCAATTACTTATTTTATTAAAGTTAAAATAGACATTGCGCATTTTTATTAAATTTAGGATAAACATTATATGAAATATAGCATTTGAATGTTTGAATTGTAGTCTATTACTCACTTTCCCATCCTTCTTAAAAAGATACAAATGACCAAGTTATATATGTAAAATAGTTTGTTAAAATTGGTTAAAAGCTTTACACACACACCATTCCGGTACTGTTTATAAGTTCAAATTAACTAATTATCACATACTAATTACCAATGAGAGTTAGTTGACTAATTAATTATGAGCTGAATTTCTAATTTTTTTCCTTATCTATAATTGGTTTTAAAAGTCAATATCAATAAATTATTTTTATTTATTATAAATAAAAAAATAAAAATGTAATTATTCTGAAACTGCACTTATAATAAGAATAAAAAGTTTTGGTCAAAATAAATAGAATCATACTAGTATATATAAAAGGGTAAATGTGCAATTTTACACATGAAGTTTACCCCAGGGAGCGTCCAAAGACCACGAAGTTTTTCGGAGCAAAAAGTACACATGAAGTTACGTTTTGGGAGCGCCAAAGCACCGGCGTTAGTTAACCGTTAACTTGGATGGAACGCTGACGTGGTGTGGCGCTTATTTGACCGACATGCTAACATGGACGCCGACGTGGTGATGGTAAGTAAAAAAGAGAAAATTACCATTTTTGCCCTTAGTTTTAAATAAAAATTATCCTTTTGCCATTAGTTTTAAATAAAAATTACCCTTTTGCCCTTAGTTTTAAATAAATAAAAAACTAAAAATACCCCCTCCCCCCGGTGGGCCCCACCACCGGCCACCCCACCGCTGGTGACCACCACCACCGCCGCGGCCGTGCCGCCGTGTGGGTCCCACCCGGGAGTAATTTTAGTTTTAGTTTTTTTAAAAAAAAACTTAGGGCAAAAGTGTAATTTTACCCGAGTTACTGTTCACTTCCATCCAAGTTAACGGTCAACTAACGCCCGTGGTACTTTTGCTCCCAAAACGTAACTTCATGTGTACTTTTGCTCCAGAAAAAACTTCGTGGTGCTGGACGCTCCTTTGGGTAATTTTCATGTGTAAAATTGCACCTTTACCCATATATAAAATCTTGGTGGATGATTCTCTAAAGAGTGTGTTTTTTTTTTGGGAGATGAAAAAGAAAGATGTATGTAATGCCTCCAAAAGATGTGCAACACGTTTCTCTTGGCTTTAATTTACCCACCTATTTTAATCTTTACATGCAAATTAGGTTCGCAGGGAATTTCTTTCGGAAAATAATAAAGACACTTGAATATAGTTTGCTCCCTCAAAATCAAAGCCAAGACAATAATAATTTTTTTAAATTTATAATTTGAGTTTATCTCTAGTAAATTGAGAGATAAGAGCAAAGTTTTTTATTATTATAAATATTTCCCTCAATGAAGTGGTGATGAGGGGGATTAATTTAAAACAAATTTAATGAGTTAATTGTTACTCTTTAATTCATGTAAATGACAATTAATTTGAGTCACTTCAAGGAATTCATTAGAATAAAGAAATGATAGTTAGTTTATGAAGTATACTTTTAATTTTTTTTTTCTTATGGCAAAAAAAATTAATTTGCTTACAACTTTAGCAATACCGAATTAAGTTTTGAAGGAAAGAAAAAAACAATTACTAACATAGAGTTGATCTAGCAATGTGACCTGCTATCTAAATCCAAAAGGAAACACTTATGTTGGAAGAGACAATCACAAACTCTAAACCAGATATCTGATGTAATTAAAAAAAAGAAGAAGACTAAAGTATACTTTTAGCCCTTTAAGTTTTATATAAGGTATACTTTTGATCCCTTAACCTTATAAAGTATATTTTTCGTCATAAAATTCAAACATCGTTAATGTTGCTAATGGAAAAACGTTGACGCAGCGAACTCAAATGATGACTAATAGCATTTAATTACACAAATTTTATATATTCTTCAATTTACCTATATTTAAAATTTAAAATTAATAACATTTAATTACATAGTTATCATTTAAGTTTACACCGAGTTTACATTTTCCGTTAGTAAAGTTAACAGTGTTAGAATTATAAGACTAAAAATATACTTTATAAAGTTAGAGAACAAAAATATACATCATATAAACTTAAAAGACTAAAAATATACTTTAATCAAAATAAGATGAGAAAAATACAACTGAATCTCAATTCTCAAGTTTTAAAGGAGACAGGCAACACGAAGATGCAATATAAAGAAAAATACAACCTGTATATATTGTGGACCCACGGGACGGGAGTAGCATGTTCATAATAACGTGAGAGAAGCAGGGTAGTTATGGTTTAACAAACAAGAAAAGGAAGTAGTTGTGGGCACAAATAGTGTCATGATTGCTTAATGCGTACCAATGAGAAACAGTTAACCGGCAAACTGAAAGCAACTCTTATTCATAAATTCATAATGGCCACTTCATGAAGATTGAAGAGCCAAAAACAGTTCATATGATCAAGCACACTTGAGTTTGGATTGGCACATCTTTCAATCAATAATCTCTCTCTCCCTCATTAATTTCCCTCACTTCCCACCTACATCTTCCTCATCTGTCTTCAATCCTCTCCCGCCATTAATTCCTCCCTCTCTCTTCATTATTCTCTCTCACCCTCTTCTTATACTTAACTCGTCTCTCTCCCATCCCTCCACCCATTAATGGTCTGGTTTAGTTGTTCAGTATTTGTTATCTATCGCTCTGGTTAGTAAAATTCATGGCTCTTCCGTGTTTGCGTGTTTCTTTTTCATCCTTATAAGCATTTTTTCTTTATGTTTTTCTTCCAGCTTCTATCTAGCTGAAGGAGGAGTTTTTTGCTCTGTTTCTAGCTGTTATTAGTTTGTTACTGTAATGGAGATTGAGGATGCGAGCGGTGGCGGTGGGTGTAATAGAGGACGGGGCAGATGTAATGAGAACGGATTAGGTGCGTCCACGGCGGCGGCGTGCGGTGGACTTAACAGAGGAAGTTGTTTGGTGTGGGAGGATCTGACTGTGGTGATTCCAAACTTCGGCAAGGGACCGACCAAGAGGTTGCTTAATGGCCTTCATGGCTACGCCGAGCCTGGTAGAATCATGGCTATTATGGGTCCTTCTGGTTCTGGGAAATCCACCATGCTCGATTCACTTGCAGGTTTTTTTCCATCAACTCTCTGTATTACTCCTTGTTAGCTAGCTCAATGAACTTTCGATTTCAGATTTGGGGATTTTCAAAACAATAAAGACTAGATTTAGGTCAAATTTCATTTCAATTTCAAGTTTCTCAATACTTTGATCAGAGGTCACGCCCTTCTCATGGAGTTCGTTTTGGTTTTGGGCATCACGTGATTTATGATGCTATGCTATTTATTCATTTATTTTTGATAAAAAGTGTGAGTCAGGTCACGATTTGCCTTTCCCCCTGGAACTTTGAAACGGTTCACATAAGAGGCAGCTAGTGCCTACTGCCTAGTATATGATTTATGGTCTCTCTGCTTTGGCCTTCGTGTGATTGAACTTTTCAGTATTGGAAAATGGAGATTTCCATATTGATTATTGTTTGGGGGGTTTTCTACTTGGTCGATGGGTACATTTTGGTTTATTATTGAATGATTTTTTATGTTCAAAGATTGGATGTTTGATCATGGGACCCAAAAGTGAGAGCTTCATTGAATAGTTTCGTCCTTGTTAGGGTAAGTCTTGGTCATCTCGTTTTTTGTTTTTGCCAGTTAAGTCTTGGACATCTCTTTTCCTTCAGTTACTTCGGACTCTTGGTAAATATGAGCGCCCGGGTCTACTACCAGGGGCTTAGTATTATCATTGTCCTCCCATGGAATAGGGGATTCAATTAAAGCTGCACAGTTCTCTTACTTTTCTATATTAGGTCACTTTTTTTTTAAACAAAAAGTTCTATGTTTCTATTTTGGTTCAAACAAATGTAATTCATGTTGTATCTCCCCGGTTTTCGAAACAATCTCGGGTAAATTTTTCTTGGATTTTTATCAACTTTCTTTTCTTCAATAATATTGAAATTCACTCCTCACAAATGGAACATCGGTGGTACACCTTACAAGTCAATTCCTTCGTCAAACTCCACCATCTGGTTCAGAGGGTGGTCTAGAGGGTGGAGGTTGATCAAAGAGGCAAAAATTTGTTAACTTTCCAAAAGCATCCTTATAGGCTTATTATTGTTGCGTGGGGCACCTTTTTATTGGTTCCTTTGAACATTATCCCTTCTTTCTAAATGAATTTTCAACACGGTCATCATGCTTATAGCTATAATAATATAACCAGGTCATATAGGTTAAACTAATATTAAATACTCTATATCATACAGTAAAACATTTAAAATATAATACAAAAGAGTAGGATTTCTATATATGATTTACTTTACCTTTGTATTTTCTAGTTGTTTCTTTTTTGGCTAACATTTTCTAGTCTTTATTTGACTGTATTATGGATAGTCAATTTTTTACTATAGACAATCCAAATCCTTACACTAGAACTAGATCTACTTAATTTTCTACTATTACTCTTTGATATCGTTTTAGGATTTTAATTGTAATGATTTAAAAGGTTGTAGACGATTCTATTTGATATTTTATGCTTTTGTTAATGGCTAGATAATTACTATTTTATAGCCATATTTTGGCAGTATTATTATTTAAATTATACATTTCTTTATGATGTTGCAGGGAGGCTCTCAAAAAATGTTGTCATGACAGGAAATATACTTCTCAATGGAAAGAAGAAAAGACTAGATTATGGGGCAGTTGTAAGTAACTCGATATTTTGGCCAAAAAAAAAAAAGTATCTGGAGATCAGTATTTTGTTGATTCCTAATCGACCACTCTAATCCAGACAAAGAAAGGATTAAATGACAGGAATACTAATTAATTGCTTAAGATTATTAACAATATTTATATATACCAGGTCAAACATATAATAATATCTCTTACCAGTATGGGTATCTTCCCGTCATTCCCTCTCATTACCTTACTGTTTCCCCCTTGTTTTGCAATTAGGCTTATGTAACACAAGAGGATGTCTTGCTGGGAACTCTCACTGTGAAGGAAACAATATCTTATTCAGCACATCTACGTCTTCCTAAAAAAATGACCAAAGAAGAAGTAAATGGGATTGTGGATGGAACAATCATTGAAATGGGACTTCAGGATTGTGCAGATAGGTTGATTGGTAACTGGCACTTAAGAGGCATTAGCGGAGGGGAGAAGAAAAGACTTAGCATTGCTCTTGAAATCCTTACAAGGCCTCGCTTATTGTTTCTTGACGAACCCACCAGTGGCCTTGATAGTGCCTCTGCTTTCTTTGTTGTTCAAACTCTTAGAACTGTTGCTCGTGATGGTCGCACAGTTATCTCTTCAATTCACCAGCCAAGTAGTGAAGTGTTTGCTCTCTTTGATGACCTTTTCTTACTATCTGGTGGTGAAACTGTGTATTTTGGAGAAGCAAAGATGGCTGTAGAGGTTTGAGTTTCGTCATCTTTGATAATACGTAATTTTGTATTGCAATATGTGGAGTTTGAAAAATAAGTCATACTATTAATATTTTGTATGAATAGTTCAACTGGTTATGGATTTTATATTTTATGTTGATGTTGATTGATATTTCCCAAAGACACTTTGTATAGTAATATTGTTTTGACAGGTAATTATCTAGTCACATAAAGTCGTGTTTATGTATGCTATGCACAATTCCCTCACACAATTTAATTCAACTTTGGGATATTTGGAGATAGACCCTAAGTATTATTCTTCTTGAACAATTAGCCCCTTCAACTCTGAAAAATATTTCAAAAGCATTCTGTTTGGGGTCTTCTTTTCTTATTCTTTTTTACCTATTCATCTTCACTTCTGTTGTCTGCTGACACTTCTATAACTATTAATACATGAGTTGATTCTTTCATGGAAAAATTTTTACTTACAAAGAATTATTTCTATAAATTAGCCCTTTTCTTAACATAATATTGAAGAGCTTTTCCTAGTGAAAGAGGTTAATTATCATATTTTTTTGAATTACAAAGGGCGAGTGAAATGCTTGAAGTAGCAAGCAGGATTATTTGTGCGTACTATGTTCAATCATTTTCTTTCTTGTTTGATGTCAATTAATGGACGGTCATATCCATAAGATGAAGATTCTACACAAGTGATTAAAATTTTAAAGGGAAAGTCTCTTCATTAAAATGTAACATGATCCAATTATTTCACCAGTTCTTTGCAGAAGCAGGATTTCCATGCCCACGCAAAAGAAACCCTTCTGATCACTTCTTACGCTGCATCAATTCTGACTTTGACATTGTAACAGCCACTTTGAAGGGATCTCAAAGAATTCGGGTATGTAGTAGTTATTAATTTTAACCATACTCTTTCTGGTACAGGAATAATTGTATTTCTCCCTTACATCTTTCTGTTTTCTTTGATGAAAGACATTTGAAAATTCTGCTTATACCTCAATTGAATGTGCAAGCCCCATAAAGTTGATTACTAGTGAAACCTAGCTACATTCCTCGTGAAACTCCAATTTGAATGCTAGCCTTATTGAATCTTGAAAGCAAATGATTTTTAGTGTTGATTTGACAGCTTTGAAAAAGTAGTCACAAGGCTTATGATCTCAGCAATAACAAAGACTACCATATACTCGTTATTATAGCAGATGACTGTCATTTTACTAGTTTGATGAAGAGATTTTATTGACATAATTGCAAAAGAATATTGCAGCATGCCATATAACTGCTTCCTTTATCTTAGATGGTTATAAAAACTGGGTAACCCTTACTTTTGGCAAGCCCCATTAATTTTCGGCTCATTGAACACATTAATTGTATTCTATTCTCTTTGCTTGTCAATGGCAACACTAACTCTCGGGTTTTAACTGCTTGCTTTAGGATATTCCAAATTCATCAGATCCTTTCATGAACATGGCTACAGCAGAGATTAAGGCTATGCTAGTTGAAAAGTATAGGCGTTCAGTTTATGCTAGAAGGACAAAAGACCGGATTCAAGAACTATCCAACATTGTATGAATTTCTATCTGGCTCTTTATATATTTGATTATTATTTATTATGTTAAATTGAAACCCATAGGACAATGTGTTGTTTTCTTTCCATCATAAACATGGTATTTGAGAACACTCTGCCATGGTATGGACTTTTATATAAATTAATCTAGTCAGTTTGCATTGATGAATCGAAATCATTGGCACATTTGTTATCTAAACCAAACCATGATCTTAAATGTAAGTCACATTGCAAAATGTCTAGAGCATTACATTTTTTCCTCAACAATATTGGAAATTGTCTGTTAATTTTATCTCCTAAATAAGTGGTTGTTAGAATTCATTGAATTTAACTATAGGCAATCTTGGAAGAGTGGTAATTTTAAAAAAAATTAAGAACATGAACTACTTTTACTCTCCTTAACCTGTGTGAAGTAGTTAAAAGTGACTTTGTAACAAGGACTAGAGGGAATAGCTAAACCCTGTGCAATTTTCTCTGTTTACAACATGATAGAACAGTAAGCATACCCGAGCTTCTTTTGCATGATGACTAGCATTGTAGACCCTGCACCTGATACAATCATCAGATATTAATTTTGTTGACGGTTAACATATTGTAGGAGGGAATAGAAGCTGAAACACATAGGGGCAGTCAAGCAAGTTGGTGGAAACAACTTGTAACGTTGACGAAGAGATCATTCGTGAACATGAGTAGAGATGTGGGTTACTACTGGTTAAGGATTATAATATATGTCATAGTATCTATATGTGTGGGAACTATATACTTTGATATTGGGTATAGCTACACTTCAATCTTGGCTCGTGGGGCATGCGGTGCTTTTATATCAGGTTTTATGACATTCATGTCAATTGGAGGTTTCCCATCATTCATTGAAGAAATGAAGGTAAATTATCTGATATCTGAAATGAGATACAGTAAATATTACACTGTTTCCATTATCACTCTTTAATTTTGTCCATATATATAGATACATTAATGCATCTTCATTTATGCTTTCCATGTTTTTGTTGTTTTTTCTTTTGTAACAGCTTTTCTATCGGGAAAGACATAATGGATACTATGGAGTTTCAGTATATATTTTATCCAATTTCCTTTCTTCTTTCCCATTCTTGGTTGCTGTAGCTCTTACTACTGGCACCATTACCTATAACATGGTGAAATTCCGGCCTGGCTTTGTTCACTTTCTGTTCTTCACTCTCAACATCTTTGGTTGCATTGCTGTAATAGAGAGTCTCATGATGGTCGTAGCTTCACTTGTTCCTAATTTCCTCATGGGAATAATTACTGGAGCTGGAATAATTGTAAGGACAATAGCCCTACCATTCATAAGTTTTCTTTCCTCCCTTCAGTTCTACTTCATTTCGATAGAAATATCCCAGACAAGCTTACTTTTTAAAAAAAAAAATTGTTGGTTGTTTATGCAGGGAATCATGATGATGACCTCTGGATTCTTCAGGTTCCTGAATGATCTTCCAAAGCCAGTTTGGCGCTACCCAATATCGTATATTAGTTATGGTGCCTGGGCAATACAGGTATAAGAACATAAACTATTATGCAAATATGAATTTAGAAGGGGTATAGCATCACATAAACTTACCAATAGGTTGAATTTAAGATATACTGATGTTTTTAAATCAATATTTTGTTCAACTTGAACTAACCTTTGAGCTTGTAGTGCAAGGAATAAGACCAGGGTAACGTAGAGAAAGGCAATGTAGGGGGGAAAGAAGAGAAACATAGTTGGGGATGAGTGAATTCTTAACGAGAGTTATGAGAGGATTTAGGTCATATATTTGAGAAGAGTTTTTGTTTTCTAACTTTTAATTTCGGGTCCTTGTTAATGATTGTTTTATGTCCTTCTCAAGACATGACCACCAAATAACAAGAGCGCTTCAAATCTACTGAGTGGATAAGAAATTCTTAGGTGCCATATAGTGCATTTTTACATGTATGTACTGTGATCATGATTTAATCTTCACACCTGAGATCTACATATCAGACTGTGGAGAGATTAAAACTGCCATTGCATGAACGTGAACTATGTGGCAGCTCAGAATTTCTCATGCCTGGAGATTTCTTCTTCACTTCTTTCTTAGGTTCTTTGATAGTTGATAATTGCATGTGAAATTTTCGTTTAGTAAAAGGCGAGAGAATAGTCTGCTCTGTGCTCATCACACGGCTCCTAATTGCAGAAGCAATAGCTCCCTTCATCTCAATGTCTTCAATACAAAATATAAAAATATAGGGAGCTACGTTGTTTATAAGCTGTTAACAGTGAGACTATGTTTGGATGGAGAGAAAAGTACGGGGAAAATAGTTAGAAGGAAAACTTCCAAAAATGGTAAAAATTGTACCAATTTTGGGAGTTTTCCCTCTTAATATTCTTTCTCCTCTAATTTTCTCTCTATCCCAACATAGGGTAAGACTCATTTCAGTTTGTGCAGATAATTGTTAACCTACTATTGATTTGAAATGTAGGGTGCCTACAAGAATGACTTGCTTGGGCTTGAGTTTGAGCCTATGATACCAGGTGACAAAAAATTGAGGGGTGATTTTATCATAACAAACATGTTGGGCATGGATCTGGATCATTCCAAGTGGTGGGATTTGGGAGCTCTATTTATCATCCTTGTGGGTTACAGAATTCTCTTCTTCATTGTTCTTAAGTTCAAGGAGAGAGCTTCCCCATTATTTAAGAGACTCCGTGCCAAGAGAACTATACAAGCACTTGAAAAGAGACCTTCTTTCAGGAAAATGCCAACTTTTCCTTCAAAGAGACATCAACCCCTCCATTCTCTGTCTTCTCAAGAAGGTCTTAATTCTCCACTCCACTAGAAACCAGAGAAAACAAGAAGTGTTTTTGTTTAGGGCCTGTTTGGTTTAGCTGTTAATTTTCCATCAGAATATTACATATATACACAAAGATTTGCTGCTTTGTTATTAATTAATTATGAGCTCTGTATAGAGAAATTGTTTGAAACCCAATAAGGATTGAGGTAGGAATCCTAATAATCAGAGACTGGTTTTATTTACCTGTCTATTACCCTGTAATCCTATGGGTTTTAACTCCAGTATATATACATGGGAATCACCAGCAAAGTTTCATTCTATAATTATGATTGTATCAACTCCTAGAACTTGTCATATTCTCGTACATTGATGATGAGTAGAAGCTTACATTTTCTTGGCAAAGCTTCCTTATAGTACAAGAGCCCTCTCTGGCTTTGAGGATATGTTTGGTATGTTATATATGGAGAAAAGAGTAAACAAGTTATTGTTTTTTTAAAACAATTAATTGAAAGCAATGTTTTCGAGGAAAAGATGAATGTATTGTAAAATATCTAGATAGGCATGCGATCATGAGCAAATCAAATAGTCCTGACTAGATATGAATTCTCTAAATATATAATTACGGAAAGAACTGCTAAAACACCAGCTCTTACAATTTATGACCATTTTCTTTTAAAGTTTTTTGAAAAACTTTTTAAAGTAAAATTGAATTTGTGCCCTCAAATTAAACTTTTCAAGTTTGCAGTGTGAGATTTTGATTTATGCCTTTACTTGTTTTCAATATATATTGCTCAATATATATACGTACACACTCACGAGGGAATTTTGTTTGAGTAGACTTACAAGGCCATTAGCACCTTATAATTTTTTTTCTCTTTTGCCTGAAAACTGAAATCGGTTAGTCCAAAAGTAGTTACAAATAGTATCATCATTCTAGTTTCCTTCATCAACTTCCAACTCTACTATAAAAGGTGAAGGGTGATCATGAATACAAAATTTGCCTTGAATCACAAGAGCATGCTTGGTTGGCTAGAGTAACGTCATCTCTATACGTATCGTTAATCAAAACATGTCAGTCCCTATGAAATAATAACCTTGAATATGGGTGATTCAAATTTCACCCGCTAGATATCAAATTAATATTCGTCACACAATTAGAAAAAGGACTTAACTTTATAATATATTGAGACTATGAATGATTTTTTCAATTCTATTATGGCAAGAGAAACAATTGTGATCTTACAACTGAAAACCACAAATCCATTTATCTTCATTGTCCCGAATGACACCACCACACCCACTTTTATCATTGCCAAAATGAAACTATCCACCGTATGTTTGGTTTGAGCCTTTGAGGGGCGGGGAGGGAAAGTTGAGAGAGAAATTTTTTCTCTTATCTTTACAAAATTGCCCGTAGATAATTTTCAATATTCCTAAAATATACTCTCAACAAAAAAGAATATTCCTTTCATTAATGGCAAAATGGTCAATGTCATCCCAAAAGATTTTTCCCTCCCTCCCTCCCCTTCCCTCCCTCCCTTCCCTCAAACCAAACATAAGAGAGTAAGTCTCTTGATAGGCTTTACATAGGCTGGATTGTATAGTAGAATGGACAAATGGCGCTTCTTCCCCAAAAAGTTTGACATTTAGAAATTCAAATATCCCAACACCCAACATATGTAATACGTACTTCTTAAACGTGAACTCAAACAGAGGTACTGAATCTTCTTAGTATGTATTTGTCTCACTTCATGCTACAAGCTCCACCTAACTCATTTAGCTTCTTGTATGGGGAAAAATGTAATCTTTCATTTTAGGGAGACCACGGACTTCCAAGTCCCAACTATCAACGATACAGCTTTCTCTAAAGGCATGGTATATACAATAAAGATAAAAGTACACATTTGGTCCTCTAATTTTATACAAAATTTCATTTTGGTCCTTTAATTTTTAAAAAACATTTTTAAGTCATTTTGCCCCAAATTAATTTCAATGATGATTTTTTTTTTTTGGTAACGATCATTGTTATTTTTAAAATTAAATTTAATATGCTTGCACTTAAATAAAAAGGGTTTCAACATCTAAAATTTTAATATCAATATTTTTTTTAACTACGTTAGAGTTATTTAGAAGACTAAATGCACTTCATAAAAGTTAATGCAACGAACTATTATTCCAGGAGCACCCAGCACAAAAAAGTTTTACTCCCAAGCACAAAATTCTTAATTTCACTAAATTAAATAATTTTTTTGTCTATTATCATTATTCAAAACTACTTGTATAGATATCTATGGACAAAAATTACTCATTTGCCAAAATAAACAAAAGTTTTAATTAAAAATATAATTATATGATTTAAATAAAACTCAAGGTGTTTTATAATTTATTATATATGTTAAACAAAAAAATTATCTGATTTATTTTTATTTTAAAAGAAATTTATTTGAGTTAATAAATTAATTTAATGTTAATAAAATTTAAAAAATCTATTATATCCGGAAAGAAATTAAATGAGTTTAATTTTTATTTTTATAAAAAGTGTTTAATGGATATCAACATTGACACTTAATAATATAAATCCGCAACTTGATAATATTTTGGTTAATTAAATTATCTATTGATTATATCAATATGAGACTTGTTGAAAAAAGTGTCATTAATTAAGTATTTTGGAATAGCCTTAGCAAATTATTTATGGGACTTTAAAAAAATTCAACAAGTCCCAAATTCATATAATGAATAGATCATTTAATTAACAAAAATATCATCAAGTTACGGATTTATATTATTAAGTGTTAATATTGATATCCATTAAACTCATTTCATTTCTTTTTGGATATAATAGATTTTTAGATTTTTTAAATTTTATTAACATTAAATGAATTTATTAACTCACATAAATTTCTTCTAAAATAAAAATAAATCATATAATTTTTTTGTTTAACATATATAATAAATTATAAAACACCTTGAGTTTTATTTAAATCATATAATTATAAAACTTTTGTTTATTTTGGCAAATGAGTAATTTTTGTCCATAAATATCTATACAAGTAGTTTTGAATAATGATAACAGACAAAAAAAATTATTTAATTTAGTGAAATTAAGAATTTTGTCTTTGGGAGCTCTGAGTAAAACTTTTTTTTTCTTGGGTGCTCCTGGAATAAAAGTTCGTCATTAATCAGCACCTTAGCTAACGGACATTAACTTTTTCTAACGGCATTGTCTTGTTGCACCTTTTAAAAGTTCGTTGGCTAATTTGCACATTTTTAATTGTTTGTTGGTATTTAAGATACGCTTAATTAATATTTGTCTTTGAACGCTCCTCGGGTAATAGTTTATTGGCAAAAATGCACCTTAACCTAAGAAAAATTAATTAAAAACTTTCAACCCCACTTCTTCAATTTTTTAAATCTAAATCATAAAAAATTTCCCTTTCCTTCAAATCCCTCATACCAAATAGCCCTATAAAGGAGTAATAGCATACTTATAACGCAAAAAATACAGAAGAGATTAAAAGGAAAAAAATAATTTTGTAAAGATTATATTATCTTTCATATATACTCCCTATAAGATACCAACTAACAAATATTATTGATCCTTTTATAAGACACTTTGCAAGTTTTCAAAGAGCATCTAGTTTTCAAAAAAAAAAAAAACATTCTCTAAATGTTTTTAATAATTTGGAACAGAGTATGTATTGCGATTGTTTCTTTTAATATAAAAAGGAGGAAGTAATAATTTATATAATATTTGAGTTTAATATAATTGGCAAGAGTAATATTAAAAATTACTTGAATTTTATGACAACTTTAAAGATTTTAATTATTTTTATTGATTTATGAAAATTAATAAGTGATACTAAATAATAACAAGAAGAAGTGTAACCATCACTCTTCATACCGATGCCATGATCTACTCCGAATTATATATATAACGCCATGGGGCCATGGGGAGCTAGACCGGAGCGAGGATTGGAATTTCAGTGGCGCGTGAAAACCAGATCAGTGTACGGCGTAGTGAATCGATATTCAGCAAACAATTATGCATGGCATTTATTTGGGACACGTGGCGTATGAAGAGATCGATATGTTGTGGCTATCCAGTTGGATGTTGGATGTGTGTTTCTTACGTAAATTGCAATGGAACTCTCCTTAGATACTTGCCTCATAGTTATGGGTTAAGGTGTAGATTTACCAATGAACTATTACACAGAAATATCCGATATAAAAATTAATTGAGGTACAAGTAATTACCAATTAATAATTAAAAAGTGAAAAAAGTATCAAATAACTATTTTAAAAAACAACTATCACAATTACGTTAAAATATGAAGACCGACGTAGGGCGGTGGCGAGACCCTAGAAAAGAGCGGTTAAGCTTTCTTGTTGGATAAGGCAAACATCAACCAAGATGGGACCCATGCGGCAAAGGGCGTTGTGGCGGCGATCGCTACTGTGGCATCGGAGAGATGGAACCACGGTCAAGGCGCGTGTCTGGCCGAAAGCTGGACCTGGCTGGATTTGGTTTTGGTGCGTGATTCTCACGTTGAAGATGCATCTGAGACCTTGATGAGTTCAAGAAGGTGAGTGGAACACCCAACAACAATGGAGCTTTGGAGACGTCAATGTCGTGATGGTCAATGGAAGACGGAGACACCAAAGGCAGTGACGGGGTAATAGTTCGTTGGCCAATCTGCACCTGAATTGTGTTTTTTTTCCCTTTTTAATTGTTGATTGATAATTATGGTACCCTCAATTGATTTTTGTGTCGATGCTCCTGTAATAGTTCGTTGACAAATTGCACCTTAACCCTACTTTTAAATCACGATTGAAAAACTTTTTTGAAGGTTTTAATTATCATTTTGAACAAGCACAAAATTTTCGTTCACACCTTATATTTAAGACTAGAGGTATTGGCCTACTAATAAAATCTTCATATTGGGAGCAATATTTGAACTCACGACTTTCTAGGTTATGAGATATTTTGTTACCAATTGAACTAATATTTGGTGGCATGTGTGACAATTTTTGTTTGAGATAATACTCCCTCCGTCCCTATATATATAAGGTTCTTTTAATTGAATCGTGAGATTCTAAGAAACAATTAAAATTAATTAAAAGTAAGAAATATGTAGAAAATAAAGTTGTTTTCTAAAAATGCCACTACTTATGAATGAGTAAGAGAGAATAATAATGAAAAAAGGGATGAAAGATAATGTATGATGAATAAATGATGAGAAAGTAATTGAGGGTAATATAAGTAAAAATGATTTTATTATTAAGAAAAATTCAAAAGAAATATTATAAGGCAAACCTATTAAAAAAAGTATATATAAGGATGGAGGGAGTATCAAACATTACCGTTTGGATCCCCTTATTTTTAAGATAAAAGCTACTTTTAAGCTAAAGCTAAAAAAAAGAGCTTTTAAAAAAAGCAAAAAACTGTTTGGTAATTATATAAATTTTTTAGTTTAAAAGTTACTTAAAAGCTGAAATTAAAAATAAGTTTTTTGATAAAATTTTTGCCAGAAGCGCTTTTTCTAATAAAAATTATCATAAAAGGTATATTATAATAGGGTGGTGGTGGTGGTGGCGGCGGCGGTGGTGGTGGTGGTGGTGGTGGCGGCGGCGGAGGAGGTAGCGGTGGCGGAGGTGGTGGCGGTGGAGCGGTGGCGGTGGCGGAGGTGGAGGTGGTGGTGGCGGCGGCGAGGTGGTGGTGGCGGCGGCGATGGAGGTGGTGGTGGTGGCGGCGGCGGAGGTGGTGGCGGCGGCGGCGGTGGCAGAGGTGGTGGTGGCGGCGCGCGAGGTGGTGGTGGTGGCGGCGGTGGAGGCGGTGGCGGCCGCGGAGGTGGTGGTGGTGGTGGCGGCGGCGGCGGGCAGCAATGGTGTTCGATCGAGAGATTATGGGTTCTCTTTTCTTTTTATTTTTCTTTTTTTAAAAAAGAGCTTAAAAATAAGTTCCTCAAAGGAGCTTATTTTTAAGCTCTTTTTTCTTCATTATAAAATAAACTCTTATAATTTAAGAGTTTATATAAAATCCTGTTTGGCCTAACTTATACTTATAAGTAGAAGATAAGCTAAAAATAAGTTAAGCCAAACAGACACTATGGATAAATCTTTCGGTGATACGCTAGGCTTATAATAATATGAATGGTGTGAATGATCCTTTAGCCCATTTGTGAAAAAGGGCCATGATGTCACTCTTCTTTTGAGTTTTGAGCCAGTGAGAGATTATTTGAATGCTTTGAATACATTTCTAAAATGTTTAGTTTGAATAAGGGTGTGCTTGATTTGAAGTGGAGGGAGGGAGTGAAAAATAGGAAAATGACCAAATTGCCATTAATGAAGGGAATATTCATTTTTGTTGAGAGTATATTTTTGAAATATTGAAAAGTTTCCATGAGCTTTTGATAAAGAAGGGATAAAAATCTCCCCCTCTCCCTACCTCCCCCTCCCTCAAACCATGCACGTACACCCTAAGGGTTAAGGTCCAATTTTATCTTGAAAGTTATTAATTAAAAAGAGTCATGTTGCTTTGAAAGTTTTTTGAAGTAATGTTGCTTCAAAAGTTCTCAAGTCTTAACAATTTTGCCTTGGCCATTATCTAGGTTTAATTTAACCATTGATTAACCAAATATACTAAGTGATAAGTTTAATTTTCATCAACGTCAATTTTGTTAATGAGCAAATTTGCCTCGAAAATATTTACTTAAGAGCAATATTGCTCTCGAAAGTTTTTAAATTGTAACAATGTTGCCTTAACCATTATAAAGGTTAATTTAACCCTTCGCTAAACAAGTATGCTGAGCTGGCAGTGTGAAATACATTGAAGAAGAAGAAGCTGCTAATGGAGAAGCTCATGTTCCCTTGAGAATAATGAAAAGAAAAAGAAAAAGATTCTTTTACTAGATGCAAAACACACCGAGAAAAAAGCCACTGGCAATCCTCCATCAAGGTACACTAATGACTCCGAGATCTTTGAAGTGTTTTCACAGACAGAGATGTGTGCTTTGCCATGAGATCTAGCCTCTAGGTCGTTATTCCACTTTACTATTATTTAATTAATTTTGCATATTATTCTGAATTTGACAGGTCTTTCTTTCTTCTTCTTTTTCTATCGAATTTTCATGTATCAGTATATTATATTCTCCTGCAAAATAAAAAATTGATGTTTAGTCTTTTCAATTGACTTTTTAATTTTTAAGAGTCACTACTGTATTTTTAATCAAGTAGAGTATTTGGTCCATATCATTGTTTTTTTTTTTCATGATTAGTAACACAGATATTAGTCATTGATTGACATTTCCCAATTTCGGAATTATCATCTTCAAAATTGTCTCAAATCATTTTCTCACGAAAAACAAAAGGTTAAAGAGCTTAAACACCCGAGAAGTTTTCACGTATAGGTCTAACTATCTAAGGTTCTTAGAAGTTTAAAAAAAGGGGCAATTTTGCCTGTTCATTAACCCGCCTTAACATCAACATTTATTGACTAAATATGCAAAGGTGACATGCTTATATGACATCCACCTCACATTTCTTTTTGTCCATAATAGATGTCAGATTTTTAGTAGGATATTTTAAAAAAAAAAAAAAACTTAGATCCTCTCCTGTAATGTCTACGGTCTTTGATATAAGACTCAGTTGAGTTAGTTCGGGAGATTAAAAAAGTTAAATAAATCTACATTGACTAACAACTATATTTAATGTGAAATATCTTGTAGATTAATCAAATAAAGAAAGAAGATATCAAGTTGGATTATGAAGAAGGATTAAAAGGAAGAAGGTGAAAGATTTAAGAAAGAAGTACTTACACCTTTATAGTCAAGAAAAGGAAGAAGATGTCAAGTTGAAGTATGGAAAATGATCAAGATGAAGAATAAGAAGATATTGAAGAAAAAAGTTATTACATAGAAGGAGAGCAAGTAAAGGAAAGAAAGAAGATATCTAATTGGATTATGTTGAATGATCAAATTGAAGAACAAATGAGATTGAAGAAAGAAGTTATCAAAAGGATTGTGGATAATGATCAATAAGAAGAAGAGAAATTGAGTAGAGAAGAACTTGAAAGATCTAATATCAATATCAAGATTTAAGTTCTTAGATTTCATATTAGAGGTTTATATGCTCAATTAGAGGTTAGAATAGGTTAATTCAAAGTTAAAATGCCTTATATTAAAATTATACAAAATTCTCTTGCTCAAGAGATGAATTTTTATGATCACTTGAGTGGCCACTCAAGTGATGATTACTCTAATATGTTGGTCATATCTATCAAACCACAACTTCTATTGAGGTGAAACTTATTTTATATGAAATTAATTAGACTCCAAATGTGACTCAAAGACACAAAGATCAAGCTCCAAGGGTTTCAAATGAAAAGATATGAATTTCGGAAATTGACATTAGAATTTCTAGCATTATTCTAGAACCAAGTTCGATAATTTAGACATATCTCTCAAACCATAACTCGATTGAGATGAAACTTATTTCATATGAAAAATATGTGAATTTCTCAATTTGACGATCAAAATTCAAACACTATTAAAACCAATAGTTACTCTTTTGATCATAACTTTTGGAATCAACAAATTTATAACTTGCTTTCATTGCATTGGAAAGTATACTTAAAGGGAATACGTGGATAGGTAATTTGCTATATTTGGAGTTAAAATATACATCACTGGAAAGGATTACTCTTGTGATATAAAAGTGAAGCATTGTTCACTTTGAAGATCATAAATGATCATTTGAGTGAGCACTTGAGTGATGACTTATCACTAGCAAGGATCACTCTAATGATATGAAAGTGATGAGTCTTCACAATTTTATTATCGTATCGGATTTCACGATTCTTTTGCAAACTCATAGAAACCTTGATTATATTGTTCCTAATCATCACTAATTAGTTTATATGAATATTATAGGTGATTAAACTTGGACTAGTGCTCAACAGTTGAAAGCTACTTTTTGTCAAAGTCTCCAACAGTCATATTTTACAATGCTCAACGGCAAGAAAATCTCAACGATCAAATGCCCATGATCAATTATAAATAGATGAGCATTCAAAACAAAAGGAAGAGAGTCTATACCTACAATGTTGATATGTTGATACTCTCGAATCTTACCCGATCAAAGCTCGTAATCATTTTCCCACCATGTACTTTAGTGTTAATCATCATCTACTTCATATAGAGAGAATCATGTTTTCATTGTAATCATTTTATCTTTGTGAGAGTTACTCAAGATTGGGGGATCTTGAGTGGGAAATAGATTGTAACCTTAAAAGTTATAAGGAGGAGTGATTCTCAAGTACAAGTTAAGCTTGAGGTTGATAAGGTAATCAAGTACCCGTGAAATTTTAGGGATTGTAAAGGCTTCTCTTGTGCCTAAATTAAACAAGAAGATAGTGAATTGAAAATCTCATGTGGAGCCTAGGTACTGGACGTAGGTAATCGTGGATCGAACCGAACCAATATAAATCCCAATTTGCATATTCTCTTCCTTTATCTCTTATATTTCCAACATAGCAAACTTAGTTATTTGATTGTGCATTTATGATTAATTAATTTCATATTTATTGTATTGAAAAAGACCCTTACTACAACAACTACTTGGAATTATCAAATGTTTTCATTGAAGATTACTCGAGTGACCACTTGCAGAGGCGGACATAAGGGGGCTAGGGTGGGTCCTTGCCCCCTAAAATTTAAAGAAAAATATATATGAGAAATGGGGAGCTGGGTATCATCATCATATTGCACATTATTAAAGAAATTATGAGTATTATTGAAGTCCTTTTTCAAGCTTTGCAATGAGAGTCTCAAGATATTTCAAATGCTTTACATCTACTTTCAACTATAAAAGAGTTACTTCAAAAATTAAGAGAGACAGGTTAAGATACTTTATTGGTTCATGATCAATAATTTTGCATAAAACATGACATTGACATTCCAGATATGAATGCAAAATATATTGGAAACAAATGTCGAGTTTGAAATAAATAAGGTGATTTTTCTATTGAAAAATTTTATAGGGTAAATATCTTTTGTACTACAATTGATTATCAATTGCAAGAATTAAATAACAAGTTCAATGATGATATTGTTGAATTACTTGCTTTGAGCATAACTTTAGATCCAAGAAACAGGTACAGGTCATTTAACAGTGATGATATTTGTAAACTTGTTGATAAATTTTATTTAGAGATTTCACAGAACATGAAAAATTGCATTTGAAGATTGAATTACAACATTTTGAACTTGACATTCCTAAACATCCAAATATGATTAATTTATCAATTATATTTAACTTATGTCAAAGCTAACAAAAACTAGAAAGTGCATCATTTACCCTCTTATTAATATAATGATTAGACTTGTACTCACTCTTTCAGTTTCTACTGCAACTATTGAAAGATCTTTCTCTACTATGAAGATAATCAAGAACATACTTTGAAATAGAATAGAAGACCAATTTCTTCATGATTCTTTGATTACATGCATTGAAAAAAAAATTGTTTTAAGTTTTAGCATGGATTCAATTATAAATGAGTTTAACAATATGAAAATACATAGAGTAAGATTCAAGTGAAGTGATCTTAATTTCGTAATATATTTCTTTCAATTTTTTTATATATAGGTATGTATTGTATTTCAAGTACTTTTATTTATAATATAGTATTTCTTATTTTCGCCCTTGATCATCAAAATTCCCTGGTCCACCGGCACTCGGTGATGCAAAATTTTCTCATCACTTCCATTTCACCATGGTGACTCTACAGTGATCTTATTTCTAAAATATATTTTCTAAATAGATCACTCATGTGATCAGTTTTCTAAAAAGATCATTAAAGTTTTTATATTACACCCATTTTACCCTCCAAATAAGGTCTTTCAAGATGGAGACTGGGATGGACCACCAACTCGATGCAGGTCACATGACCTACAACTTGGCCTTAGGTGTCAGCTGGTTCTAAGAATTAGAATGTGAAACTTCTGAAGTACCTTACCAAAAAAATTACATGTCTTTAAAATTTCTCTTACTATTGAAGGTTTTCAAACATCTGGGCTTTGGGGTCAGTGTGTCATCTAATTTCTAGGACTAGTAAGTTTAATGCCTCATCAGTTTTATGATCTATATTACTTCCTAATTTTGTTTAGCATTGTTTACGTAAAAGACTTGATAGAGTCTAATAAACGGAAAAGTTGCAGTAGGAAGAAGAGGAGATACACTAATTCAATACGCCAGTGAAGCCAATGAAATAGTCCATGATGGATGGTTTGGGGGGAGGGATACATATATATATATATAGGGTTTATCGTTTGTCATGTCACTTGACATAAGGTTATGTCAAGTGACATGACAAACGATAAACCCTATATATATATATATATATATATATATATATATATATATATATATATATGGTTATCGTTGTCATGTCACTTGACATATGGAGTGTCCCAAAACTACGTCGTTTTGGGTTAGATGAATTAATGAACTTCAAAACGACGTAGTTTTATGTGGGAATTAATGAAGGATCTTTTAGTAAAATTCATATAATAAATACTAAAACAAAAATACAAAAACACCCTTTATTAATTTCTTAACTCCAAAACGACGTAGTTTCACTGACATAATCTTACAAGTGACATGACAAACGTTAAACCCTATATATATATATATATATTAAAAACCTATTTCTAGCCATTGTTTAATTTGGAAAATTAAGAAAGCTAAATAAATTACTTTAATGTATTTATACTTATCATTTTTCTAAATTAATTTACTTAACTTATAAATTATATATAATTAAGTAATTTATTTAGTTATTTTAATTTCCCAAATAAGTTAACAAAGTCTTATATCAAGGACTGAAGACATTGTAGGGGAGGATCTGGGTTTTTTTTTTATATCCTACTAAAGAAATATGACAACTGACCTGAACAAAAATGGAGAGGTAGGTTGTTGCCACATTTGCATATTTAGTCAACAAACATTGACCGTTAGGGTTGGTTAATGGAGAGGTAAAATTGTCCATTTTTAAACTTCTAAGGCACATTTCCTCTCAAATACTTCTAGGTGGTCAATACCCATACGCAAAAACTTCCAGAACATTTAAGTCCTTTAACCCAAAAATAAAATAAAAATGTGGATGGGCTATAATGTCCTTTTAATATATCTATGATCGGGTAAGTTTTAAGTTTGAAATAAATAATAGTTTTTTGGTGTTACTATTATTCCCAATGAAATTAATCAAATTATAGAAGGCAATGGAAGAAGTTTTCAAGCGCATCTGAATGCAGGAAATCTTTTTAGAAGAGCCACTCTCAATTGGCTATTGACAATGCTTGATTATATTTTTAATCTTTAATATTCCCTTTCGGTTCTAAATGTATGTAGGACTTAGTTTTGAGTAATATTAGTACTAAATATAAGATCATTTTTTATTTTATCTCTTATATTTATTATTTTTTCTAAACTAATTTTTCTAACTTATAAATTAATAAATAATATAATTATAGGAGCTAGTTAAGACTTTGAAGGTATAATCTTATTTTAAATATAAAATCTGTATCCATTTTATCCAAATTATAAATTTAGACCTCTTTAAAACAGGCGTGAGATGTAGTCTATAATCAAGTGTTAATTAATTGTATTACCAATAAAGGTATATCCCCTGATTTAAAATGTGGGGCTCTCTGAGACTTTTAATGTCTCAAGAGAATTGAATAGGAATCATTATTGTGTTTGGATTCTTACCAAGGTGAGTTTGGTATTACCTTCAGTCCTAACTATAAGAATACTTTTGTAGTGTAATTTACACTGTAAAAGTGTTCCTATAATTAGGACAGGGGAGTACTTGATTGGATTGCTAAAACATTATTTTAATATGTCTTTCCCTGTTAATTGTTTATGGTGATTGAGGTGCAGCTGAGGAGGATTTTGGACAATGATAAGCAAGGTGTATAGATGTAGATCCTGGTCAAAAACTTTATTTTGGGCGATTTTTTTATCAATTGAGGTACATTCAACATCCTGAAGTATTTCTTTTTAAGTTTATCTAATGCCTTAAAGTATATTGTGATGCACCAGCATCTGATACCCATAAGTATTTTTTCAAGTGCTTCTAGTACCATAAACCAAATTTTTATGTGCATATAACATCCTAAAGTATTTTTTCGAATGTATCTGACCCTTTAAATTATCTAAATTGTTCAATGCAAAAATCAACAATAAGGTTTTTTAGAGTGATGGATGCCCGTAAAAAAAAAAATACTTTAGGGTGTTAGGTGCATCACATGATACTTTAGAGCACTGGATGCACATGGAAAAATCCTTCATCTTGATGCACCTTAACCCTCTTTTATTATTCTTTTGTTTTGTATCTTCAGGATTTTGTAATTGTGTTTTCCATGTTAATTGAATTTCATTGAGAAAAAAAGGTTAACATAACTTTTGGTCTATAAAGTTTATCATTATTTTAGTTGTAGTCTCTTAAATTTCAAACCATATGTTTCGATCTCTCAAGTTTATTTTCATATAAAATATTAGTCCCTATAATTAAATAAAAATTTGGACCATTTTACCTCTGAGGAATCAAAACATATGTTTGAAACTTGAGAGATCAAAATTAAAATGGTGGTAAATTTGAGAAACTAAAAATTGGAATACGTTGGGTCTTAAATATAAGTTTCAATTGATTTTTTAGGAAGATTAAGAAAGCTAATTAAATTACTTTAATGTATTTATATTTATCATTTTTTCTCAAAACCAATTTGTCTAACTTATAAATTGATATATACTTTAATCATACACAACAAATGATATGATTAAATAATTTATTTAGTTTCTTTAATTTTTTTAAAAAAGTAAACTAGATATTATATTTAAGTATGTTTTTGAGGAGGAGGGAGGAGAGAAAAAAAGGAGGGAGAGGGAAAAGGCCCATTACACTCAATTTTGAATCCCTCTCTAAATATTCCAAACATTAAGAGATTTGGTAGTACTAAAAAATTGAATAGAAAGGAAGAGGGGTTCACATTCCATGTAGTGCTCATCTCTCTAATTTTGGGGTGGAAACAATTTTTTTTTTTTACTTTTATTTATTTATTTAGATTAAATTTTATGCCTGCATTTTGAAATATTTTTGCACCCAAGATTTCAAATTAGTTATTAATTTTTAGTCTTGCATTCAGAAATATTTTTCCTACAACACCCGTATCTTGAAATATTTTTTCAATAATACCTAATATTTGAAATATTTTTTAACCCCAATCTCTTAAATTAAATAATTTTTATTATATGAAATAATTTTTTTTTAAAAAAATCATTTTTATTTGGGGATGAACATGTAATGTTGATTTGGAGGTAGTTGGGTTGCGTGTTCAAAGCTCCAAACGTAGGTCCCCCCATATGAAAACCAACCTAAATGTACGAACACTACGACATTCTTTATTTTACGGTTGAAGTTTGGTACTACTTATTAAATACCACTATAATTTATATAGTATGTGTGTAAAATTTATACTATTTGAATTTAATTTTTATTTTGAAAGTTCATTTATTTTAAATGTAAAATAAAATTATTACAAACAAACTAATCATAAGAATGTAATGCTAGTATAAATTAAAACTATAGTTTTCAATATTCCTTTTACATAATTAATTTTTTTTATACATCGTTGAGTCGGTTCAAAACATTTAAAATGAATTAATGCATGGCTGAAATATTTCTTAAAATAATGAAGAAAATTAATGACAATGATATATACAGGGGACAGGACCCCACAGTCTTATTTTATTCCACACACACACAGTTGCCCGCATTTAGTTTTAATATTATACTCTCTCTCTTTTTTAAACGTGTTTTTAATGATTTCTACAAAAATGATTGGAAAAATCTGTTAAGTTGGTAAATTTAATAAATCTTAAATTGACTCAATGACTAAATTTAAAATATTTAAATGTTAAAGAAATTTCTAATGATACCCTTCATGCATCTATCGTCCAAGTTTTTATCCTTACACTTCCCCCATTATATTGAAATCTCCCTTCAACAGTCTTCTCAAATTGTCCACCAATATGAAAAAAATACAATAGTTATTTTTCAGATGTTGACCGTGAAGAAGCCAGTTTTTGCATCAACCTACATCAACTTTCATTATCATTTTTGATCTTGAAGAAGCCATTTTTTGTACCTAGGATTTTAACTTAGGGTTAAATATCAATTTTGCTTTTAAAGTATACGCCCAGGAGCAATGTTGCTCTCGAAGTTTTTTGGGAGCAATGTTTCCCCGAAAATATAAATACGTAGCAATGTTCCCTTCCGTTATATCAAATCCTAACGGTTAAAATTGATACTTAACCGAAAAAAAAACCTATTTTCCAATATCTTTTATTCATTAACCCCATAAACCCTTTTTCAAAGCAATTAGATTATTTAAATAATCTAATTAAAATATTTGCTAAATATCTTCACCATATCCTTCATTATTTATCTATATATTTTGGCCTATTAGGATTGGAATATTATTTCTTGAGAGTCCTAGTTAGAGTTAGTTTTATTGGGTTATAAAGATCCTTCTTATGTTATTTTGATTTTAGAGTCAAATAAAGAAGAATTATTCAATTTCTTTAGCGGCATGGCTTGTTCTTTAGTATTACGGATTGAATACCTTATAGCTATTCGGGTAGTAGGTGTTATAGATAGAATACCTCATGAGTTATCCAAAATTTCCGAGTGCTTCCACATCGGAAAGTCTGACTTTTCAAATTAAATTCCATGTGATATATATTTAAAAATTTTAAAAATATTTGGAACTATCATAATTGATATAATCAGTCAACATGTGAAATTCCTAGCAAAAAATACCAATCTCATCAAAATATATATAAAGCTCAAACTAATCCATATAATGTAAGAGGTGTGGTATTGGCAACATATCATTTTGTAATTTGTTTAGGATTGTTTGACATCAGTAATTCGATACTTGGTATCTTTACTCCACTTTTTTGGATATGATATCAATCAATCTTCTTTGTGATTGTTTATACTTTATTTAAATTATTTAAATGGTTAAGTATCAATTTTGCCTCAAGTACACGCCGGGAGCAATGTTGTCCTTGAAGTTTTGGGGGCTCAATGTTACCCCGAAAGTCTACAAACGTTGCAATGTTGCCCTCTCATTAACAAATCCTAACGGTCATTTTTGCTTGCTTAAAAAGAAAAGTAAGTTGTTTGAGATATTTAACAAAGATGTCATTTTTGCTTCATTTGGAAAAATTCATAGTTATTTTTGAACCTAAAAATTATTTATGATGCCAGATGCATGAGTATTTTTACACATTCACCTTAAAATGATTGTAACTTCAAAATTTTGTATACGGGTTATAAAAAGGTAATTAAATGATATAAATTATAGTAAATTAACATCTAAAAATATTTAGCTAAAAAAAGTGGTTGGTTCTATGTTATTGTAAATTTAGGTATAAGTTTTAATAGTTTTTCTATAGTTATTGAAATTTAGATCCACTTTAATCAAAATTCTCACTATTACTGAATATTATCGTTAATTACATTAATGACATGTCTTTTTTAGAATCATAATCAAAGTTGACCATAATTCTTTTTTGACAACAAATTTGACCATAATTTTTAACTCTCTTAATAAAAGAAATCATACCATTGTTGACTCGTTACTATATAGAGCCAAAAAAAAGTATGTTTTATCTAAATATTACAATTTTATATACTTTAGTTATTTATTTTCATTCAATAAAAATTGAAATAGTATAAGAAATACTTAATTAAAAATAAGGTCACAAACAATATCAAAAAATCCCCCAATGACCATATTCATAATGACACGGGAAAAATACTTTGAAATATCTTTAATGTATTTTACCAAATAAGAACTACTTTAAACTTAATCAACCCTTATCTTTTCAACTTTACTTCTATGGAGTATTTTACTATATCAATGGAGTGCAGCAGAATGAGCTAGTTTCTCACAATGTGATAAATTAATGTTCAAATTCTCACCAGAAGATATGTTTACATTAAGTATCCGACACAACTTCAAACATTATTGTACCTAATAACAGAAAACGTGTTCTTAGTAAAAAAAAAATATTCCACGGTACCTCATGAGTCATGAGAACAAAATAATAAAAATGAGGTGTAAGATTGTATATTCATATAAAAATTTAATTAAATATCTTATAACTAAATAAATAAGACAAAAAGTTCATTCTCTTACCACCATAAAAAAAAAAAAAAAAAAAAAAATCTTCTCTTGAGGAAGTAAGCTAGTAGAGTCAGGTGCAATGAATGAAGGCAGGCGAAAAATGCCGGGGTTGAAGCCTGGAGCGTGGAACACGTACAACCCACATGCCATCAAAATGGTAAAAAGAAGGAAAAAAAGGTAAACTCCTCTCCGATATTTCTTCTTTCTTCTGCAGTCTATCACTCCCCTATGGAATTTATTGCCCAAGCAGGTTTTAGTTATGAAGAATTACTATCCCCCTCCCCTATTCTCTTCACCCTGTCTCCGTCTTTAACCTTGAGATTCATGTACATTGTCCAATCGTACTCTTCTATTAGAAGATTTGAAGCTTTTAGTACTGATATTTGCAGATTTTGTTTCCAAGAAATCGTCGCATTAAGAAGAATACGGTGTATTCAAACTTAGGGATTGGTCAAGTTCTATTGTTTAAATACGGTGCTTGCTTCTGCACATGGTAGTGAATAGTGATGGTACTTGACCTGCTCGCTTGGTCTTCTATATTAAGTTCTTTAACAACGACATAACACTACACACCACCTTTCAACTTTTATGTGTGTGTTTTTAATTGCATCTCATATTATGTCTTACCAACAAAATTAATATCTAAGCCAAGCCTTATAGCCCTAAGGGTATGAAAGCTTTTTGTGGAAGGTCCTGAATTTGACCCACTTGTAAGTTGCAACCTTAAGTTGTTAGTGTCTGCCCTTTAATTAAAAAAAATTAATGGTCGTCAAGGGAGGTCATGTAAGGGAGGTTGCGGGTTGATCAGTTTAAGCTTGCCCCTCTAATAGCCAAGGTTGATATTACAGTTTTCTTGTTTTGTCACGATTTGCTTGCTGTCAGCTTGTCACTGTAACGTGACTAATTTATTGCTTGCTATGTGTTTGATACTACGTTCTTTAACTCCAATTATTAAGTACACAAAGCACAACTACTTTTTCGAATTTTAACAACATATTCTTGACTTGTTTATTTCACATGTCTCGAATTTATTACATAAATAATTTTATTCCTTTTATAGCTTTACCTGAAGAACTTAATATGAAAAAGTAATTAAATTATGTTCAAGTCTTGTTCCCAACAATTAATTACCTTAACAACTTTTCAAGCAGCACTCCATTTTTTCTATATTATTTATCAATCCAAATTCTTTGGAGTCTTAAAAATAATGGGACACACTCACACTCACACACACTTTGTGTGTGTTTAATTAAACAAGGTACCCGAGATTTAAGTTTAGGTGAAAGAAAAAGTATCTGCTCTCAGGGTAGTCCTTGATTGGAGACAATTTAATTTAATGATGTCTATTTATATGGGCGAGCTCCCTCTTCAGCATCCACCTCTCTTCCAAGCTATTCTTTTTCCTTATGGTTAAACGGCCATGGAAATAGAGCAAGACACTTCTGTGGCCTCCTGTAATCGACGCAGAAGCAATGAGAGAGAGTTGTATCTGGTGTGGGAGGATTTATCTGTGGTGGTTCCGAACTTTGGCAATGGACATACTAGGAGATTGCTTGACAGGTTGAATGGATATGCTGAGCCTAACAGAATCATGGCAATCATGGGACCTTCTGGTTCTGGCAAATCCACTCTTCTTGATGCTTTGGCAGGTCTCTCTCTCTCACACACACACACTTTTCTCTCATTCTCTGTCTCCCATTGTGTGTGTGTGTGTTTGTTTGTGTACAAGATGCTTCAAGCTTTTGTGTTTCATCAGTTGTGTTTCATCATCCACATGATCTTCATGTTACACAATTCAAAAATGCTTCTTTTTGTTTTCCTCTTTTGATAACTCTTGCTTTTCTCTGTTTATATCAAAACAAGATTCTTTATTCTCTGTATACTGCATATGCACAATGCAACAATAAAGTGCCTATCTGTATACAGCTGAAGCAATAAAACTTGTTTCTTTATTCTTCTTCTTGTTTTTCTGCTTGTATGCAGGAAAGTTTTCTTATTAATATGATCTTCATGTTACTCAACTGGTTGTTGATATTTAATCATAATATCGCAGTTCTAATCTAACCCCTTTATGTGTGGGGCCTGTTTCCTGTGTTTCATCTTAAAGACAATGGGTAGGTCATTATTACGTTGAGGGGTTGTGAGTCAGAATCAAAGAATTCCAAGTCACTCGTTTGAACAGTGCTTACCTATTACATATTTAATATCGTAGTGAGATATTTAGGGACAAGTTATCTCGCTACAAACAAAAATGCAAAATCAATGCGTGTACCACCATATTTTTATCTTCCTGGTACAAAATTTGAAGGTCATTTCAGATTTTTCCCGTTAAGGTAAGACAACAATATAGAGTAATGAAACAATTTCAATCAACTTATGAAGCTGCAAGGCTTCTAAACCTTGTTTTAAAGACAACACATTCAAATTACAACCAACTAGTGTCATGTTATTCAGATTTTTTTGTTCTTTTTCTTAATCATAAAAAAACTTCTTTCAAGGATTTATCAGCAAATGAACGTTCAGGGCATGTTGCAGGTAGGCTTCCTGGAAATGTTGTCATGACTGGGAATGTGCTTTTAAATGGAAAGAAGAGAGCAGACCATGGAGTTAAAGTAAACTGAACTAAAATTTGTCTCAGTTTACCTTATTTTATTTGAGAACTTCCCTAAAAAAACTGTTTTTTTCCCTCTATTTTCTGCAATTTTCAGGCTTATGTGACCCAAGAAGACATACTATTGGGAACACTAACAGTGAGAGAGACGATATCATACTCAGCAAAACTAAGGCTTCCAAGCACAATGACAAAAGAAGAGGTCAATGACATAGTGGAAGGAACAATAATGGAAATGGGTCTTCAACAATGTGCAGATAGGCCAATTGGGAATTGGCATTTGAGAGGAATAAGTGGTGGGGAAAAGAAAAGACTAAGCATAGCACTTGAGATCCTCACAAGACCTTCCCTTTTGTTCCTTGATGAACCAACCAGTGGGCTAGATAGTGCCTCGGCATTTTTTGTCGTTCAGACTCTGAGAAATATTGCTCATGATGGAAGAACTGTTATCTCCTCCATACATCAACCAAGCAGTGAGGTTTTTGCACTCTTTGATGATCTCTTTCTTCTCTCTGGTGGTCAAACTGTGTTCTTTGGAGCAGCTAAAATGGCAGTTGAGGTGCATTTATTGTTCTTCTCTGGATATTTTGCTCTTGCTTTGTTGGTTTTTGCTTTTAAAGTAACCACTTTTTCTGGCCAAAAATTTAGTCAACTACTTCTGCTCGCCTATCTGTATTTGCATTACTTACATATATCTCTGTCAATATCATGCTCTTATTACATTAATTGTGACAAATAATTGAGGTGGTCAGTAGATCAAAGAAAATTTCCATGGTTTATTGGTGAGTCTGAGTATGTCTTTATGAATAATAAATGGGATTGAAACTTAGGACAGATTTTTTTTTTTTTTTGATAACTTAGGACAGGTTTTAATAGGAGAATGAAATTGATTATAGAAATTCAGTTTTTTTTTTTTTTTTTTTTTAAATTTTTAGATACATTTTGTGAGTTGTGACGCTTTTTGTTCAACTTCAATAAAATTACATGGGCATATTTTTATTTTTAAACTATATATAATCTCTTCTATAAAAGTAAATTTACCAAATTTCTCCTAAATATTACAGAATTTATACAGACTTCCCCCTTGTTTTTAAACCCTGTTTAAATCTCTATAAACAAATAGAGTAAATTATACATATCTCCTGAGTTTTACTGAAAATACACAATCTCTGCTTTGGGAGATTTGCATATATTTGTAAAATAGAGTGAAGGTATATGCAGTTTAAACAAAAATCAAAGGGAGCTTGTGTAATTTGCTTTTTGTCTCAGAGATTAGATCCATGTAAGCTTTGAAAATATTGGGGAAACTTGTTCGATTTTTAACAAAATTCAAGCGTAGGTTTTGAAAATAGAAAGAAAGCTTATGCGTGCTCATTGCAATTTAAGAAAAGTTCATGTCTTTTCTTTTTTCCTTTTTATAATAAAAAATACTGACTTTTTTAATTGACCCGATTATACAGTTCTTTGCCAAAGCAGGATTTCCATGTCCAAGTAGAAGAAATCCATCAGATCACTTCCTTCGTTGTGTTAATGCAGATTTTGACATAGTCACCATGACTATGGTGGCTTCTCAGAAAATACCTGTATGTATGTCCAAAACAAATTTGGGCTTCATTATTATTCCTGCAAAAAAAAAAGCTCTTATCCTGAAATCCAACATTTTGGTAGAAAATGGATTTTAAGTTTTACTGTTATGAAATGCTTTTTCTCTCAACAAATTGTTAATACTCTCTTGCACTTTTGATGAGTTCAGGAACAAGATAATTTATCAACTGCAGAAATAAAAGCAGTACTTGTTGAGAAATACCAATGGTCAGAATATGCTGCCACAGCAAGATCAAGAAGAAAAGAAATCTCAAACACTGTAAGTGGTCTCAAATCTTGAAAGTAGCACTTAATCAAGCCAGGACATATTTGAACTACATAAAGGGTCCTTTGTAAGTTATGAGTTCAGTTTCTCTCCAGATTCGTTGAGTACTGCTCACTCCAAATGCTGTTGAATAACACAAAGCATAAGTGTAGCCCCTTTGCTGCGTATTAGTGCTCTGTCCGTTGCTTAATATAAGTTCTAGTTTATAGTTCAATTTCTTCACTGAAGTAGATTTTATATTAAGAAATAGAGGCAGTACTTTGCATAGAACTTCACTTTCAGAGGTTCAGACTTTAAAAGCTGCTTTCGCTTGATGGATGGTTCAGATCATGTACTAGGGAGAACATGAGAATTGAAACAAACATTAGGAGAAGCCATATTGATAATTTTTTTTTTTTTTTTTAAAAAAAAAAATTTGAACTGAAGATAGTCATCAGTATAAGCAAATTTCGGTTCTCAAACTTAGAAATCAGTGCTGAATTTCTCAAACTTAGTCATCACTATCTTGGCTTTGTTGATTTGAACTTGACTTTTCCTAGAAGCTCTTTGAGAATAGACAGTGAAGGCCAATGGATTGTATTGCAGGGACAAGAGGAGAGTGAAAGTAAAAGCAAAAAACAAACTAAATGGTGGAAGCAGCTGTCAACATTGACTCAGAGATCTTTTGTGAACATGAGTAGAGATGCTGGATACTACTGGATAAGGATCATAATCTATGTGGCCTTATCTTTTTGTGTTGGAACTGTCTTTTTCAATGTTGGGACAAGTTATAGAGCGATTTTTGCCAGAGGATCTTGTGGCGCTTTCATATCTGGTTTCATGACATTCATGTCCATTGGTGGCTTCCCATCTTTCATAGAAGAGATGAAGGTAAGAACTGTTTGATACATTATCATAAAGCTCAAATACATTTTTTAGCTGTCAAGTGTCGTAAATTTTTAATTTGATCAGTCTAATGGAAGGGCTTTTTTCTAATATTAAATGAAATGAGATATCAAAACATTATATTACTACCTCCAGTTCTTAATATAAGAATTAGATAATGAATTTGCAGATATTAAGGAATTTAGTTAAATTAATTATTTGTAACAAATGAGTGTTGAATTTCTCAAAATACCCTATTTAATCATGTGCATAGGGAACCCTCTTAATATATGCAATCAATAGGGATACTTTAGGCAAAAATTATAAATTTGGGAGGGCAAAGTGGATTGTGATATTATATTTATGATCATAGTGAACCCCTTGCCTAGTTTCTATATAAAACATGAGAATACAGTTATGGTGTCTGTGAAGTTTTCATTTATTTTTTTTCAAGTAATTTGTTTTCATGAAGCAGGTGTTTAAGAAGGAGAGGCTAAATGGGTATTATGGCAATGGAGTCTATGTTCTCTCAAACTTTCTGTCATCCCTCCCTTTCGTGTTTGCAATGTCTTTTGCTACTAGCATTATAACCTTCTTCATGGTTAAGTTTCATCCTGGGTTCTTTATTCTTCTGTACGGATGCATTGATCTTTTTTGCTGCATTGCCGTTGTGGAGACCGCAATGATGGTTATAGCTTCACTTGTTCCAAACTTCCTAATGGGACTCATAATCGGAGCAGGATATGTTGTAAGAACACATAAGCTTGAATAATGCTTCATCCACATTTACTTTTAGTTATCATTTTAGATGATTCAGATTCAAGTTCTGTTTATGCATATATATATATATATATAAACACTGTTACTTGTGTATGTGTTATGCAGGGAGTTATGATGATGACTTCTGGATACTTCCGTCTACGTCCTGATCTTCCCAAAGTCTTCTGGCGTTATCCAATCTTATACATCAATTTTGGAGCATGGGGATTGCAGGTAACTCTGTAAGAGTTATTAATCTATATTCTTGATGATGATAAAAAAACAGAATATGAAAAATGAAAGTAAATAAAAGGAACGAGTACTTCATGTTGGTGAAAAAGAGAAAGAAAAGGAACGATGGGTCTCACTAGTCACTTCTATACATGTGGATCCAACAAAAATGAACATTTTGCTTTCTTTCTATCTCTCCTTATTTCACCCCATGAAGCATTTTAAGAGCATTTAAGTTATGAGTGTTATACATAGTGATGGATGGTTCAATTTATAGAATCATACCACTATCAAGTAAATCTCTTGGAATGTAAAGAGTCTTGCATGACCCTCATGAAATCACAGACTAAATGACTACACAAATGTTTATTTGATTCTTATAAATAAATAACACAATGAATTGGATCTCTGAAAATTTCCCCAAATCAAATGGCACGTCCTCATTTCCACTCATCAAATGAAGGAGTTGAAATGTTCAGGTCAAAATAATGGAGGACTGGAAATGCAGTGTTTGAGTAGCTAGAAATGTAATTATAATTAGTTTTCTTTTTCTGCAGTAGCATGATGATGTAAGATGAGAGACAAACACTTTGGGTAGGAATGCCTCATGACATATCCCATGTGTCTATCTCTCTCCTTATATTACTATGTCGACCCACCTGTAAGTGGGAGGTCATAAGTTCAACCCCGCTTATAACTTTAGACTGTTTGCGTCTGCTCTTCTAATTCCAAAAACGAAAAAAACAGAGAATTATGATCCAATGATAGCGTTACATTTGTATCTCTCTCTCTCTCTCTGTGTGTTTCCTTTTAGCTGAAGCTACTTTAGGAATCCATGTTAAGTGAATAAACAAATGCAAGAGTAAAGTATATTAACAACTTTGCTTATACCAAGCATGTTATGTTTTGGAATGCAGGGGCATACAAGAACGACATGATAGGATTAGAGTTTGAAGCCATGAATCCAGGTGAGCCAAAACTGAAAGGAGAAAACATCTTAAGAACAATGCTTGGCATTGAAGTTGATCATTCAAAATGGTGGGACTTAGCTGCAGTGGCAACAATCCTCATATCCTTCAGACTCTTCCTCTTCTTTCTCCTCAAGTTCAGAGAGTTCTCTTCGCCTCGGCTTCGTAAACTCTACGCCAAACAAACTCTGCATCGCATCCAGAAACGTCCTTCTTTCAGAAAAGCTGCTGCTTCTTTGTCTTTCCCTTCTAAGAGACACCACCAGCCTCTTCATCCTTTGTCTTCTCAAGAAGGCCTCACCTCTCCAATTCATTAGAGTTCATTGTTATTCACTATTTTATATGAATCATCTCAACAGCTTCACATTATGTCTGTGATGTCTCTGTAATTTCTTTCTAAAGTTGACAATACAGAGGTTATATTATACTACGTAACCCCAATGTTATAAAGTGGGAGGTTGCATTGAAAAACAGTGTAGTGGCCACTGCTCAAGGAATGGTTACATGAAGTTGATTTGACATAACTTCACCTATGCGCTTTGAGTGGTTCTAAATTTATTAATTTGAGTCGGTGAGTTCACCAATGTATGTATGTATGTATCACCGCTTAAATATAACCGGCATATTTTTTTTTTTTTTTTTGGAAAAAAATCAAATATTACGCGGTGTTATTGAAATTAGGAAAAATTGATTCACCAGGTCTTTATATTTCTTTTCCTTTTTATTGGCTATTTGCAATCTCTTAGTTAGAAGCATTAGTACCTATACTCTTAATATGTTAATTCAAATTGATATGGATGCTGATAAAATGATATAATCCCTCGGTCCTAATTATATAGGATACATTTTGGAGATTGGTTTTGATCATAATTATAAGAGTAAGTTTTAACTTGTGTCAATTTTTTTTCCTATAATACTCCTATTTATACTTATTATTAAGAGCATTTATATATGTGTGTGTATATATGTATGTATATATGTGTTTGTGTGTGTATATATGTATGTGTGTGTACATACACAAACACACACACATATATGTGTGTGTGTTTGTGTGTGTGTGTCTATATATATGTGTGTGTAGATATGTGTGTGTGTTATATTTATACACACACATGTTTATATAGCAAGACCATTATTTCAATTAGAAAGTGTGTGGAAAGGAAAATTGGTCGGAGATATATGTGGCGGGGTTATAATTCACTTTTATTTATGTCATTTTAAATTTATATAAGGGCATTTTAGGAAAATAAGTCAAATTAACTAATTTAACTATTCTCTTTAATCCCCTAAAATTGGTTAAATAGTTTCTATAATTAGGACCGGATGGAGTATAAATTAAGAGCATATTATTTGATATTTATAATTGAGAAACAAAGACCTAATAAAAAGGAAAACCATAAGAACTTAATTAACTATATATGAGCTAAAATTATAGAAAGTTTCATATTAATTAAATGATTATCCATGGGTTCTATGACTTTTCATATGAAAAATAAAATAAAAATAATTGTTGTGCTTCATAAATAAAAAATAATTAAAATAAAGTCTAATATTATAAATAGTAATTAAAAGGATGTAAAATATAATTAAATCATGACTCATCCGTGAACCAAATCATTTTTATAATAATTGTTATTATTAATTAATTAAAAATTTATAACAATTTCGTGAATATATGCTTAAATTTTATGTGTGGAACTGGAGGGTGGGGGGGCAAACAAACAAATTGGTTGAAGTTTAACTGAACCTGTTACGCGCCACCGAGGTTATACCCGACACGTCGTCCACCGAACGAATCCCTGGTTACGCTTTATTTGTAATTTTGTATGAATGGAACTATTATATTACGAAAAAAAAAAAACTCTGCACCGAGGAAAATGAAGTTTCCAGCCAAATTTGTGGGAATGTCTTCATGAACTTGAGATTCTACATTCAGTTCGTGTGTATGACCAGTGAAGAGGCTCGGATCAATTTCAATACTAGTCTTTCTATTTCTCTCCTTCTTCTTCTTCTTCTTCTTCTCAAGGCTCACCAATGCCCCCGAGCAAGCTCAATCCCTCGGTAACTATGATTCCGTCTTTTATCGTCTCGATTTTCTTGTGTATGATTCTTTCCTTCAGATTGTTACTTTGTTTTGCCTTCATTATGGTCATTCATAGTATTAGTTCAATGGACTTTCTTTGTTGAGACCTCTTTCTGGTTCTTAGGATTGAGTTTGGATTGTTCCTTTTCTTCATTGTCGCAATCTAGGAATGTGAGAAAACAATGGAATAAAAGAAATAGATAGTTGCCGATGAGAGTTGACACAGATGATAAGGAACGGGCTCAATTCCCAAAAGGACGAGAGTTCGATTCCCTCTGTCTTGTGAGGACTCCTTTGGTAGGCAATCTTCTAAGTCCCTTGTAAGTGCTCAAAGAGCTTGGGGCATGTCTTGGCCTTGGTGGGGACCGGTGCCGAACCCACCTAAACCTTTTCTACCAAAAAAAAAAAACAAGAAATAGATAGTAACGAGCTTTATGTAATGAGGTTACATGGTGAATTCCGTTGAAGGTTCCACGGGTTCAAATATTGGGATGGTGACTTCAATTGGTTGAAGAGAGTATATTTTTGTCGAAAATTGAACTGCTTATTGGAAAATAATTATCTTAAATGCCCTGCTGAAACCTCGAAACTTTTTTCTTGATTGCAATAGCAATATATCGGATAAGTACATTTGGAATCCGGTTATACACGTAAATAAATGATGTATCAAAAGGTCCATAAGATCATTATAAGATATCCGGTTTTTGGTGAAGTTGTTAAGGATCATGCTCAAATATATCCAAATAATGTTTCCCTTTATGAGACAATATAAAGTCTTTTGTTTACCCATAGGCACAACCTTGCGAAGTGTGTGTGCATATAGTTTTGGTTTTCTATGCTAAAGTATTGCATAGTGTAGTTGTCAGGATGCTGATTTTCCAGAAGCAGCAAATTGATGGGGACGTTGAAATCTATCCATTCTCATCTATGGTGTTTATCTTCTGAAAATTTAGGACGTTAAAAAATATAACTTTAAATTGATCAATGATGAGAACCCTATTGGGTTGAGAACCTTCTAGAAGCTAGCCATTGAGATGATACAATCGCATTATTTAAGTACTCCATTGAGCAGCCTATGCTATTCCAGACTTAGACAACTCATCCCCATCAATTTGCTGCTTCTGGAAAACCTGCATCCTGACAACTACACTATGCAATACTTTAAATCGTTCCCGTCAGAACCATACCAATTGCAGTAAGTATTTTCCAGAGCTTACCTATGCATCTTGTTAAAAATCAAATACTACTTGATGTAGGATTTAAGCATCCCATACTATCATAGTCCCAGTGAATCAATCATTGAATTGTTTAGTTTTTTAATTAGCGGCTATTATTCAGGCAGTAGCATGATATTTCTCTGTTTTTGGTGGGGACTGTGCCACACATAATGTGTTATAGCTATCTAGTTAGTTTCGACTTTTGACTATGTTTCACTTGTGACTGTTTGAAATTCTATGTGACAGGAAAAAGCCAATATATCAGGTGCACAGTCTCAGAATGGTATTGCCAGTTCCGCTTCTCTCTTTTCTGAGATGGCAATGCTTGAACTTCTTCAACCTCCTGCTCAGGGATTAGATGACCATCTCATTGAGTTTTCTGAAGCCTTGAAAAGTACGTTCATATGTTGTTGAAATTATTAATATCAACTGCAACAAGACATGACCTTGATATAGGGTTCTTTGTTCCTTCTAGCCGTTGCAAAGGCCCTGAGGCAGGCTGCAGAAGGAAAAGCTTCAGCTCAAGCTGAGGCTGCTGAATGGAGAGAGAAATATGAGTTGGAGAGGGCACGGAATCTACAGTTGGAAGATAAAGGTGGAGGCTTATTTTTTTCCTGAAAAATTAAACTCTGTCGTATCAAGGACCAGCTGGTAACTTTATTGAGATTTTCTTAGTGACATAGATGTCTTCAAGGGATTGTTGATAGTTTCTAATTTGCAAATACCTACATGATTGTGTTATGTGGCTTGTTTTGGTCATTGTCTGTTTATCTGTTTGTTGTCTTTCTATCTCAAGAGCAACTTTATTTAATGAATGTCTGAAATATTGGCAGTTCATAATTTCTCTGCTTGTTTCTATTACAGGGAAATTAAACCTAGAAAATGGAAGTGATGTTGATGATGTAAGGACATATAACCCAGCCAACAAACCAGCATTATGTGATGAGCAGTCTAAAAAATGTTGTGCAAGTCATGGGATTTGTTCCCATGAAGTGCTTTGGGATGGGATGCCTGATCCAGATTCCCTAGTTGTTAGAAAAGTATTTTGTCTAACCCTCTTTGGTGTGAACTGGATTATTATGATAGTTTTTGGCTGTTTGGTTACTAAAAATGTTTTCCTTCCTGAGATAGGCCTCATTTAAACTCTCATGGTGCTGCAAAGGTGAGCAAAGTGATCAACACAAACATGTTGTCTCTTTTGAAAGAGGAAATATCATAACTTGAGCGCAGCACTAAGCAGGTATTCCTTCTGTTGTTCGGAAAATTTAGCTTTATCACTTGTTAAAGAAATTTGTAATTGCTACATCATCTTAAGTTTTTCCTCATCAGTAATAAACCTTCATGGTTATTGTCTGATTTAGAATCCATTGATTTCAGATCTCATTGAAGTGGGAATCATGCCCAAGGATGGTGCTCATGTTGACCAAACCAAACTCAGTTTCAGTCCAAACCCTTTGTGCAGAAATGATTAGGTGTGAATCTTTACATACATATGTGATAGATACACACTGCACAGACTCCCCCACACGCACATACACGCATATATATTTTCTCTAGAGTTTTAGTTATTTCAAAGCATACTCTCCCTTTACTTGTAATACAATCCCAAATTTGAGTTGGGAAACTGTTAATTGAGTAAGTGCCCGTTTGGATCCTCTTATTTTTAAGCTAAAAGCTACTTTTAAGCTAAAGCTAAAAAAAAGAGCTTTTAAAATAAGCTGAAATATGTTTGGTGATTATATAAATTTTTCAGCTTAAAAGTTACTTAAAAGTTGAAATTAAAAATAAGTTGTTTGGCAAAAATTTTGTCATAAGCACTTTTTTAATAAAAATGAACTTAAAAAGTATATTATAATATAACCTTTAAACTATCAATATATTTACAAAATAAAAATACTATGAGAATAGACTTTCCAACCGTGGAGCACAATCAAGAAATCATTCATGGTCTTACGAATTGTCAACCAATATTTCATTCACATGAAATCACCTATTTCTATTTTCCATTAATGTTGATGCTATTTGATTTCGAACTCTATTCATATAACCATTATCTTCAGTTCTTCTAGGACTATGGATGGTCATTTCTTCATCAATGTCACATTCTTCTTGACCCTCAGGAATATAATCAGGATTAAGATCACACTTGTCAAACTCTTCATCATCAACACCAGACTTTCTAATGAAGTTATGAAGGGCTATTGTTGCAATAATAATTTTCTCCTGCTTGATTAATGGAAATGGCTTCATATCACGTAGGATGTGCCACTTGTTCTTCCAAACTCCAATCGTTCTCTCAATGACATTTCTTAGTGAGGAATGTGCATGATTGAAAACTTCTTGTAATCCTTGTGGTTGACTGCATCCTCTAAAATCAGGAATGTGATACCTTTCTCCTTTAAATGGTGCTAAATACCCTTTCATGTTAGAATATCCAGCATCTACTACATAATACTTCCCTAAAATATTAAAAGATTTATTATTAGTTCATATAAAAATTCAATTAAATAAATATAAAACTAAAATAGTTTATATAGAAAAATAATAAATTGTACCTTCAGGAGGATGAGGGAACACACTTTTCATTTCCTCAAGCACAGATGAAAGAATACGTGCGTCATGTCTTTGAACCAAGCCAACCAACAACAGCAAAAGTGAATATCATGTCAAAGTTGCAAACTAACATGACATTATGTGTTTGGTATCCTTTTCTGCCTATAAAACGAATTTGATCATTAGTAGGAGGAATGACAGGAATATGTGATCCATCTATAGCACCTATGCATCTTTGAAAATAAGGCCAATATCTACGATCACCTCTAATTTGTGATGGAACTTCTTCAAACTGAAAATCTAGAGGCCTCACAATTTCCTTTGCTAGTGAACATAAACTGTCTAGTACTTCACTAAACTTTCTACTTATCGTCTCTCCTGATTTTCCAAATCTATTTTGGACATTTCTATTTGTCTCACTATGTGCACATGTCCAAAGAAACATAGAAAGTGCCTCCAATGATGTCAATTCCCTAGATGGATGTAACCAACCCTTACTCACCAATATGTTTTCAAGTTCTAATACAACATTTGGTTCCATCCTAAACATTCGTAACTTTCACTGGAGTGTTTAAGGTTTCTTGAACCCGTTCCATCCATCGAATAATTAAACCGGTTACCTTGCTTCATTAAATGTTTCATGTAATGTAAATATGCAATTGTTGCTGCTCCATTCATTTCTCAATAAAACTTTGCACATTTTCTTCTCTTAACAATTCTTGATGATGATTCCGTTTGTCTAGATGCCATGTATTATCTTCTAATAACTTCTTACCTAAAAAATGATAGAGACCAAAACATAAGTAAACAATAATCCAAAAACATAAATATAATGTCATTCAAATATCAACCACAATAGTTCAACATGAGAATAAAAGGGTCTGAAATCAATCCAACAGTAAACATGAGAATAGCAAATAGCAAACCTAATCACTAGACTTTTTATCTAATTCATATTTGTACAAAATCCACCCTACGAGTTCATCAATTGACTCTGAAAGAGACATAATAATGATCCTTTCTTGTTGCAATCTAAGCAAATCTATTGCATAGAAATATTGTTTGACATCCAATAGTTCCTGTCTCATGGTTCCATCCCAATCCTGTTTCTTTGCCCAATAATTGTTTCCATGTAGTCCAATCAAGCTTTAAATTATCTAACCTATTTTTCAATTGCTTTTGGTTATAGTTTTTATTAGCACGTTTATTAAATTCATCAACTACAACTTCCCATCTCCTAGCTTTAAAACTAACTCCTGGTTTTCCACTAATACGAATCTCCTTTACACAAATTTCAAGTAAGTTCTTGGTAGTGCATGGATCCCACCTTGCATTTTGTTTTTCTTTACTAGCCATAAACTGCAATGCATTATTGAAGTGAAAAGAAAAATATTTAAAAAAAAACAGAGTCTACAATCAAGTTAAACAACATATATCATCTACCTTCTACTACCAACTACAAACAACTTCATACAAGAAATTCTCCAGTACATATATGCACAGGCAATCACAAACAACTTCATACAAGAATCAACATTCAAGCTACAGACAACAAAAAATCTGTAGCAAACATTAGTCCTATGGGTATTGCACAAATCTGTAGCAAACATTAGTCCTATGGGTATTGCACAAAAAATTACAAGCTCAATAGTTCAGTTAGCATCCAGTTTATAATTAGCATGCTGGTGTCAAAACAGAAGCAGGAAAACTTAACATGAAGACTAAGACGGCGTAGGATATGTGGATATTTTAATCTTCCAAGAACCTAAAAACTTGTGTATGTATTGAAGACATAATAATTAGGGGAAAAAAAGCTTATATAGTACAGAAAGACAACAAAATGATGAGGATGCAGGCTACAAGATGAAGGCTCACGCGTTTGCAAAATCTTCTGATACAGAACAATGTATTGAACCACCATATGTAGTATTACGTTCAGAAATACAACAAAAACCCGTGAAAGAGTGTGTTAAATGAACTCAACTTCCAATCGAAATGAAATTGAAAAAGAGAAAACAAGGCAAGATGCTTCAAATCGAATTTAATTCAACAACGTTTCATTTTCCGATAAACCGAACGAATAACACCGCGACCTATAAATTACCCAGAAAAAACCAACCATGAACCACCGTCAAAAAAGCTTCGAACATTGGAACAAAAACCCACTAGACACTCTAATTGTTCTTTCGCAGTTTTCTGATTTTCTCAGCAACCAAACAAGCATAGTAAACATTCCTACCAATTATGGTTCCAATCTCTAAATCCAGAGGAAGAAGAAGAAAAAGAAGCAGAGTCAAGACAAGAAACTAACCAAGCAGAGGAGACGAGGCGAAATCTCACAGAGGCGATGATCCCTTTGATCCTTCGCCCACCTTCGATCCTTCGATCCTTCTTATTTTTAGGTTACGTGAGAGACAATCGGGATTTTTTTTTTTGATCGAGAGACAATCGGGATTTTTATACGGTAGGGTTTGTCTTAAAAAAAAGAGCTTATAAAATAAGCTAAAAATAAGCTCCTCTCACCCACTTTTTTTTAAGAGTTTTTTTCTTCATGATAAAATAAGATCTTATATTATAAGAGCTTATTTTAAATTCTGTTTGGCCTAGCTTTTACTTATAAGGAGAAGATAAGCCAAAAATAAGCTAGGCCAAACAGGCTCTAAATGTGCATTGTAATTTTGAAATAGCATTTGAATTATAATTCTCATGGGATATTTTTCTGCAAATTCTTCTGGTCTCTCTCTCTCTCTCTCTAGTTGCTGTTAGGAAGGCCGATAATCCTCCTCTTATTAAGAGAAATTAGAGTGTTCTTCCTTTGATGGTTTTTTGGAAGTGTAAACTCTTTTAATTTTAATGTTTCTGCTTGATACAATATCAGTTGTTCATTGCAAATTTCAAGTTGCCTGCATTAAAAAAGTGATATTATAAGCATTGACTTCCATGCCATACAATTTTCTGACCAAAACAGGGGATCTCAGAGTAGATCACTTGCTACCTGACCTTTGACCTGAATAATGTAGCCAGTCAGGAAACAATTCCTTATACTTTTAATTTTGTCCTTAATAATCTACTTAGTAACATAGCCACAATAAAAAAGTTTATGCTGCTGCTATGTCTTCCCATCTCATTCTTAGTTCTATGAATTTATAACAGGTCATACAACTTTGAATTTTTCATCTTAATTTTACCTTTTATGTATGTGCCAACCTTGTTGGATTTATGTTTCTTGTGTAATCTTTATTCATCATCACCAGATGGCTGAGGGATCAGAAGAAGCTAGACATCTATGTGGAACCACGTGTCAGAGGAGAACTTATGAAAGGGTCATCATATTTTGACTTTTTAGAAAGTTGGGAAGATGGTAAGCCATGCAATATTTCATATATTGTGAAAGGATCACTTTATACTCTTGATAAAACTTCATGGGTTTCACTTTGATGTTCTCTTTGGACATGCTGCACCATCCTGATGCAATTTGTGTGAGGGACTCAATGTCATAGAAGCTTTGCATAATTTTGCAATCTGTTCCTAACATCTTGTATGCTAATATTGGATAATAAGCATTAATTTAATGCTTGCAGATGAGGAAATTCGCGCCTGCACACAAAAGTTGACATTGTGATAACACTCGGTGGTGATGGCACTGTGCTATGGGTATGTTTACTCAATTTAAATTTACTTGTTAGGGCCTGAATGGATACCTCCATAATCAATTTTGAAGGTCAAAACTATGGTTTCCTAGAAAACGAACCAAACACCCCTTGCTAAAATCAATTATGAACTCTAAACCAAACACCCCTATACATGCCAAAATCATTTTTGAACCTGAAACCATGGTTATCTAATAAGTTGTTACAAAACACCCCTTTAGTTGATATGGAGTTTTTTTTGCATAAAACCATACTGAAAGTTTCCTCTGCTTTGTTCCTAGTGGATGAACAATTAGTCTTTTGGCCCAAATATTTCATAGGCTTTTTGTTTCTATGTGATACTTGCAAAATTGCACAAACTATGGTTAGAGGCTGAAAAAATAGAAGCAAAAACTTTGTTTGCAACTATTGTAAATAAAGTCAGGAACAAGTACAAAATTTTGAGTTCTAAATTCTCTTCTTATCACCCCATGCATTTGCCAAGTTCAGAGAATTTTTCAAACACCAATGAGATCTATGGCCTGCTTTTCATTGGACTTTGAGAAAAATAATATATAAATAGGTTTGATACTACCTCTTGACACAAAATTCTTTGGCATTGTCTAACTACTTCCTCCTCCTTTTTCTCAATTCTATTAAATGTTGAGCTTCTTCCCGACTTATATTTTTACTTGACACTCTCAATTCTTTGTTTAAGTGTAAGTCCATCACTTGCTCTACAAACATACTGATACTATTCCTTTTCCTTTCTTTTGACAGCAACCCATTTACAAGAATCCCGCTTAGACATCAATGTTCCCAACCATTGAGTCCTCTGTTCTAAATAGGCACAAATGCGGGCTCCCTTCTACTTATGCATACCTTCACATGACTGCCTAATCATTAAGCCATATGCTCCAAAAGGGCAAAACGATTTTGAGTCACCATCTTCATACTTGTTCCCTACTATACTTTTGCTCTGTTACTAGGTTTTAGTGAATTTGAAGTGCCGTAGTGTCTAATTATTGCCCAACACCTTTTATGGTCATACTCTGCCTCTCTTCTGCTGTTTGAGATGTGGAGTCCTTGGCTCGAATTTATTCAAACAACCAAAATGATTCCATCAACCTCTACTTTTGACTTGGATAATTGAACCTACTTCCTATCTAACTAGCTATCAGTGACCATTCGTCTTGTATCGATAACTGACATACCAAAGGGAAGTCCTTCCAATTTTCAATCATTTTCCTCACACTTATGCCTGAAGAACTTGTTTTCAAATGTTGCTTGGTTCAAATTAACGTTGATATTTCTTGTAGCTACATCTAGTGTGAAAATAAAACCTTACTTTAAACTATATATTCTAACTGACAAATAACCGTAATCTTCTTTACTTTCATATTTATGATTGTGTTTTGCACAAGATTGCATGTATTTCAAGGTGCTTAATCTTATTTTGCCAAGAGACTTGATTAGTAACTAATCATGTATTGAACCTGCAGGCAGCGTCTATGTTCAAAGGACCAGTTCCTCCCATTGTCCCATTTTCTTCAGGCTCTCTTGGCTTTATGACTCCTTTCTGTATCCTCCATCTTTGCCTTGTTGTATATTATTTTTATTACTTAATTATGAATCTGATTCCATGCCTGATTCATAGCTGAACTTAACATCTTTCAGATAGTGAACATTACAGAGAATACCTTGAATCAATTTTGAAAGGCCCTATTGGCATCACATTAAGGAACCGTTTGATATGTCAAGTGGTAAGAAATGCAGCTAAAAATGAACATGAAACTGAAGAACCGATGCTTGTGCTAAATGAGGTTACTATTGACCGTGGAATATCATCTTTCCTTACAAACTTGAATTGTTACTGTGACGACTCTTTTGTCACATGTGTGCAAGGAGACGGATTGATCATATCCACAACATCTGGCAGTACAGCTTATTCTTTGGCAACTGGAGGATCAATGGTCCATCCTCAGGTATTGCATCGTCCTCTGCCCCTCATTGAAGGTCCTTAAATCCATTGAAAGTGGCCCAATTTTTGTTATTTTAGGAAGGAGAGAGAAATAGATTGTAAGGGAAAAAATGAGACGAGTCTCACACAGTTACATTCCTATATATCACTCTCTCACGTATGGGTATTAGCTAGATTACCTATCTTGAAACTTCATTAACATTGTTTTATACTCCCTCCATTCTTTAGTATAAGAGCTAGATTACTAATTCATGGATATTAAGAAAATCGATTAAGTTAGTTATTTGTAACAGACATATGTTGGTTTTCCTAAGATATCCTTTTAATCATGTGCATTGTTACTCTCCTTTCATAGTAAAAATTCACTTACTATGTGCAATCAATAGCGATATTTTAGGGTAAAAATTATGGGAGGCAAATTTTTATAACTCGGCTAAATTAACTGCCTTATCTAACTCTAATTTTTAAAACAGGAGGTAGCATTACTTTCTCTTGGAATGTATGAATGCATGAATGTTTCTGTAACAACATCACTAACAGCTATCTTCCCACTTTTGAATGGGTGGATATAATGAAACTCATGAATGGCCAATTTTGCAGGTTCCGGGAATTTTGTTCACACCAGTATGTCCACATTCGCTATCATTTAGGCCATTGATATTGCCAGAGCATGTGAGTGTGAGGGTGGAGATACCTGCTAACACAAGAAGCCCAGCATGGGCATCATTTGATGGGAAGAACAGGAAGAAGTTGGAAGCAAGGGACGCACTTGTGTGCTGTATGGCATCATGGCCTGTTCCACGGCTTGTTTGGTTGATTCCACTAATGATTTCTTAAGAAGCATTCATGAGGGCCTTCACTGGAACTTGAGAAAGGCGCAGTCTTTTAATGGCCCTGACGATACTTAACCTTTCTTTTCTTTTCTTTCTTTACTTTCTTCCTATTCTCGTACACATTGTTGTGCCTTCTTTTCTTGGTTTCTTGTGCAGTCAATATGCAAGTGTAGTAGAGATTCTAGTTATCAAAGATAAAGTTAACAGAGCCAGGAGGGAATGTGATAAAAATTCAAACCTTGTGTGTGTGATAGAGAAAAAGTTGACATCTAAGCTATGATAGAGAATGATAAACATATATGTGTGTTTATTATTATTATTTTTGAAAAAAAAAAAACTGTAATCCATTCATTCATAAGGAAATACCCTTTGGTCCTAATTGTAGGACCTAATTTGTGATGTCATTTACATGATAAAATAAGCCCTACATTTAGGACCAGGAGTAGTACAACAAGAAGATCCTTATTTTCCCTTATCAACCACAACCACCTCTTAATAGACGGTGGTCGATAAGAATACAAACATTCATTGATTTTCATAGAAATCTTAGCACCATAGTCACCAAGAACAAACATTGGTTTTTAAGGGAATTGATTGTCATCACAAACTTGAGTAATCATATTGATGGCTCCAATGCATTTGGAATAAATTGCACTATTTTATGGTTATAATATATCAAAATGTTATTCATTTTATGTAGAATCTAATGATGACAAGAAAAAAGAAAGAAGAAGAATACTCATATTTAGGAGGTTAGGGCATTAGAGGGAGGCGGATGATTTGTTGTATTCATTTCTTTGGGTCATTGAAATGTTGTTGATTAGTTTTTACGAGGTGTCAATTACGAGATATTTTATTATAGGAATCCGGCTTTCTTTTACACACACACACACAAACATTTTATACTAAGAGTAGGTAATGCCATGAAAAATGAAGGGAAAATTAAAATAAAGGACCAAGAGAAAATAATATTTATTATAAAGGACCATAAAAATTGTAATTACTTAGAAAGACCAAACATTATAATATAAATTTAAAATTACTAAATTGCCCCTAATCAATCCTCTTGTATTATCTCTTGTATTCAAAATTAAAAAAATAAGTAAAATTAAAACTAAAACTGTCACCATGATATGATCATATCTTTTTTCCTGATATATTATTTAATTAACAATTGTTAAGCTCATATTTTTCTTAATTTCTATTTTTCACCAATTTATATCATCAAGTTGCCTATTATCAATATCAATATCGATGTCAATTGTTCTTTTTATAAAAATAAAAAATAAAATTATTTCATATTTTTCGAGATATAATAGGTTAATTAGATTTTATTTTATTTTATTAACATTACATGATTTTTTTTAACCCGCATAAATTTCTTCTAAAACAAAAATAAGTCATACAAACTTTCTTGGTTTAACATATATGATGAATTATAAAAGACCTTGACTTTTATTAAAACTATATAATTCCATTTTTAATTAAAATTTGTTAATTTTTAAAAATTGAAGAATGCGTAATTTTGTTTCCATAGATATATATTCAAGTTGTGAAAATTGATAAAACCATTGTTTAATTTAATGAAACTTAGAATTTTATATTAGTTTTAAAAATAGAATGGGGAAGAGAATATAAGAGGCAATGCAGAAGATTTTGTTAGGGGCATTTTAGTACTTTTAATTTTATATTTTTATATTTGGTCCTTCTAAATAATTACAATTTTATAATCCTCCACAAATATTTTTTCTTTTAGGTCCTTCATTCTAATTTTCCCAAAAATAAAATAAGCCTTTATTAGTCCATATGGTAAGTAGCTGAGTTATACAAGAAGTTTTGAGTAATTCTAATGTTGAAATAATTGTGTGGAGTTTTCATAAGTTCAACATATAAAAATTGTAAATAGGTATGTTCGGGTGAAACTAACTTCACAGTATTTTAAAATCATCCTCCCAATTTGTAAGCACTTGCTTCATTATTTTAAAATCAGCCTCCCAATTTGTTAGTGCTTGCTTCATTAGAGACCCATGCCTATTTAAACTTGGAGCATTCAGTACTCTATTTAAATCATTATGGCCCTTTAGATCAAGATTTGGACGGTAGGAGTGGAGGATAGGGAGGGATGGGCAGAGGAGCGACAAGGAGAGAAACCGAACGCCTCGATGGTGATGGCACTGTGCTATGGGTATGTTCACTCAATTTAAATTTACTTGTTAGGGCCTGAATGGATATACCTCCTTAATCAATTTGAAGGCAAAAAATATGGTTTCCTAGAAAATTAACCAAACACCCCTTGCTAAAATCAATTATGAACTCTAAACCAAACACCCCTATACATGCCAAAATCATTCATGAACCTGAAACCATGCTTATCTAATAAGTTGTTACCAAACACCCCTTCATACATACATACATACATATTCCAATCTATTGTTCCAGAACTTTTTCTTGATTCTTTGTGGGTCTTGTTTTGGGCCATTTATTCTACCACTCTGGTTCTATTTATAAGTCCATTTTGATCAAAAATTTTGGTCCTATTTATAAATCCAGTTTCATGCAATAAATGAGATTGTGACACTTTTATCCATATTAATTGTACCCATAAAGATAGATAGAGAATAAACAGTTGAAAAATATTCAATAATAAATGAAAAGTTGAAAATTTACTCACATAATCATTGTGTCAACTACCTCTCCTTGGTATGTGAGATTTGATCAAATTGGATTTATAAATAGGATCAAAGTGATATATATTGTTTTATTTCAAGAGCCCAAACACCTCCCATCCTTCGAAAATGATTTAAGATTTAATCATACCTAGTAGCTACAGCCTATTCCATACCTTATTATTATTATTATTATTATTATTATTATTGTTTTTACTTGGGTTACTTTGGTTCACCATTTCCAATATAAAAGCCTGACTTGTAGTATGAGGATAATTCATCTAGCAATGGCACCTTTTGTCTTCAGTTTATCCTCTTGTCTCAGGTCTTGTGAGGTATTTTTATGTTTTTAAAAAGTAAAGTTATTCAAATAGTCAAACATTTCTCTCCCATTAATACGTTGTGGCTGGGCATGCATATTGTAGTCAATGGTTAAATACCATTTTTGTCATGAAAATTTAGTCTAAAGAGCACTAGTCACATGGAAGTTTTTGATCTCATTTTCACCCCAAACATTAACAAAGCAGAGCAATTTTGCCCCTAGAAGTTTACAAAGAAGTGCAACAATTCAACGATCAAGATCAATGGATGTGCAATATTACTATGTTTATAAGCTTTTAGGGCAAAAATGAAACAAAAAAACTTCCGGATGACCAGCGAAAATGATAGTTAACAGTTAATGGTTCTTTCCTTTACTCTTACACACACACATAAATGATGTTTCTTTCAATCTTTTCCTTCCCAACCTATCAACCCGCAGCCACTCATACGGGTGTGTGTGTAAAGTTATTGAATTTTGAGTCCTTTCCCTTATTAAAAAAAATGATAATAATTAATAAATAGGTTGTGATTGGTGGCAGCTAATGTGTGTGTCTATATATATATATATAATATTCGTCTTAGAGGGTGGTTTCAAGGCCATAGCAAGAGAAACTTTAGAGAAGGTTTTAATTAATATATTAATAGTTGTTTATGTATGTGTGTTTGTAGGCTCTCATTGAGAGCTTTGGTCTAACTCTTGTGTGATTACCTATAAGTTTGGAGTAGATATGTCACCCTAGTTATTCTTTTATATACTTGTCAATATATATATATATATATATATATATATATATATATATATATATATATATATATATATATATAAGCTGTTTTTGGGATTTGTTGTGCCTAGGGGGAAGCAGACTAGACTTCACCCTTAACAGGTCAGGCTTGTTATGCAAGGAAGTGGCTTGAGCCTGGCCTGTGGCCTATTACAGGCTTATTTTTTGGCCTGAGTCTGGCCTGTGGTCTGTTAAAGAGGTCTATATTTTTTAAAATCTTGTACTTAAGCTAACAGGCCATAGGCCTCAACGTAAAACATGCCTACTTTAAATAGGCCGAAAACAAACCTACTTTAAACTGGCCTTACATAAATTATTCCTAATGATCTAAAATACATTATAAAAAATGAAATCAAATACAATGACATAAAAGCATTTGGTTGCATAGTTTCAGGACCTAAAGGCTAAACCCTCAAAAAGAAAACCAGGCTAAAATACAATTACATAACATGCATGAAATAATATCCCATGAATAAAGTTCATGTTTACACATATCAATCAGTAATATAAACAAAGATATGATCAACAAATGTCATAACTAAAGCATTTCAATTGCCTCCTACCAGAGTCAAAGCATCATAATTGGAACATGCATCAATTAGTTGTTGCCATTCTCATCTTTGTTAATGTCCCATATAATGCAACTATTAGCAAGCGACCCAGAAATTAAAAATGTGCCATCAGGAGACCATTGAAGGTCCAGAATGTCCTTGTGATGAGACATGTTTCACATAAAATCCTTGATAAGGAAGAAATAATGGGCCTAAAATGAGTTTAAGGAAGGGAAAAAGCTACTGCTCTTTAAAATATATTTATTAGAAGCAAAAACCCATTAGGAAAATCAGATAATAATGAATATGGAAGTAAAAATACTACCATTTTCAATGAAAGTAAAAAAAAAGTAGTATTTAGACCATTAATAACATGGAGAAATATGACATACTACTGAATATGGAAATATACAAGTTTACAATATTCAGCCAACATACAACATCCAACATTCAGCCACCGATGAAGCCGATGAATAAATTAAATCAAAGAAGAACAGATTCTTCTTTTCTTACCAATGTAAAATCTTCCTTCAATTTCGCCAATGCAAAGCCCTTTGGACGCTCACATCAAATCTTCAATATAATTTCTTCTTCTGCTTTATGTTAGACCTGGCTAGTACCCAAGAGGGGGGTGAATTGGGTGTCTGATAAAACCTTGGAGCTTTGAAAAAATCTTTTCAAATTTCTTTGGCGATTCTTATGACAGTAGTAATTTATAAAACGATAAACAGTCATTCAAACATATATACTGGAAATATAAGAGTTTAGGGAAGAGAATATGCAAACTATGATTTATCCTGGTTCAGCCCAATCTTTGACCTACGTCCAGTCCCCAAGCTCCACTTGAGATTTTCAATCCACTATCTCCTTGTTTAACCGGACACAAGAGAAAAGCCTTTACAACCTCACAAGTTTAGTCGGGCACTTGTGCAGCCTTTACAATCTCTTACCGAGATACTCCCCCTTACACACTGTAAAGTTATAATCTGTTTCCCACTCAAGATTACCCAATCTTGAGTAACTCTCAGATAAAATGATTACAATGAATCTTCTCTCTCAGAAGTGAATAAGATAAACACTGAGGTACATTACAAATAATCTTACTCTCTAAGGTGAATTATATGATCATTGAAATAATCAAAGAGTAAGTGGTATAGCTGTCAGAGTATTGGCATTTTTGACAATGAAATAGTAATCTCTTTTCTCTATATCTATTTTGAATGCTTTTCCTTTTATAGTCAATGAAGAACATTGAGCAATTCGTCCAGGGTTGAATATGATCGTTGAGAGCGTATATGACCGTTGGAGAAATATTACCGTTGAAGCTTCTGACGTCATCATCCACTTTTTGATAATCTGATGTTAATCCTTCCTTTGATCATCTTCGTTGAACATTTGAATCCATTGCGAGAACATTATCGTTGAGTATTCAACTTCATTTCTTTAAGTTTCTTGTTGAATTCGATTTGTTCTGTCATTTCGAAAATATGCAGCAACCTTCATATTCATGCTTTTGATGATTTTGATTTCTGTCAAGTTGGATGTTATCTCAAGCTTTAATCATCTGAAAATCACTAACAAATTGATTAAACATAGTTAGGAATAGTAATGAGTGATGATAAGAAGTAATCAAATCAAAATCAATGATTTTGAGATTTCCGAACACGTTGGTTTTCTGAAGCATAGGAGGTTTTAAACGATCGTTGCTTTACTTCTGATTGCTTTCCGTCTCGTATTGACTCGAGTTGATTAGCTGTGACTCGAGTTAATAATCCATTTCTCATACTTCATTGCTCTCTTCCTTCGTGTGACTCGAGTTACGTTTGCTTTGACTCGAGTCAAAATAATGTCATTTGCTCTCTGTCTGATGAATGACTCGAGTTATCATACTCTGACTCGAGTCATCTTCTTCAATAATTCATTTGAAGCTCTCTGTAAGCCACTTGACTCGAGTTATGTGTTAAATGACTTGAGTCATATCAGTTTCTCAAAAGCCGCAATCGGGTTTGGACTTTGAGAAACTAATAGATCGAACTATGACTCGAGTTATTAAATGATTGACTCGAGTTACAGGTTCCTCTCAAAACTTGGTCTGCTCTCTATCATCCATTGAAAGCTTCTAACTCATTGTATGCAGTGCATTATCATCGAGATGAATGGAAATTGTTCTTTGACCAGCATTATTGCATTATCTTCAACTGACTTCCAACTTTTGAAGGTCATATCTCCTTGGTCTAAACTTCGTTTTGGTTGGCTCAAATCTATATGGAAAGCCCTTTGAGTCTACTTTCATATTCCACCTATTTCAGCTCAATTGGATTTGTAGTTTGTGAGATACACTCAAAACATCGAAGCTTGGTCTGCTTTGTGGCGTGAATTTCACTGTCAAATTTAAAAATTCATAGCTCCTTCATCTGACCTCCTTTTAACTTTAATTTTATATCCAAATGACGCATTGGGAGTCTAGTTTCATAAAAATTTGGTTTCACCTCAATCGGACTTCTGGTTTGGGAGATATCATCGAATTACCAGAGGTTGCCACTGAAAACGTGAAACAGAGGTGAACAAAGTTCTTTGAAGTACACTATGACTCGAGTCATTTAGTGATTGACTCGAGTCAAACCTGTCCAGAGATGCCAAGAACACTTCCTGACTCGAGTTAATGATATATTGACTCGAGTCAAGTCATCCCAGAGACGCAAATCACTGTAGCAAAGGGGTTAACTCGAGTTACAACTTCATGACTCGAGTTATATCATCCTGAAACTGATCTTTTGCTGGTTTTAACTCTGAATTGATCCATTCCAATTTCCATATGATATTGGAGACTTCTAGCATCAATATAAGAACTTGAATAATGATATTCCACTACATTGTGCAAGTTCCTCCTTCTTCAATTTCTTCTCTCCTTCTAGATTATCCCCCAAAATCATTTGATAGCTTCTTGCTTCCTTGACATTATGATATTCCCATTATGTTGTGCAAGAACTTCTCTCTTCAATCTATTTTCTTGATCATTCTCCATCATCATTCCCTGCAAGTTCTACCTTCTTCAATATCTCATCTTCTTCTTAAACTTGACATTCTCTCTTGCAACCAATTTCTTATTTCTTTAGTCTCATTTCTTGATCATTTTTCATTATTAAACTTTGCATCTACATTAAATATAAGAATTAGTCAAAGTAGTAGATAAATATATCATTCAAGCTTTTTGTTCTTAATAATGGCATCTATATAAGACATCATCAAAACTAATCATACTCAACACTTTAAATACCTTGAAAAAAATTAATCAAATATATAGAATTAGAGCATAACACAATTGAACAAGTGATATGTATAAGAAATGATATTATTTTAACAATGCAAAATTCATACCTTTTGTTTCTTTTTTAATCGTATTTGTTGCGAAGTCAATTCCCACCACAAATAAGTGCTTCAATATATTTTTCATTCAATCTAGAATGATATTCATCAATAACTCTACCTCCAGCACTGAATGTGGACTTTGATGCCATGGTTGAGATTAGAATAGCTAGTATGTCAGCAACCATCTTAGATAAAATCTTATACTTTATACTATTATTTTCCCATAATTCTAGGGCAGTAAAGGAGTTAGAATTGCCCTCAAGTATAAAAACATACTCCTCAAGATAAGCTTCCAATTCTGATTTCATAGGGGGAATTGCTTGCTTTTCACGAACAATGTTCATGATTTGATCAAATCCAGTAACTATAAAAGAACTAGGTACATTGGACGAAGAGTTGTTGCCAACATTATGATCTTCATTACTTGTCTCTCCCTTATACACGGCAACATAGCTATCATATATATATGAGTGTAAAGCTTGCAACACTTTATCTATATTCTCAGAAGCATCATAATCAGGCTTGTAAATCAAAGGAAAGCAATAATTAATCACGTATAATTTGCACATAGGATCAAGAATACTGAAGATGAAATATCTCCTAGAGGGGGGGTGAATAGGTGATTATAAAAAATCTTTCGCTGAAGCTCAGAACATAAAATAGAGACAGAGAGAAGAGCAATGAACACAAGAGATTATACTGTTTCGGTCCAACTCTTTGACCTACGTCCAGTCCCCATAAACACTCTGGGATTTCACTATCTCGAAACTTGATTACACACTCTGTAACTCTCGAGTAATCCTCTCACTAGGACTTACTCCTCTTTACAAGTTGTAATCAAATAAACACAGACACAATTACATACTCTGTACTCGAAATGATCCTTTCACTAGGACTCACTCCCCCTTACAAGTTGTAATTGTACACCCACACTTAAGGTTCCACAACCTTAAGATTTTAAACAGTAATCAAGAAAACAATTAAATGTTTATACTCCTCACTGAGTAGATAAATGATAAACACTGAAGTACAAGAATATCCGAAGACATTAAATGAAACTGAAAATAGAAATGAGCTCTAATTAATTGCGTAGAGTTTCTGTATATTTTGTTTAGTCGTTAGTTATCGGAGACATTGAATGCTTCATCCTTTTATATTTTCTTCCATTAATGTCGTTGGGAGACTTTGAATAGACACGTCAGATTGCTTTATGAAAATTTGATGATTAAAACATGTTAATTATATTTGAGAAACACTTGCAAACTGATTAAACTTGGTTAGAAGAAGTATAAATCAATAACATGAAGTACCCAAGTTATATTCAATGATTTACAGTTTACGAAAGCGGAGATTTAAAATGCCAATTTGTATTCTCGAGAATTGTTCATCTGGTTCTCGAGAATTATAGAGGAAAGTATCTTTTCCAGAAAGTATGTTTCAAAGATACTCGAGAATTACATTTTAGATACTCGAGAATGATATGTTCAAGGATTTTCGCAAATGTCAGAATCTAAACATTCTTGAGAATCTCTATATTCATTCTCGAGAATTGCGTTTTACCTTTAAACACGGGAGAGAACAATCAGAACATTTACCGTCCATTCTCGAGAATCTCCTTACTGATTCTTGAGAGCCATTCTCGAGAATTGATTTCTAATTCTCGAGAATTGCATCAGAGAGGTCTATTCCATGTGATTCTGACTAGGCATTCTCGAGAGTCTCTTGCTGGTTCTAGAGAATCATTCTTGAGAACTCTTTACCAGTTCTCGAGAATCATTGCACAGAAGACTTGCTTATGGTGAAATGGTCATACCCATTATCGAGAATTGATACCTAAACACTTAAGGAAGAAAGATTAGAACATGCGATTCTCAAGTATCTCTTCATAATACTTGAGAACCGCTTACCCATTCTCGAGAATCCTTTTCATATACTCGGGAATCATTTATCATATAGATACAACCAAGTTAATCCTGATTCAAAACCTTAAAGTCTTTCAAGTCTTGTTATCATCAAAACACTGAGAACCAACAAATACTAGTAAGAGCCATTACCATGTTGCATTCCCCCCAATATTTGTCAAACTTCTCTTTCATTGAGACTGACATTTCTACTATGAAAAAAATCATCATCTTCAAAGGCATTGTCAATTTCTTGTTTCACTCTCCAAACTTCAGCAAGGTACAAATTTGCAGTAGGATACTCATTGCCTAATATGATATGAGTGGCTACATTGAACACTTTTAGAAGTTTGCAAATCTTCTCAACCTTCTTCCAATCATCTTCTGATGGTGCATAGTTGTAATGTGGTTCTCTTTCCTTATAATCGGGAAAGATAGCCTTGAACTTCAACGCAATAGATAACACCCTATATGTAGAATTCCACCTTGTTGGACAATCAAGAATGAGCTTCGTCTCCTTCAAACGTTTCTGCTCAACAATGTCACATAATGGTTTTAGCCTTGAATTACTGTAGTTGATGTATTTTACACTCTCACGGACATTATTTATAATGTCCTTAATTCTACCAAGGCCATCTTGCACCAACAAGTTTAATATATGCGCACAACATCTAACATGAAATAAGTCACCACCTAGAGGTGAAGAACTACTAAATGATAAAGTGTCTCGAAGAGCCCTTAAACAAGAATCATTATAAGAAGCATTGTCCACTGACATAGAAAATACTTTGTTTTCAATTCCTTAGGCCTTCAAACACTTGAAAATAGCATCAGCCACATCAGTTCCTCGTCAAGGGGTAGGAACTTTCACAAAACTCACAAACCCTCTTTTGAAGATTCCACCATGCATCAATTAAATGTCCGGTAATAACCATGTATTCAGTCACTTGATGACTTGATTTCCACATATCAGTAGTCAAATTAATCTTGCTCACACCTTGTACTAAGGCCTTCAATTGTTTCTTCTCTTCCTCATATATGGCCAAACAATCACTTCTTGCTGTCTTGCGAGAAAATTTCTGAAATTTAGAATTAGCATATTGGAAACCCCACACCCAAACTTCATCCTCAACAATGCTAAAAGGATTCTCATACACCATGATTGCAGTAGCAATTATTTCCCTCATCTTCTCATTATAATATTTGGTACCTAATGCCGAAAATGGATTAATGCTAGAAGGTTGAAATGGAATGGTGGATTGCTTGTTTTTTGTAGCAACGAGCAACTTCCTTGAATCGCAATTTTTGACATGTCTCCATAGATGGGAAGTGATAGATCCCTTCCCTAAGTATGAGAATGAACTTCTGCAAGACTTGCATCTAGCTTTAAGCCCATCATTAGAGTCAATTTGATCAAAATCATCCCAAATAGCTGAGGTTTTTCGCCTCTTCTTCTTAATAATATCATCATCACTATCATTTTTCTCAATAGCATCATTAGTTTGTTGACTTGAATCTGTTGGTGCTTGTTGTGAGACCTTAATAGCAGTAGGAGGAACTGAACTAGATGACATCGTTTCACTCTGAAACGGAGATGACATGAACTAAAACTGAAACATAAAAAGTAATGTAGTTTTAGTTTAACATGTTTCACATTAAATCATGTTAACAAGTTTAACATGCTAAATAGTACATTAGAAGCGTGCTAAATAGGCCGAGTTATGTATTAGGGGCTAGAGTCTTATAATCTAACTCTTATTTCACATTTTCAAGCTTCGGCTTGCCTATATTATCCAAAAAAAAAGGCCGAGTTAAACAACAAACAATTGAAAGCATACATTGAGAGCAAAACCATACATTGAGAGCAAACCAGGCTAACAAAGATGGAGTTTCAAAACAATATGGAGTATTAAAACAGTAAATTAGAAACATAAACATGCAAAATAGAAACATGCAAATCAGTAAATCATTACAAGAAGAAATGTAGTAATCACCAAATTGAACTAGCAAAAATGTACAAGGAAGATTAAATAGAAGCTTAAATAGATAGACATAGAGATTTACAAATTTATAAGGCTAAATTTATGAACAAATTTATGATTGCGTAGCATTAGTGAGAGAGATTTACAATGCGGAAGCGCCAAGGAAAAACACATAGATAGAGTTGAGACTCTAGAGTGAGAGCTATTAGGAAAGTAACAATCTAAAAAAAAGATGTCGATGGGAACTGCCAAGGAAAAGAAAAGCAATGCTTCCTAATTAGTAATTAGAAAAGTAACAATCTCAAAAAAAAAAGATTTATACTTACCAATTTGTCGGTGAGAGCGAGTCTGGCTGAACTGAACCAGCGAAGCAAAGAATAGACAGAGGTTGAGAGTGAAAGCAACGAGGTGAACCTGCGAGAGTGAGAGCGACGATCGAGTCCTTACGATGAGCGGAGGCCGAAACTGAGAGTGAGAGCGACGAACAGACCAAAAGTGGCCGAGACTGAGACTTTGAGAGGCTGAGAGTGAGATTGATGACTCGACGAGTTGAGAGCCTGATACGTGCGACGGTGAGATTGAAAGTGACGAGCGGAAATCCAAATTGAAATTAGGGTAAGTGACTTGGGCTTTTTTTTTTTTGGATTACCTTGGCTTATTTTGAAAGAAGAAATGTGAGGTGAGGGTCTGAGGGAGGGGCGGAGGGCAGAGACATATTAATTAGACATTTACAATTTTACCTTCCTCTTAACAGCTGGCCTGACAGGCCTAACAGGCTTATTGTGAGGCCTAGGCTTGGCCTGTTAAGACAAACAGGCCTTGAAATAGGTATTGGCCTGACCTTTTAGCTCGACAAGCCGGGCTTGACCACCTTTAATAGGCCATGCCGTAGGCCCCTGGCCTATTTCTTCCCCTAGTTGTGCCCATGGAGGGCTTGATTTGAAATTATATATTTGACTAAAATTATATTGATGAGGTGAGAAACATTTCAAGTATGTTTGTTTTATATTAGAACTCTTGGTTATGTATTTTGGAAACTTTTTAAACATGCTTATGTGTTATGATGAAAAATATTATTTATTTTATTGTGATGGTTTGCATTGATGCATATGAATGGTGATACATTTGTGATGGGTTGGAGAAAAGGAATTTTTATGATGAGATTTTTTATGCCATCACTCGGTGTACAGTGTATGGTACTTGTCAGGGCCCATTCTTCCATATCTTCCTTTGGCCGGAATTGCATTGGAGATGTGGGACAGGTGACACTTTTTAGTTTTGTTCAAGGAGGCAAGTCATAGTCCATACTTAAGCTTTATACCTTTGACCGGGTGTATCTTAAGAACTGTTGAACTTAGGACAATCCAGTTAAATGGATGAGTTTCTATTAGACTATGAGTTAGCCTATGACTCCAGCGGTATAAGGATAGACGGTGATATAAGGGAGGCATAGTGCATACCGTATATTTTTATAGTATATTATATAATATCTCTTAAGAAAGATGTTTGGAAAATGAAATGATGTTCCATAGTTTTGGAACCCTTTTTAGGAATCGATTTTGTTAACCAAATCGAGAACTAGTTTGTGAAAAGTTTTATGTTGATATATTAATAAATTATTGTGAGTTGAACTTGTTTTTTTTAAACCGTATGTTCTCAATCTTAATTTGCATGTATATTTTTGAATGACCAATGGTTACTGAGATTCTTGGATCTTATAGTTAATATATTTATTTATTTTAGGATATTATTTTAGTAAGGAGTAAGGGAAGGCACCTATAGAGTGAGTCTTGAAGGCTCTTTTGTACTCAGAGTTATGTTATGTCATTTGTATTTGTCATGACCATAAGACTTCCTCATTTTATCAATTGTGAAATATTTTAGAAATTTATTTTTTTACACTAAATATTTTGTAAGTATTTTGGGAAATTAGTTTGGCCCTATAAAAATTTGTTTTTGGTTAAGTATTTGGTTGTTGAAAATTGGGGTGTTACAACCATAGCCTTCCCAATTTTTTTTCCTATCTTACCCCTCAACCACTCATTCTCTTTTCTCAATTTCCTTCTCTTTCCCTCGTCTTCTCCATTTGAACACCCTATCTTCTCTCTTTAACTTACCTTCTTCGATCTCTCGATCCAATTCCATGGATTCGCCTCCTCATCACTCTCGCCTAGCCGTTCGCCATCTTTGGCTTCCGATCTCGATTATCGATCGTGCAAGTCCCTTTATATTCACCCTAATGAAAATCCCGCACTTGTTCTCGTTGCTCCCCTTATGCATCAAATTATCATGGTTGGGCTAGGGCCATGCGCATGGCTCTCTTCTCAATGAATTTGGTTCATTCTTAGGCTCAATCGATCTCTCGATCAATGAATTTGGTTCAGGCTGGCTCATAAGGTCTATATCTCCGACGATTGCCAAAAGTATTCTCTAGTTCGACACTCGCTCATGAGATTTGGACTGATCTTTGCTCTCGATTCTCTCAATCGGACTTGTTTCCTATCGCGGATCTGCAAGAGGAAATATATAATCTCAGACAAGGAGACTTAACAATTAGCGATTACTTTACTCGCCTGAAAATTCTTTGGGATGAACTTGCTAATATTCAACCTCTGAAGCCTTGCTCCTGTGGATCTGTCACTACCGTTCTCACTTATCGAGAGGAAGACTAGGTTATACGTTTTCTAAAAGGCCTCAATGAACAATTTGTTTCTGTAAAATCTCAGATAATGCTTCTTGATCCTTTACCTCCAATTACTCGAGTTTTTTCTTTAGTTCTTCAACAAGAAAGGGAACTCCATTCACCTACTGAATCCAAGGTTTTTCTTGCTCGAGCTCCACGGTATGCTTCTTCGGTTTCTAAAGACAAGCAACGTTCATTTTGTGGTAAGCCTCACCATATTGAAGCAACTTGTTACTGAAAACACGGTTTTCCACCTGGCTTCAAATTTTGGTCCTCTGGTTCCTCTAGCTTGGTCAATCAATTTGCAACATCGGTGCCTGAAATTGTTCAAAACTCTTCTCCTGCTAAGGCCTCTCCTCCGATTCCTTCTTCTTCATAGTTTGCTATTTTACCTCAATTATTTGCTGACCAATACAATAGGCTGCTTGGCCTTCTCAATTCGCCTTCATCGTCCTAGCTGATAATCAATAATCTGTCTACATCCATTTATGTACCTGCTGAAGGTATCTCTCTGACTTGTTATTCTCTAGTTTTAGTTTCCTAGATCAACAATTCCAGAGCTACGTATCATGTTTGTTCTTATCTGACTTCCTACTGGTTCTAAAACTATTGCACGCTTCTCAGGCACGGTTCACATTTCTAATTCTTTAATAATACAGAATGTCTTTTATCTTCCTCATTTTCCTTTAACATTTTGTCAGTATCTCGTTTAACTGTCTCTCATCATTGTTTTTTTTTTTTTTACTTTTTCTTCTAATGTTTGTCAGATACCCCAAATTCAACCTTCGCTGATGATTGGTTTAGCTAGACTATTTGAAGGCCTATACATTCTTACCATAGATATGAAATGTTGGAAATTATGCCCTAGGGCAAGTCATTGTACTTTAGATGTTTATGTTATTTAAAGTATTCTCCTTTAAGTTATCATTTCATTTACATGTTTATAGTGATAATCGATCCTTGGATATATCTTATAGATTATCCTGAATGTCCCTGGTCGGTCATCTGCCGGGAGCGAAGATGAAATAAGACCAGTATGACTTTGATGAGTATGGAGATACGAGTCAAAGTCATAGGCACTTGTAAGAGTACAAGGTCCTGGACCAACCTACTATGAGAAAGCTGCATGGAATAAGTCATAAGCTTTTCTCATGTATAACCGCGTCACAACGCCCGTCGACCTGAGATCATCATGGATTCCTACATGATGAGTCGTTGATCTTTGACTTAGTCAAAAGTCACCTTTGACCGTGTGATGATAAAGGCTATGATCGGGATCAGTGGTTTTCATGTAGAGGAATGTGAATGGTCAAGATGGAATTTGTCCCTCACATTTGTAGAGAGATAATACTGGGCCCCTCAATGAGTCGATCGAGAAATGTATGACCATACTACGATGGAAAAGAGTTTCCATTTCAATTAGACTACTCAAGAATCGAGAAAGTAATGGTCAAGAATGAAAGACTTGGCTATCACCCAAGAGGGGGGTGAATTGGGTGTCTAATTAAAAACTTAGAACTTAAAAAAAAACTTTTTGTAACTTACTCAAAGTAGTTTGAATGACAATAATAATTTATAAAGTGATAAACAATCATTCAAACATATATGCTGGGAATGTAAGAGATAAGGGAAGAGAATATGCAAACTATGATTTATACTGGTTCGGCCCAATCCTTGACCTACGTCCAGTCCCAAGCTCCACTTGAGATTTTCAATCCACTATCTTCTTTCAATTTGATTACACGTTCTGTACTTGAAGTAATCCTCTAACTAGGATTCACTCCCCATTACAAACTGTAATCAATACACCCACTTGATTACACACTCGTACTCAAGTAATCCTCTCACTAGGATTCACTCCCTACAAGTTGTAATCAATACAATGGGTTTCCCACTCAAGATCACCCAATCTTGAGTAACTCTCGATGAATGATTGAATGATTACAATAAATCTTCTCTACGAGAAGTGAATGGATAAACACCGAAGAACAATACAAATTATTTCACTCTCTATGATAAACTATGTAAACATTGAAAACAGAGTAAATATTCTGAATATCAGAGTATGAGCATTTTGAAGATGTAGGCTTGTGGCTTGCTTCTTCTGTCTTGAATCTGTCTTCTTTTATAGGTAGAGATCAATATATGACCGTTTGAAGATTCAAGGATCGTTGGATAAAGAAATATAGCCGTTAGACTCATATGGAACTAGCCGTTAGAACTTCGTTTTCTGAACCAGCTATGACATCAGCATTTTCTTTACTCTTGATCTTCGCTTAACATCCTTTGATCATCGAAACATGTACATAAATGATATAAATCATGTTAAGAAGTATTATAAATCATTTGGGTATTCATTTGGATGTTCTTGATGAAAAACGAGATTTTCGACACGGTGATTTTCTGAAGCAGAGGTGCAAACTCGAGTTTGCATTTGTAAACTCGAGTTTAGAGGTTGTTGCTTTACTCAAGATTGCTCTCTGTCTGATGGAAACTCGAGTTTTCAACTTAATAAATTGAGTTTCGGTCTTTCCCAAAATCATATTTTGCTCTCGTCCCCGACAAACTCGAAGTTTTGATTCGAAACTCAAGTTTGCTTCATTTGATAGCAACTTTGTACAACAGACAGTCAACTTTTGAAGGAAATATATCCCTGTTATGAACTCCTTTTTGGTCTGTTAAAATCTTGACGGAAAGCCCTTTGAGTCTACTTTCATATTCCACAGATTTCACTCAATCGAATTTGTACTTTGTGAGATATACTCAAAACATTGAAGGTTGGTCAGCTGAGTGGGGTGAATTTCATTGTCAACTTCATAAATTCATAGATCCTTCATATGAACTCTTTTTGGCTTTAATTTTATATCCAAATGACTAATTGGGAGTCTAGTTTCATATTCCATTGGTTTCACCTCAATCTGATTTCTGGTTTGGGAGATATCATAGAATTACCAGACGTCGCCCAAGCTGAACGTAAAACAGAGTAGAACAGAGTCGCTGATCAACGCTGTAAACTCAAGTTTTGACTTGCAAACTCGAGTTTTCCTTGTCCAGAGACCCCAGAGTTGCTGAAGACATTACAAACTCGAGTCAGTTATGAAAGACTTGGCTATCACCCAAGAGGGGGTGAATTGGGTATATGATCAAAACTGGAGTTTGTAAGTTAAAACTGGAGTTTTCAAAACAGAACTCCTAAACTCGAGTTTCAATACCCAAACTCGAGTTTGGCTTTAAGTGAGAAAAACTTAGAGACTCAAGATGTGTCCAAACTGGAGTTTAGAAAACTAAACTGAGTTTCAAAATCCAAACTCGAGTTTACGTTTCTAAACCGGAGTTTGGCTTTGATGAAAAACTATTGAAATTGAATAAGTTTCAAATCCTTTTAACTTAACCAAAGACAAACCAAAAATAAATTCCATATAATCATAGTATGAGGCAAGAATTAGATATCACCGTAATTCCTCTTGTCCTCATAGAAGCTTGCTTGCAGTTTGCAATGTTCATTCCTAAGGTTACAGAATATAAAACCTCAATGAATATTTCAAATGATAGGAAAGGAGGTTTTACCATTGTATACCTTTACCTTAAGTACTTGGAGTGTTGCCTTTGCTTACCCATTGGTTCTTCATATATTTTCTTATGGGTGTGGGCAAGGCTCATCGTAAAATATAGACTTCAAGAGTCTTCTCGTTTGAAACTTGAGAGATTCTCCTTTTCTTGTTCTCCTCAAGATAGTTGAATGATACTATATGGTAGTTTTTTCTGAGGTAGATGATACTCTTCTTGCTTGTATCCATTGCTTCTTATGATGTTTACACCTTGTAGTTCTAGCAATGGATGCCCCGAGATTTCTCTTGCTTGATGATATGATCTTCTTTATTGATGCATGAGAAACTCTTGGCTTCTTGTACATCTTTTATGTACCCTTACATCCATTGATTTTCAAATCATCCCGCACACATAAAGCACTAGATGGACGTTTTGGTACCCACTTATACTTGGGTCCTTGATTGTTAGTAGTGGACCTTACTTGTCCTTTAGGAACCCAAACAAATTTATTTCTCACATTATAATTTCTCCTAATATAGCATGTATGAGAAATATGTCCAGATTTACCACAATAATTGCAAACAATAGAATGATGCTTATTATAAACAGTTTTGCAAGAATTGTGCTGGTCTAGAGGATGCAATGTCAAATGGCCCATATTTGTATATTCTTTCTTCCCACATGATTTTCCTGCTTGATTTTCAAAACATGTTTGTTTTTCAACATAGAATTAGTAAATGGTTGCGAACGGTTTTATGCAGATGTTCAAAATTTTTAACTACACAAGAAGAATTGGAATTGTTTACCACATGTGCATCTTGAGCTCCATATAATGATTGATCACAATTGTGCACAATGGGCTCTTCTTGGAAATCCTCTTCCTCTTGTTCTTTTGTGTTGTCCTGACCATGGAAGTGTTTCATGGATTCAATGATTTCTCCTTCTTCATTCTCCAGCTTGTTCATCACCATAGATGTACAACATATAGTCTTAGATGAACTGTCAACACTTTCAGCTTCAACACAATTATTAGAAGCATAAATAAAATCAAGAGTATCCCAAATATCTTTAGCACAAGAGCACATCCCGATTTTCTCAAAATCGTTTTCTCACAATGCATTGTAAAGAAATTTCATTGCTCTTATATTCAATGAAAACATTTTCTTTTCTTTTTCTGTCCAATCATTTCTTGGTTTGAAATCAAAGACATTTATAAAAACATTCCACATATCAAAATCAGTTGCTTTGATAAAACTAGTCATTCTAGCTTTCCAAAACCAAAAATCAATATCTTTGAAAAACGATGGAATCGTATAATCAAAACCTTCTGAAAACGAGCAACACCCAAAATCAGCCATTGTTAACTCTTGAGACTGTTAAGTCCATTAAACAAGAGCCTAGCTTTGATACCAAATGAAAGACTTGGCTATCACCCAAGAGGGGGTGAATTGGATGTTTGATTAAAAACTTAGAACTTAAAAACTTTCGCAACTTAACAAAGAAGTTTGAATGACAATAATAATTTGTAAAGTGTTAAGCAATCATTCAAACATATATGCTGGAATGTAAGAGATAAGGGAAGAGAATATGCAAACTGTGATTTATACCGGTTCGGCCCAATCCTTGACCTACGTCCAGTCCTCAAGCTCCACTTGAGATTTTCAATCCACTATCTTCTTTCAACTTGATTACACGTTCGTACTTGAAGTAATCCTCTCACTAGACTTACTCCCCTTACAAACCGTAATCAATACACTTGTTTGATTACATACTCGCACTTGAAGATGATCCTTTCCCTAGGACTCACTCCCCTTACAAGTCGTAATCAACACAATGTGTTTCCTCTCAAGATCACCCAATCTTGAGTAACTCACAAATAGAAAGATAGAATGTTTACAATGAATCTTCTCTCTCAGAAGTGTATGTATAAACACTGAAGTACTAGACAACTCATTTCACTCTCTAATATATGTAGACATTGAAAACTAGAGAGTAAATGATAAGAATATCGTAGTATGAGCATTGAATATGCAGACTTGTGTTTTTGCGTTTTCTGTGTATTCTCTCATCTCTTGTCTGTTTGGAGACTTCAAACCTTTGGGTATTTATGCTGGTTGAAGTCATGAACGTTAGGAAAGCACTGAGGTTCGAACTCAATGGAGAATATAGTCGTTGTAAGTGCTTCGCAAGAATCTTGATGCCGTTGCTTGAATATAGCCGCTGGGAACATGTCGATTTGAATATTTGGCTATTGAAGAATGTCTCCTAGATATTTAGGTGCTTTAGTAGGTAGGATCCTTGTTGTCCTCCTTTGAAGAATGGTTGGGCAACTTTCAGTGGCATCCACTAACTTTTGTTTAGTGGGTATCTTAAAATAATATTTCGAGCTTTGGAAATAGTAACCTCTCATAATGTAACTTTTGAATGTTTGAATCCTTTGAGGCTTCTGTCCGTTGGAGCATCTCACATTTTGAGAGTTTGAATCCATTGAAGAACATCACAGCCGAGCATTCAACTTCATTTGTTCAAGTTCCTCGTTGAAATCTGTCTTCTTTCCCACTTCTGAAATTCTGCAAAGAAAGTTCATCTTCATGCTTTTGATAGATCTTGATTTCTATCAAGTTTGATGTTATCTCAAGCTTTAATCATCTGAAACTCACTAACGAATTGATTAAACATTGTTAGAATGGTAATGAGTGATGATATGAAGTATCTAGATCATCTATGAAGATTTCGCAAAATCCGTAAAAACTGATTTTCAACAGAGTGTTCCAAACTGGAGTTTGGAACTGTTCACTTAAGTGTAAACTCGAGTTTTGAAACACAAACTCGAGTTTAGGTCTTTCTCAGAATGTGTCGCGATTGAGATTCAAGAACATCTTGAATTTGAAGCCAAACTCGAGTTATTAAGTGACTAACTCGAGTTTTGGAGTCCCTCCGCCTCTTGGTTGCTCTCTGTCGATGGAAACTCGAGTTTTGGTATCACAAACTCGAGTTTGGAATATGCTCGATGATCTTTGCTCTCGTGTGATGGAAACTCGAGTTTCCAACTTAATGACTCGAGTTTCGGTCTTTCCCAAAATCAAATTTTAGCCTTCTGTCTCGACAAACTCGAGTTTTGATTCCCAAACTCGAGTTTGCTTCTTTGATAGCAAACCGTGCAATATCCTGAACTCCGTTTTAGTTGGTTCACCTATTTATCGAAATTCCTTTGCGTCTACTTTCCAATTCCACCAATTTCAGATCCATTGGATTTGTTGTTTGTGAGATACACGCAAATCATTTAAGGTTGGTCTCGCTGTGTGACGTGGATATCACTGTCAACTTCATAAATTCATAGCTCCTTCATATTGACTCCGTTTGGCTTGAATTATATATCAAAATGACGCACTGGGAGTCTAGTTTTATATGTCACTGGTTTCACCTCAATCCGATATGTGATTTAGGAGATATCATTGAATTACCAGACGTCGCCTGAGTGGAACGTGGAACAGAGTTGCTGAAATGTTGAAGACTGCTGTAAACTCGAGTTTGTACTTATAAACTCGAGTTTTCTCATACTGAGGAGCAAACCATTGTAGCGAAGTAGGAAACTCGAGTTTGGAGATCTGAACCTGAGTTTGCTCATCCTGGAACTGATTTTTTGCTGGTTTTAACTCTGAATTGATCCATTCCAGCTTCCATATATATGATCTTGGAGACTTCTAGCATTAATATAAGAACTTGAATAAAGATGTTCCACCGAATTGCAAGTTCTTCCTTCTTCAATTTCTTCTCTCCTTGTAGATTATCCCCAAAATCATTTGATAACTTATTGCTTCCTTGATATTATGATATTCCCATTATATTGTGAAAGAGGTTCTTTCTTCAATCAACATTCTTCATCATTTAAGTATACTCCATTGTAGCTCAAATATGATGAAGCTTCATTCCAACTGCTTTTAAACTTTGCATCTACATTAAATATAAGAATTAGTCAAAGTAGAAGATAAATGTAGTATGCAACCTTTTACTCTTAAGAATGGCATCTATATAAGACATCATCAGTTAGTGATTAACTCGAGTTTTGAGTTCCAAACTCGAGTTTTGTGTCCTAAACTCGAGTTTTCTCATACCAGAGGAGCAAATCATTGTGGCGAAGTAGGAAACTCGAGTTTTTAGATATGAACTCGAGTTTTCTCATCCTGGAACTGATTTTTTGCTGGTTTTCACTCCAAATTAAGTCATTCCAACTTCCATATGATCTTGGAGATTTCTAGCATCAATATAAAAGCTTGAATAATAATTTTCTCAATCCATTCAACAAGTTCTTCCTTCTTTCTTCTCTTCTCTTCATCATTCTCCACAATTTAACTTTTTCTTTCTTCTTTTCTCTTGATCATTTCCAAAATCATTTGATAACTTCTTGCTTCCTTGACATTATGATATTCCCATTATATTGTGTAAGAACTTCTTTCTTCAATTTGTTTTCTTGATCATTCTCTATCATTAGACTTTGCATCTACATTAAATATAAGAATTAGTCAAAATAGAAGATAAATGTAGCATGCAACCTTTTTGCTCTTAAGAATAACATCTATATAAGACATCATCAAAACTAATCAAAACCAACAAAGAACAAGAAGTTGGCATTATCCATGCCTCATCCTTGACCAAATTATCGCGTGACAAAGGGGACGTGACATGGTTGTACGATAGGTTGTATCGTATCATCGATCCCCATATGAATTGGGAAGTCGCAATGTCTTGCTAGAGGCCGTTTGCGACTTGTGGGCTGGTACAGTATTGACCCGCTGCCAATCTCATGTGGGCCTCGGGTCCGCATACAAGAATAGCACAACACGAGTAAAAGTGTCCAGATTCATTGAATGAATAATGTATTTAGTCTATATATATATATATATATATATATATATATATATATATATATATATATATATTAAATTTGAAATTAATATAATAATATTATTTAATAAAGATTATAATATTATTATATAATATTTGTTTGTATTTAATTTATTTGATAAATTAAATATCTAAAACAAATAGAGATATTGTATCTCAGATTCAATTTTCGAATAAAGATATCATTTAATTTAAATTGAGATATAGTATCTCAGATTTAATTAAATAGATAGATATCAATTCTCGATTTAATTTATAGAGATAAATTAAATCGAAGGCTTTTAATTTGGATTAAATAAATAGATTAGATTAGATTTATCGAGATAGATTTAATTAATATTTTTTAATCCATATTCAAAATTCAATTTCAAAATTAATGAGGATTAATTTTAGGGGTCCACTAAAGATAGTCAATCCCGATTCGTAGGTTTGGTTGGATGGACTGGTAATGCTTTGCCCAAATGGAGAAAGAAGCCATAATGGGGTAAAAAGGCTCGAAATTCCCTCGAAAAGGCATGGCGAGTAGGTTGACGCAGAGCACGACTGGAGAAACAGAGCAGAGGTCATTCGAAATTGAAGAGGAGAAGCCGAACAGAGCAGGAGAGTAGAAAGCTCAAGCACCATCGTCGCCGCGACCTTCTTCATCTTTCCATTCTCACCACCACAAGGCCGAGCTTCAGCAACAAGAGGAGGAAGTAGAGGCTTAGATATTGGGGGCTGGTTTATTTATCTTTCCTCATTTGCCTTTGATTTTCATTGTGGCCTCGAATCTGAATTTTTATTGTTTGTCTTTGTGATTTTTGTTAAAGTCATGTTTGCCTAGTTTGTTTTGCAACCTAGGTACCTATGAACTTATGAGTGGATTAGACTTTGGTTTTCATTGTCTAGTTATAATTATTAATTTTGGTTACTTAATCTTGTTTAGCATTATCTATTTAGTGATTGGCCATCATTGAATATGATTTTGAGAATTAGGATTTACCTTGACGAATGAGATTTTAATTAAGCTCTGAGATTAAGTAATATGGGATTAGATTACGATTTAATTTGTGATTAGGATAGACATATACCAAATGGCCCCATATAATTGTTGAGGAGTGTGTCCGATTTTGTTGCCTCTTGAGCAGGACGGACACAAGGGGGCTAGGTGGGCCCTCCCTATTTTTTTTTTAAAAAATCTTGAGAAGTTATAGATTGCTTGTCCACTCTCGATCATTGTAATTTGCAAAAATAACAATATCGCCCGAATTTTTTTAGAAATTAAAGAAGCTAATTAAATCACTTTAAAGTATTATAATTTTTTTTCTCCAAACTAATTAGTTTAACTAATAAACAAATATATAATCTAATGATACATAACATATCATATAATTAAGTAATTTATTTAGCTTCCTTAATATTTCCAAAAAAATCAACTCACTTATAATTAGGACTGAAGGTAATAATGTTTTTATTTTCGCCCCTCTCAATAAAATTCTTGGTCCGTCTCGCTCTTGAGTAACTATGTTAGACATAACAAGTTATATCAAGAGAGGGTTGTAAGTAGAGTGGGAATCGTGGCGGCCCGCCTGACAGGCTGAGGCCCAACAGTGGCCCGAACTAAGGAAAACATCTATTTTTCAAAGCCGTGGTCGTGGTTGGCCCTACAGGCTGTGGCTTAAACGGGCTGACCCAATAGGCTTGACCCGATTTCCGACTCTAGTTGTAAGTGGACCGACAGTGCACTTATAACTATTTATACTCGAGATTAACAAAATTTGATATTAAGGCTAATTAAATTAGTGAAATCAAGGTTTATGAAGCTAATAAGGGATTAGTGACTCTGGATTGCTCATTTGCTTATTTTCATAGTTTGTTTATTTTAATTTTAGTTTTAATTCTGTTATCTTAATTTTAAATTCAATATGATTTGTTCAACTTAATCTAAGTGTAAAATTAGTGCTTAATCGAAGTTTTGGGTACAAAGTCCCGTGAGGAACAATACTTTTCTTATCACTTTATTATTTGATATGACCGTATACTTGTGGAGTTATAGGCTATAAAGTTTTGCCCTATCAAATTTTTTCGATAACTTACAATAATATAACATCGTCTTACAAAATTTATTATGTATTGATGTTGAAATGTTGATGATACATGATGTTTAAAATTACTAAAAATATAATAATATACATCTTGCTTGTGAAACTATTTTTAATTTATTCCACGTGATTCGTGGAGATCATTGAAAATGTCCATCGCAGTTTAGCCCGAATTTAAGAAAAGACAATTTAGTTACGAATTTTAGAAATTACAATTTGGTCTCGAATTTTAGAAATGACAGTTTGGTCCCGAATTTCGAAATGACAATTTGGTCCCGAATTTTGAAAATGCCAATTTGGTCCCAAATTTCTAAAATGACAATTTGGTCCCAATTTCAAAAATGACATTTTGGTCCCGAATTTCATAAATGACAATTTAGTCCCTAATTTTGGAAATGACAATTTAGTCCCGAATTTCAGAAATGACAGTTTGGTCCCGAATTTCTAAATGACACTTTGGTCACAAATTTCAAAAAGACAATTTGGTCCCGAATTTCATAAATGACAATTTAGAACCGAATTTCGGAAATGACAAATTGGTCCCGAATTTCAAAATGACACTTTGGTCCCGAATTTCATAAATGACAGCTTTAGAACCGAATTTTGGAAATGACAGTTTAGTCCCGAATTTCACAAATGACACTTTGGTCCCCAATTTCGGAAAGGACAATTTGGTCCCGAATTTCGAAAATGACAATTTGGTCCCGAATTTCAAAATGACACTTTGGTCCCGAATTTCAAAATGAAAATTTGGTCCCGAATTTCGAAAATGACAATTTGGTCCCGAATTTGGGAAATGACAATTTGGTCCCGAATTTCAGAAACGACATTTTGGTCCCAAATTTCAGAAACGACATTTTGGTCCCAAACATACTTTTAAATCATACTAGGAGCACAAGAGACAAAATGAAGTACAACTTACAACATTTAATCCTCCACAAGAAACTAGAAGCTTACATCCTTCAACCTTCATTGTAATTTGGCACAACATTGGAAGTAAAAAGCACACACAGTAGAAAAGGGTTGCAACAATATATAGTTCAATTGAGCAAAAGACCATTTGAAGTGCATGATTGAACCCAGGTGTGTTGTCCAAATACTAAACAGGAGAAGCAAAAATATAGCCAGAAAAAAAGTCTTATATCCAGATCTACCTCTGTTCATCTTCACCTTGAATATAGAGCATAAATCCTAAAAGTTCCTGGACCTTTTCCTTGCAAGGAAGGTGCGCTTCAGCGAGGTAGCTGAAACAAACACATGAAAAAACATTCAACACCTATCCTCTTCAAATAAAAAATCTTAGCCAGATTCCAAGCTTTATAATAATATATAGTTCATATTAACTACCATACAGACTACAGAGAATTTTATCGCAATAGCTATACGCAATAGGAGTATGGAAAACCAAGAAATATCTAACATGCGTTGAGAAAAGTAAAGGTCCAGCCATTTAAACTACAAGAACAATACATTAATGAATAGTGAAAGACCAAGCACAATTAGAATAGAAATCATTCTGAGTTAATGGAACTGACAAAGTGTCAATATATCACATCCTAATAGTTCATCAAATGTAACACAAAATCTAACTATGATAGACAAGTGGCATAAGACCATACCTCCCTATAATCCGCGCCAAGCAAGTAAATCATCCCTTTTATTCTCGCTCCACGTTCCTGCATGATTACGCACACTTTCATGCTGAGTCAAAAGATAAATGTCAAGACACTATTTAATGATTACACTAGTCATTAGCAATACCTTTGCATCTTCCAGATAATCAAGAAAGGCACCAATAGTCTCGTCAAATGATGGATCAACTTTGTTAGTGTGGCCTCATCGATGAAGTTGCCTAAAAGATTATCAAAGATATGAATGATTTTACAGAGGATATCAGAGATCCAAAATACTTTAGGCGCCCAACCATGTCTATAACTGGACTATGCTACAAGAACTCCAAAATGAAACACAAATACGTACATGAATAAAGATAACTATGATGGTGAAATAGAAGTTCTAAAGAAATTGAATATATATCATATACCATCATTTCATCAACATGTAAAGGCCAACTCATTCGAAGAATCGGCAACTTCAACCCATGAATGCTCTAAGACAAGCAATAGACACCTATATAAAGGAAAATGTGAGAACAGATAAGATGGCTCACTGCTTTAGAAGGCTTAAATTAAAAGAGTACAACCGACATGTCATTTGAAGGGCTATCTTGGGCATCACTCGTGCTCTGTAGTTGATCGCCCAACCCTCTCCATAAGTAGAAATTGAATATATATCATATACCATCATTTGTCCAACATGTAAAGGCCAACTCATTGGAAGAATCGGCAACTTCAACCCATGAATGCTCTAAGACAAGCAATAGACACCTATATAAAGGAAAATGTGAGAACAGATAAGATGGCTCACTCGTTTTAGAAGGCTTAAATTAAAAGAGTACAACTGACATGTCATTTGAAGGGCTATCTTGGGCATCACTCGTGCTCCCGTAGTTGATCGCCCAACCCTCTCCATAAGTAGAAATGATAGACTCGCCATATGAGGGCTTGAAGCCATTCAGCAGGAGCTGCAGATGAATTACAAGTTAAAAACAAATCATCAAAAAACTCCTATGTTTTTTGTAGTATGTTCTTCGTTTAATTAAAAATCCAAAATGTGAAAGCATAGATTCAAATAAGTAAAATCATTTGCTCACAACAAGTAACTCAGTTCTACAATAAGTGATTATCTGAATGTATTTTCTCAGATGCGTATAATCTAGTCCAGAATATATGTTTTGCAACCAATACCACAAAGTCAAAGAGAAGAGATTATAAATCAAATCTAGTCCAGAATATAAGCACTTACTGTAGAGATTTTCATGACTAACCAAATCGGATTAGTTAGGCAAACAGGGCATACCTTGAACAGGAGAGACATTTATCAAGTCTCAATTATGTCACCTAAACAAGAACTAGAGCATGAACTAGAACAAGAAGGGCGTGAGGGCCTTAGTTAAACAACGTTGCCTTCCAAGACAATGAGTGCCATTTATACTATAAGATAATATATAATTTTGAAGTTTTTTTTAAGAAAAACACTATTGATATTTCAGACATTTCTCAAATCATATGTACTGAGTAGACAATCGACTGTTAAAGTAACCTCTAAATTCCTTTCCTTTTTTTTTTTCTTTTGGAATCATCCAACTTCCTTCAAACTCAAACAAATTTAATTCTTATTAAAGGGATATAAGCATTGCGTGTATACCTCAATGGAGGCAAGAAGGATCCTCAAAGCCATTTTGTGGCAATATTTCCCTCCCAATGAATATGATCCATACCTAATATCAATAACAGTTGAAAGCAGTTCAGTTTTACCGACCAAACTATTGTAGTGCAAGAGATCAAAACCAATAAGATCATTAACCTTACTTTGAATAGCAGACCTCTGCATTGCCCCCACAGACTACTGCCATATCTGCTGTCAAAATTGATGTTGCTTTGTTGAACAAAGTGAAGAAAAAGAGCCACTGCATCATCTTCAGAAAGTTGTTCCATGGGGAATCGAATGCCAAGCCTGGTAACTGGAACTCTTGAAGTTACAAAAATTTTAGAACCTGTAGACATCCGGACTCTAAACTCCTCAACAATTTTTTCTGATGCAGGCCAAACATCATCCAGAACCAACAACACCAGATTTGCCCCGAACTTAGGCAGTCGGTCTTGCAAGTCATTGATCGCTTCATCACCTCGAAATTGTGAACCCAAGGTCACAAAGAAGATGTTCTTTAACTTATCTAGTCAAACCAAAGAAATGAATGATATTCTAATGAACACAATACAAGATGATACCAAAAAAGACTATGAGTATGTTCTTTGTCCCTGAACAACTCAATCCTTTCATAACTTAACATCAAGTATGTATTCTTGGCAAGTCAATGCATAAAATTGACAAGATTGATGATAAAATTGGCAAGTATGGCGGTTTACCTTTGACTTGGGGACCATGACAAAGTTTTTAGCCAAAGTGGTCTTTCCAGATCCTGCTAGACCGTACAAATTCAAGACTTGCTCGTCCCCATGAAGCAGCTTAGACTTCAACTCCTTCATGACTGGACCATCCAATCCCACCGTAAATTCTGGGAATATTTCAAGATCACCCTTGAAAGTTTGTGTTCTGATTCTTTTAGACTCTCGAGATGAGATGCTTTCGCTCCTAAGGCTATTACGATCGTCATCATCAGAACTCAACTTGTATAGGACTCTCTTCAAATCCCTAGCGATCTGTGTTTGCATCTGAATTGAGCAGTCCCTTTGAAGGGACTGGTACTCTTCATCGAGCTTTCTCTGAAAATAAGGGGCAAGCCAGAAATTCCACCGACGACAGATTTTGTACTTGTCAAGAACCTCGCGGTTTGCTTCGATTACCTAGCACAGCATTCAAAGCTTCGGAGGGTAGGTGTATGGTGGGTCAACGAGTGAAGAACAAAAGAGTGAAGCGAAAAGCAATAACAGAAATAAGGGAAATGAAAGGGATGTCGATCGGTGGAGACGGAGGCGGGGGTGCACTTTGTAGCTTTGCGGTAGTAAATTCATTCATTATCCCTGTAACAATGATAAATATCAAAATGATGTACTAAAGAGCAAGTAGCAGATTCAAAAACAGAGAATGAATCATCCCCACATCGAGCATCAAGATGAAAACCCAAAAAATCAAACTTGGTAACATGGGGAAATTTTGCAATACCGCAATTAAAAACACGGGACACTCCAGGCATATTTGAAATTTGAAAGAGAAGCCATATAGAATAGAAGGCTCAACACAGGACTCCAGGCATATATTGAAAGCAGAAACTAAGAATTAGAAAGATGAGAGGAAAGAGCTAACTTTGGCGGAAAATATAGAGCTAACTCACAGCAACATACAGCCTCTAGATATCGCCGGCCAATCACGCGGACGCAAGCTATAAGAGGAATGAAGCTCAAGTTTAAAGTTCAAGAGTAAAAAAATTTGGAGAAGAGAGCGCTAATTTTTAGTTCATACCATATTCTGATTCTTCTTCGTCACTTCCGTCGTCATTGTCCACTGTGATAGCTTGTTCTTTCATTTTCCCTTTCTGCATATACCTCTCTGCAACATGTAAACCCAAAGGAACGATTAAAACCGTGAAAAATGCAAACCGATTCAAAATACACATGAACAAACAATGTTCATTGTAAAAATTTACCTCGTTCTCCTCCGGAAATCGATTTTCCTCTTCTTCGCACAGTTATGGAAAACGACAAGCAGATTCACACCAATTTTTGGTTCATTTTCCGCTGCATATACCTCTCTGCAAAGAGAAAGCCCTATTTCCAGATGCCGACAGTAATACGGATCATAAAGATCCAGAACGACGCCATTGATCCCTCTCACTGATTCCCTGCACTTCCTTCTGCATGATTTTCAGGGGCAACACAAGAAAGATGAGTCGACTGCAAAGAAAAAGCACCAGCACAACTTCCTCGTTGTTGCTTCTTGGCCGCTGCCGTGGTCACCAGCGAAACTTCCTCGCCTCTGCGATATGGAAAAAAGGGAGAAGCGGAGGCATGGGTTAGTAGAGGAAGAAAACGAAACACAAAACATGTGTTATTTTTCAAAAGAGCACACCTTATTGTGATGCGTGAGGAGGAAGAAATTGAAATTTTGAATTTGAAATTTGAATCTAAGGGAAGGCCGAAGGGGACAGTCTAACACCTTCACGCTTCGCATCGAGTCCACATTATGTGCATATAATTATGTGCTTTTATGTGCTTATACCTCTAATTAGAGGTATGAGCATATTTATTTTAAAATTTTTTTCAATTTTTTTTATGTATTGTATTTATATAAATTTAAATTATATGTTGTTTTTTGGGATGTTTTTTACACCCAATATCTCAAATTAATTAGTTTCCAGTTCTGCATCTATCTCGTAACACCGGTATTATGGAAATTAATTAATTTGAGATATCGGATGCAAAAACATCCCGTAAAGTAGATATAATTCAAATTTATATAAATACAACATATAAAAAAATTGAAAAAAATAGAAGCACATAATGTGAACTCCTTCCCAACTCAATGTAATTTTTCGAAAGAGCACGCTGCTCGGACAAGCAGGTTTTCTAGCTTTAAAGCATGTCAAGCACGCAAACTAAAATATTATATTGAGTAAAAAAGAAAAAGAAGTTAGAAAGACTATCCCGTGAAGTCGATATCTGATTATTATATTGGGAAAAAAGGAAATCGGCTTAGTAATGGTGAAAGGCTTTTTGACTAATTTGCCCCTTATTAAATAACTATTTACCAAAATGCCCCTGTCTGGAAACTATTCACCCATATGCCCCTGTTTAGTCGACTACACCCCCATGTAGTCGACTAAAACGCGGGGCAAATTTTTTTTGAATATCCCGGTGATTTAGTCAACTAAGCTACAAGGCTTAGTCGACTAAATCATGACAAGGGGTTTTTTAAAAACCCCAATCGCGCCATTTGGAACCCTAATCGACTAAGCACCCCTTTCCCCTTCCAATACTCTCTCTTTTCTCAGTTTTAATGCGGTCCATCAAGGTTTAATACCTTTAATCACATTAATACCTTTAATATATATCAGTCGTCGTTTGATCTACATACCTTTCTCAGATATTTTTTGAGTACATAACGATGATGCTTCTTGCCAAGTGAAAATTTGTGAAAATTCCTTCAACAATGGCTATGATGCTCTTGTGAAGATGAGATATCTTCAATGTTATTATGTATCATTAATCGTATGTATGTATATATATACACACACACACACTGTTAATGCTTATTAATATCAAAATCGTGATTCATATACCATTGTAACAAATAATTAATGATGAGATCACATAGATAGCCTACTTAATATTTAATAAGACAAACAAATAAATGAAAAATATATTAAGATATTATAGTTATAAAATCTTAATATTCTATATTTCATAACTTATCAACCAAATAGAATATTCTATTGATTCTATATTTAATATTTAAGATATTAAAATATTAAATATTCTATTTAAGATATAAAAATTTGAAAAGTAGACTCATCAACCAATCAATATTTTAATATTTTATCTTTATTCTATTTAAAATATTAAGATATTAAAATATTAAATATTCTATTAAAGATATTATAGTTATACAATCAAATCTTTATACAATTTGAAAAGTAGACTCATCAACCAATCAAATCTTTATATTTCTAAATTGTATAACTCCTGAAAAGTAGACTCATCAACCAATTCCCGACCGATTTTAAAAAATTTGAAACCATCAAAAGTCAAAACTACCACCCGTTGCGCAACAACCTACCACCCATTGTGCCAAAACTTCGGCACAACTTTGTAATCAATTGATAAATTTAAATCTCATTTATTTTTGATAATTGCAATGTAATCTATAATTATAATTATCATAAATAGCTAGATATTTAATATCTAATTATATTTTTTAATCCAGATTCAAAATTCGAATTTCAAAATTAATGAGGATTAATTTTGAATATAATACGCCTACCAGGTTTAGAAAAACCTACGAGGACTTTTTGTCAAGCATATTAGAAAGCAGCGAGAAACCCTAGAGAGAAATACAATAGAGAGACACACAGTTGAGAGGTGCTAGAATGCTTCCGTTCGTGTTTTTGAAGGCTGTTCGTGTGGATACCGGTAGAGGAAGACGATTTGAAGAGTCGACTTCTGCTGATCGAGAAGGTAGCCCACCAGTTCAAATAGTTCAGCATAGGTATGATTCGGATTCTTAACCTTGATTTAAACGTCTTATACTTGTAATGCTTGCCATTTTGCTAAAAAAATGTTTACATTTTCCTATAAGCACAAGTTCATGCAATAAACTCTTTGATATACTTCATGTTGATATATGGGGTCCTTTTTCAATTCCTTCGTACAAGGTCATCGCTATTTTCTTACAACTGGTTCATGATTATTCTAGATATACCTAGATATTTCTAATGAAGAATAAGAATGAAGAATAAGTCCGATGCCCGTACTCATATTCACCATATTTTTGCTCTTGTGGAAACTCAATTTTCTTCTTCCATTAAAATTTTGTGTTCGAGACAATGGTGCTTAATTCCATTTGCCTCAATTTTATGCTTCCAAAGGTGTTGTTCATCAAACATCTTGTATTGCCACACCTCAACAAAATGGCTTAGTGGAACGAAAGCACCGACACATTTTAAATGTTGCCCTTCTTTTTCAATCTCATTCCTATTTCTTATTGGTCTTCTCATTTTGCATGCTACTCATATTTAATTGTTTGCCTTCTCCCATCATTCAAAATTGTACTCCATTTGAACGCTTACATGGTTTTCCTCCAACTTATTCGATTTTAAGGTTTTTGGTTACTTTGTTTTGCATCCACTCTCTCTTCTCATCCTTCTAAATTTGATCCTAGAGAAAGAAAATGTGTCTTCTTGGGCATTACACATGGTTCAAAGGCTTTTACTTTACTAGATATATCTAATAACCATATTTCTCTTTCTCATGATGTCGTTTTTCATGAACATGTGTTTCCCTTTCAAAATGGAAGCATTTCATCACTTTCCTTCCCTTTACCCGAACCTCAATCTTGTTTTCCTTTATTGGATGATTCTCATCCTCCTCATTTACCACCTTCTTCTTCTCATTCTTCGCCACCTTTTTTGATTTTTTGGTTTCTCCACTTCTTTCACCTCGTCATTCTACTAGACTTCTCCATCCTCCTTCATATCTATAAGATTATCATTGTGCTTTCATATCTTCTACTAATAAATCATCATGTAAAGGTAGTCCTAAATATCCCTTATCCTCCTGCTCGTTAGTTCTCTATTGGTTTTGATAATAACGGAAAATTGTAAACACAGATCAAGTTTGTCTTTGTAAGTTGAAAAACCTCTTGTCTAAGGCAAACTCGAGTTTCATTTGGAAACTCGAGTTTTGGCTTGACAGAGAAGAGCTCAAGTTTTTGCAAAGAAAGGCAAACTCGAGTTAAGAAATGAAAACTCGAGTTTTGGCCATACTGAGAGCTTCGAGTTTTTCACGAGACAAAGCAAACTCGAGTTTGATTTAGAAAACTCGAGTTTTGACAAGACAGAGAGCAACCAAGCTTTTCAAAGATACCAAAACTCAGGTTTCCATTTGGAAACTCGAGTTTAGGCTATACGAGATAGTTCTCTAAGTTTCCAACGTTTTATGGAAACTCGAGTTAAATTTGAAAACTCGAGTTTGCATCATAAGAGAACAATACTCGTCTCTGACCTTGTGAAAACTTCATGCTTCAATTCGACAAAGTCTTTCAAGGTTTTCTCTTAAGTGAAAAACTCGAGTTTACTTTGGAAACTCGAGTTTCGAGCTTCTGAGAGAAGTTTTCATAGTTTTCAAAGAATGTGAAAACTCGAGTTAAAATATGGAAACTCGAGTTTTAGTCGAGCAGAGCTCTACTATCTTTTGAACATTTGAAAACTCCGAGCTTTGAGCTTTTGGACTAAAACATGATTTTCATCAAAGTCCAAAACTCGAGTTAATCACTTAATGACTCGAGTTTTGCAACTGTTCACAAAACATGTCCAAATGCAAAATCGTGATGTTTTTCTCAGAATGAGAAAACTCGAGTTAATATTTAAAACTCGAGTTACCTTTTTACTGAAAGCTTACTGAAACATGAAAACTCGAGTTTCGAAGAACTGACTCGAGTTTCCATCGTAGAATTTGAATTTCGAACAGAACAAATTTGCGAAACTTCTGTGTTTAATCTCTACACTCTATATCATCACTCATAACTATTCCTAACTATGTTTAATCAGTTTGTTAGTGAGTTTCAGATGATTTAGACAGGATTAAATGGAGATTGAGCAAAAAGCATAAAGCATGTCAAGCACATTAAATGAAGAGTGCAGAAACCTTGCATGCTTTTGGACAAACATTCTCCACACGTTTTGTAGAAGTTAATGTCTGCTTTCCACATCCAGCAACTGCTCTTCCAACGGATTAATTGTCAGGAAGTCAACTCTGATCTTCTGCAAAGCTGGATTAACCAAAGAGTAGAGAGAGAAGAAGACCAAAACCTTCACTAATCATCCTCTAATGTCTCCAACGGTTATATGAGGATCTATAACGGTCATTTAATGATCTCCAGCTATAAATAGAGATGCATTCAATTCTTCTCAACAACCAATCTGTGCAAGTACGAAAATCATTCAAGTTTCCAACTACTCTTTGAGTTTTCTTGTGCAAAGTATCTTTTGATACATTCATTCTTCAATGTTTATCATATCTACTTTTAGAGAGAGTTTCTTGATTGTAAATCATTTATTGTAAAGTATCTCAAGTCAAGGGGACTTGGAGATTGGGTTATTGATTACAACTTGTAAGGGGGAGTAAGTTCTAGAGAGAGAATTACTCTTGAGTGCGAGTGTCTTGTGTAATCAATCTTGTTAGTGAGAAATCCCGAGAGAGTCCGGGGACTGGACGTAGGTCGAGGTTGTTGGACCGAACCAAGTATAAATCCTTGTGTCTTGCTTCTCTTCTCTATACTCTGCTTTTACTGCATTTCGTATCCAAAAACAGAGCATTCCGAAAAGAATTTGAGAATCCCCAATTCACCCCCCTCTTGGTGATTCAAGCTCCACTTTCTTTTGGTATCAGAGCAAGGTCTTCTCCTAAGAGCTTAACATCTCGAGAAGGATCTAATGGAAGGTATTCTACCCGATGGAACTTCGATCAACCGGCCTCCGGCCGATGGGCGAACACTACTCTTTTCGGAAAGAAAATTTAAAGTGTTTATCATGGCCAATGATTACGAACTATGAAGATTATTCAAGTAGGCAACTACAATCCAACCATCATGGAGAATGGTCTTCGAGTTCCTAAGCCAGAAGAAGCATATGAGGAGAATGACAGAATAAACGTCACTCTCAACAGCAAGGCCATCCTCATGTTGCAAAGTGCTCTAAGCCAATAAGAGTACTTTTGTATTTTCACCTTACCAACAGCAAAAGCCATGTGGGATGCCTTGGAGATAGCACACGAAGGAACTTCCGGAGTAAAAGAAAATAGAATCAATACTCTCATGGTGAGTATGATCTTCTTCGCATGAAGACCGATGAATCCTTCATCGATTTCAGTGAGACTCACTCATCTCATCAACCGACTTCTTGCATTAGGAAAAACATATGAGCAACTGCTCAAGTGAGGAAAATTTTAAATATCCTCGGCAAGGAATGGGAAGCCAAAGTTACTGCCATTGAGGAATCGTGGTGAATCAATAAGCTCAAGTAACATCACTATTCGGCGACTTGCACGAGTATGAAGGGAAGATCAAGTTCAGAAAAGGACTTGATGAGATAAATGTCAAGAATAAAGGCATTGCTCTCAAGGCGGACAAAGAAGCTAAGGAATCCGATGATGATGAAGAAGATGAAGAAGAAGAGCTAGGCATGATGGTCCGAAGATTCAGAAAGTTCTTTCGGAAGGACCATGGGTATAAAAGATTCAACAAGGGTAGCACCAGCACTGAGGCGAAGAAGCCTATTATCTGCTATGAATGTGAAAAGCCCGGCCACATCAATCTGAGTGCCCCAATTTGAAGAACAAGGACAAAGAAAAGAAGAAGTTTGATAGATTCAAAAAGAAAGCCTATGTCTCGGGAATTTGGGAGATAGTTCATCGATGAAGATGAAGGTGATAAGGAAGAAAAGGAAAACATATGTCTAGTTGCTCAAGAAGAGCAATGTGAGAATGATAAAGAGGTATACAATTCTCAACCCTCTTATGATGATTTATTTAATGAGTATAATACTGTTCAAAATGAGTTTGAAAAACTTCTTTGGGAAATATATTGCTTTAAAAGGAAAAATACCACTCTTGAACAACAAGTAGAAAATCTTTCTTTTCTGAAAAAACTCAATTGTGATGATTGTATTGATTTAAAGAAAAAGAATTCACATCTTACAAAAACTCTTGAAAAGTTTACTAAAGGCGGTGAAATGTTAAATGTGATTTTAAAAGCATAAAGATTTCTGAACGATCGTTCGGGGATAGGATATAATCCCATTTTTATAGTAAGAAAGGAAAGAAGAAGAATGGTGGAAAATCTTATCTAAACTATTTTCGAAAAGCTGTTCATTCTTCAAATCCATTTGCTCACCGCAACTATTGCAATGAAAAGGTCACACAACTTCTTCTTGTTTTTATAAAAGGAAAGAAGAAGTAAACCCGTAGGTAATTATCAATGGGTGCCTAAAGGAAGTTATGTTCCTCATGCTCGAACTAACCTCAAAGGACCCAAGAAAAGATGGGTACCCAAAACCGATTGTTTGTGTTTTATAGGTATGTCTAAGAGCATCAAAGTCCAACAAATGGTACATTGATAGTGGATGCTCTAGACACATGACAGGAGATCAGTCCAAATTTGCTACAATCAAGCACATGGATGGTGGCAAAGTAGTCTTTGGTGGAAATCAATCTGGAAAGATTCTTGGAATTAGTGAAGTTTGAAACAACGATGGACCACAAATCAAAGACGTCTATTTTGTGGAAGGACTTTGTCACAATCTCCTCGGTGTAAGCCAAAATGCGATAAAGGTAACTTAGTTATCTTCGATTCTGAGGAATGCTTGATAGTAAGTAAAGATATTCTCCCGTTAGATAATATAAAATCAAAAGCTATTTTTAGAGCTCCTAGAGAAGGCAATTGTTATACTCTTGACATCTCTAGAGATGACTCTACATTTGAAAAATGTTTTGTTAGTAATTTGGATGATAGTTGGTTATGGCACAGCGTCTAACTCATGTCAATATGATCCAACTTGACAGATTACTCAAAAGGATTTAGTGATTGGTGTTCCAAAATTACGCTTTAAAATGATATGATTTGTGATGCATACCAAAAGGAAAACAAACTAAATCCTCTTTTAAATTAAAAAATGAGATTTCAACTTCTAGACCTCTTCAACTTCTACACATGGATCTAGTTGGACCAGCTAGAGTTAGGAGTCTTGGTGGAAATCTTTATACTTTAGTTATAGTTGATGACTTTTCTAGATTTGCTTGGACTATGTTTTTGTCATCTAAAGATGAAACATTTGATCAATTTGTTACTTTTGCCAAGAAGGTCCAAAATGAGAAAGGTTATTCAATTTCAGGAATTAACTGATCCTGTGGAGAATTCGAAAATCAAGCCTTTAGTGAGTTTTGTGACAATTCGGGCATTGACCATAACTTCTCAACTCCAAGGACTCCTCAACAAATTGGAGTTGTGGAGAGAAAGAATAGAGTCCTAACCGAGATGGCAAGAACAATGTTGAATGAAAACTCAACCTCTCAAGTGTTTTGGGCTGATGCCATGAGTACGGCCTGCTACATCTCAAATCGGGCCTATTTCGAAGAAGGTGAACAAAACTCCCTATGAGCTGTTCAAAGGAAGGAAGCCTAATATAGCACATTTACATGTGTTTGGTTGCAAGTGTTTCATCCACAATAATGGTAAGGATAACTTGGGAAAATTTGATTCCAAGGCAGATAAAGGTATATTTCTGGGTTATTCTAATAGGAGTAAGGCATATAGAGTCTTTAATACTCGTACTCGTATTGTTGAAGAATCTGTGCATGTTGTATTTTGTGAATCTAATTCTAATATGTCTTTGGATGATGATGATGAAAATATTTTGAAAAATCAATTCTTTTCAAAAACCACTCCTGCTTCCATTGAAAATCTTGAAAATGTTTTTGAAGTTGATCCTCAAAATAATATAGAAAATCCTGATCAACCTCAACCTAGAGCTTGGAGATTTGTAAGGAATCATCCTTTAGACCAAGTTATAGGTGATGTTAATCAAGGTGTGAGGACAAGAAGCAGTACTTTAAATGAAGTTACATTTTCTGCTTTTATTTCGAAAATCGAACCCTCTAAAATTGATGAAGCCCTTTCAGACAATGATTGGGTGATAGCAATGCAAGAGGAGTTACATCAATTTGATAGAAATCAAGTTTGGGACTTGGTACCTAGGCCTAAGGACCATCCGGTCATCGGCACTAAATGGGTATTCAAGAACAAACATGATGAATCTGCAATTATAATCGAAATAAGGCTAGACTTGTTGCCAAAGGCTATAATCGGGAAGAAGGAATTGATTACGAGGAAACGTATGCTCCGGTGGCTAGATTGGAGGCAATAAGTGTACTCTTAGCCTTTGCTTGCATCAAAGAATTCAAACTCTATCGGATGGATGTTAAAAGTGCATTTTAAATGGTTTTATACAAGAGGAAGTCTATGTAGAACAACCTCCTGGTTTTGAAAATGAACATCATCCTGATCATGTTTATCGTCTCAAAAAGGCATTATATGGTCTTAAACAAGCTCCACGAGCTTGGTATGAAAGACTCAGTAAATTTCTTTTAGAGCAAGGGTTCATTAGAGGAAAAGCAGACACAACACTCTTTATTAAAAATAACAAGCTTAATGAAATCTTGGTTGTGCAAATATATGTAGATGATATTATTTTTGGTTCTACTAACGAATCTCTATGTGAAGAATTTTCGAAGAAAATGCAGAATGAATTCAAAATGTCAATGATGGGAGATTTGAAATATTTTCTCGGTCTGCAAATCCAACAACGGAAGGATGGAATATTCATCTCACAAACAAAATATCTCCGGGATTTGCTCAAGAAGTTTGGGCTGGAACATTGCAACGGTGTTGACACACCAATGAGCTCCACCGCTTCTATGGATGCTGATGAAGAAAAAGGAAAAGATTTCAATATAACTAAATACCGAGGGATGATTGGCTCGCTTCTCTACTTGACAGCAAGTAGACCAGATATACAATTCAGTATGGGCATGTGTGCAAGATTCCAAGCTGCACCAAAGGAATCACATGCTGAGCATGTAAAGAGGATTTTTCGCTATCTCTCAGATACAAAGGAGCTTGGTCTCTGGTTTCCAAAGGGTCAACAAGAATTTCTGGTTGCATATTCAGATTCTGATCACGCTGGTTATAAGACTGATAATACAACTCTGTAACTAACCTGATGATTGTAACATACTAGTCTGCTGTAACATGTTATTATCATGATATTCGAAATCTGCATCACTATCATTCTGATCATGGTCATTAGCCAATAAAATGTCTTCATCTTCTTCCTCTTGCTCCTCCTCATTGTCAGGTTCATCTACCATATAGTCGTTTTGTTCTCCATGCACAATGGTTGATTGTGTTGGATGAGGTGTACCGAAATAAGCCTTATCATGTGAGTGATGGACTCCATGAGTCGGTATTGGTACACCCTCCTCTCGACATCTCAATATCGACATATAACTCAGCAAATTGGGATTGGGATGTAGGGTTTTCGCCGAATGTTTGAACAAAAACATCTAAATCCTCATAATCGGATATCTCAAAACCCGCATATTACTGGTTTCCACAGGAACTATACATCCAGCGAAGATATTACCTGATTTGGTTGCAACTTTAACTTTCGACGGATCTTTTCATTCAGATCTTCAGTGGACATGCCTCGAACAATATACATTGCTCTTCTCGTGACCATCAAAGCTTAATCCGTTTGCACCTACACTTTTAGAACCATTATAATATACAAATGAACGAATTTGATTCATTTTTTGCTTACTTTATATTATGAAAAAGGAGAACAAATTATAAACAAAACAAAAATAACAACAACACAAATTGCAGTTGAGCAGAAGAAGAAACACAATGGTTATGGAAATAAATAAAAAAGGAAATGAAGACACAGAAAATGGAGGCCGGAGGGAGTTTTCAGATAAAGGAAGGAAGTGAATTGAGGGAAGGGTTTTAGAATAGGGGAGGAGAGTGCAGGAAGGAGTGAAGGAAAAAATGAACTTATATAAAAAAAGGGGGGGGGGGAGGGGTTCTGCGTGTGTGAAAGGGGTATTAGGGGGCGGATCGACGGCTGGGGGACGGGATTCTGCCACCTGGGTGTGGCAGTCTGACGGCCAAGTGGCGTCAGGGTGCCAGACGCCACAAGTGGCGTCATCCTCCCTGACGCCACTTGTTGCGTCAGGAATACTGACACCACTTTCCTGTGGCGATATGGAGCGTGACTTCATCGGAGAGAGCTAAAATATTCAATATTACTACAGATGCCAAAGCCATTAATCGAGAAATGTCTGTTGAACTCTTGCGTGCAAGTCTCCCTCGTCTTGATGACAACCAAAGGAAGTGGTTACTAGATTTTGCTTAGCGCTCTGTGCCGTGGTTAGACCTAATGTTAACACCGGTAAGCATTTGGCAAAGCAACAGTACCAGGCTTGACAAATGATCTCTGAACAAAGTCAAAGCAGCTCAACTGAAAAATGCATCGGGCGTGCGAGTGGTTAAAGAACTCCAAGAAGATCACGAGAAGAGTCGTGGAGATCCTCATCTCTTGGGTGCATGTTGCCTTGCCAATGGAAGCTTTGTCAAAATCAGTTGCTAAGAAGGAGGATGCCTCAAAACTAGTTGTTACAAAGGTGGTAACGTCAACGAAATCAACCGAAGGAAAGATCAATTCTATCGGAAGCATCAATTTGATGTGAATATGACTTGTATTTTCCTGGAACTTCGAAGGAATCAAAAGCAAGCAGCATCCTCCATATGTTCCAAGAGGTTCAAAGGAAGATTCCAGTGTGATCAGCGGTGTTATCTTCTTGTCCGAACATAACCCCGGTCTTGAGTGGCACGTTCCATTACCACCATTGATGTGATCAACCTCAGCAATTTTTTCTACCAGAGAAGAACTATGAAGGATTTTTTGTTCATATTCTACACTAGCTTGCTTCTTTCTAGTGAGGAATTTATACGCCTCGCCTCCACCCTTGCCGATAAATTCTCACCTCTGCTGCTGGTGTGCAGCTTGCCTTTTGGAAGTAAGGCTCTGCATTTTCTATGTCAACTTTGATAATCTCGCTAAGATATCTATGAGCTTCATTGCCAACTGTTTGTCCGAGCTATTTTCTTTGGCAAGCTTTATACGATTGTGGATCAACTCAACGATCGCGTTGCTAGACCACAATCGGCTAAAGGCAAAGAAGCGATAACGTTGTGACGGGTGGAAGTGGCACGTAAGCCACCAGATTGAGCGCGTTCAAGTTGGTCATCAACTTGGATTATTGTGGTTTGACAGCTATCATCATCAATTCTACATAAATTGCAGTGTAAAAGATCTCAATCATTTATTCGTGGAGGTCATGTACTTTTTTTCTTTCAGATCTTGATTCTTTATATATGTAATTGTTCATTGCATATTTCCTCAAATCCACATATCACATGTGTTTCCTTCGAGCTATTGGTGCTCGACCGTAATAGAAGACGGACCCGGTTACACTTAATACAGTTAAAATCTGGTTTTCGTGTAAAGTTTTGCAGAAACAAAAAGAAGGCAGACCCCGGTTACACGAACACGGTTAGAATTCGAGTTTCGTGTAAATTTTTGCGGGAAGCGAAAAAGAAGGCGGACCACGGTTACACTTAATACGGTTAAAATCCGGCTCCGTGTAAAGTTTTGCGGAAGCAAAAGAAGGCGGACCCCAATTACACTTAATACGGTTAAAATCCGGGCTTCATGTAAAGTTTTGCGGGAAGCGAAATGAAGGCGGACCTCGGTTACACTAAACACGGTTAGAATCCAGCTCGTGTAAAGTTTTGTGGGAAGCAAAGAAGCAGATCCGGTTACCGTTAAACTTAATGCTCCATGTAAAGTACAGTTAAGTCAATGCTAACTCCGATTGCAAACTGCAAATAAATAAAGAAACTCTCGATCGAGAGCATTGATTCAATCTCCTCAAATTGCACTAATGACACAGACATGAACGAAAGAGTGAATCCGGGGTCACCGAACCCAGTCGTAATTCAAATACAAACGAAGACTAAAATACGGCTTTTCTGTTGGAGAAGTTGTCTCCGTAAGCTATCGCAACTCGGACGCTTTCTAACTGACTCTGGGATATCAAGCCGAACTGTCATGCAGACCCTGATCTGGTCAAAATGTTTAGACGTCTCGTTGACAAATCGAGCCCGAACAGGGGACAGCTTCCCTTTATCCTAAGGATTATCCCGGTCAACGAAACCGGAACTTAACGAGATACTCTAAGTATAGACCCTCATCTAAACACTATCCCCGGTCTCAACACCGGATGAACATTCACGCAGATTCTGCATATCACATCTATGACCCTGGCCTAGTCACTCATTAAATAGAACTCCGAAAACAAATGTGAGTTCACCATATCGATTCATCGTCGACACGAATGAAACACTACATAAATATTCGAATTGATCGGGAAGTGAACAAACTTTCATTAATGATCAAGTTGATACAGCTCCAATCGATTAACTTGGAGTACATATCTGGGGGCAAGTCGCATAAAGCAAATAAATCCGAAGTTCTTTTCAGAGTCGGACGAAAGCTGAACAACTCGGAAACAAGATCCGAGATAAACATTCAGTACACCCCGGCAACCCAGAAACTTGGACTACCAGGCTGAGGGCAATAAGTGTGGCACGTAAAGTATCGGTGACATAAGAAAATGTAGTCTGTTCCTCTTCAGGATAAGGCTGGGGGCAACTACTGTACAGTTGTCAATGGCATAAGAAGAACAAACGGAAGCCCTCACGGGGTTATTTGAATTTTCAAATGCTATCCCGGTTGCTTGAACGTTGCTGGTGAAATAGCATGTTCGCCATCAACCGAGATCAAGGCAAGCGAAAATGAAGAATGAAGGAAAGACAAATAGATCCCGCCTTAGGAAAAACCTATCGCCTAAATAGGCAAATAGTGGCAGAATACGAATGAGTCCGAATTCGTCAAGACTCGGACAAAAGCAAATCAAGCTGGAACAACTTGAATACGAAAGTCGGGTTAAACAATAAACGCACCTCGGCGGGTCAAACAATAAATACACCCGGCAACCCAGAGACGGACTACCAGTGCAGGGGGCAAGCTATTACGGACTGTATAAGGCCTATATTCAATATATGGCCCAACAAGGGGAAATCCACATGGCACAAATATGACTTCACATCACTTGGGCTTGGAGGCACGAGAGGCCCACAAGTCCAAACCCTAACCCTAAGGTACACTCTACAAATAGGAGTTAAACCCTAAATGTACATAGATTCTACTCTCTCTAGCTATTTACAATTCAGTTTGTCATAGAGCACACACACCTCCCTTTGGCTAAACGCCTCCAGTATCTTCGAACTACGTGGATTTTGATCCTTTTACGAGTACGTAGGCCCTAGGCATTGCTCCTAGGTCAAGTTTGATTTAGTCTATATCAACATACTAGTCCATTAGGGCTAGACATACGTGTTTTACACCATAACAAATTTATAGAAATTTTAAATAGGGATGTTTGGTTTGGGTGAAACTAACTTCCACAGTATTTAAAATAAGCCTCTCAGTTTGCAAGTGCTTTGCTTAATTTTCTTAGAGACCCATGCTTATTTAAACTTGGATCATTTAGTAGTCTAATTATTTCTTCTGCAGTTTTATTTATTAAAGGGAATAACATATCTGATTTGGCGCTCTTTATATATGATTTTGACCTATTGGAATCTTCCTCTTTCATTGATGCCCGCTCTACACTGGTATAACACGCCATCGCTAAGTCTCGCTGCTCGTCGGTCAATCCATCTGCTCGTTGAGGATTTAGGCTCAATCTAATAATAACCGACTTAATCATGCACGAAGAAAAATTGGTGCAATAATCTTCTAATTAACAATATTATTAAAATAAAGGCAACCGCTCTTCGATTTAATTATAATGATTAGCCCGCTCAGAGAATTCATGGAAATGAACGGAACACAAAATACAAAACCAAGGATTTGAATTGATTGTCCAGGATTCAATTGCTACTCATTCGACAAGAAAAACTGAAGTATGAGAATTAGGGTTCTCTTAAGCTAAAGATTGGCAATGCGCAGAATTTCATTTTGTTTCCTGGCTTCCTTAAAAGCAAAGAAATGAAGGGAAAAAAGACCAAAGCGCCAAATCAGATATAAAAGGGGGGGAATGAAACGACAGTGTTTCAGGCTTGCTGCAGATGGACATATCTGCAGCAAATGCAGATATGTTATTCCCTTTATTAAATACTCCTTCCGGTCCTAATTATGGAGCTATTTATCCGATTTTGGGAGAATTAAAGAGAGAAGTTAAATTAGTTAATTTTACTCATTTTCCTAAAATGTCCTTATATAAATTTAAAATGACACAAGTTGCCCTAATTATAAGTTATAAGTGTTTCTAATTTGCCTTACATTAGACATCCATGACATATTAATTTAGTATATATGTATATTAGCTGCTTTTTATATAGCCATGTGTATATATATAGATCTAATTTCCTTTTCACACGCTTTCTAATTGAAATAATGATATTGCTATATAAACATATGTGTGTGTGTGTATACATATAGATCTATCTACATATATAGAGACACACACACCCATATATCTACACACACACACGCATACATACATACATACATACATACACACATACATACATACATACATACATACATACATACATACATACATACATACATACATACATATATAGACACACAAATATATATATGTTTATATATATATACACACACACATATATATATATATCTACACATATATATATTGACACACATATAAACACAGATACACACACACACACACACACACACACACACACACACATATATATATATATATATAAATGCTCTTAATAATAAGTATAAATAGGGGTATTATAGGAAAAAATTGACAAAAGTTAAAACTTGCTCTTATAATTAGGACTAAAACCAACTCCAAAATTTACTCCTATAATTAGGACCGGAGGAATATAATAAATCTTTTGGATTCCCTTAGATGTTCTGCTTTGGATCTAAGTGATCCAAGTTGTCTATATTGATTATGTCTTTGTCACTTGATTCTTTTGTTGTAACCATTTGTTACAGCTTTTTCCCAAATTGAGCACAGTGAGCCGATTAAATTGCCCCCAAAGAAGATAGTGCTTGTACCCTAATTTAGAACCTTGTTATTTGTCAAATGTCACTGTTCAATAGAGTGTCATATTGGTTTGATAAGATGAACAGATTTCTCACCCACATGCTCACGGTTCGAATGGGTTCAAATTCATTACTTCTCCTTTACATGTTCATCCTTCTAATTAGAGGAATGGAGGTATTTTTTAGATTAAATTATATGTTGTATCATGAATTTTTTTACACCCAATATATCAAATTATTTAACTTTTAGTCATGCATTCAGAAAATATTTTTCTTGTAACACACAATATGTTCAATGCATAGTATATATATAAAATGAAATCCACTCGATTTGTTTAGTGATTGTGGTACTTGAGATTTTGCGTTTTTGCGATCTGTTTCTCTCGATCTCTAAATCCGTCGTGAAGTGAGAATGTCTTCGAGATGCAAGTCTCTTATGGCATCAGACTGAAATCCGTCTTGACCTGTTTATTTTTTTATTTTTAAAAATACTTATGGCATCTGAAATAATGTAGGACACTGTAAGACTCTACTTTCTACGCCCTTAGATAAGCATTCCAAAAAAAAAAAAAGACGTTAAAAGGACTTAAAAATAGACGTTATAGAATGTTCCAATAGTAGTGTACTTACCTTACGTGTGAGATACACGCCAATTAAATACCTTCAAAAATCATTTCTCACCTACTTAAACATTATGATTGAGCAAATGCCAAACTTAATTGCCTCCTTCAATCAGACTCATATAGCGTAGGTAAGAAGAAATATGTATACTTTTGCTAACTAGGCAACTTTATCAACATTAAAATTCATATCGGTGTAAAATTCATAGATGCCTATTAGCACCTTTCTGACAATCGGATGCAGGAATTTTAATTTATTCACTGCTACTAAAAGTAATTTTTTTATGGTATAAAAATTTTAGGAAAGGGATTAGGCTCACCACAGTCCAAGGGCATGGCGCTTTGGTTCCGCTTCGTAGGGTATCTTGGGTTAGAGAGTACATATGCCTCCATCTCTTCCCAAAGCGTTTCCACCGCTTCACATCACCTAGAATGTCTCCCCTCCAGGGATCGAACCCTCTCCCTTTGATAAGAGTGTCCGACCTCTTTGCTAGTTGAACCTAAGAACGGGGTACTACTACAAAAAGTATTGATGGACAATAAACTTTCATAGTCTTAAAGCCTATTTGATTGAAAGCAATACTTAGGGCCACACCCATTTGCCGAACTTTAATTAAAATTTGAAGGGCAACAGGGGTGCTGGAAAAATTTAATGCACTGACCATTTAAATTATATCCGAAAAATAAAATTAAAGACTTAGTTCATACCTTCCACAAAAAGGAGCACTAACATAAGCTCATTTTTGAAGATCACTATAAATCATGCGCCTCTGAGTCAGGAAGATCCGAGCAAAAAAGAGTCAGGAAGAAAGTTTAAGTCAAAGGCATTTACACTCAAATAATAACCAAGACACAAGAGTATTCATGACTCTTATCGTATGAGTAAATACCCTTTTGGGTCACTGGAATAACACGCGCTACCCATTTTGGTCCCTGAGTAAAAAAAATGTCATTTTGGTCCTTTTTAGGGACTAAAAACGATTTTTTGGGAATTTGTGAGGGATTAAAATGCCCACAAAAAATGACTAAAAGGATTAAAAGGGACATTTTTTTTACTGTTTAAGGACGAAAAATGACATTTTTTTTACTCAGGGACCAAAATGGGTAGTGCGTGTTATTTCAGGGACCAAAAAGGATATTTACTCTATCAAGTATATATATGGTAAATAATAATATGGAATTAAAGATTACAATTATCCATCAATATTTATCAGAATCCTTGGAAGATCCTAATGAGATAATAATGTAGTAGATTAACATATAGGATGGGCCGCAAGCCAATATTATATTAGATTAAATTTATGATTGCTCTGGATATTGTGGAAGAGCTATCCTTTGATTAATACATGGGTAATCCTGGATTTGTAAAAACTAAGTTGAACATTGATCTAGAAAACGAAAATGAAGGAGCAAATGAAAATTAGGTGGAATTTATGTAGATAGCTCCATTTCATTGTCTCCTTAGTAATTACATCATAGGACTCAGGATCAAAGAAAGCGATATATCACCACATCAAATATCAAACGAAGCTAGCATTCGAGTCCTCTGGCAAGTATAATATCTCAATAAGTAAATAAAATGACTACAACAAGAAAAAAACAAAGAAGAGCAGAAGATCAGAATAAAGAAAAAGATGAAACCTTTTCAGGAAAGAGGCAACTGAAAAGCGTTGAGGAACAAAAATAGAGGAAAAATAGTGAAGTAGGATAGAAATGGAACTTTTTCGTCAAAGAAGACAACACCAACACCAATGACTAGAACTACAAACCGATGGGGTGCCTTGCAACATTAACTTCTTTCTTGGTCATTATTCTAGCAACTGTAATGGTTAGAATGTCCTTGTAATTCTCTCTTAATGTTTAAAATAACAAAATCACTCTGTTTCTTACCTTTCCCTCTCTTGATCTCTTCCTTTTCATTTATTCGTCCAGGCCCTCCATCAGATTCAAACTTGTTGCGATCCCTTTACAAGAAGATGGAAGGTACGCCGAGACTTCGACTGGGAGGCAAGACTCACTGTGAATTGATCGGGCTTGTCGAGAGTTTGGATAGAGCAGAGGCCACCAACGACTCGGCTGAGAAAGTCAATCGAACTCCCAAGTAAGAAAAACTGACCTCCTTTTTTTTTTCTTGTTCGAATTAAATCAGCCTCGATTAGTCTCTCGGATGCTCTAATACCATGAAGAGAGTTGGAGGACTGAATTTATCCATATCATATTCACACTGACATATTTCACACACACATATAGATATATACATACACACATGACATAATTGGGTATCAATTAGTTCACGTCATGACATTGTACAAATCAGAAATAATGAAGATTAATTATCTGAGTTCCTTAAGTTTTTGATCTTGCTCCTTAAATTTTGAGATTCTACACTCTTTTAATTTTAATGTTTCAGCTTGGTAAAATATCAGTTGTTCATTGCAAATTTCAAGATTTGGCCTGCATTAAAAAGTGATACTATAAGCATTGACTTCCATGCTATCCAGTTTTCTGACCAAAACACGGGAGTTTCAGAGGTCACTTACCACTTGACATTTAACCTGAATCAGATGTAGCCACTCCAGGCAATTGTTCCTTATACTTTAAATTTTACCTTTAATAGTATATTTAGTAACTTAGCCACAATAATTTTGTCAAAAATTTAAAAAAAAAAAACTTAGCCGCAATGAAAAATGTTTATCTTGCTGCTTTGTAACCCTCGGTGGAGATGGCACTGTACTATGGATATGTTCACTCAATTTTAATTTACCTGTTAGGGCAAGTATGAATATCTCCATCCTCAATTTTGAAGGCTAAAACTGTGATCCCCTAGAAAACTATTAAAACATTTTACTTGTCAAAATCAATTATGAACTCAAAACCAAACACCTTTATACATCCCAAAATCATTTATGAATCTAAAACCATGATCATCTAATAAGTTACCAAACACCCCTCTAGTCTAAAGTTTTTATTTAGCATATAACTATACTGAAAGCTTTGTTCCAAGTGGATGAACAATTAACCTTCTGGCCCAAATAATTCAAAGACTTTTGTTTCTCTGTGATGCTCTCAAAGTTTCACAAACTATGGTTAGAGGCTGAAAATATAGAAGCAAAAACTTTGTTTTGAACTATTGTAAATAAAGTGAGAAACTAATACAAAATTTCGAGTGCCAAAATCCCTTCTTATCGATCATGTCATTCCTTTGCCAAGTTCAGAGAGTTTCAAACACCAATTAGATCTATTGGCCTCCTTTTCATTGGACTTTGAGAAAAATATTATATAAAAATATTTTTCATACCTTAGACATGAATGTTTCCAACCATTGAACTCTGTTCTAAATAGGCGCAAATGATGCATGCCTCCAAATGAACCATTAAGCCATATGCTCCAAATGGGCAAAATGATTTCGTGTCACCGTCTTCCTACTTGTTCCCTACTGTAATTTAGTTCTGTTTCTAGTTGGTATTGAATTGCAAGTGCAAAAGTGTCTGATTATCGCCCCACACCTTTTATACTGTTTGAGATGTAGAGTCTTTGGCTGGAATTTATTCAAGCAACAAAAATGGTTCCATCAACCTCTACTTACTGCTTGGATGATTGAACCTACTTCCTAACTAACTAGCTATCCGTTACCATTCATCTTGTATCAACAGCTGACATACCAAAGGAAAGTCCTTCCAATTTTCTGTTATTTTCCTTGTACTTATGCCTGAAGAACATATTTTCAAATGTCGCTCAGTTCTAATTAACATTGATATTTCTTGGAGCTACATCTAGTGTGAAAGATTCTATGCAATAGCATCAATATCTGGAGGAATATCTTGTTAAATATCTACAAAATGAAATCTTGTTAAATATCTACAAAATGACATCAACATTTTGTAATGCAACGTCCTCTGCCCCGCACTGAAGGTCCTTAAATCCATCGAAGTGGCCTAATTTTTGTTATATTAGGAAAGAGAGGGAGAAAAAGTTTGTAAGGTCTAAAAATGAGACGAGTCTTACACAGTTACATTCTTATATATCACTTTCTCGCACTTGGGTATTATCTAGCTTACCTATTTTGAAACTTCATAAGCATTGTTTTATACTCCCTCCATTCCTTAGTATAATTAAGAGCTATATTACTAATTCACGGATATTAAGAAAATCAGTTAAGTTAGTTATTTGTAACAAACATATATGTTGATTTTCCTAAAATACCGTTTTTAATCATGTGAATTGTAACTCCCTTTATAGTAAAAATTTACTTACTATATGCAATCAATAGGGATATTTTGAGATAAAAATTACAAATATGGGAGGCAAAGTTTTATAACTATGACTAAAGTAAACCCCTTGTTTAGCTCTTATATTTAGGACAAGAGGTGGTATTACTTTCCCTTGGAATGTAAGAATGCATGAATGTTTTTTAACAGCATCACTAATAGCCTTCTTCCCTTCTATTTTGAATGGGTGGATATAACGAACCTCATGAATGGTGAAATTTGCAGGTTCCGGGGATTTTGTTCACACCACCAAGTCCAAATTGCCTATCATTTAAGCCATTGATATTGCCAGAGCATGTGAGTGAGAGTGGAGATACCTACAAACACAAGAAGCCCAACATGTGTGTTTATTATTATTATTTATTTTAATTTTGGAACAAAAACTTTAATCCATTCAATCAGAAAGAAAATACTCCTCCGGTCCTAATTATAGGACCTACTTTGTAATATCATTTACACGACAAACTAAATTCTATACTTAGTACTAGAAATAGTACAACAAGAATATCCTTATTTTCTCTTATCAACCACAACCACCTCTTAATAAGAATACAAATGTTGGTTTTTCATAGAAATCTTAGCACCATAGTTGGCAAGAACAAAAATTGGTTTTTAAAGTAATTGTTGCTATCACAAACCTAAGTAATCAGATTGAGGGCTTCAATACACTAGGAATAAACTGCACTATTTTATAGTCATAACATATCAAAATGTCATTTTTATATATAATATAATGACCACAAGAAAAACAATAAGAATACTTGTATTTAGGAGGTTAATTAGGGCATTAGAGAGAGGAAAATGGTCTGATGTTTTCATTTCTTTGGTTCACTGAAATGTTATTGATTAGTTTTTACTATGTCAATTCTGAGATATTTTATTAAAAGAATCTGACTCTCTTTTTACAAGCAAGGTCTACATCTCAAATTATCAACTAATGCCATGTAAAATAAAATAAGCCTTTATTAGTCTATATATGGTACCTAGTTGAGTTATACAAGAAGTTTTGGGCAATTCTAATGTTGAAATAATTTTGTGAAGTTTTCATAAATTTAATATATAAAAATTGTAATTAGACATGTTCAGGTGAAACTAACTTCACAATATTTTAAAATCAGCCTCCCAATATTTTAAAACACTTATTACCTCTCTAAATTTCTTTTTAGTGGCATCTAGTCTAGCACCCAGCACTAAGAAATATTTTCTTAGTAGCTCTTAGTAGCACCTAGTATCCTGGGAGCTAAACAAATGCACTAAAAATTGTTTTAGTATACCAGGTGCTACTTAAAAATACTTAACTTCTAGGTGTTAGGAGCTAGATCTTAGGTGGATATTGAAAGCTACTGAATAAATATTTGATTTTTACCCAAAATCTATGTAGCACTAAGGTAAAGGAAGAGAGTAGACCGAAACAGGAAAGGAGAGAATACGGATCCACAATAATGACTTGCACCATATGATGGCATTAGTGAGCACATTAAATTTTTTGCAGTCACTGAGCCGAAAATTTCCTATAAACAGTGTTTTAAGTGTGAAACCATCATTAAGCCATCCAAAAGCACAGGCATTAGTGGAAGAGATTTTAAAGTAAAGGTGGATAAAGTGATCTTCTTATAACCGAGCTTGCCCGATTTGCAACCCATCATGTGTCAATTACAGTTGAGTTACGTATCAATCATGCGTGGGCGTTTTGGTCATTTACCTTTCTTGAGAACTTTTAACCCTTTCAAGAAATGGGACTAGTACGTATATTCAATGATGATTAAGTGATGTGATTAGAAAAATAGAAAAATAATAAGAAATGGGACTTCAAAAGCAGATGAGCATAAGTGGGAGGGACTAAATTGGGGATCCGGCTTCTCTCCTATACTCTTAGGCTTTGTTTGGTTTGATGGGATTGGAGGGGAGGGGGAGGATGGAGAGATTTTAGCCCTCCCCTTGTTTGGTAAATGATATTTTAGGAGGAGGGGAAATTTTTAAAATTTTCCCTCACTTTCCTCAAAACGTCCCCCAAATCGGACGGATTCGGAGGGATTTATAAAAATTGGTGTATGAGGGACAAAATTGTCCCTAGTCTTTTGCTTTAATACCGAAATACCCTCAAGCCCTTATATGTGTATTCGATGATGCACTCAGCTCACTCGCGCAAACCCTATTCGGCAAGCCAACTCATTCCTTGAGACGAGATCGTAGACCGACGACGATCGAAGATGGAGACGATATCGACGGAGAGCACGATCAAAGTTGTTAATTTCTCCCGACTTGGCCGTAGCTAGAGGTTCGACTCGTAGTGTAGAACCGAGGCGAGAGTATCAAGAACGAGCCCCGCATGTGCAGGGAGATCAGAAGCCTCTGAGATGGCCGCCGACTTGACCCTTTGATTAGAGGATAACTCAAGGAGCTTCGCTTTCAAGGGATTAGGGTTTGCGTAGATCGGAGAAAATGAGCTTTGGCGGGGTAAAAGGCCATGCTCGAAGGGCTCACGCCCGATGAATAAGAGTGATGGCGTCTCGCCGTAGACGGCAATGAAGAAGATGTAGGAGACTCGATTGAGTCGGCCATGGCTGGGGAGAGGGAAAGCAATGCGAATTGAGGGAACAAGAGAAATAAGTGAGAATTGCAGATCCTTGAAAGATGAATGATGAGAAAGAGGGAAGAGAGAAGCTACCGTGTTCGAATGAGATTGACCGTATGAAATCCTAGAAGCGTGGCAACTTTCGATTTGCCGCCCCGTGTGGAGGCCAATACACTTCGATTTGAGTCCCACGCTTAGGGAACGATGATGTGTAGAAAAGCGTGAGCTCATGAAAAATCCAAGTTTTTAATGCATTGCACTTAGAAAGGATTTCTCTTCGAGAGCTACAACATGAGGATTCTTTCGGCCTTGGAAGCCCTCGTCATTGCTCAAACCGCCTAGAGTTAACCAACCACCGTTCCGTTCTCTTTCTTTTCGTGGAAATTCTACCGTGTTCCAAGCATATTGTAGAGAAGTTCATTTCAAAATGAACGCCCTCACCGCCCGGGCTGTTAAGCTAGATGGTCGAACAGTACAAAATATCTCGTATTTAATTGGTTTGGTCATCCAAGTGAGTGATAATAATACTTTAAAATGTCAGTTTTATTGCAAAGAGATAAGCATGTCCTCAAGCCTGCAAATTATCCATCTTTTAACACCGTCCTTTATGGATTATTGTTAATGTTCATTTTAATGGTTCACATTAATCATCTCAAATTTCCCAATAAATAGGGGAATAACACAATATTTTTCTCAATTAATCTATGGTTTGAAATCTAAGTCGAGAAAAATGTTTTTCTTTTGTTTTTTTTTAAATAAAATAAAATAATACATTGGATTTATAAATCCGTAGCCTATTCTCAACTCTCAAGCCTAATTTATTAATTTATTATTATATGTCCCCACTCAAATGGGCATAGTTCATGAGTTACGAGTTAGAGAGATAAAAGATGATGAATGAAACCGAAGCCGGCGGAGTGAAGCCGCATTAAGTTAAGAAGTGCACGAGTCCGTTCGAGCCGTCTCTTGGTATCTCGTCCGTTGCCTATTGCAGCTTCTTGAGACCGTTGCCCACTGCGGCGGTCTCTCCGCCTTGCCTCCCCCTCCGTCATCTCCGTCCGTCGTCTCCGCGTCCGTCGTCCTTGTTCGCCTTAGCTCGTCGGGGTAGGTTTTCAGCGTGGGTTTTTTTTTTTTTCTTTTTTTTTTTTTTTCTGGGTTCAAGTCAGTTTTGCTGTGCCGGAGATTGCTGTGGTTCAGGTTCCGGCGTGGCTTTTCGAGGCTCTAGTTCCCCTCCATTTTCTGTTTCTTTGTGGGTGTTCTGCTTCGTTTTTGCCGGCGTGGGTTTTCCGGCGTGTTTTAGTCGAAGCTCTGGTCCTCCTGTTTTCTGCTTCTTTGTGGTCTTCTAGTTGTGGCTTTCTGGTTCGTTTTTGCTGGCGTGGGTCTCTAGTTGTGGCTTTCTCGGTTCGTTTACGCTTCTTTGTGTTTTTTTCGAGGTTCCGGGTTCCACCCGTTTTACGCTTCTTTGTGGTCTATCTCGTTTCGCTTCTTGCCGTTCGTCTTCTTGGTTCTCGGTTTTGTGCTTCTTCCGTGATTAGGATTGAATTTCTCACGATCTAGCTTCGTCATGGGCCTGCCATGGATGAGTGCTGGTTTTTGATCTGTGATTTTGGTTTTGGATCTCTATTCGTCTGTGCGTTGGGAATCCTCAGTCCTGGACGTTTTGATGCCTATTCCTAGAAGCCATGCTCGATTCTCGTCCTCTTAGTTTTGCTTTTGTTGCTGTCTTATGAGATTTGGTGAAGTTGTGACCATGGAGAAGCAGGGGGACCGTCAAGGAGGGAGACTCGGTTTTAATATTGCCAAGTGAGAAGGCTAAGGAAAACATCTCATTGTTGCCTTCTCATCCTGCTCATCAAAGGAACCAAATTTCCTATGAAGCAAACTCTGGAGAAGGAAGAGGAGGTGTTTTCTCAAGAATTGGAGGATCAAATGAAAGAATGGCTTTGTGAGGAGAAGGAGATTTCTACACCTCTTACTGAGGAGCAGAATATTCTTCTCGACTCCTTACCAAAGCTAAGCATATCAGATGAAAGATTGATGAGTCTTTGTCGTCCTTGGAAGGATGCCTTAATTCTTACTCTTCTAGGGAAGTCGGCGAACTTAGCAATGATGAAAGACAGGATTGCTTGGATTCTTAGATCAAAAAGCTTTGAGCTCATTGATCTACCAAACAACTATTTTACGTTTAAATCAGAAATAGAGATCTCGCGATTGAGGTTATTGTTTGATGGTCCTTAGGTGATACAAGGGCACTATTTAGCAGTGCAGAGATGGAGCCCAAACTTCAACCCCTATTGTAATGAGATTCAGAAAGTGGCAGTTTGGGTTCGTATTCCCACTCTTCCGATGCATGTGTATTCTGAAGAGTGCTTACTTGAAATAGGGAATCTGATTGGCAAGGCCCTTAAGGTGGATGTCAATACCTTAGCACATTGCAATAATCAAAATGTGATGGTGGAAAGAGGGAAGTTTGCTAGGGTAAGTGTAGAAGTGGACTTGAATCAAGTCCTGAAATCCAGGTTTGTCATTAGATCTACTATTTACACTGTGGAATATGAGGGGCTTGATTTAATTTGCTTTAAATGTGGTAAATATGGACATTCTCAAGAGAAGTGCCCGCTAGCTCGCAACGCGGAGGAGAATTCGTCAGAAGTTCCTCAGCCTATAGTGAGCATAAGTCACGCTTCAAAACCCAAGCTGCTCTCATGCTCAACTAAAGCCTCTAGTTAGCGTGCTGCATTAACTCGATGAAGAATTTGGCTCATGGATGATAGCCAAGCGTAACTCAAGGAAAAGAATTCACATTGTTGAACCGTAAAGGAAGATGGGAAAATGTCCGAGAATAATAAGTCAAATGGGAAGGGGAAGAAATCGCCGTGTTCAAGGTTTGATGTGTTGAAGATGTGGAGGATCGTATCTATTCGAAAGGTGTGGATCGCCTTAGAAAGACAAGTTGCTACGACTACATGGAGAAGGAAAGAAGGTGAAGCCCTACCTTCTATTAAGGAAGGAGTCGTTGGGTCTAAAGAGAGAGAAAAGTCGGTTATTGGTTCTTTAAAGCCTGGGAAGTCCCCCATAGTGTCATCGGAGAGCGGAACCAAGGAAGATGTGGCTGGTCATATAGAAAAAGAAAAGTTGAATCTTGACACGGATGGAAAATGTTCCTTGGTGATTGGGGAGCCTCTTTTAGAGTCATCTACGGTAGGAGAAAAGAAGGAGAAGGTGATGAAAGCGAAAGAAAAGGAGGGTAAGGCTACCAATGCTCGTGGGCCAACCTGTAATTTCGAGCCAACCTTCCGATGGTTACAATCTAAGGCCCAACGGTTTATCCTCTCGTGCGTAGTATGAAGAAAGCGCCTAGGGCCCACAATGTTATTTTTGGATCCACCAAGACAATTGAGATTTCAAAAGTCGGCAAAAAGAAAGAGCAGGATGGGGGGGAAAAGAAGAATTTTGAAGAGAAGGATATAGTGCCATGCAACCTTGACATCATGAACTCTTCTACAATCACAATAAAAAATGGGAAGAATGATGATGTTGATAGAGAAGCAGAAGACTCAGAAGTTGTGCCGTCATCTTTTCCTCATGACGAGTTGATCGAGCATATTGCAGATGATGCAGATTTTATGGAGGGACAAGAATCTTTGGTTGCCGAAACCCAATTTGAGATGGGAAAAGATCTGGACTCCGGGCATGCCAGCTTTGAACCTCTGAGAGACCAAGACCACGATGTCGCTCTGATGGAGAAAAATCAGCTCTCGCATGATCAGTGGGACCCGAACGAAGATATTGCGCCTGATTTTTTGGAGGACAACGGTCGAGTGTGCTCGAAACCCAACCTCTACACCGAATGGAGGGGACACCGACTAGCTCTGTAAGTATCCCTATCCTTTGACTTGTATTTAATTATTTTCTTAATGATTATTGCCTCTTGGAATTGTAGGGGTTTTGTGAATTGACCTTCCCTTTAATTATCAAGGATATTATTAATAAGTATCGAATAAATATTCTCCGCCTTTGGAGACTCGTATTAGTGGTGATAAAGCGAATAAAGTTTGTAGTAAACTTGGTTTTAGTCACTGGATTCGGGTTGAATCTACCGGTTTATCGGTGGTATCCGGCTTTTGTGGGACAATGATGCTTTTGATATTACTTACCTTACCTCCTCCACCCAGCTTGCTCCACTCGTCAAATTAAAGATCTCGTAGTAACACCTTGAGCCTTGTGACTATTATTTATGGCGAAACCTCCGCTATGGGTAGAACTACTTTATGGCAATCCCTCCGCCGCTCGCTAACTCCAATCTTCCTTGGCTCGCTTTGGGGGACTTTAATGCGTATTTATCTCCTAATGACAAGCTTGGTGGTAGTGAGCCCTCTTGGCACTCAATGCAGCAATTCAAAAATTGTATTGATGACTCTGATCTCATTGAAGCCCTGATTCTGGTGACAAATTCACCCTGGAAAGGCAGGGTTGAAAGAAAGACTGGATTGGGTTTTTACCAATTTTAACTGGATCACCTCCTTTCCTAATTTCATTGTTCGCAATGAGCTTAAATTTAAATCCGACCATAGGATTGTGGTGATGGATTCAAACCCGTCCTTTCAGAGAAAAAGCTTTCGTAGATCCTTTTCCTATCAAGCCGCGTGGACTCGAAAATGATTTTAAGGATGTCACCAAGGAAGCTTGGTGTGAGAAAATTGGCTTCAAGGTTTGCAAAGTTTCCAAACATCCGCCATCTGATTGGAACAACAACAGGTTGGTAATTTCAACAAAAAGAAAAAGAGTTGATTCGTCGTCCTGGAGGGAATTGATAAGGTCGAGAATGAATATACGTACAGTGTTTATTTAGACCGGAGCGAAAGTTATGGAATGAGTACCACAAAGTTGCTACTCAAGAAGAAATCACCCGGTTCCGTAAATCTAGAAGTAAATGGTTACAGGGGGAGATAGAAATACCTGATTTTTCCATGCTTCTACTATAATTAAAAGGAAAACTCGAGAATTGGTGCTATCCCGAATGATGTGGAGATTGGGTTGAGGACCATGATACGGCTAAAATGATGGCCCATGATTTCTTTCTCAATCTTTACACTCGTGATGCCTCTATTAAAGACCCTGGAGAATTGTGCTCTAACTTTCCTTTGATCGATAATAATGATTTGCGATCATTGTCAAGAAGAGTTACCAGAGTGGAGATTAAGAATGCGACTTTTGCTATGGGAGCGTTTAAAGCCCGGGACCTGACGGCCTTAATGCCCATTTCTTTCAGACTCAATGAATGTTGTTGGAGATAAAATTTGTGAGTTCATTGAGGATTGCTTTAATAACCCTCCAACATGTCCACCATTAATAAATCCAAGATTGTTCTCATACCTAAGATTGATAATCCTTCGTCGCTAAAAGACTTTCGCCAATTTCTTTGTGCGATCCAGCTGCGACAACATCCTAATTGCCCAAGAGATCATTCACTCCATGAGAATGAAGGGCAAGAAGAAAGGTTTTGTGGCCATCAAGATTGATATGGAGAAAGCCTTCGATAGACTTGACTGGGGTTTCATTAAAAATACCCTAATATGCTTGAATTTGGACAATAATCTTATTGATCTCATTATGGCTTGTATGTTCATCGCTTCTATGTCCATCCTTTGAATGGTGATGAAAGCCCGAGCTTTACACCCTCTAGAGGGGTTAGGCAAGGAGACCCGTTAAGCCCGTAGATTTTTGTCCTTTGTATAGAACGTCTTGGTCACTTTATTAAATCTGAGTGTCGTGTCCCGCGTTGGAAGCCCTTTACCTTTAAAAGGGGAAGCCCTCGATATCCCATCTATTCTTCGCCGATGATCTCATTCTTTTTACTGAGGCTTCCACTAGTCAAATGATGGAAGTTCGTAGTAATGCAACTATTCCGTGAGGTCTCCGCCATAGAATTAATTTGGAAAAATCTAGAATGTTTTGTTCTCGCTAATGTCAATTTCAACAGAGCCCTTGAGTTAAGCGATTGCTTGGGATCGGAATTACTTCGATCTTGGAAAATACCTTGGGGTTCCGATTATTCATAAAAGAGTAACGAAAGATACTTATCACCCCATTGTTCAAAAAGCTAAAAAAGGTTGTCCATGTGGAAAAGTAAATTTTTGACAATGGCGGGCGTTCGTCCTCATAAAACTGCCTTATCCTCTCTCCCCGCGTACTTTATGCAATCAACTCTCCTCCCTATTTGCACTATCAATGAGATTGACAAGATCTCCAAAAGATTCCTTTAGTCTCAAAATGAGGATGTCAGAAAAATGCATCTTGTTGCTTGGGATAAAATTACCCAGGCAAAGAAAGAGGGTGGTTTGGGCTTTAGAAATCTTCTGCAAACAAAATAAAGCGTTCATTATGAAACCGTGTTGGAGTCTCCGACCGTAAAGCAAGCTCGTGGGTCCAAGAGTTTCTGGTCTAAGTATAATTGTGGAAACTCGGCAGCGCCTAAAATCTCAAAGAAACGTAACTCGTCCTCTCGCATGGAGAGCGATTGTTGACGTTTGGGAGGACTTCATTAGGGGAGTTGGAAGGAAGACCAGAACGGAGTCGAAACTAAATTTGACCGATCTTTGGCTTCCTTGATCATCCTTTAGTTACCTATGTTGTTGATCCTTCCTTAATCAACGAAGATGAGTCTGTGCGTGATCATCTTTTGAATGGAAGTTGGGACACGAACAAATGGCGTGGGATCCTTCCTCTCACATCATTAATAGTATTTCTCGAATGAACCCACCGGTAGTAACTCCCGGATTGCTTCACTTGGAGAAACGCGAAAGATGGTCGCTTCTCGTTAAAGCCGCGGTATGGCTCGAGTGGAACACCAACCATAACCCTGGTAAGGGCAGGTTCCACGGATTCTCTTGGCCACGAGTCTTCAGTTTGGGATGTTGGATTCTTTGGACATCCAGATGCAACTTTCTATTTCAAGGCGAACACAAAGATACCAGGGAGTTGCTCCACTTGTGTAACTATCTTCTTATGGAAAATCATGTTAATCACAACTTATCGGATGCGACCAACATCCTCATGAGAGACTGCTGTTATGCTGACCATCCATTGCGAGACCTTATTAGGGAGACTAGAGACCTTCTCTACCAGGACTGGGACGTGACGCTCCGACATACTTCTAGGGATAACATCTCTTGTGCTGACTATATGGCCAAGGAGGGTCATAATGCTCCTGCTGATACAAGCTTGTTATTAGTCCCGGCAATTCCTCCAGATGCCCGGATATAGCTTTACATGACCAATTGGTCTCGTAGATCCTAGTTCTTTTACTAGTTTGTTGTATTTTGGTGCTAGTCTTTCATAGACTAGCCTCTCCTACTTCTCAAGCTTCGCTTGCCTTTATTTTCCAAAAAAAAAAAGAGTTAGAGAGATAAGTATCTCGTGGTAATTGGATAATAGCAAATGAGATGAGCATTGTATGGATAGGAGCAATGGAGCGAAGGAAAGAAACAGAATGAATGATGTCAAGGGCAAATTTTTTTTTAAGGCCATCTCATCAATCTGATATGCAATAATTTGAAAGAGAAGTTGTGAGAAAATCAGCTGATTGTTCGTTTACAAAGCTTAAAATCGACAAGTATCTCGATTTTTGCTACCTACCTTTGAATCTCGTAATGCAAGGGGGGTTTTAAGAGGGAAAATAGAATAATTACTTTGTTACCCTTATTCACCACCACCATCCCACTACCGCCACTGCCACCACCACCACCACCACCCCCACCACCCCACCACCGCCACCGCCACTGCCACCACCACCACCGCCACCCCGCCACCACCGCCACTGCCACCGCCGCCACCACCACCACCACCCCACCGCCGCCACCACATAAATAATTTTTTGAATATAAAAATTACATAAATAAATTTTTTAGAAAATTTAAATTTATTTGAAAAATATAATAATTATATTAATTATTAAAGAAAAGGACAAAATGGTAAAATAACTCATTAATCCTCAATCTTCCTCCCTTACTATTTTTTAACTCCCAAATAAGCGAAGGAAATATCCTTCATTTCCCTTCCATCCCCTCCCTCCATTCTCCTTGCATCTCATTTCCTTCCCTTCCTTTCAAACTCTCAAACAAAGCCTTATGATCCGCTTGCCTCATTTTCTTTTAAAATTGTGCTGTTTTGACGCAAAATAGTACCAACCGCATTTTAAAAATAAAATAAAATTTTACGACACCGACATGTATGATACTATCCTAAAAATATTTTTTGTCATCGGGACTTCCTCCCCTTCATCCGTCCCCTTCAACGTTGTTTCCGTGAAGGATTTAAGTGTTTCCTGGAAGGATCTAGGAAGTTGCCAAGAATATTAACTTCAACATTTAAAAGAAGACGCGGGGAAAAAAAAAAAAAAGCTACCCAACCATTTATAATCTGCATATTTATAATTGGTCATTCATCGTCCATCTTCTTCATTGTCTCACTTGTCTCGTGACGTAAACAAAGAATTTCATTAGCATGAACCAAGTTGCTCTTAATCCGAGAAGATGAGTATGCTCCGCCAGTATTCATAATCTTCCAAATCATTCCATTTTCGTGAGAACAGAGGATCTCTCTCTTGCGCGGGTCTACCGCTTTGTTACGCTCCGAGGCTCCTCTTTCAAATCCCTTCGAGAATGGAACCCTACAAAGATCGTCCTCTACATAATTCTCGGGCTTCTATTATAACCGCTCATCGTCTTCGCAGCCCAAAAGTCGAGTCTCGCCGTTTGCCCAAGCCGAAACCTCTCGTTCAATTCTCTGGTTCCGATGCTCACTTCACTCTACTGCTTTTTCGCCGATAGATCCACGAAAGGAAAGCCAACACATGGAGCATGGTTTCTGAGTGTTGCATTTGCTTTGACATGTCTCGTGTTTATCGCGTGCAAATCAAGCTGACTGATAAGTAGATATTTTATAATTAAATAAGGGTAGATCTCTGGGATATATTGGATTGAATTTATTGATATTTTGTACTTATTTAATTATCTTTATATACTTATCTATCTTTTAATTAAATATAGGATAAAAGAATATTATAATGTAAAATCTATTGATATCCTATTTTATTTGTGCAGAGATATTATGTGATCTCGAGAGAAGCAAACAAATTAAATTGAAAAGATATATTATAATATTATAATATTATATATATTATATTATAATATAATATTATATGATATTAGAATGAGAAAAGGATAGAGACGCACCTGCATCTTGAATGATTCGGATAGAGACGTGCTTTCAATAAAACGAAAAAGACAAAACATCCCAAGAATAATAGATAATATATGGGACAGAGGGGCGACGCAGAAGAGAACAATTGGCAAAAGAAATAAAAGAAGGAATCGGCCGCACAAGAAGACGCAAGGATTGACGCTACGGAACAAGACAACGCGAAGAACAAACGGAGAAAGACGAGATAAAAGAAAGGAAGAGAACACGCAGACACGAAGACGCAGTTTTGGTTTTCATCTTCTCTTATTAATTTTAACCTAGCCATGCTTGGCTAATTTTTTTTAGTAGTTAGGCGAGGATGAACCCTATGTTAATTTGAGTATTTATTTGAAATTCTATATTGAATGTTATTTACCATATTGAATGAGTTATATTTACTTAAAGCCTTCTAAAAGACTCGATCACCTTTTAGATTGCCCATAGGTTAGTGCATGACAATAGAGATGTTGGTGCACTTAACCGTAACCTTTAACTCATCATAAAATTGCATGACCTAGACATAGGCTTACAAATTTGTGTGATCTTATAATTCCGTTTACATAATCTTTCTAAATAACACCGAGACATTAGGTTATTTTTAAAGATAACGACTAAGGTAGCATCAAGACATTGGGACTTAGTTAAATATTAGAGAATTGATCGTCGCTATGGGAATAACACCAATTAGGAATTTAATTAGAATACTTAGAGGAACATAGGGAATTCTATGCCCTAGCCGCGTTTTCTCTATAAATCATCTTTTCTAAAACATTCTTGAAATTCTTGAGATTCTTGATTCTTAAGTTTTTATTTAATTATTCAAAACCTTTTTAGCTACAATTCACCCCTATTACTCTATTTCATCCAACTAAAGCTTAAATAACTAATTAGTGGTCTGTAATACTATTCTCGTGGGACGATATCTTTCTCACACACTTTATTACTTGTAACGATCGGCACTTGCCGAAGTCGCAACAAGTTTTTGGCGCCGTTGTCGGGAATAGAAATATTTCAACACTAAGTAGTTGTTAAAACTCTAGATTGGATTTCTTTTTCTTTTGTTATCTAACTCGTTTATGCGAGGTACCATAGACGTAAATTCGCTGCAGCTTGATCCCGAAATTGAGAAGACAAAGAAGGAGAAACCGGAAACTTGCTCAACAGAGTAAAGGAAAGGCTAGTAACTCTAGTACTGGACCGAACCGGTTATAATGGCAGAAAATGGTGAAGATCCTCTTCGCCTTCCTCCTCCAAGAAAGACCATGGGCGATTATATGACGCTTAATCCAGCCTGTGCAAAGCAACTAGCATTGTCAATCCAACAGAATGCAAATAATTTTGAAATCAAGCCATCCCTCATAGGCTTGGTTCAACAACGCTCTTTTAGTGGGAGTGATTTAGAGGATCCTAATCAGCATATTGAGACTTTTCGCAGATTTGTGATACCATCAAGATGAATGGGGTTTCAAGGGGCTATTCGTGCGAGACTGTTTCCTTTCTCTTCGACGGGAAAGCAGGAGCTTGGCTTCGTTCTTGTCCTAATGGAAGTCTCTCCACTTGGGACATTATTACCACAAAGTTCCCGGAGAAATTTTTCCTTCTTCTAAGTATACAAAGCCGCCTGTCGACATCCGTTGCTTTACTCAAGGCAATGGGGAATCATATTGCCAAGCTTGGGAAAGATTCAAGGAGTTGCTTAGGAAGTGCCCACAACATGAGCCGCAAGACTATGATCAGTGAGAATATTCCTCAATGGGATGCTTCCGTCCTCTAGGATGATGATTAATGCCGCAGCAGTGGTACGTTAAAAAAATAAAACTCCAGAGGAATCATTGGAGTTGTTTGAAGATATGGGGTCCTTAGAGAATGAAACTGTTACTCCACAACCAAAGAGGGAGTTCTTCACTAGACTCTTACAATACAATGTTGGCCCACAATGAGAACATTGCCCAACAAAACAAGGTGATCCAACAAATAGCTAGCTTCCATCACTAAACAAACTTGCCTCTTCTCAGTGTCATCTAATTCTTCTCACCTCCTTTGCTTTGTGATTTTTGCAAAGGGGAACACGCTAATGGAGATTGTGCAGCATTCATTAATGGAGAAACAAATGAGGTTAACTACATGGGTAATCCTCCCGAAATCGCTTTAATCCATATAGCAACACATACAATCTCGGGCCGGAAAGCTCACCCAAACTTTTCCTACAAACCCCAAGCAAGACTCTCGCCAGCTCCACCAAACCACCACTACCGATCCGGAAAAGGCTTTGACACAGCTTGACTCGTACCACTACCGAATACATACAGGATCGAAGCTTTCCGAATGAAACAAAGTCTCGCTCTCAAGAATCGGGGCTTCGATCCGAATTTAGAGAATCGATTGGTCAATTATCAAAGCAAATAGCAGAGAGAAGCCAAGGGTCCTTCCCTAGTGATACAGAGGTCAATCCAAAGGAGCATTGTAAGGCCATAACTACAAGGAGTGGTATAGTGGTGCAAATGGTTGAGAAATCTGTTCCGATGAAGGACAAGTCCGAGAAAGGGGAGGAAGAGGTCGAGCAATGTAATGTGCAGCAGGTTCCAAAGGAGATAGTTACAAAGAAGTCTCCCACTCCTTCTTATGCAAAACCTCCTTATCCCCAAAGGTTGAAGCAGCAGATTCAGAAGCAACAATATGCCAAGTTCTTGGATATTTTTAAGAAATTGCGATTAACATTCCTTTCGCAAGCTCTTGAAAATATGCCTAATTATGCAAAGTTCATGAAAGATTTGCTTTCCAAGAAGCATAAGTTGCAAGAGGCGTAAACAAAGGGCATTGACTCAAGAAAGGTAGTGCCATCATTCAAACTAAGTTGCCACCAAAGCTTAAGGATCCGGCAGCTTTAGCATTCCTTGTGCAATAGGGAATGTCAATACGGGCAGAGCACTTTGTGACTTGGGAGCTAGTATAAATTTAATGCCCTTATCTCGTGGCAAAAGCTCTCGGCATTAAAGAGATGAAGCCTACTATGATGTCATTACGCTTGGCGGATAGATCCATTAAGAAGCCGAAGGTGTCATTGAGGATGTGTCGGTGAAAGTGGACAAATTCATCTTCCCTGGATTTTGTGGTTCTTAACATGGAGGAAGATGCCGAACTTCCTTTGCTTTTGGGAAGACCCTTCTTGGCTACCGCGAAAGCGGTAATTGATGTAGTGCTGAAAATGGAATTCCAAATGAATGACGAGAAAATCACTTACAATGTGTTTCACCATGAAATACCCAGTTGATAATAGTGATCTGCTTGAATTGATGTAGTTGACGAAGCCATTCAGAGGCTCTTTTTCAAGAAGATTCAGATGAGTCCTTAGAGGATGATATTGCTCGCTTATTGCAGTGGAAGAAGAGGTTTGTGCAGATGAAAATTCTAATTTACAGCTCGAGAAGCCGCAAAAGAAGGATTATGATGCACCACCCGTTGCTCCTAAGGTAGAACTAAAGGAGCTCCCTTCTAATCAAGTATGCTTTTCTAGGAAAGGATGACACTTATCCCGTTATTGTTAGCGCCGAGTTGTCACCTACCGACGAAGAGAAGTTGCCGAAAGTTTTGACTACCCACAAGACCGCAATAGGGTGGTCTATATCCGATTTGAAAGGGATTAGTCCCTCATTCTCGCACTCATAAAATTCTAATGGAGAACGATGTGAAACCAAGAAGGCAGCCCCAGAGGAGACTTAACCCGACTATGAAGGAAGTGGTGAGAAAGGAGGTGATGAAACCGTTAGATGCAGTATGATTTATCCTATCTCCGATTCAAAGTGGGTTAGTCCAAGACATGTAGTACCGAAGAAGGGTGGAATCACCGTAGTACGTAATGAGAACAATGAATTGATACCCACTAGAACCGTCACGGCCGGAGAATGTGTGTGGATTATAGAAGATTGAACGATGCCACTGTAAGGACTTCTTCCCTTTACCATTCATGGACCAAATGCTTGAAAGGCTTGCAGTGTCACTCTTATTATCGCTTCTTAGACGGCTATTCTCGGTTACAATCAAATAGTAAAGGATCCAAAGGATCAAGAGAAAACAACTTTCACTTGCCCCTTTGGTATTTTTGCTTATAGACGGATGCCCTTCTGCCTTTGCAATGCCCCGCCTACTTTTCGAGGTGCATGTTGTCTATCTTCTCCGACATGACCGAGAGATTTATTGAGGTATTTATGGATGATTTCTCTGCTTTTGGCACTTCGTATGATACTTGCTTGACTAATTTGTCTCGTACTCCAAAGATGTCAAGAGAGTAATTTGGTGCTTAATTGGGAAAATGCCACTTTATGGTGAAAGATGGGATAGTCTTGGGTCATAGAATATCTGATAAAGGGATAGAAGTGGATAGAGCCAAGATTATAATCATCAAAGACTTGCCCCTCCCACCAATGTACGTAGTGTTCGCAGCTTTCTTGGTCATGCAGTGTTTTTACCGAAGGTTTATCAAAGATTTTTCCAAGATAGCCAAACCGCTTAGTCAGCTTGTTGGTCAAAGATGAAGACTTTAACTTCAACAAAGAGTGTCCGATTGCATTCAAATTGTTGAAAGAAAGATTAACAACCGCACCTATTCTCGAGAGCACCCGATTGGGATCTACCGCTTGAGCCGATGTGTGATGCCGTGACTACGCCATAGGAGCTGTTTTGGGGCAAAGGAAGAATAAGTTGTTACATGTTATATATTATGCAAGTAAAGTTCGAATGAGGCACAATTGAACTATGCAACAACCGAGAAGGAGATGCTTGCGCTATTTATGCATTAGATAAATTTAGACAAGATTTGATTGGTTCCAAAGTTATTATTTTTACGATCATGCCGCTCTAAAATATCTCTTGACTAAGCTAGACGCTAAGCCAAGGCTTCTCCGTTGGATGCCGCTACTCCAAGAGTTTAAGATTGAAATCAAAGACAAGAAAGGGGTAGAGAATGTGGTAGCTGATCACTTGTCTAGGATTCAAAGTTAAGGAGCCGCAAGATGATTCGTAAATGGAGATTCATGATGAATTTCCAGATGAGTATGTCTTAGCAATTAGCAAGATTCCTTGGTTTGCTGATTTTGCTAATTATAAGGCCATTGGGATGATACCTGAGGGACTAACATGGCAGCAGAGGAAGAAGTTCATGCATGATGTTCAGCGGTATATCCGGGATGAGCCCTTCTTATTTTTCAGTGTGCAGATGGAATGCTCCGCGCCGTATCCCGCAGGAGGAAACTCATAAGATCCTCCGGCATTGTCATGGTTCGATTATGGTGGACATTTCACGGAGAACGCACCGCCGCTAAGGTACTACAAAGCGGTTTTTATTGGCCTACATTGTATAAGGATGCTAGGAAGTATGTTGAGCAATGTGATCGTTGCGAGAACAGGAATATCTCTAGGAGACATGAGATGCCACTCAACAACATTCTTGTTATTGAGATTTTTGATGTGTGGGGAATTGATTTTATGGGGCCATTCCCAAGCTCTTTTAACAACAAGTACATCCTTGTAGCCGTGGACTATGTTTCAAAGTGGGTAGAGGCAATTGCTCTTCCCACTAATGAAGCTAAGGTGGTGATATCCTTTCTCAAAAAGAATATATTCAGCAGTTCGGGTACCGAGGGCCATTATCGCTGACGGAGGCACTCATTTTTGTAACCGACGCTTCAATCATTGCTTAGCAAATATGGTGTCACTCATCGTGTCACTACTCCATATCACCCACAAACTAGTGGGCAAGTGGAGATTTCTAACAGGAATTGAAGCAAATTCGAAAAGACTGTTGGGAAGTCAAGGAAGGATTGGTCCCGTAAGCTTGATGATGCTTTGTGGGCATACCGAACGGCATTCAAGACTCCTATCGGCATGTCACCGTTTCACCTGTTATATGGTAAATCTTGCCACCTCCCAGCTGGAGCTTGAACATAAGGCGCTTTGGGCAACTAAGTCGCCGAACTTTGATGTTAAATCACGATGAAAAAGGCTACTTCAGCTTGAATGAGCTTGATGAATTCAGAGTTTTTGCATATGAGAGTGCTAGCCTCTACAAGGAGAGAACCAAGAGATGGCATGACAAGAGGATTCTTCCAAAAGAGTTTCATCCGGGACAGCAGGTATTACTTTATAACTCTCGTTTAAAACTTTTTCCAGGAAATTGAAGTCTAGGTGGTCGACCGTTTATAGTGAAAGAGGTTACACCTTTTGGTGCAATTGTCATTGCACCAATAGGTTCGATGACGCTTTTAAGGTAAATGGGCGAGATTGAAGCCTTACCATGGTGGAGACATTGACAGAGGAAGAACCTCCGTGGCACTAGAAGCCGAGAATTAAGAAACTATCCGTCGTGCTCAGACGTTAAACAAGCGCCGATTGGGAGGCAACCCAATAAGTTTTCTTTTTCATTCTTAGTTAGTTTTAGAAGTTATTCTAGGATAGGAAGGTTAGAAAAGTATGGAGCAAACTATAAGCTCCATACAAAAAAAAAAAAAAAAAAAAAAAAAAAAAAGGTTTCAAACAAAGTTGGCGCCTGTGGCGCAAATTTGCGCCCTTGCGCAAACTCCTGCTCAGACCAAAAAAAAAAAAAAAAAAAAAAAGTGGGAAGGACAAAGTTGGCGCCTGGGCGCAAAGCTGCGCCCAAGGCGCCAACTCTCCGACCAAGGAGCAAAAAAAAAAAAAAAAAAAAAAAAAAAAAAAAAAAAAAAAATCTTTCACCTCACTTTCAACCACCCCTTCCTCCTTCTTCTTTTTCTTTCTCTCTCACTTATCTGACCCGGATGGTCGAGGCCCTTGCATCCAATGAATATTGACCCACATAGTTGTCAACCACCGAGGACGACAACGATTCTCGCTTCTCCTGGCCACACAAGAGGACGCCGATGACCACTCCCATGACTTTTGGACAGAGCACTCCACATCGAGTTAGAGACCTAAACCAGGGAGTACTAGTTCCTTTCCTTTTATTGATTGTTCAAACATTGAGGACACCGTCTCGATTTATGTGTGGGGTAGGGATATGATTTCTTTGGTGTTGCTTGTCCTTATTCAATTGAAAAGACTTCCCAAAAAAAATTTTTTTTTGAGTTTGTTTAAATTGACCTTAACTTTGAGTTTTCCCCATCTTAGTTAATATTATCAAGTCAAAAATTAAAATAGAAAAGAATGTTTCAATTAAGTCTCTAAGCCTTGAATTTTGTGTAACAATTTCTTGAGATGGACTATGAGAATAGGGAATAGTTTGTAATAGGATCAACAGATTATTAGTTTTTGAATATTTTGCTACATGATTTCTTTAGAAAATTAGATGATGACCTTGCTAGCTAAGTGAACCTTTTGTTCAGGAAAAAAAAAATAAAAAAAAAAAAAACAACTCCGCTGACATCTCTAGACTTGACTTAGTAACCGGTGCTGCATCACCCATGCAGTGGTCGCGTCAAACAGAAAGTCCAAGAGAGTTATGAGTTGGGCTAAAAGCCTCTTGAGGTGCCCGTTGGAGTAACCGAGTAACCGGTGCTGCATCACCCATGTGCAGGGTCGCGTAAAAAGGGGACCTACAATGGCTCAAGACAAAAGAAAAACAGAGAAAAGAAAAAAAAAAAGAATGAGTCATTTCCTACCTGAGGATCCTTATTAAATTAAATGAAAAGCTTGGTTTAGTGGGGGCATTTGAGTTTTTCTGAAAAAATTAAGTAGCGTAATATTCGTCTACTAATCTTATTGTTGATCTTATTATTCACTGATCCTTTGATTATGGGATGTTAAGAGATTATTATAATTGTTTAAGGCTATTGACTTAGTGACCTATTCTTATAAGACATTAACTTAAATAAGATTTGATGATATGATCTAAGTGTGGTGGTTTATTGCTCTCTGCTTAGGAATTCCATAGGCAATGTTCCTTTCGTATAATTAATTCTCTTTCTTTTGCTTGAGGACAAGCAAAGATTTAAGTGTGGGAGAGTTTGATAAGTAGATATTTTATAATTAAATAAGGATAGATTCTGGGATATATTGGATTGAATTTATTGATATTTTGTACTTATTTAATTATCTTTATGTACTTATCTATCTTTTAATTAAATATAGGATAAAAGAATATTATAACAGAAAATCTATTGATATCCTATTTTATTTGTGCAGGAGATATTATGTGATCTAAAAGGAGAAGCAACAAATTAAATTGAAAAGATATATTATAATATTATAATATTATATATATTATATTATAATATAATATTATATGATATTAGAATGAGAAAAGGATAGAGACGTACCTGCATCTTGAATGATTCGGATAGAGACGTGCTTGAAAAAACGAAAAGACAAAACATCCCAAGAATAATATATATATATATGGGACAGAGGGGCGACGGGAAGAGAACAATTGGGAAAAGAAATAAAAGATTAATTCGGCCGCACAGAAGACGCAAGGATTGACGCTAGGAACAACACAACGCGAAGAACAAACGCGAGAAAGGAAGAGATAGAAAGAAAGGAAAGAAGGAGAACACGCAGACACGAAGACGTAGTTTTGATTTTCATCTTTCTTATTAATTTTAACCTAGCCATGCTTGGCTAATTTTTTTTAGTAGTTAGGCGAGGATGAACCCTATGTTAATTTGAGTATTTATTTGAAATTCTATATTGAATGTTATTTACCATGATTGAATGAGTTATATTTACTTAAAGCCTTCTAAAAGACTCGATCACCTTTTAGATTGCCCATAGGTTAGTGCATGACAATAGAGATGTTGGTGCACTTAACCGTAACCTTTAACTCATCATAAAATTGCATGACCTAGACATAGGCTTACAAATTTGTGTGATCTTATAATTCTGTTTACATAATCTTTCTAAATAACACCGAGACATTAGGTTATTTTTAAAGATAACGACTAAGGTAGCATCAAGACATTGGGACTTAGTTAAATATTAGAGAATTGATCGTCGCTATGGGAATAACACCAATTAGGAATTTAATTAGAATACTTAGAGGAACATAGGGAATTCTATGCCCTAGCTGCGTTTTCTCTATAAATCATCTTTTCTAAAACATTCTTGAAATTCTTGAGATTCTTGATTCTTAAGTTTTTATTTAATTATTCAAAACCTTTTTAGCTACAATTCACCCCTATTACTCTATTTCATCCAACTAAAGCTTAAATAACTAATTAGTGGTCAGTAATACTATTCTCGTGGGACGATATCTTTCTCACACACTTTATTACTTGTAACGATCGGTGCACTTGCCGAAGTCGCAACAATCGGAACTACAAGAACGAGAGGTGGCATCCACAGCAGAGCCAGCCATGGGCATAGGGGAGGTAATCGCAGCAGCCGGAAGATCAGAGCACTCAGCCCCAAGAGCGGCCTTGGCGCCATTCAGTTGGAGCCTTGGCAAACACTTGCACACGGTGCATCTGGCCGCTGCCACGACATCTGCACTAGCTTAGCTGCGATAGGATTACAAAGGATAGTTAGGTAATTTCTTAAACTATGCAACATTTTAAAATTTTAAATTGGTCCTTTGAAATTATTAAAATTTAATATATGTATTTGTTTTTTACAAATTGTGAGAATCTTTTTCTTAAAATAAAAAGTATAGACATTAACGTCTTTTCACCTAAATGTAGTGAAATTCAAATTTTTTTATGGGTTGATTGAAATTAATTAAGTCTCTTTTATGTATTTTTTTTTTGGACAAACTCTTTTATGTATTTATTAAAATGAAAATTGGATTATTATTAAGAATACAAAGTTTTCACCTTACTAACGAAAAACTTTCTTGAGAAAAAGGACCAATGTATTTGTATTCCTTTATTCAAAAGCTATTTTTACAAATAGAGATAATGTAACAAATTAAGGTTTGAACTTTGAATCACAACTTGAAAGGTGTTTATATTTAGTACTAAATAGTGTATCGAATAAAATTGTCTATAATAAAAGATTACTATGCCTAGAGAGGGAAAGCTATTTTGATAGAACATGACTGCAATTACATCGGTGCATAACATTAGGGAAACAAATAATATAATATTGTTGTGTCCATCCAAATAGTTTGGGTTGACAGACCCTTCCCAGCTTTTGACATTAAATCTATACATTTAAATCTTTTGTAACAGCATCACTGGCAGCCATCGTCCCTTCTATTTTGGGTAAAAATACAAAAATAGAAATGTAAGGATTTTTGTTTAAAGAAGGCCATCTAATATTCGGAATAATTTTTTAGCGTCATTCAATATTCCAAATTAAATTTCAGTACACTCACCACCAAAAATATTTTTTAATGACATTCAGTATCTAACATCCAACACCCAAAAATATTTTTTAAGTGGCACCTAGTATACTTTGAGGTAACACTAAAAATATTTTAGGATGTTGAGTATACTAAAAATTAATTTAGGATATTGAAAAAAAAATTTCCCAAAGTGGTGAATGCTCTCTCTTTGTTTGTTTTTTTTTTTAAAGCCTTTGACTTTTTTACTCCAAAACTACATAGTTTTAAGATAAAAGATGAGAGCGGACTATAATGGTTGCCTGAACAGATATGACCTTATGGTTGCCTGAAGCCATATGAATAATGCAAAAATTTTGGGGTCTCGAGCCCAAATTTCTTATAGACATTGTTTTGAGTGTGAAACTATGATTGAACCATTTAAATGCATGAGTTTGAGTGGAAAATATACTACCTACGGTGGTCGACAAAGTTTATAGTGCAATTTATACTATAAACTTGATAGAGCAAAACTTTATAGCCTATAAACTCCGTAAGTGTACGGGTCGTATCAAGTAATAAAGAGTAAGTAAATTATCGTTCCCACGAGGACTTTAGTACCCACAACTTGGCCAAGCATTAATTTCACAATTTCATTTAAGTTGAGCAAATCGATTGAATTTAATTCGAGAAAAGAAATTAAAACTAAAATTAAAATAAACTAAACTACCACACTAATCGAACTAGCAACCTAGAGTCACTAATCCCTTATTTGTTTATTAGATTTTATTTTCATTAAATTAATTTTGATTTAACTTAATCGGCTAACCTAGAGTATTAATGTCTATAAATGCCTTCCTACCATTTATATACTACCTTAATTAATTATGTAATGCCTCATATAACTAAATAAGATGCGTTTTAAATCGGGCTCACTCTAATTTGATTATGAGAGCTTCTAGGTATATGTCTATCCTAGACGCAAATTAGATTAAAACCTAATTCCACATTATTTAACCCAAGGTCAATTTAAGATTCCCTCTTCTAAGTTCAACCTTAAATCTCAAGAACATTATTAATAATAGCCAATTACTAAGCAATAACAATAAAAAACAAGAATAAATAAACTAAAAAAAAAAAATCAAAACTAATAGTGAGAATAATCTCTAGATCCCAAACAAGTTCTTAGGTTTTCTAAGTTGATGAAAGGAAAATTTAGCCACATGACTATACTAAAATCCATGAAATAAATAAAATCCAGATTTAAGCAAGACAGAAAAGAAAAGAAAAATGAAGACTCTCAAAGAATCCCTCAATGCTCCTCTTGTCATGGCCATTGCCCTATTCTCGGCCACACATGTCACCTTGGACTTGATCACCCAAATACCGTGTGCGGCCTTAGCTTGATCACTCCCTCTCAATCTTTGCTAAGTCACCAAAACCTCACGAGTAGGCAAAGACCACAAAGACTAAGAGAACTTTTAGAGAGAGAAAGAGAAGTTAGAGAGAGAAGCTCTTGAATAAAAATGACTTGTATTGCTTGAAGACTCTTGGATGCTTTACAAATGAGGAGGACACCTCTATTTATAGCCTACCACCTCCTCAATGAACGGCTAAGATTGAAAACATCCTACGGTGGAGAATAGCTCTCCAGAACCTTCCCTAGAAATATCTAGATATTTACACACTTACAAGAGTTCTCTAGAATTCTCCACACAACTCTACCATTATGTACACATATCTACCACATTCTAGGAGTTTCTAGATTTGTCCATACTTGAAGCCCAAACCTCCTATTTAAATGTAGAGTGTCCGTGCACGCGAATCATCCTGCGTTCCTTTTAGGGTGACACTCTCCCCCACCTAATCCCGGTGACGCCCTCGTCATCGCACTGCCGCCAGGATCACCCCGTGACGGCCTCCATACTTGTGAACAAGACCCTTAAACATATTCGTTTGTTGGGGAGGAAGCTTCACGATCACCTTGTCCCCTACTTGATATTCGGAGGACTCGCTTCTTCCCGGTTGCAACCTTCTTCCTCATCGTGGTGATTTGCCCAAGAAGGATCTTGCAACCTCAACTCTTCGGCTCAATGTATCACCCACTACATTAGCGAGTGCCAAGTTCATACTCCATCTCGCGGTACACCTCTCGCCTAGGCGCAACCTTTCTTGGAGTCTTGATGGCATGAGGTTTCCAATCCTCTTCAAGATAGGGGAAGATTCCCACGATCCTCCATATCGGGATCCACCACCTTCAAAGCCGCAAGGTAGGTGACTTCCCGCTCCCGAGTCCCCTTCGCCGCTTGCATGGTTGACAAGCGAACACCCCGCTTCGTCGCTCGTCATAGGCACCGTGCAACCAATCCCTTTTCAAGGATGCACAACGAGTCTTCACTCTAGCATGAGGACTACTTTTTTCCTTGCGCAAAAGTCCAGGTCCAGTACCACATTGAAATCATCCATAGGGGTCACCAGAAAAGTCTATGGTCCCCTTCCACGTCCCGATGCATAGCTCTACCTCACGAGCTACGCCATTAAGAGGTTTAGCGGATCGTTGTGAGGACTTCCACCATCCTTCTCGTGCTTGAGTAACAGAGAGACCAACCCGCTTGGCCTCTTCGGGAGTAATGAAATTGTGGGTAGCCCCGGTGTCCACCATCACCTTCATTGGCTTCCCATTCAGCTCCATATCAACAAACATGAGGCCTTTACTCCTCGAAACAAGTTCCTCATGCTTGGCCTTCAAGGCATTCGGCACCCGAGAGATCCCATCCGCATACTCGGCTCCTCCTCGTCGAGTCCATCTTTCCCCTCAACGATGGCTAACAAGCTACCAAGCTTCGGACACTTGCTCGTGTAATGTGGCCCTTTGCACACGCTTGACTTATTGTCCTCTTCTTCTCTTGATTTGCTCCGTGGAAGGATTTTCCATTTCCTCCCTTAGTGAACTCCTTCCCCTTGTCTCCCCCACTGTTCCCATGATTGGGTTCAAGAGACTTCGATCTGGAAGACTCACCTTTCTCCCCCTTCTGATAATCAGTGAGACTTTCCGCAATGGCAATGACTTCATCCACATCGTCACACCACGCCGTTGGAGTTCATGTTTGGCCCAGTTCTGAAGACCATCCACGAAGTAGAACAATATCTCCTCGCTACTGAGATTGGGAATTTGCAATGTGAGAGCAGTGAAGTCCCTTACATAATCCGAAATCGAGGTCTTGTGCTTGAGTTCCCTCAACTTCTTTCTAGCCACATAGACCACGTTCTCTGGATAAAATTACTTCTTTAACTCCCTCTTGAAATCTTCCCAGGTCTCTATGGTGCAAAGACCTCTCTCCATGTCTGCATGCTTCCTACGCCACCACAACATAGCGTTATCCGCAAGAAATAAGGAAGCAGTGCGTACCTTGGTTGTGTCGTCGGTCAAGTTCGGGCTCAAGCATATCTCTCCATTTGCCATAAGAAGTTCTCAACCTCCTTGGCATCACTAACGCCTTGAAATTCCTTTGGCTTAGGAGATCCAACCTCACCTCCCTTGCTCCACTGGTACCACCTACCAACGGAGTCTTAGTTTGTCTCTCCGGAGAACTCTTTAGAGATTTGAGTTGCCTCTGCATCGCGGCAATGGCATCCATTACCTTTGCCTCGAGTCGCCTCATGGACTCGGCTCGTTCCTCCTCTACATTGAGGTGCGAATCAACATCCGACCTCAAGTTGTCTAATTGGCCTAGGGTGTGGGTTTCAAGTGTCTCAATGTCACTTTCCACCTTGTCCACCCTATTAGCCACCCCGTGTAAGGCCTCCTCCAAAGCTGCACCTTTGCCATCAAAGTGGCAATATCGTGTCTTGGCGGACTTACTTGATCCTCGGGTCTTCTTTGCCTCGGGAGCAAGTTGGGTCTCTCTACCCCTTTCTTCTCCAGCCACAACAACTTCCTCAGTTGTTCCCGACATTCTTGCCTACGAACCACGTTCACAGCTTCGAACCTAGCTGCTCTAAACCAAAGCTCTGATACCACTCTGTCACGACCTTGGACTTGATCTCCCAAATACCATGCCGGCGCTTAGACGATCACCCCTCTCAATCTTTGCTAAGTCAGTAGAAACCTCACGAGTGAGCAAAGACCACAAAGACTAAGAGAACTTTTAGAGAGATAAGCTCTTGAATACAAATGACTTGTATTGCTTGAAGACTCTTGGATGCTTTACAAATGAGGAGGACACCTCTATTTATAGCCTACCACCTCCTCAATGAGCAGCTAAGATTGAAAACATCCTACGGTGGAGAATAGCTCTCCAAACCTTCCCTAGAAATATCACAGATATTTACACACTTACAAGAGTTCTCTAGAATTCTCCACACAACTCTACCATTATGTACACATATCTACCACATTCTAGGAGTTTCTAGATTTGTCCATACTTGAAGCCCAAACCTCTTATTTAAATGTAGAGTGTGCGAATCATCCTACGTTCCTTTCCGGGCGTGACACTGCGCTGATATTCCGTTTTCGTTCTTGAGCCTGTGCTGATCGTTCCGTTCGACTGTGCGTTCTTTTCTGTCCGTCTGTGCGTGTCTTCTCTTTAATATATATAGCATAGGTTCCCTGTTGCAATCTATCAAGTTATCTTTATTGCTTCGTGGGCCGCGTACGTTGGGCTTTTCTTCTTCTTCTTTTTTCATTCCAATCCCAACTGATTTATCCATAGATGCCCATTTCATCAAATATAATATATAATATATATTATATTATACTAAACCTAGATGCTAGCTGCACCTGATGCCTGCCTGAGACTTTATTTTTTTATCTCTTTCCTCATATAAAATCCTCTTCAAAATAAAAATGTATATAAATAGATTTTATGTTAAATTATCCTTTTATCTTCTATTTAATTAAATGTAAGAAATATATAAAAGATAATTAAATAAGTATAATATAATCTTAACTAGATTTTCCAGTCATGTCATCCTCATCTTGGGGTGCCTTGATACTTGGTTTACCACCTAACCTTATTTTGAAGATCAAATATATAATCTTAAATATAGGATAAAGTTTGTAGTGAAATTTGCACTACAAATTTTATCCTATATTTAAAGTTGGATGGGAGGGAGTACAATTAATATTTTTGACCAAGAAATATAATCAATAAGAATAGTTCATGTATCTTTGCAAATGAAAAAGAAATAAGGCAGAAAATTACATCAAAGTTATTGAAAGATTAAGGTTAAGACGATTAAATAACCTTAAACCTTTCTTAAAAAGTGTAAAAGTAATTAATCACGAAAAAGTAATCAGGAGCACTAGAAAAGAGTGCAAAACTGTTAACACCATTAAACTAATCAACATTGAGAGGCGAGGTTTGACAAACTGGGACATATGGACGGTTACATGGATGCTGACCTGTGTTAGTGTGGTCCCTCACTTTTGAAACTCTGCAAGAGATTTTAAAGTAAAGGTGGATAAAGTCAACATTGTTTGGACTTATTAAGGTGTTTCCCGGAAGGATTTAGGATGTTGCCGAGAATATTAAACATTTAAAAGAAGACTCGGGGAGAAAAACGCAAGTCAACCTTAACATATTTATAATTCGTCATTCATTGTCCATCTTCTTCATTGTCTCACGGTCTCAGTAATGCGAAACCAGCAACTTCCATGGTTATGAACCAAGCTGCTCTTAATCGGAGAAGATGATTATGCTCCGTCGTGTTCTGGATCTGCTAAATCATTCCATTTTCGGGAGAACAGTAGGATCTCTCTCTTGCGTCGCCGGCCTGCTTTGTTACGCTCTGAGCTCCTCTTTCAAATCTCTCTTCGGAGAATGGAACCCTACAAAGATCGTCCTGTATATAATTCTCAGTTCTGTTTTCAGCGTCATCGTCTTCTTCGAAGCCAAAAGTCGAGTCTCAGTCGTCTCCAAGCTGAAACCTCACGTTGAATTTCTTGTTCTAATGCTCACTTCACTCTATTCCTTTTTCGCCGATAGATCCACGAAAGGAAAGCCAGACACATGGAGCGTGGTTTCGAGTGTTGCATTTGCTTTGACTTCTCTGTGTTTATCGCGGCAAATCAGGCCTGGATTTGACCTTGGTCTGTTCAGTTTTTTCCTTGGATGTGTCACTGTACAGTTGATGAAGATCCACCTGATTTTCATTCTTGTGGCTGCTGGTTTCTGTTATCCTCTAGTCGTCCTTGGATCCAATTCAGAGTCGCAGTCAGAGAATGGAGATTCGAGTGCTGAAGAAAGTGTAGAAATTCGAATTGATGATGCGAACAGAGCATCGTTTGGAATGGGCCAAGATGAGGAGGCTGGACAAATAAGCTCGAGAAGACGTGTGAGAAATGTTTCCCCCTCACCCTCTCCCCCGCCCTCCACGCTTTTGACTCAGGACGACGACAGACGTGCCCGCAGTCGTTCAGGCAAAGGCGGCTTCTCCCCCTCCCCCTCCAGTGATCCTCTTCTTGCTCGTCTCCCTGCCCATGGCAACAAAAGTTTTCAGAAATTGCCCGAAGGTACTTACTTGCCTCATCAATTTCATTATTCCTTTGACCTCTTTCACTTCCCTCTTTTTAAATTCATTCTATATACTCTGCATTCAAAGAATTAACGGTCTTTAATTTTCTTAATGCAGTGGCACCCACTGAGCAATTCCTATGGGATCTACAAGAACTAAAGAGGCCTCAGCAGCCGTGGCACCAGCAGGAGGCGCAGCGGCTGAGGGAGCAGGAGAGGCAGCGGCTACAGCTGCAGCAGCAGCGGCAACGGGAGCAGCAGCGGCAGTGGGAGCAGCAACGGCAGCAGGAGCAGGAGAAGCAGCTGCGGCGGCGGGTGCGGAGGCCACCGCTGTCTTGAAAGAATTACTAAAATAGTTAAGTAATTTCTTAAATTTAGTAACATTTCAAAATTTTAAATAATTTTTCTATATGTTTTCCCAAAAATAAAATAAAGGCATCTCTGTATTTTTACGTAATTTCAATTTGACCCAAATGTATTGTGAAGATTCAAAATCTTTTGGGTGTTAACTGAAATTAATTAATATGTATTTATTAGAATGAAAATTGGATTATTATTAAGAATACAAAGTTTTTACCTTACTAACTGAAAACTTTCATGAGAAAAAGGAACCAATGTACATGTGCTGCCTTTGTTCAAAAGCCTACTTCTACAAATGGCGCTAGTCCTGGTGATCTAAAGTTCAAATCTTCATTTAGAAAAGTGTTTACATTTAATGCTCTACAATGGTTCGAATAAAAAAATACTTATGTTTATGTTTAGAGGGGAAAGCTACTTTTGATAGTATCATGACTGCAAGTACATCTATATCAGTGCATAACATTGGAGAAACAGATAATATAATATTGTTGCCATCCATATAGTTTGCGATGATAGCCCCTTCCCAGCTTTTGCCATAAAATTTGCACATTTGAATGTTTTTGTAACAGCATCACTAACAGCCATCTTCTCTTCTATTTTCAATGGGTGGATATCATGAAACTCATCAATGGCCAATTTTGCAGGTTCTGGGAATTTTGTTCTCACCAATATGTCCACCTTCGCTATCATTTAGGCCATTGATATTGCCAGAGCATGTGAGTATGAGGGTGGAGATACTTGCAAACACAAGAAGCCCAGCATGGGCATCATTTGATGGGAAGAACAGGCAGAAGTTGGAACCAAGGGATGCACTTGTGTGCAGTATGGCACCATGGCCTGTTCCTATTGCTTGTTTGGTTGATTCCATTAATGATTTCTTAAGAAGCATTCATGACTGGAACTTGAGAAAGAGGCAGCCTTTTGATGGCCCTCACGATACTTAACCTTTCTTTTTTTAATTTCTTTCTATTCTTGTGCAGTCCATATATAATTGTAGAGATTCTAGTTATTAGAGATAAAGTTAGAATGGAGTAGGGTGGGAATGTGATTAAAATTGAAAACTTTATGTGTGTATAATAGAACTGGTTGGCTAATAGACTCAGCTATGGTTGAGAATGATCAATAAACAAACGAGACTCACTGTGTAAATTTGCATTTTTCTAATTTCCCAATTCTTGATTAGACACTTTTTTTGGAGATTTAAAATTTAAGAATTACTCCTCAAGTTTCAGGCATCTCCAAGCTGAAAGGTCACATTGAATTTTCGATTCTAATGCTCACTTCACTCTACTCGTTTTTGCCAATGATCAATTCATAAAAGGAAAGCCAAACACATTTACCGTTGTTTGAGTGGTGCATTTGCTTCAGCTTCTCTGTATTTATCGCAACAGATCGAGTTTTGATTCCAAGTTGGCCTTACCATTTTTAACTGGCATGCCTCACATAATTATTTGATTCTATATAAAATGAGTAACATTTTAATATTTTATATTTATGGGGTTTAAACTTCTCATATTGCATGAGAAGGAAAAGATTCCTACACATACATGAAATGGTAGGACCCACACATATATATAATACTGATTATATATATACGTGGGTCCCACCATTTTATGTGTGTGTGACATGAGAATACATTTCTCCTACAACATGAGAAGTGTTTTCCCTATATTTATAGTATAAAAATGGTGTAGTTTTAAATTTTTTGTTTTTAAAAGTAAATAAATAATGCATAATTTTAAAGTATTTTTTCATTAAAAAATCATAAAAAAAATTAAACTGCGTCAACATGTAACTCATTTTATGTAAATCTAAGGATCAGAAGGAAAAAATTAGGAGGTTGGGGGTATTACAAGGACATTAGAGACTACAAACCTAAAATCACTCCACAGTATTGATCACCCCTCATGTATTCGTTTCTTTGGTTCATTGAATTATTTTTTATTAGTTCTTACGGTGTGAATTCTGAGATATTTTATTATAGGAGATCAGCTCTCTTTTTTCACAAGCAAGGTCTAGACCTCAAATTATCAACTTTTATACTAAGAGTATATGTAAATTGTAATGCCATGTAAAATAAGCCTTTATTAGTCCATGTTGTACGTAATTGGGTTATACTAGAACCTTTGAGCAATTCTAATGTTGAAATAATTGTGCGAAGTTTTTATAAATTCAATACATAAAAATTTTAAATAGGGATGTTTGGTTCGGGTGAAACTAACTTCCACAGTATTTTAAAATCAGCCTACCAGTTTGCAAGTGCTTGCTTCATTTTCTTAGAGACCCATACTTATTTAAACTTGGAGCATTTAGTAGTCTAATTTTTGCTGCAGTTTTTTTGTTTGTTTTTTCTTTTAAATTTGGGTTGGGTCTAATCAAAGGAGTTAGTCCCTTATAACGTAATGAACTAATGTTTGAATTCTCATTAAGAAAGTGTCCACATTAGTGATCGACAATGTCTCTACAATTACCTCCATTGCTTAGTTTAAAAAAAAAAAAAAAGAAAAGAAAGAAAGAAAAGAAAGAGCTACTTTTGATAGAGTAATATGACTGCAAGTACATCAATGCATAACATTGGATAAACAAGGAATATAATATTGTTGTAAATATAGTTGTAAAGCAGCCTGAAAATGGGTTTTTTTGTCCTCTAATTCTAAACGAGTTGAGCATTTGTATGCAGAGAGCACAAGCGGGCAAGAGCAGGAAATATTTATCGAGTAGGAAATACTTACCTTACGTGTAAGATACCAATCCAAATACCTTCACAAATCATTTTTGACCCACTTATGCACTGTTACATGCCTGGTTGAATTGGTATTTGAAATATACGTTCATACAAGTTGAGATAAAACCCCTCTCATATATTTATCTTATAAACTATATATCATGTTGAAAAAGTAGCTTCTATTGTTAACCCAAATGGGCATCGATTGAAGCTACTGCTTTTGTTTTTTCAGCTATCATCAGTTTTGCATAGATATGAGATTAAGTAGTATAAAGTTGACATGGGATTAGAAAATACAGTAACCTACAAAAATGTAAAACATTATGACTGAGCACATTCCAAACTTAATGCCCTCCTTCAATCAGATCAGACTCATATTGATATAGCGTAGCTAAGAAGAAATATGTACACTTTTGCTAAAAAGGCAACTTTATCAACATTAAAAAACAGGATTACCATATCAGTGAAAAATTCATAGATGCCTCTTAGCACCTTTCCGACAATCGGATGCAGGACATTTGAGAACAATTTAAATTTATTCACTGCTACTAAGAGTATTGATGGACAATACACTTTCATAGTCTAAAAGCCTATTTGATTGGAGGAAATAGTTAGGGCCACACCAATTTGCCGAACTTTAATTACAATATGAAGGGCAAGAACTGTACTGCAAAAATTTAATGCACCGACCATTTAAATTATATCCGAAAATAAAAGAAAAGATTTAGTTCATACCTTCCACAAAAAAGGAGCACTAACATAACCTCATTTTTTGAAGATCACTATAAATCATGCGCGTCTGAATCAGGAAGAAAGTTTAAGTCAAAGGCATTTAAGACATAAGAGTATTCATGCAGAGTCTTACCGACCAGTATATGATAAATAATAATATGGCATTAAAGATTACACTTATCCATCAATATTTATCAGAATCCTTGGAAGATCCTAATGAGATAATAATGTAGAAGATGAATATATAGGATGGCAAACCAATATTATATTACTTTAAATTTAGGATTGCTCTGGATATTGTGGAAGAGCTATCCTTTGACTCATACATGGCTAATCCTGGATTTGGGATTTCTTCTTGTGAAAGATGCGCATGCTGTAAAAACTAAGTTGAACAATGATCTAGAAAATGAAAATGAAGGGGCAGAAATTGATAAAAAAAGAAAAGACTCTCCAATGGAAGGAAGGTGCAAATGAAAATTAGATGGAATTTATGTAGATGGCTCCATTTCATCCTCTCCCTCAGTAATTACATCATGGGACTCAGGATCAAAGAAAGCCATCCATCACCAAACCAGTATCAAATGAAGCTAGCATTCGAGTCCTCTGGCAAGTATAATATCTCAATAAGTAAATAAAAGGACTACGACAAGAAAAAAAACAAGGAAGAGCAAAAGAATAAAGGAAAGGATGAAATCTTTTCAGGAAAGAAGGAACTAAGAAGCGCAATAGTGAAGTAGGATAGAAAATGGAAGTGATGTTGATGATGTAAGGACATATAACCCGGCCAACAAACCAGAATTATGTGATGAGCAATCTAAAAACTGGTGTGCAAGTCATGGGATTTGTTCCCATGAAGTACTTTGGGATGGGATGCCTATCCAGATTCCCCGGCCAGTTGTTAGAAAAGTATTTCGTGTAACCTCTTTAGTGTGAACTGGATTATTATGATGTTTTTTTTGCTGTTTGGTTACTATAAACGTTTTCCTTCCAGAGTTAGGCTTCATTTATACTCTCATGGTGCAGCAAAGGCAAGCAAAGTGATCAACACAAACATGTTGTCTCTTTTAAAAGAGGAAATATCATAACTGCTGAGCGCAACAGTAAGCAGATATTCCTTTTGTTGTTCAGGAGAATTTAGCTTAATCACTTGTTAAAGAAATTTATAATTGCTACATCATCTTAAGTGTTTGCTCATCATTAATAAACCTTCATGGTTATTGTCTGATTTAGAATCCAATGATTTCAGATCTCGTTGAAGTGGGAATCATGCCCAAGGACGGTGCTTATGTTGACCAAACCAAACTCAGTTTCATTTCAAACCCTTTGTGCAAAAATGATTAAGTGCGAATCTTTACATACATATGTGATAGATACACACTGCACAAACGCCCGTGCACGCACACACACACACATATATTTTCTTTGGAGTTTTAATTATTTCAAAGCATACTCTCCCTTTACTTGTGATGCAATCCCAAATATGAGTTGGGAAACTGTTAATCAAGTATATGTGCGTTGTAATTTTGAAATAGAATTTGGATTAGAATTCTCATGGGATACTTTTCTGCAAATTCTTCTGGTCTCTCTCTCTCTCTTTAGTTGCTGTTATGAAGGCCGAGAATCCTCTTCTTATTAAGAGAACTTAGAGTGTTCTCCTTTTGATGGTTTTTTTTTGAAGTGTAAACTCTTTTAATTTTAATGTTTCCGCTTGGTACAATATCAATTGTTCATTGCAAATTTTAAGTTGCCTGCATTAAAAAGATACATAAAAAAAAAAAATTACTTATACCATATGATGGCATTAGTACGCACATTAAAGAAGGTACATTAAAAAAAATTTGCAAAGTGTGAAACCATCGTTGTTAAGCCATCCAAAAGCGCTGGCTTTAGTGGAAGAGATTTTAAAGTAAAGGCGGATAACCTTAACCGTTAAGATTGTTTGGACTCATTAGGATGCTTCCAGGAGGGATTTAGGTTGTTGCAGAAAATATTAACTTAATCATTTAAAAGAAGGTGGGAAAAAAAGCAAGTCAACCTTAGCAAGTTTATGGTGAATAAAGTTGACCGTGTTGGGACTTATTAGAGTGTTCCAAGGAAGGATTTAGATGTTGCCAAGAATATTAAACATTTACAAGAAGACGGGATACAAAGCAAGTCAACCTGAGCATATTTATAATTCGCCATTCATTGTCCATCTTCTTCATTGTCTCACGGGTCTCAGTAATCCGCAAACAGCAACTTCCATTGTTATGAACCAAGCTGCTCTTAACCGGAGAGGATGAGTATGCTCCGTCGTGTTCTGGATCTGCTAGATCATTCCATTTTCGGGAGAACAGTAGGATCTCTCTCTTGCGTCGTCGGGTTGTTTTGTTACGCTCTGAGCTCCTCTTTCAAATCCCTCTTCGGAGAATGGAACCCTACAAAGATCGTCCTCTATACAATTCTCATTTCTATTATCAGCGTCGTCGTCTTATTCGAAGCCAAAAGTCGAGTCTCATTCGTTTCAAAGCTGAAACCTCACGTTCAATTTCTGGTTCTAATGCTCACTTCACTCTACTCCTTTTTCGCCGATAGATACAAGAAAGGAAGGCCAGACACATGGAGCGTGATTTCGAGTGTTGCATTTGCTTTGGCTTCTCTGTGTTTATCGCAGCAAATCAAACCTGGATTCGACGTTGGTCTGTTCGGTTTTTTCCTTGGACGTGTCACTGTACAGTTGATGGAGATCCACCTGATTTTCATTCTTGTGGCTTCTGGTTTCAGTTATCCTCTAGTCGTCCTTAAATCCTATTCAGAGTCGCAGTCAGACCATGGAGACTCGAGAGCTGATCAATTAGAAGGAATACCAATTGATGGTGATGATGATGCGAACAGAGCTGCGTTTGGAATGGACCAAGTTGAGGAGGCTGGACAAATAAGCCCGAGAAGACGTGTGAGAGATGTTCCCCCCTCTCCCTCTCCCTCTCCCCGGCCCTCAACGCTTTTGACTCAGGACGACGACAGACGTGCCAGCAGTCGTTCCGGCAAAGGCGGCTCCTCCTCCTCCTCCGATGATCCTCTTGTCGCTCGTCTCCCTGCCCATGGCAACAAAAGTTTTGAGAAATTGCCCGAAGGTACTTACTTGCCTCATCAATTTCATTATTCCTTCGGCCTCTTTCACTTCCCTCTTTTTTAATTCTTTCTATATACTCTGCATTAAGAGAATTAATGGTCTTTAATCTTTTGAATACAGTGGCAGCCACTGAGCAATTCCTGTCGGATCTACAAGAACGAGAGAAGCAGCAGCAGCAGCAACAGCAGGAGCAGTGGGAGCAGCCGGTGCATCAGGAGCGGCCACAGCAGAAGCTGCGGGAGCGGCTGCAGCGGCAGTTGCAGCTGCAGCGGGAGCGGAGGAGCTGCAGCGGGATCTGAGCGGGAGCAGCGGCAGCAGGCTGCTTTATGCGTTTGAGAAGAATTACTGAGGAGAATTAGTTAATTACTGCTTTATTTTTATGTCCAGGTCAAAAAATGGAGGACTGGAAATGCAGTGTTTGAGTAGCTAGAAATGTAATTATAATTAGTGTTCTTTTTCTGCAGTAGCACATGATGATGTAAGATTAGAGACAAACACTTTGGATAGGAATGCCTCACATTGACATATCCCATGTTTCTATCTCTCCTTATATTTGTAAGTGAGAGGTTATAAGTTCAACCCTCCCTGCTTGTAACCTTAGACTTAGACTGTAGTGTCTGCTCTTCTAATTCCAAAAAAAGAAAACAGAGAATTATGATCTAATGATAGCGTTACATCTGTATCTCTCTCTCTGTTTCCTTTTAGCTGAAGCTACTTTATGAATCCATGTTAAGTGAATAAACAAATGCAAGAGTAAAGTACTATATCAAGAACTTTGCTTATACCAAGCATGTGATGTTTTGGAATGCAGGGGCATACAAGAACGACATGGTAGGATTAGAGTTTGAAGCCATGAATCCAGGTGAACCAAAACTGAAAGGAGAAAACATCTTAAGAACAATGCTTGGCATTGAAGTGGATCATTCAAAATGGTGGGACTTAGCTGCAGTGGCAACAATCCTCATATCCTTCAGACTCTTCCTCTTCTTTCTCCTCAAGTTCAGAGAGTTCTCTTCGCCTCGGCTTCGTAAACTCTACGCCAAACAAACTCTGCATCGCATCCAGAAACGTCCTTCTTTCAGAAAAGCTGCTGCTTCTTTGTCTTTCCCTTCTAAGAGACACCACCAGCCTCTTCATCCTTTGTCTTCTCAAGAAGGCCTCACCTCTCCAATTCATTAGAGTTCATTGTTATTCACTATTTTATATGAATCATCTCAACAGCTTCACATTATGTCTGTGATGTCTCTGTAATTTCTTTCTAAAGTTGACAATACAGAGGTTATATTATACTACGTAACCCCAATGTTATAAAGTGGGAGGTTGCATTGAAAAACAGTGTAGTGGCACTGCTCAAGGAATGGTTACATGAAGTTGATTTGACATAACTTCACTTATGCGCTTTGAGTTGTTCTAAATTTATTAATTTGAGTCGGTGAGCTCACCTCTCTCTCTCTCTCTCTCACACATATATATATATATATTATATCACCGCTTAAATATAACTGGCATATTTTTTTTTTTTGGAAAAAGATCAAATATTACGCGGCATATATATTTTTTTTTTTGGAAAAAAATCAAATATTACGCGGTGTTATTGAAATTAGGAAAAATTGATTCACCAGGTCTTTATATTTCTTTTCCTTTTTATTGGCTATTTGCAATTCCTAGTTATAAGCATTAGTACCTATACTCTTAATATGTTAATTAAAATTGATATGGATGCTGATAAAATGATATATAAATTAAGAGCATATTATTTGATATTTATAATTGAGAAACAAAGACCTAATAAAAAGGGAAAACCATAAGAACTTAATTAACTATATATGAGCTAAAATTATAGAAAGTTTCATATTAATTAAATGATTATCCATGGGTTCTATGACTTTTCATATGAAAAATAAAATAAAAATAATTGTTGTGCTTCATAAATAAAAAATAATTAAAATAAAGTCTAATCTTATAAATAGTAATTAAAAGGATGTAAAATATAATTAAATCATGACTCATCCGTGAACCAAATCATTTTTATAATAATTGTTATTATTAATTAATTAAAAATTTATAACAATTTCGTGAATATATGCTTAAATTTTATGTGTGGAACTGGAGGGGGTGGGGGAGGGAAACAAACAAATTGGTTGAAGTTTAACTGAACCTGTTACGCGCCACCGAGGTTATACCCGACACGTCGTCCACCGAACGAATCCCTGGTTACGCTTTATTTGTAATTTTGTATGAATGGAACTATTATATTACGAAAAAAAAACTCTGCACCGAGGAAAATGAAGTTTCCAGCCAAATTTGTGGGAATGTCTTCATGAACTTGAGATTCTACATTCAGTTCGTGTGTATGACCAGTGAAGAGGCTCGGATCAATTTCAATACTAGTCTTTCTATTTCTCTCCCTTCTTCTTCTTCTTCTTCTCAAGGCTCACCAATGCCCCCGAGCAAGCTCAATCCCTCGGTAACTATGATTCCGTCTTTTATCGTCTCGATTTTCTTGTGTATGATTCTTTCCTTCAGATTGTTACTTTGTTTTGCCTTCATTATGGTCATTCATAGTATTAGTTCAATGGACTTTCTTTGTTGAGACCTCTTTCTGGTTCTTAGGATTGAGTTTGGATTGTTCCTTTTCTTCATTGTCGCAATCTAGGAATGTGAGAAAACAATGGAATAAAAGAAATAGATAGTTGCCGATGAGAGTTGACACAGATGATAAGGAACGGGCTCAATTCCCAAAAGGACGAGAGTTCGATTCCCTCTGTCTTGTGAGGACTCCTTTGGTAGGCAATCTTCTAAGTCCCTTGTAAGTGCTCAAAGAGCTTGGGGCATGTCTTGGCCTTGGTGGGGACCGGTGCCGAACCCACCTAAACCTTTTTCTACCAAAAAAAAAAAAAAAGAAATAGATAGTAACGAGCTTTATGTAATGAGGTTACATGGTGAATTCCGTTGAAGGTTCCACGGGTTCAAATATTGGGATGGTGACTTCAATTGGTTGAAGAGAGTATATTTTTGTCGAAAATTGAACTGCTTATTGGAAAATAATTATCTTAAATGCCCTGCTGAAACCTCGAAACTTTTTTCTTGATTGCAATAGCAATATATCGGATAAGTACATTTGGAATCCGGTTATACACGTAAATAAATGATGTATCAAAAGGTCCATAAGATCATTATAAGATATCCGGTTTTTGGTGAAGTTGTTAAGGATCATGCTCAAATATATCCAAATAATGTTTCCCTTTATGAGACAATATAAAGTCTTTTGTTTACCCATAGGCACAACCTTGCGAAGTGTGTGTGCATATAGTTTTGGTTTTCTATGCTAAAGTATTGCATAGTGTAGTTGTCAGGATGCTGATTTTCCAGAAGCAGCAAATTGATGGGGACGTTGAAATCTATCCATTCTCATCTATGGTGTTTATCTTCTGAAAATTTAGGACGTTAAAAATATAACTTTAAATTGATCAATGATGAGAACCCTATTGGGTTGAGAACCTTCTAGAAGCTAGCCATTGAGATGATACAATCGCATTATTTAAGTACTCCATTGAGCAGCCTATGCTATTCCAGACTTAGACAACTCATCCCCATCAATTTGCTGCTTCTGGAAAACCTGCATCCTGACAACTACACTATGCAATACTTTAAATCGTCCCGTCAGAACCATACCAATTGCAGTAAGTATTTTCCAGAGCTTACCTATGCATCTTGTTAAAAATCAAATACTACTTGATGTAGGATTTAAGCATCCCATACTATCATAGTCCCAGTGAATCAATCATTGAATTGTTTAGTTTTTTAATTAGCGGCTATTATTCAGGCAGTAGCATGATATTTCTCTGTTTTTGGTGGGGACTGTGCCACACATAATGTGTTATAGCTATCTAGTTAGTTTCGACTTTTGAGCATGTTTCACTTGTGACTGTTTGAAATTCTATGTGACAGGAAAAAGCCAATATATCAGGTGCACAGTCTCAGAATGGTATTGCCAGTTCCGCTTCTCTCTTTTCTGAGATGGCAATGCTTGAACTTCTTCAACCTCCTGCTCAGGGATTAGATGACCATCTCATTGAGTTTTCTGAAGCCTTGAAAAGTACGTTCATATGTTGTTGAAATTATTAATATCAACTGCAACAAGACATGACCTTGATATAGGGTTCTTTGTTCCTTCTAGCCGTTGCAAAGGCCCTGAGGCAGGCTGCAGAAGGAAAAGCTTCAGCTCAAGCTGAGGCTGCTGAATGGAGAGAGAAATATGAGTTGGAGAGGGCACGGAATCTACAGTTGGAAGATAAAGGTGGAGGCTTATTTTTTTCCTGAAAAATTAAACTCTGTCGTATCAAGGACCAGCTGGTAACTTTATTGAGATTTTCTTAGTGACATAGATGTCTTCAAGGGATTGTTGATAGTTTCTAATTTGCAAATACCTACATGATTGTGTTATGTGGCTTGTTTTGGTCATTGTCTGTTTATCTGTTTGTTGTCTTTCTATCTCAAGAGCAACTTTATTTAATGAATGTCTGAAATATTGGCAGTTCATAATTTCTCTGCTTGTTTCTATTACAGGGAAATTAAACCTAGAAAATGGAAGTGATGTTGATGATGTAAGGACATATAACCCAGCCAACAAACCAGCATTATGTGATGAGCAGTCTAAAAAATGTTGTGCAAGTCATGGGATTTGTTCCCATGAAGTGCTTTGGGATGGGATGCCTGATCCAGATTCCCTAGTTGTTAGAAAAGTATTTTGTCTAACCCTCTTTGGTGTGAACTGGATTATTATGATAGTTTTTGGCTGTTTGGTTACTAAAAATGTTTTCCTTCCTGAGATAGGCCTCATTTAAACTCTCATGGTGCTGCAAAGGTGAGCAAAGTGATCAACACAAACATGTTGTCTCTTTTGAAAGAGGAAATATCATAACTGCTGAGCGCAGCACTAAGCGGTATTCCTTCTGTTGTTCTGGAAAATTTAGCTTTATCACTTGTTAAAGAAATTTGTAATTGCTACATCATCTTAAGTTTTTCCTCATCAGTAATAAACCTTCATGGTTATTGTCTGATTTAGAATCCATTGATTTCAGATCTCATTGAAGTGGGAATCATGCCCAAGGATGGTGCTCATGTTGACCAAACCAAACTCAGTTTCAGTCCAAACCCTTTGTGCAGAAATGATTAGGTGTGAATCTTTACATACATATGTGATAGATACACACTGCACAGACTCCCCCACACGCACATACACGCATATATATTTTCTCTAGAGTTTTAGTTATTTCAAAGCATACTCTCCCTTTACTTGTAATACAATCCCAAATTTGAGTTGGGAAACTGTTAATTGAGTAAATGTGCATTGTAATTTTGAAATAGCATTTGAATTATAATTCTCATGGGATATTTTTCTGCAAATTCTTCTGGTCTCTCTCTCTCTCTCTCTAGTTGCTGTTAGGAAGGCCGATAATCCTCCTCTTATTAAGAGAAATTAGAGTGTTCTTCCCTTTGATGGTTTTTTTGGAAGTGTAAACTCTTTTAATTTTAATGTTTCTGCTTGGTACAATATCAGTTGTTCATTGCAAATTTCAAGTTGCCTGCATTAAAAAGTGATATTATAAGCATTGACTTCCATGCCATACAATTTTCTGACCAAAACAGGGGATCTCAGAGTAGATCACTTGCTACCTGACCTTTGACCTGAATAATGTAGCCAGTCAGGAAACAATTCCTTATACTTTTAATTTTGTCCTTAATAATCTACTTAGTAACATAGCCGCAATAAAAAAAAGTTTATGCTGCTGCTATGTCTTCCCATCTCATTCTTAGTTCTATGAATTTATAACAGGTCATACAACTTTGAATTTTTCATCTTAATTTTACCTTTTATGTATGTGCCAACCTTGTTGGATTTATGTTTCTTGTGTAATCTTTATTCATCATCACCAGATGGCTGAGGGATCAGAAGAAGCTAGACATCTATGTGGAACCACGTGTCAGAGGAGAACTTATGAAAGGGTCATCATGTTTTGACTTTTTAGAAAGTTGGGAAGATGGTAAGCCATGCAATATTTCATATATTGTGAAAGGATCACTTTATACTCTTGATAAAACTTCATGGGTTTCACTTTGATGTTCTCTTTGGACATGCTGCACCATCCTGATGCAATTTGTGTGAGGGACTCAATGTCATAGAAGCTTTGCATAATTTTGCAATCTGTTACTAACATCTTGTATGCTAATATTGGATAATAAGCATTAATTTAATGCTTGCAGATGAGGAAATTTCGCGCCTGCACACAAAAGTTGACATTGTGATAACACTCGGTGGTGATGGCACTGTGCTATGGGTATGTTTACTCAATTTAAATTTACTTGTTAGGGCCTGAATGGATACCTCCATAATCAATTTTGAAGGTCAAAACTATGGTTTCCTAGAAAACAAACCAAACACCCCTTGCTAAAATCAATTATGAACTCTAAACCAAACACCCCTATACATGCCAAAATCATTTTTGAACCTGAAACCATGGTTATCTAATAAGTTGTTACAAAACACCCCTTTAGTTGACATGGAGTTTTTTTTGCATAAAACCATACTGAAAGTTTCTCTGCTTTGTTCCTAGTGGATGAACAATTAGTCTTTTGGCCCAAATATTTCATAGGCTTTTTGTTTCTATGTGATACTTGCAAAATTGCACAAACTATGGTTAGAGGCTGAAAAATAGAAGCAAAAACTTTGTTTGCAACTATTGTAAATAAAGTCAGGAACAAGTACAAAATTTTGAGTTCTAAATTCTCTTCTTATCACCCCATGCATTTGCCAAGTTCAGAGAATTTTTCAAACACCAATGAGATCTATGGCCTGCTTTTCATTGGACTTTGAGAAAAATAATATATAAATAGGTTTGATACTACCTCTTGACACAAAATTCTTTGGCATTGTCTAACTACTTCCTCCTCCTTTTTCTCAATTCTATTAAATGTTGAGCTTCTTCCCGACTTATATTTTTACTTGACACTCTCAATTCTTTGTTTAAGTGTAAGTCCATCACTTGCTCTACAAACATACTGATACTATTCCTTTTCCTTTCTTTTGACAGCAACCCATTTACAAGAATCCCGCTTAGACATCAATGTTCCCAACCATTGAGTCTTCTGTTCTAAATAGGCACAAATGCGGGCTCCCTTCTACTTATGCATAGCTTCACATGACTGCCTAATCATTAAGCCATATGCTCCAAAAGGGCAAAACGATTTTGAGTCACCATCTTCATACTTGTTCCCTACTATACTTTTGCTCTGTTACTAGGTTTTAGTGAATTTGAAGTGCCGTAGTGTCTAATTATTGCCCAACACCTTTTATGGTCATACTCTGCCTCTCTTCTGCTGTTTGAGATGTGGAGTCCTTGGCTCGAATTTATTCAAACAACCAAAATGATTCCATCAACCTCTACTTTTGACTTGGATAATTGAACCTACTTCCTATCTAACTAGCTATCAGTGACCATTCGTCTTGTATCGATAACTGACATACCAAAGGGAAGTCCTTCCAATTTTCAATCATTTTCCTCACACTTATGCCTGAAGAACTTGTTTTCAAATGTTGCTTGGTTCAAATTAACGTTGATATTTCTTGTAGCTACATCTAGTGTGAAAATAAAACCTTACTTTAAACTATATATTCTAACTGACAAATAACCGTAATCTTCTTTACTTTCATATTTATGATTGTGTTTTGCACAAGATTGCGTGTATTTCAAGGTGCTTAATCTTATTTTGCCAAGAGACTTGATTAGTAACTAATCATGTATTGAACCTGCAGGCAGCGTCTATGTTCAAAGGACCAGTTCCTCCCATTGTCCCATTTTCTTCAGGCTCTCTTGGCTTTATGACTCCTTTCTGTATCCTCCATCTTTGCTTTGTTGTATATTATTTTTATTACTTAATTATGAATCTGATTCCATGCCTGATTCATAGCTGAACTTAACATCTTTCAGATAGTGAACATTACAGAGAATACCTTGAATCAATTTTGAAAGGCCCTATTGGCATCACATTAAGGAACCGTTTGATATGTCAAGTGGTAAGAAATGCAGCTAAAAAAGAACATGAAACTGAAGAACCGATGCTTGTGCTAAATGAGGTTACTATTGACCGTGGAATATCATCTTTCCTTACAAACTTGAATTGTTACTGTGACGACTCTTTTGTCACGTGTGTGCAAGGAGACGGATTGATCATATCCACAACATCTGGCAGTACAGCTTATTCTCTGGCAGCTGGAGGATCAATGGTCCATCCTCAGGTATTGCATCGTCCTCTGCCCCTCATTGAAGGTCCTTAAATCCATCGAAAGTGGCCCAATTTTTGTTATTTTAGTAAAGAGAGAGAAATAGATTGTAAGGGCAAAAATGAGACGAGTCTCACACAGTTATATTCTTATATATCACTCTCTCACACCTGGGTAATAGCTAGCTTACCTATTTTGAAACTTCAAAAGCATTGTTTTATACTCCCTCCATTCCTTAGTATAAGAGCTAGATTATTACTTTATAGATATTAAGAAAATTGATTAAGTTAGTTATTTGTAACAAATATATGTTGGTTTTCCTAAAATATCCTTTTTAATCATGTGCATTGTAACTCTCCCTTCATAGTAAAAATTCACCTACTATGTGCAATCAATAGCGATATTTTAGGGTAAAAATTATAAATGTGGGAGGCAAATTTTTATAACTTGGCTAAATTAACCCCTTATCTAACTCTAATTTTTAAAACAGGAGGTAGGATTACTTTCTCTTGGAATGCATGAATGTTTCTGTAACAACATCACTAACAGCTATCTTCCCACTTTTGAATGGGTGGATATAATGAAACTCATGAATGGCCAATTTTGCAGGTTCCGGGAATTTTGTTCACACCAGTATGTCCACATTCGCTATCATTTAGGCCATTGATATTGCCAGAGCATGTGAGTGTGAGGGTGGAGATACCTGCAAACACAAGAAGCCCAGCATGGGCATCATTTGATGGGAAGAACAGGAAGAAGTTGGAAGCAGGGGACGCACTTGTGTGTAGTATGGCATCATGGCCTGTTCCTACTGCTTGTTTGGTTGATTCCACTAATGATTTCTTAAGAAGCATTCATGAGGGCCTTCACTGGAACTTGAGAAAGGCGCAGTCTTTTAATGGCCCTGACGATACTTAACCTTTCTTTTCTTTTCTTTCTTTACTTTCTTCCTATTCTCGTACACATTGTTGTGCCTTCTTTTCTTGGTTTCTTGTGCAGTCAATATGCAAGTGTAGTAGAGATTCTAGTTATCAAAGATAAAGTTAACAGAGCCAGGAGGGAATGTGATAAAAATTCAAACCTTGTGTGTGTGATAGAGAAAAAGTTGACAACTAAGCTATGATAGAGAATGATGAACATATATGTGTGTTTATTATTATTATTTTTGGAAAAAAAAACTGTAATCCATTCATTCATAAGGAAAATACTCTTTTTGGTCCTAATTGTAGAACCTAATTTGTGATGTCATTTACATGATAAACTAAGCCCTACTTTAGGACCAGGAGTAGTACAACAAGAAGATCCTTATTTTCCTTTATCAACCACAACCACCCGACCCCTCGTCATTGGGCTCAACTGGCAAAGGGGTTAGACACTCTCACCAAAGGGAGAGGATTCGATCCTGGAGTTGGTTAAGGCGCTGGGGGAGGCATCTTAGCTCCTAGGTGCCTAGGTTAACGCCTGAGGGTAATAGACGGCTCGCCGTATCCAACATCGGTATCACCTAGGAGGAACGGAGATTTCGCCCTGCCCTTGGATTGTGGGTGAATCCAACCCCTTTCCTAAAATTTCTAGCTCAAAAAAAAAAAAAAAAAAAAACCACAATCACCAAGAACAAACATTGGTTTTTAAGGGAATTGATTGTCATCACAAACTTGAGTAATCATATTGATGGCTCCAATGCATTTGGAATAAATTGCACTATTTTATGGTTATAATATATCAAAATGTTATTCATTTTATGTAGAATCTAATGATGACAAGAAAAAAGAAAGAAGAAGAATACTCATATTTAGGAGGTTAGGGCATTAGAGGGAGGCAGATGATTTGTTGTATTCATTTCTTTGGTTCATTGAAATGTTGTTGATTAGTTTTTACAGTGTCAATTCTGAGATATTTTATTATAGGAATCCGGCTTTCTTTTACACACACACACATATATATATATATATATATCAAATTATAAACATTTTATACTAAGAGTAGGTAATGCCATGAAAAATGAAGGGAAAATTAAAATAAAGGACCAAGAGAAAATAATATTTATTATAAAGGACCATAAAAATTTTAATTACTTAGAAAGACCAAACATTATAATATAAATTTAAAATTACTAAATTGCCCCTAATCAATCCTCATGTATTATCTCTTGTATTCAAAATTAAAAAAAAATAACTAAAATTAAAACTAAAACTGTCCACCATGATATGTTTATATCTTTTTTTTTCCTGATATATTATTTAATTAACAATTGTTAAGCTCATATTTTTCTTAATTTCTATTTTTCACTAATTTATATCATCAAGTTGCCTATTATCAATATCAATATCGATGTCAATTGTTCTTTTTATAAAAATAAAAATAAAATTATTTCATATTTTTCGAGATATAATAGGTTAATTAGATTTTATTTTATTTTATTAACATTACATGATTTTTTTTAACCCGCATAAATTTCTTCTAAAACAAAAATAAATCATACAAACTTTCTTGGTTTAACATATATGATGAATTATAAAAGACCTTGACTTTTATTAAAACTATATAATTCCATTTTTAATTAAAATTTGTTAATTTTTAAAAATTGAAGAATGCGTAATTTTTGTTTCCATAGATATATATTCAAGTTGTGAAAATTGATAAAACCATTGTTTAATTTAATGAAACTTAGAATTTTGTATTAGTTTTAAAAATAGAATGGGGAAGAGAATATAAGAAGCAATGTAGAAGATTTTGTTAGGGGCATTTTAGTACTTTTAATTTTATATTTTTATATCTGGTCCTTCTAAATAATTACAATTTTTATGATCCTCCACAAATATTTTTTCTTTTAGGTCCTTCATTCTAATTTTCCCAAAAATAAAATAAGCCTTTATTAGTCCATATGGTAAGTAGCTGAGTTATACAAGAAGTTTTGAGTAATGAGTAAATACCCTTTTGGGTCCCTGAGAAAATGTACGGACGCCTGTTTGGTCCCTGGTAAAAAAAACTCGTCCCGTCATCCCTGAGAAAGACAAAAACCTCCCACGTTAGTCCTTCCGTCAGTTAGCTCCTAACGGCATCACCGACGGTGCCGATGTGTAACGTTAGGCATCCGTTGGAGGTAATATTCTTACTGTAGTGTATAACCGAAACAAATTTTTAATTCTGTGGTCCCAAGTACAATGGCAATGGCAGTGTAGTGGTCTGTGGTCCCATAGTGTAGTGGTCGACCTTTTTATACCAAAGGTGGTCCCTCGTAGAGTTTAGGGTTTAAAATAATTGAAAAGTGTTTCTGAATGTTGGTGGGCCCTGTTTGGTTCCCCTTTGTTAGGATTGACTGGTTTCAATTATTTTTTCTCGTAAACATCTGGTATTATGGTGTGTTCGTTTGCATTATGCTTTTGGATTAACATGATTGCTATTATTTGGGTTTTACAGATGGATGGGTATATAGTGATTGTGTATCACTTTGGGGGATTGTTATTGAGGAATGACGATGGGGTCGTGGAGTATATAAATGGTAGAGTTGATGAGTTGACTGAGGTGGACGCAGACTATGTTAACTTAAAGGACCTTGAGTCGGTTTTCAAAGGTTATGGATATGAAAAATGTGATAGGATTATGTGGCTCAAGCCCGGTGCTCCCGATCCGGAGCATGGGTTACAACCGTTGTGTTTAGATTCCGACATCAATGCCATGTGTGCAGCTGCCTTGGCTAATGGAAATAGGATACATATTTACTTTGACCATTGTATTGCCGTGTTCGACATCATATCTCCAGCAGAGGAGGATGATGGGATGTTTTCCCCGGTGTGGATGATGATGTCAAGATGATGAGGTCAAGATGATGAGGAGCAATGCAGCCGAAGAAGAAGAAGACGCTAGAGAGAGCAATGACGATAGCAAAGAGGATATTAGTGAGGAGGAAAGCTTGGTTCATGAGGAGGGAGCCAATGAGGAGCAATGCAGCCGAAGAAGAAGAAGATCGCTAGACAGGCAATGACGATAGCAAAGAGGATGTTAGTGAGGAGGAAAGCTTGGTTCATGAGGAGGGAGCTAATGAGGAGGAGGCCAATGACTCCTTTGACGAAAATGGGTATGAATATGATTCTGAAGAGTTGAAGACCCCTCGTTCAAGTGATGATGAGGAGCATGATAGTGAAACGTTGGCACGCTTTAATGAGAAGGCTGAATTCGGGCATGTTTATTTGGAACTTGGAATGGAATTTGTCACCACACGCAGTTTAAAGATGTTGTCAAAGACTATAATATCAGTCTTGGGAGGCAATTTGTATGGTTGAAGAATGACAAGCAGAGAGCAAGGGCAAGATGCAGTGTGAAAGAGTGTGAATGGGTGATCTATTGTGGTTGGAACAACAAATGTCACACTTGGCAAATCAAGACATTCAATGACAAACACACTGCCGTAGGTGTTCAATAACAATATGGCCTTTGGAGATTGGGTTGCCAAGAAACTAGAAAAACAAATTCTGACACAACCCAATATGACAAAGACCGAAGCATATGAACATATGAAGGTGAAATACAATACCCACTTAAATATGAAGAAGGTGATCAATGCCTTGGAGAAAGCCAAAAAAAGTAGGGAGGGCAGTGAGAAGGAACAATTTGGGAATATAAGGCTATATCTATCAGAACTACTAAGGAGCAATCCCGGATCCACTTGCGGGCTACAAGTCGTACCTCAACACAGTCCCACAAGCTCCACCGGTGTTCAACAGAATGTACATTTGTATTGATGCTCGCAAAAAGGGGTTCAAGGTCAGTGCAGCCATTCATTGGATTGGATGGTTGTTTCTTGAAGGGATATTATGGAGGCGCGTTATTGAGTGTTGTGGGGAAGATGCAAACAAGCACTTCTATGTAATTGCCTTTCTTTGTGGTTGATAGTGAAACAAAAGACAATTGGAAATGGTTTTTGACCCTACTGGAAGAAGACTTGGGGGACCATGTAGTGTATGGGTGGAATTTTATTTCGGATCAACAAAAGGTATGTACATATTACAGTATTTTTTTTTAAATCCATTTAGGGATAACATTAATACAACATTGTTACTTTCTTTTCATATGTGCAGGGTTTGCTTCCAAAGATTGAAGGAGGTAATGCCTCGAGCACATCATCGGTTACGTGTGCAGCATGTCCGGAAAAACTTCATGAAGCAATGGAGGGACAAACAACTTAGGGCCCTTCTTTGGGAGTGTGCAAGATGCACAACCATCCCTAAATTTGAGAGAACCATGCGAAGTGAAAGCTTTGAATGAAGCACTGAAATACTTGGCAAACATTGAACCTGGAGCATGAGTTAAGGCATATTATAGCCATGGGCCTAAGTGTGACAACATCACCAACAATGTGTCTGAGGTGTGGAACTCCAAGATTCGTACTTACCGTGCGAAACCCATTTTGTCTATGTGTGAGGAATTGAGATGCTACATAATGAGAAGGATGGCAGCACACAAGCGGGTTTTAGGAACAGTGAGGGGGAAGATAGCACCAGCACAACAGAAAAGGTTGGAGAACATAAAAATAGCCAGCAATGTCTGGACTCCTACCTGGACTGGGAATTTGGTGCAAGATATGTATGAAGTGAGTGGTAGGGGTGAAAAGGTTGGGGTGAACTTAACAAACCACACTTGTGCATGCAATTTTTGGCAGCTGACTGGTCTGCCTTGTGAGCATGCCATTGCTGCAATTGCACATAAGAATGAAGCAGCAGAGAACTATGTACACCAGTGGCTCACTATGGATGCCTTGCATGCAACATATGAACACACTCTGAATCCAGTCAATTCCTGTGAGTATTGGCCTTCATCGGATGAACCCAAACCAGTACCTCCACCACCGAAAAGACCATCAAAGTGCACCCAAAAACACAGGAGAAAGGACCCAACCGAAGTGGAGGAAAAAAGTACAACCAAGTTGAAGAGGACACGTTTAGTTAAGTGTTCAAAATGTGGTCAGTTGGGGCATTATGCTAAGACATGTAAGGGACCTCTCGCTCCTCGAAACAAACAAAAATCAGCACCAATGAGCATAAGTATTGAGACAAACATGCATGGAGAGATACCACTCACCAAGGAGGCCCCGCTCCGTAAGTTGACTCCCAACCAACGAGAGGCGTAGTCCACAACCCTCCATACCAACCGAGGAAACAATGCGTGCAGCCAAAGAGTGGAACAAGAGCCGGTTTATGTCTACACTGGATTTAGGGCACCAAGGCGAGCTCCATGAAAATGAACTTCGGTGAAGCAGAGAGCATTTTTGGTTGTACCGCCATGTTTAGACATTGTACTTAGGGCGTATGGTCTTTTTGGATGCTCTTTGTTATTGGCCATGTTTAGACATTGTACTTAGGGCGTATGGTCTTTTTTGGATGCTCTTTGTTATTGGCCATGTTTACAAATTGTAATTAGGCGACTTATGGCCTTTTTGGGTTGTTGTAATTAAGCACACAAGCAGAATGCTCTTCTTCTTCTTTTGTAATACAGCTGTTGACATGATGATGATTTGGCCATGTTACAGTTGACATTATATTTCTTACTTCAGATTATGCAATGTTATGCTTCTGTTTCTGTAATACAGCTTCTGTTTCTTCATCATCGGTTCTGTTTCACCATGACAGCTGTAGTTATCTTGTTTTCGTTTTTGTTTCACCATGACAGTTCTTCCTTTTTTCGCCATTATGCACTCGCTGGACCTGTTTTCGCTTTTGGTTACATTTAAGGCATATATTGAAGACATGCATCCAGGATTTTTTTTTGTCATCATGCAAAGAAATGAGTGGGGTTCATGAGGAATTCCAAAACAGAACCAAGTGTGCTTCATGCACACAAACAGAACCAAATCATCATCATGCACACATTTTCTTTACAATTTGATCACTACACATTTTCCACCATGACAGCTTCTTCTTGAGTGCATGACATGCTGATTTGGATTTTCCAATTTCACCATGACAGCTTCTTCCTTTTTTGGCCATTATGCACTCGTTGGATCTGTTTCGATTTTGGTAATTTTATGCGCCTCAAGTCACATTTAAGGCATATATTCAAGACATGCATCAAGAGGTTCCTCCCAAATGTAATACCAACTAAAATAAATCAACTATTAGAACCAAATGTAACACAAATGTAACCAAATCATCAACGATAAAGCTACTATTACTTATCATTCATCAAAATGAGTACATACATCAACGATAATTAGTACATGCATCAAGGATTTTTTTCGCATTACCAATCTCGAAAAATACCGCACATATCGAACTTCCTCATTCTAGCCTACCCCCAACATAAATACAAATGGCTCCCACAACTACAATGACAAAGAAACACACTAGCCCACCTACCCAGAGCCCGATTTCCTTCTCCACCCTATCAAACTCTTCAACCATCTTCATTGATGACTCAATCATCTTTCTTTGTTGCTCCCTTATCTTCATTCCATGCTCATTCAACTTAACTTGCAATTCATCATTCACTTCATCTCCATATAGTTCAACTTGAATTCCACCTCAAGATTATTCACTCGAGCTTATTCACCTCGAATCTTCCGGGCCCATTGAATCATTACCGTAATCATCAACCCATTTGAAAAAATCACAATACGGCAACTTCTCCTACAACCGAAAAAACAATCTCATTAAAACATTCATACAAGTTATCCACAGAGTGACCTACCTGGAAAATATACAATGCGTGAAGTAAACATAAAGACCTTGAAATTGTGGCATCCGAAGAATGCTCTGTTTGGGTTTCTCTCGAGTTTTCGAGGTATACACAACACTTGGCCTCCCACATTTGCACCTTGGAGCAGTTGTCCTTCTTTGACTTCGGTTCCACTTGAGCCGCTTCCACTTGAGCCACCCATCCCGGAAGAAACATTCATCTTCTCAAACCTAAATCTAACCGGTTGTCTCCCAACTTTGGCATAGGAAACCCAATAATGGAGGAGAAGGGTTTTGTTGTTCTCAGCGAACGCAATCGTTTTGTGCCATCCACGTGGGTTGCAAAATGGAGGGAAGATGGCCACAAAGTGGGTACGACGTCGTTTTGTCCTTCCACATCGCAACTAACGTTACACATCAAGACCGTCGGCTGATGCCGTTAGGAGCTAATCGACGGAAGGACTAACGTGGGAGGTTTTTGTCTTTCTCGGGGATGACGGGACGAGTTTTTTTTTTACCAGGGACCAAACAGGCGTCCGTACATTTTCTCAGGGACCCAAAAGGGTATTTACTCATGAGTAATTCTAATGTTGAAATAATTGTGTGGAGTTTTCATAAGTTCAACATATAAAAATTGTAGGCATGTTCGGGTGAAACTAACTTCACGGTAGTTTAAAATCATCCTCCCAATTTGTAAGCACTTGCTTCATTATTTTAAAATCAGCCTCCCAATTTGTTAGTGCTTGCTTCATTAGAGACCCATGCCTATTTAAACTTGGAGCATTTAGTACTCTATTTAAATCACTATGGCCCTTTAGATCAAGATTTGGACGGCCAGAATGGATGATGGGGAGGGATGGGCAGAGAAGCGACAAGGAGAGAAACCGAACGCCTTGATGGTGATGGCACTGTGCTATGGGTATGTTCACTCAATTTAAATTTACTTGTTAGGGCCTGAATGGATATACCTCCTTAATCAATTTGAAGGCAAAAAATATGGTTTCCTAGAAAATTAACCAAACACCTCTTGCTAAAATCAATTATGAACTCTAAACCAAACACCCCTATAGATGCCAAAATCATTCATGAACCTGAAACCATGGTTATCTAATAAGTTGTTACCGTTTAGTTGATGGTCTGATAATTCGCCTACCTTTGGGCCCCACTCCTTATCCCTCATCTCTATTTTCTTGGTCCAAAAGATCGCTCATCTCTATTTCTTGTCATCTTCCTTCTTCAATGTCTTCTTTTATCCCCATAATAATTCATATATTTGGATAATAATTCATATATTTCAATGTATTTTCTATATTTAATATATATTGGTAAATAATATTTTGAGTTTCTATGCACGGGACGGAATAATCTTTTGTCCCCAAATGGTATTGATCCTACTCATATTTAATACATATTAGGATCAATAAAATTTGGGTTATTGTGTAAATTTTTGTAAAAGTGTTAACTTAAATAAATATTATTCCTGAAATTTTTTTGAGTTCAAGATTTAATAGAAAGTGTTAGAATGAAGTAATTTTACCTCAATATATATAATTGATATGTATATGTAATATTTAATATGATTTATGTCATTTTAAGTCATTTTTAATTCAATTGACTTTTAAAATAATAATCTAAATACTCACTAATTTTTTAAAAAAGTCACTTTTGTAGAAGTTAAATGGGTCATCCAAACACAAATTGTATTTACAAGCTGACAGCTTTTACAAAAAAATCAGATAGAAAATATACCGCTATCAACCCTTCATTGTCATTGTCTCACAGTCTCAATAATACGCAAACAGCAACTTCCATTGTTGTGAACCAAGCTGCTCTTAATGGAGAAGGAGAGTAGGCTCCGTCGTGTTCTGAATATGCTAAATCATTCCATTTTCGGGAGAACAGTAGGATCTCTCTCTTGCGTCGTCGGCCTGATTTGTTACGCTCTGAGCTCCTCTTTCAAATCCCTCTTTGGAGAATGGAACCCTACAAAGATCGTCTTCTATATAATTCTCAGTTCTATGATCATCGTCGTCGTCTTATTCGAAGCTAAAAGTCGAGTCTCAGTCGTCTCCAAGCTGAAACCTCACGTTGAATTTCTAGTTCTAATGCTCACTTCACTCTACTCCTTTTTCGCCGATAGATCCACGAAAGGAAAGCCAGACACATGGAGCGTGGTTTCGAGTGTTGCATTTGCTTTGACTTCTCTCTCTGTGTTTATCGCGGCAAATCAAGCGTGGGTTCGATGTTGGTCTGTTCAGTTTTTTCCTTGGATGTGTCACTGTACAGTTGATGAAAATCCACCTGATTTTCATTCTTGTGGCTGGTGGTTTGTGTTATCCTCTAGTCGTCCTTGGATCCTATTCAGAGTCGCAGTCAGAGAATGGAGATTCGAGTGCTGAAGAAAGTGTGGTAATACGAATTGATGATGATGATGCAAACAGAATGACTGCTGGTTTCCGTTATCCTTTACTCGTCTTTTGGTCCTATTTTGAGAAATGGCTCCGGAGGCCCAAAGGTACTTAGTTGCCTCATCAATTTCATTATTCCTTTGGCCTCTTTCACTTTACTCTTTTTTAATTCTTTGTTTATACTCTGCATTAAAAGAATTAATGGTCTTTAATTTTTTGAATACAGTGGCAGCCACTGAGCAATTCCTGTGGGATCTACAAGAACGAGAGAGGAGGCAGCCGCAGCAGCAGCAGCAGCCGCTGTGGGAGCAGCAGTGGGAGGAGCAGTGGGAACTGCAGTGTAAGCAGCAGTGGGAGCAGCAGTGGGAGAAGTGGGAGCGGGGGCAGCAGGAGCTGCAGCGGGAGAGTTGCAGGACGCTTTATGCGTTTAAGAATTAGTAGACTAGTTAGGTAAATTCTTCCCAGCTTTTGCCATAAAATCTGCACATTTGAATGTTTTTGTAACAGCATCACGAACAACCATCTTCCCTTCTATTTTGAATGGGTGGGTATAATGAAACTCATTTTGCAGGTTCTGAAAATTTTGTTCACACCAAGAGACATGATTAGTAACTAATCATGTATTGAACTTGCTGGCAGCGTCTATGTTGAAAGGATCAGTTCCTCCCATTGTCCCATTTTCTTTAGCCTCTCTTGGCTTTATGACTCCTTTCTGTATCCTCCATCTTTCCCTTGTTGTATATTATTTTTAGGCTAAAGTATACTTACAGGACTAAAAAGTATGTCTTATGTAAAACTTACAAGACTTATTTTTATTACTTAATTATGAATCTGATCCCATGCCTAATTCAAAGCTGAACTAACATCTTTCAGATAGTGAACATTACAGAGAATACCTTGAAACAATTTTGAAAGGCCTTATTGGCATCACATTAAGGAACCGTTTGATATGTCAAGTGGTAAGAAATGCAGCTAAAAATGAACATGAAACTGAAGAACCGATGCTTGTGCTAAATGAGGTTACTATTGACCGTGGAATATCATCTTTCCTTACAAACTTGAATTGTTACTGTGACGACTCTTTTGTCATGTGTGTACAAGGAGACAGATTGATCATATCCACAACATCTAGCAGTACAACTTATTCTCTGGCAACTGGAGGATCAATGGTCCATCCTCAGGTATTGCAACGTCCTCTGCCCCTCATTGAAAGTCCTTAAATCCTTCAAAGTTGCCTAATTTTTTGTATATTAGGAAAGAGAGAGAGAAAGATTGGAAGGTAAAAAATGAGACTAGTCTTACACAGTTACATTCCTATATATCACTCTCTCACGTCTGGGTATTAGCTAGCTTACCTATGTTGAAACTTCATTAACATTGTTTTATACTCCCTCCATTCTTTAGTATAAGAGCTAGATTATTAATTCATAGATATTAAGAAAATCAATTAAGTTAGTTATTTGTAACAAACATATATTGGTTTTCCTAAAATACCCATTTTAATCACATGCATTGTAACTCTCCCTTCATAGTAAAAATTCACTTACTATGTGAAATCAATAGCGATATTTTAGGGTAAAAATTATAAATAGGGAGGCAAATTTTTATAACTTGGCTAAAGTAAACGGAGGTAGCATTACTTTCTCTTGGAATGTATGAATGCATGAATGTTTCTGTAACAATATCTCTAAGAACTATCCTCCCAATTTTGAATAGGTGGATATAATGAAACTCATGAATAGCCAATTTTGCAGGTTCCGGGGAATTTTGTTCACACCAATATGTCCACATTCACTATCATTTAGGCCATTGATATTGTCAGAGCATGTGAGTATGAGGGTGGAGATACCTGCAAACACGAGAAGCCTAGCATGAGCATCATTTGATGGGAAGAACAGGAAGAAGTTGGAACTAGGGGGTGCACTTGTGTGCAGTATGGCACCATGGCCTGTTCCTACTGCTTGTTTGGTTGATTCCGCTAATGATGTCTTAAGAAGCATTCATGAGGGCCTTTACTGGAACTTGAGAAAGACGCAGTCTTTTGATGGCCCTAATGATACTTGACCTTTATTTTATTTTCTTTTCTTTCTATTCTTTTTTACATTGTTGTGCCTTCTTTTCTTGGTTTCTTGGGCAGTCAATATGCAAGTATAGAGATTCTAGTTATCAAAAATAAAGTTAGAACGGAGCCTTGAGGGAATGTGATAAAAATTCATACCTTGTGTGTTTGAGAGAGTGAAAAAGTTGGCAACTAAGGTATGATAGAGAATGATAAACATATATGTGTTTATTATTATTATTATTGTTATTGAACAAAAATTGTAATCCATTCACTCACAAAGAAAATACTTTTTCGGTCTTAATTGTAGGATCTAATTTGTAATGTCATTTATACAACAAACTAAGTCATTCATTTAGAACCAGAAGTAGTATAACAAGAAGGTCTTTATTTTCCCTTATCAACCACCTCTTAATAAGCGGTGGTTGATAAGAATACAAACATTGGTTTTCATAGAAATCTTAGCACCATAGTTAGTGATGAGGGTCTTTTTGTCTTTAACCTTGGGGTCTACAATAAAAAATAACTAAGGATTGCGTATAGGCAAACCTAAGATCGTTCTCTCTTTCAATGAGCCTTTTATTGAATTCTAAGTAATCTAAATGACATGCAAATGCAATTAAAACAAGGGGGAAAATAGGTTTTGGCTTTTCAAATTAATAAAGTAAGGAGAAATGCAATTTAATTAAATACTAAACTATTATTTTTGGTATTTTCTTTATAAAATGGTGAATGAGTTAATGGAATGGATGAAGTGAAAATATGAATGATGAACGTTTTTAGTAATAAAGAAATGACTATCCTTGTTCATAAAAGATTATGAGAGTTAAAATTCATCAAGTCTGAAAGAAAACCTCAAGATAACACTTGAGTCCAATATTCTCAATTAATAGTAGCTCCTACAAACATAACTAACTACTACCTCTTGAGAAATTGTGAAAAACCACGTGCAATTAAAATTGGAATAATGCAACATGAGTTTTCTTGAAATTGAGTACATAACAGTCCCTCAAAGGGTACAAATCAATCACATTAACTAGACAATAACACGCTAATTAATATAATCTCAAAGCAACCACAAGAAATTAAAACACATAGTTTTCAAACTACAAAATCCAATCTCAACTACAATTGTCAAACCAACAAATACAATAAACACTAATCTCAGTTCAGAATTTATATACAATAATTCCTAAAACTAGGCAACCTAAATATATAAATCTAGACTAATAGAATGAACTAATTAACTCCCATTTGAAGCTCTACTCAAGTCAATCTACACCACCAAGAAGTAAGGGAAATCAACCACTCATAGCAACCAAAATACTCGCCGGAATCTGGGAAAGAGTCGCCGGAATCTGGGAAAGACTCACCGGAATCTGGAAGTTTTTGCCGGAAAATTCAGTATCTCACCTGAAGTAATAGAAACTTCACGGAAATCACAGAGAAACCGACGAGGGAGGATGGCGTGGTGTTTTAGTGACGAAGTGACGGTGGTAGGAGCAGAAAAATGGTGGAGAGAACGAATTCCAGCTACTATGAGAGCAAGGTTGACGGTGGGAGGATGGTGGTGAAGGTGAAGACCGGAGGTCGCCGGCGGTGATGGTGGTGAAGGTGAAGACCGCCGGCGACGATGAGGAAGGTCGAGCAAGAAGAAGAAGTGCAGAGGTCCCCCGGTTTTTGTCTCGCGGCGCTCACACTGTTTCTAATCTCCAATCTCCAGCTGCCTGGATTCACCCTCCTTTCTCACCGAAGCCCGTCCCTTTCTTTCTCTGGTCATTTTGAATCTGACCTAGCCCTGGTCAAAACGCAAGTTTTGACCAGGGACTAAAGTGAGAACTTTTAAAAGTTCTGGAGAGGGACTATATCGAGAATATGCAAACTATTTTTGGGTCAGAACTGAATTTCCAAACTATGTGGGTACTTTTCTGTAATTTGTCTCTAACTCTTTTCTTCATTAATTTCCAATTTTCAGAAATTCTTGAGGCCTTTCTTGTAATTTTCTCCAGTTCTCAAAACATTAATTTTGACCGCAATTGACATTTTCCGAATTCTTCAATTTTCTTCTAAAACACCTACAATGCAAGATTAAACACATGTAGCATCAAAAGTCCAAAAAATCATTTGCATGAATAATTAATAAATTATGACCATTTTGCCAATAATTTCACTTAATTCAATATAAATGTTCATACCTCAAATTAGTTTTTAATCATGCAATAATGTCATAGAAAATCATTAAGAATCTCAATTTAATTATGAAAAATCATATAAAAATATGGCTTGATCAATTCCCCCACACTTAGATCTTTGTACTCCTGAATAAAGGCAATTGAGTACACAATTCCAAGTCGAAATTACCCAATGCTTAGAAATATTTTTTTAATAGCACCTAATATCCTGGGTTCTAAGCAAATGCACTAAAATTTATTTTAAGATACAGGGCACTACATAAAAAATACTTCTAAGTGTCAGGTTGTAAAATATTAGGTGGATATTGATTGCTACTGAAAAATACTTTCTTTTTACACCTAAAAACTACGTAGTTCTAAGATAAAGGAGGAGGATACACCGAAATAGTAAGGGTATGTTTGGTTTGAGGGAAGGGGAGGGGAGGGGAGGGAAGGGGAGAGAAAAAAAATGAGAGGAGGGAAATTTATCTTGAAAAATGAGTGTAGTGGGGCCCACATATTTTCCTCTCCCCTCCTTTTTTTTCTCTCCCCTTCCCTTCCCTCCCTCCCCTTCCCTCAAACCAAACATACCCTAAAGGAGGGAACCTGAATCTACGACATGAGTTGACCGTATGATGGCATTAGTGAGTACAATAAAAAAAAGGCATATTAAATTTTTGGAAAAATTACATTCAGGTCCTAAGAAAAGAAAAAAATTACAAAAAAGTCCATTGAAATCACAAAATTACCCAGAAGTCCCAAGAAAATTTTTGTTGTAAATACATACATTTCCTGTTGTAAATACATACATTTTCTGTTGTAAATGGTTTGAGACTTTTTTGATATTATTTGTACAGAATTTTTTAATGTTGTTGTAAATACATACTTTTTTCGTTGTAAATACATACTTTTTCGTTGTAAATGGTCAGGTGTTTAAATGTTGTTGTAAATATATACTTTTCCTGTTGTAAATGGTTTGAGACTTTTTTGATATTATTTGTACGGAATGAAAATTACTTTTCGTGTTGTTGTAAATATATACTTTTCCTGTTGTAAATATTTGTATGTATTTACAACACGAAATGTATGTATTTACAACAAAAATTCTCTTGGGACTTTTTTGTAATTTTATGATTTCGAGGGACTTTTTTGTAATTTTTTTTCTTCCTTGGGACTTAAATGTAATTTTCCCTAAATTTTTTGCGGTGACTGAGCCGAACATTTCCCATAAACAGTGTTTTAATCGTGTAAGATTGTCACTTGTCAGGACTTATTAGTAGCGTGTTTCCAGGAAGGATCTAGGATGCCAAGAATATTAGCTTCAACATTGAAAAGAACACGCGGGGAAAAAACGAAAGTGAACCTTATCATATTTATAATTCGTCATTCATTGTCTCACGGTCACAGTAATCCGCAAACAGCAACTTCCATTGTTATGAACTAAACAGCTCTTAATGGAGAAGAAGAGTATGCTCCGTCGTGTTCTGAATCTGCTAAATCATTCCATTTTCGGGAGAACAGTAGGATCTCTCTCTTGCGTCGTCGGCCTGCTTTGTTACGCTCTGAGCTCCTCTTTCAAATCCCTCTTCGGAGAATGGAACCCTACAAAGATCGTCCTCTATATAATTCTCAGTTCTATTATCAGCGTCGTCGTCTTCGCAGCCAATAGTCGAGTCTCAGTCGTCTCCAAGCTGAAACCTCACGTTCAATTTCTGGTTCTGATGCTCACTTCACTCTACTCCTTTTTCGCCGATAGATCAATGAAAGGAAAGCCAGACACATGGAGCGTGGTTTCGAGTGTTGCATTTGCTTTGACTTCTCTGTGTTTGTCGTGGCAAATCAAGCCTGGATTCGACGTTGGTATGTTCAGTTTTTTCCTTGGATGTGTCACTGTACAGTTGATGAAGATCCGCCTGATTTTCATTCTTGTGGCTGCTGGCGTCTGTTATCCTCTAGTCGTCCTTAGATCCTATTCAGAGTCGCAGTCAGAGAACGAAGATTCGAGTGCTGAAGAAAGTGTAGAAATACGAATTGATGATGCAAACAGAGCATCGTTTGGAATGGGCCAAGATAAGTCTGGACAAATAAGCCCGAGAAGAACCGTGAGAAACGTTTCCCCCTCTCCCCCGCCCTCCACGCTTTTTACTCAGGACGACGATGATGCAAACAGAGCATCATTTGTAATGGGCCAAGATAAGGCTGGACAAATAAACCCGAGAAGACGCGTGAGAAATGCCCGCAGTCATCGTTCCGGCAAAGGCGGCTCCTCCTCCAGTGATCCTCTTCTCGCTCGTCTCCCTGCCCATGGCAACAAAAGTTTTGAGATTTTGCCCAAAGGCACTTACTTACTTGCCTCATCAATTTCATTATTCCTTTGGCCTCTTTCGCTTTCCTCTTTTTTAATTCTTTCTATATACTCCGCATTAAAAGAAATAATGGTCTTTAATTTTTTCATTACAGTGGCAGCCACTGAGCAATTCCTGTCGGATCTACAAAAACAAGAGAAGCGGCAACGGCTGCAGCAGGAGCGACTACGGCTGCAGGAGCAGCAGCTGGAACGGATGCAAATGGAGCGGCTGTGGCTGCAGGAGCAGCAGCTGCAGCCGCACCACCTGCTGCAGCAACTGGAGCGGAAGCAGCTGGACCGTCTGCAAATGGAGCGACTGCGGCTGTTGGAGCAGCAGCTGAAGCCGCACCACCTGCTGCAGCAGCACCACTTGCTGCAGCTTGAGTCGTTGCCGCTGCTGCTAGAGCAACCGCCGCCACAGGAACAGCAGCAGCCGCAGAAGATGCGGCCACCGCCGCCGGTGCAAATGGAGCGGTTGCAGGAGCAGCAACTACAGCCGCAGCTTGAGTCACTGCCACCGCTGCTGCAGCTTAAGTCGCTGCGGATAGAGCAACTGCCGCCGATGATAGAGCAACCGCCGCCGCAAGAGAAGCAGGAGCAGCAGCCGCTACCGGTGCGAAGAAGGTGGCTGCGGCGGCGGAGGCCACAGCCGGCTGCTGAGGCTGAGGCTGAGGCAGCAACCGCTGCCGCCGGCATATGCACTCGAGAAGAATTACTGCCGCAGCCGGCAGCTCATGCGTTTGAGAAGAATGACTAACATAGCAGCCGGCAGATGCAGCAGCAGCAGCGGGCTAACCGCTTATTTTGAGAAGAATTACTAAAATCAATGGATAGGTAATTTCTTAAATTTGACAATATTTTAAAAATTCTTTTAAATTATTAAAATTCAATATATTTATTTATGTTTGCCTTCAATTTTTGTCGATCAAAAGTTTTTTCCCTTCAATAGAAAGATACCGAGAGGTGGAAAGCTATTTTGATAGCAACATGACTACAAGTACTAACATTGGAGAAACAAATAATATAATATTGCTATATCCATCCATATAGTTTGGGATGACAGCCCCTTCCCAACTTTTGTCATAAAATCTGCACATTTCATTTCAATGTTTTTGTAACAGCATCACTAACAGCCATCTTCCCTTCTATTTTGGATGAGTGGATATAATGAAACTCAAGATGGTGAAATTTGCAGATTCTGGGGATTTCGTTCACACCAATATGTCCACATTCACTATCAATTAAGCAATTGATATTGCCAGAGCATTTGAGTATGAGGGTAGAAATACCTGTAAACACTAGAAGCCCAGCATGGGCATTATTTGAAGTCAAGAACAGGAAGAAGTTGGAACCAGGGGATGCATTTGTGTGTAGTATGGCACCATGGCCTGTTCCCACTGCTTGTTTGGTTGATTCCACTAATGATTTCTTGAGAAGCATTCATGCTTTTTAAACTTGGAGCATTTAGTAGTCTAATTTCTGTAGCAGTTTTATTTATGAATTTACCCAATTTTTTGGATTCCTCTTGTTAGATGTTTTGCTTTGGATTGATTATGTCTTTGTTGCTTGATTCTTTTGTTGTAACAATTTGTTACAGCTTTTTCCTAAATTGAGCACAGTAAGCCGATTAAATTGTTTTTTTTCTTTTTAGAAGATAGTTTTTGTACGCTTATTTAGAACCTTGTTATTTGTCAAATGTCAATGTTCATTTGAGTGTCATGTTGGTTTGATGAGATAAACAGATTCCTCACCCACATGGTCCTGGTTCGAATGACATGAGAGTTAAGAGAGAGAAAGAGAAAAGAACCTTGCTATTTAGAAAATATATGAAAATTAGAGCTTGTTAATCAATGAGCATTTAGTCATGACTACAAAACCCATATTAGGCACAAAATTCAAATGTGAGCCCTTTTACTCCGGCTTCTACCATTCAAACAACAAATGCAAATACTTAAGTATTAGAAAGAATGTAACATACCAAAGGCCTTGTAGCCTAGTGGTATGGGTACTCCCCAACTAGTGGGAGGTCATGGGTTCGATCCTGCTCCTTGTAATTCAGGCCATTAGTGCCTGCCGCCTTGTAATCCAAAAAAAAGAAAGAAAGAATGTAACATGATACAAGCAAAAGTGTTTAAGATTTAAGATGAAATTTTCACCCCAAAATATTTTGCTTCTATTTACATGTCGGCCTTGTACTCAGATTCAGATTTTTAGATAAAAAGAAAGGAATTAAAAAAAGGGTTAAAGTGTAAAAATACACATGTGTTTTACCCTAAAGAACGCCTAACACCAAGTGTTATTTTTAGGTGCAAAAGTGCACATGTGGTTACAAATTATGTGCAAAAATACCATTTGATCGTTTAGTTCGACTTTGATTGTTAAGTTTGACTTTTTTTGCTAACTGGATAATGACGTGACTTTCAAAGGTGCAAAAATACACATGTGGTTTTACAAAAAAAAGCGCCAACACCATGTTTTTTTTAATTTAATAATTTTATTTCAATTAAATGAAAATTATTATTTCTCTAGGCATAATTCCTAGAAGGCTAAATTTTTTCTTTCCATAATTTATTTTCTTTTTCTTTAAAAAAATCCTTCTTAATTTTTCTAATTAATAAATGAGTATTTATGCATTTGAAATTTGATATTATAAATTATTTATTTAATTAAAAATTATTTAAATTTTTTGATCTAGCAAATTGAACTAGAAATTATTTAAATAATTTTTCAATCAAAACCGAACAATATTATTTAATTTTTACTGCATTAAGAAATATGCAATATAAACATTTGCAACTTTAAATGAGTTATTTCTATTTATATGAGGAATGAAAGTAAATTAAGGAATGTTATAGACTTATAGTTATAATAAGTTGAATTTTTCAAAGTAAATGAATAATTAATTTTTTTATAGAATAGATGAATTATTTCTTTTGCTATTTATTTTTCAAAAAATTAAAATTATTTTTAAGTAAATATATTATTTATAATATCAAATTTTAAATGCATAAATACTCATTTATCAATTATTAATTAGAAAAAATAATAAGGATTTTAAAAAATAAAATAAATTATGGAAATAAGATTTTTACCATTTTTACCCATTGAATAAATCCTCCTTCCCAAAATAATAAATCAGAAGAAAAAATTTGGCCTCCCATGAATTATAACTAGAGGAATAATAATTTTTGTTTAATTGAAATAAAATTATTAAATTAAAAAAAAAAACATTTGGTGTTGGGCGCTCTTTTGGCCAAATCATTGTGTATTTTTGCACCTTTAAAAGCTATGTCATCATTCATTTAGCAAAAAAAAAAAAAAAAATCAAACTTAATGGCCAAATGGTATTTTTGCACCTAATTTGTAACCATGTGTATATTTTTTGTACCTAAAAAAATACTTGGTGTTGGGCGCTCATTGGGATAAAGTACATGTATATTTTTACCTTTTAACTTTTAAAGGAAATGACATTTTAGACATAAGAATTAAGAGAAAAAGGCCTAGAGGAAGGGAAAAGGAAGCATAAGAGCTGGGATCCGGATTCTTTCATTTAACATTCCGGTTTAGTCCCATCCTTTATCCCAAAACTAAGTAATTTTGGGTAAAACATAAAACCAATGTAAGTTTTTTTTTAAAAAAGGCCATATATCATCTAGGGATATTTTTTCAACGGTATGCAATATTCCAAATTAATTTTCAGTACACTCACCACTAAAAAATATATTTTTAATGACATTCTGTATCTAGCATCTAACACTCAAAAATATCATTTAAGTAGCACACAATATACTTCTGGGTGACACTAAAAAAACATTTTAGGATGCCGAGTGTAGGAGAAATTAATTTGAGATATTGAATATTATTGAAAAAAAAAAATTCTTCAACGGTGAATGTTCTCTCTTTCTCTATTTTCTTTTTTTTTTTTTAAAAAGCCTTTGGCATTTTTTACTCTAAAACTGTGTAGTTTTAGGATGAAAGATGAGAGCGGACTATAATGGTAAATGAGAGAATATGGATTCTGCTGAACATATATGACCTTTATGGTTGGCACGAAGCCATATGATTAATGCAAAAATATGCGGTGCGATGCCATTTTTTGCGACGGACAGAATTCCGTCACAAATGATTTTTGCGACGGATTTTTTCTGTCGCAAAAATTGATTTTTTTTTTTTTTTTTTTTTTTGTAGTGGGTCTAGATCTCAAATTATCAAATTTTAGACAAAGAGCATATGTAAATTGTAATATCAGGTAAGATAAGCCTTTATTAGTCCATATTGTACGTAGCAGAGTCATACAAGTACCTTTGAGCAATTCTAATGTTGAAATAATTGTGCAAAGTTTTCATAAATTCAATACATAAAAATGTTAAATAGGGATGTTCGGTTTGAATGAAACCAAGGTTATTAAAACCGGATCGATCAGTGAACCGATCGGGATACTAGGTCTAGGGTTAGTGGGTCAGACCGAAATCAAATCGAAGTTAAACCGGGACCAAACCGGTAAGAAAGTAAATATTTTAGTTATTGATGTGAAACTATAAAAAAAAATTATCCATTTTATTTTTAAATAATGTTTGGGAAGAGTGAAAGTTGAGTGATATGAGTAGTATATGTCATGTCTTGCAGAGTTATAGCTCACAGCTAGCTAGGCACAGCTATACACTTTTCCATTTTCCTTTACAAAGAAAAGTAGTTGGCCCCGATAGCAGTGCATTTTCCATTTCCTTCTACATCAAAGCTTTGCACACGTCCAGTTGGAGCCTCTCCATTTTCTACCCACATCTTCAGAAACTGCTGAGCCATCCACCCACAGCCTTCATTGGTCTCGCTCAATATTCGGTGGCCTCCCTCCTCGTCGATCTCTGGCGGTTTCTAAGAGGAAAGAAGTAGCGGTCGCTTTGGTCTCTCTCCTCATCGATCTCACCGGCAGTCTCTGGTCTCTCTCTGTTCATCTCTCTCTCTTTTCACCTCTCTCTTTCATGTTGGAATTGTCAAGGTGAGCTTCCAAAAAAAGAAGAAGAAGAAGAAGAAGAAGAAGAAGAAGCTGACCCCCCTGGTTTCTATGGTAGACCGGACTGATGTCATGGCCGGTTCACCGGTTTCCAGTTAGAACCGGCCAGTCCGGTCCGGGTGTAATAACCATGGATGAAACTAACTTCCACATTTTAAAATCAGCCTCCCAGTTTGCGAGTGCTTGCTTCATTCTCTTAAAGACCTTGGCTTATTTAATGAGCATTTAGAAGTCTAGTTTCTATTGCAGTTGTATTTATAGATATGCCCAATCTTTTGGATTTCCTCTTGTTAGATGTTGTCCTTTGGATCTACGTGATCCAAGTTGTCTATGTTGATTATTTCTTTGTCGCTTGATTCTTTTGTTGTGACCATTTGTTACAGCTTTTTCCTACATTGAGCACAGTGGACCAATTGAATTGGTCTTTATATATTGAATTTATGAAAACTTTGCACAATTATTTAGAACCTTGTTATTTGTCAAATATCAATGTTGGATCGAGTGTCATGTTGGTTTAATGAGATGAAAAGATTTCTCACCCGCATGGTCATAAACGACATGAGAGTTGAGAGAGAGAGAGAGAGAAGAACCTAGTTATTTGGAAAATATTATAAAATTAGAGTTTCATAGTCAATGAGCTTTTTTTTTTTGTTGATATAAAAGATGGCAGAATGCCACATTACAACAAAGAAAATTACATCGAAGAGTAATTAAATCCTAAACAATCTTGGTCAACCCAATTCCTTAGAAAAGGAGGACACATATCTAAAATACCGGAGTTAGAAATGCCCCTTTTGCCTAAGGCATCAGCAACTCTATTACAGTCCCGAGAGATTACACAAACATCAACCTGCCAATCCCTGGTCAATAAATCCTTAACTTTCATTACCACATTACTGCCAGTGGTACAAAAATCATCCAAAATCATACTAATGACCTCATCCGAATCCGATTCCAAAATAATCTTCTTAAGGCCCAAATCCTAAGCCAGTTGAAGGCCTTCTGCAATAGCCCATTCTTCAGCAACACAGGGCTGACAAAGCCCAATCATCCTAGAAAATCCTACGATCCAATGCCCTAAAGAATTACGGATTAAACCTCCACACCCAGCCTCAGAGGATTGCAGACACATAGCCCCATCCACATTCAATTTAGCCCAACCAAAAGGAGGCTTTACCCATCCCCTCACCTGACCACTATCAGCTTGGGCCTCCAGCCCATAAAGATCATCAAAGGATACAAAACTAGACCAAGACATAGCAAGAACAGCTAAAGGATTACAAGGCTTGGAAAAATTACAATCAAAGATACACTGATTTCTCCAATTCCAAAGCTTCCACAGAGCAACACCAAAAAATAAAGCCCAACAACCATCCCACAACTTGCCAACCTGAGTTTTAAAGTTAAACACCACCCAGTCACGGAAATTGCAAGAAAAAAATCTAGAAGCATACCTTGGCTGAATTATAGAAACCCACATATCTTTAGCAAATTTACAATCTCTCAAGATGTGCAACAAATCCTCAAGGTCAGCCCCACAATACCCACATAAAGCTGACGACTGGGAACAAGTACTCCGCCATAAATTAGTAGGGAGTTTATCCAACAAGGCTTTCCACAAGAAGACACTAATTCTCTCCGCACCTTTCCATTTCCAAACATCCTTGAACACCATATCCCAGAGAGAAGAGGGATTAGGTTCAAGAAGAAAGTAAGCACTCCTAAGAGAAAACCTCCCATCACTACCCACACCCCACACCATACAATCTTCAGCAGCATCAGGTCTTGGGGGAAGAATAGCCGCAATCCGACTAAGACCATCAGCACTAATAATAGATGAGAGTTTCTCCACATTCCAGCACCCATCAGTTACCCAATTTGCTACAGCCGAGAACTCTTCCTCCTCTACTAAGGCTCTCAAACAAAAATCTTTAACTCTTAGACCTTCCCCAAGCCAACAGTCATTGAAAAAACTCACGGTACCACCATTTCTCACTTGCCATCTAGTTCCTTGTTCCACCACCTCCTCCTGAGCACAAATAAAACGCCATAACCGGGAATCACCCCGCTTATAGGATAACAAAGACTCATCATCTCTGAGCATATACCTCTGAGTCAGGATATCAACCCAAAGTCCCTCAGAACCACTAATTAATTTCCATGCTATCTTCGCCCCACAAGCCCGATTCACCGAACAAAGACGTCTTAAGCCAAGACCACCGTACTCCTTAGAACGAGTAATTTGGTCCCACCCAATAGAGTGAAAACCCCTGGAATCACTATCATACCCCCAAATAAAATTTCTCTGCAACCTCTCAACTTCATGGCAAACACTAATTGGAATCTTAGCCACCAGCATAGGATACAAAGGAATTGTACTAACCACTGACTTAGCTAGAGTAATTCTTCTAGCCATAGATAAACTATTAGCCTTCCAAGCACTCAACCTCACTCTTACTCTATCAATGACATACTGAAATTTTTCCTTCGAGCTTCTACAACGCGTCAACGGAAATCCCAAATACCTTCCAATCTCACAAGAAATTTGCATATTAGTCATACCTTTAATCCTCAATCTAACATTAGCAGGAACACGGGGAGAGAAGAAAATAGAAGATTTTGAAGTATTAACCTTCCCACCCGAGGCCCTCATAAAATCATTTATACACTTCATCATACAAACAGTTTGAGCCTCCGAAGCCACCCCAAACAATAATAAGTCATCCGCAAACATCAAGTGAGAAACACTAGAACCTAACTTAGTAGCAAAGATGGGTTTCCAATTACCTGCCTCAACCGCATCACAAATCAAATGAGATAGTTTATCCATGCAAAGGACAAACAACAAAGGGGACAAAGGATCACCCTGCCTAAGACCCCTCCTAGGTCTGAAATATTCAGTATAAGAACCATTCCACAACACATTATACGAAACGGAGGAAACACAATTAATAATGAAGTCATCAAAAGAACTGTCTATACCAGCCTCTAATAGAACCTGTTTCAGAAACACCCAACTGATTCTATCATAGGCTTTCTCCAAATCTATCTTCATCTCCATTAGCCCCTTCTGTCTTCTATTCTTCCCCATAATATGTAAGATCTCCTGACCCACTATGATATTATCCTGTATGGACCTACCTCGGATAAAACTAGATTGAAAGGGAGAAACTAGATCATTCATAATTCCTCTCAATCTCATAGCAATAATCTTCGTAATACACTTATAGTGGACCGTGCATAAAGAAATGGGTCTGAAATGAGACACTACCTCGACTTGCTCCCTCTTCGGAATCAAAGAAATGAGAGTCTTATTAGCCTCACAAAGGGAAATCTCCCCTTTAAAGGCATTTTTCACAAAAGTGCAAAGGGCAGGCCCCACCGTATCCCAATGAGATTTATAAAAGATAAGAGGAAAACCATCAAATCCGGGGGCCTTAAAGGAGCCCATAGAGAAGAGAGCACCTCTTATTTCCACATCATCCGGCACCCTAGATAAACATGCAAGACGTGGAGCATCAATTGCAAGAAAAGATCGTCTAGTGGTCAAAGCAACAGGATCTTGAATATCCTCACCATATAAATTCTTAAAATGCCTAAGAACCAGCGCCTTTAATCCAACCTCACTATCCACCCAATCCCCATTTTCATCATTCAACATGACAATTCTATTCCTCCTTCCCCGTATTTTGGATTTCAAATGATAATACCGAGTATTCCGATCCCCTTTGGAGATCCACTCACTCCTTGATTTTTGAAACCATTTAATTTCCTCAAGCTTCATTAGTTTTTCCAACTCAGCTTGCAATTCCAACTCCAAATGACAAAAATTCAGACAGAGGATACCCATGGGCCCGCTGAATGCCATCAAGCCTATTAAGTAAACTCTGTTTCTGCCGTTCAAGCATGCCAAAACTATCTCTGTTCCAAGAACCAAGCAACTGCTGAAAATGAGCTAACGAATAATTAAGGTCACCCTCATTTTTATCCAGACATTATGCAAAAAATCCCTATAATTATAATGCTTTAACCACATTGCTTCAAATCGAAACGGACGCTCTGAACTCCTAATGTTCCGATTATAACCATACTCCAAACACAATGGATTATGGTCCGAGAATCTAGTTCTAGGCAAAACATGCACTTAGTAATCAGAGAATTCTGAAATAAATACCTCATTCGCTAGCGCCTTATCCAAACGCTCAAATAGACGACGACCTCCACTCAACTTAGGTCCTTTCCATGTAAACCATGGGCCAACAGCGCCAAGGTCCGAAAGCTTACACTGGTCAATTCTATCAGCAAACAGATTCATACGACCAATGTTAGGCCCAGTACCGCCAGTTCTCTCCCGCAATGAGACGACGTCATTGAAGTCCCTAACAAGAGCCCAAGGCTCACTGATTGCAGCTACAAAGTTCCGAATATCTTGCCATAAAACATTTTTCATAACTATTTCTGGGATTGCATAGACAACGGTGAGCAAGAAGCATCTATTCCCCACACCACAACATTTCAAATGAATATACTGCCTATCAGATTTAAGAACCGCAACATCCAGCAAGTCAGTCCTCCAAGCCGCAATAATACCACCCGATCTTCCCACACTAGGAACACAAGATAGCCCATCAAACCCCAACCTGTTCAGACACTTGAAACGATCTGCAGAATCACACTTTGTCTCGGCCAGAAGCAGCAAGGAAGGACGCTTTCTACTACACAAGGCACGAATGTTTTGAAAAAAATCTCTGCCACCTGTACCTCTTACATTCCAGAAAATTAGATTATCCATAAAGCTATAAACTTTTTTTTTATAAAAAAAAAACTATAAAACTTAAATACAAATAAAGCTAACCGCAAGCCCAAAATGAAGGAAAAACCCCCTCCTTTTTCTTTTCCTGCTACAAACCCAAAGTCACAGGATTGTATCTTTAGGCCCAATATCACCTAGATTTCCTCTGGTCTAGTCTCTTGAACCATTTCACAATCCGAGCCCATCGTTGCATTGTCAGCCCAAAACCGCCTAGACAACCCAATCGCCAACCTTGTGTCTCCTGGATCCAAAAGTGGACTCAACAAAAGCCCATCATCCATGCAATCCTCAACCACCAGGTCCACTCCTCCATTAGCAATTGGCGCCGGGTCCACCATATCCACACCTCCATCCACATCTGACGTCAAGGAGGGAACCTGACCCCCTTCTCCAACTTTCCCATATTCCAACATCAAAATACCTTTTCCCTCCACCGTATCCCGAGACCTTTTGTCCTTTCTCATCCCATGTTGACCCGATGAAGACTTCTCTTTCTCATTATTCCCATTCTTTCCCTTCCCATGCTTTTTGTTTCCCCCACTCTTTTTCCCCCCAACAATACCCTTACTTGAATCACTCTTTGGGCCCTCAACGTTCTCTGACCCCATCACATCTGTAGGCACACCTACTTGCTCAGCTTCAACCGCCACAATCGCCCCTTCCTGCACCAAATCCACTTTCTCTGCCACCTCAGAGGTTAAAACGTGAAACTTGGACCCCTTTTCCTGCGACTTGACAACCTGCTTCTCTTTTCCCCCATTTTTCTTTTTATTAAATTTTTTCACCACTTTCCAAGTATCATGCTCACAAGGAACCACATCCGCCATGTTTATCTCTCCCTTAGACCTTCCCTCCTGCCTGGCACATTCTTCCTCTCCTCTTCCCTCAGTCTTTGCCCCATTTTTTCAGTTTTCCACTTTATGCCCGTAAATACCACAGTTAGAACATAACCAATGAAGACCTTCATACTCCAAATAATAATCCTCCCCATCTAAAGAGATCACAGACACCAATTGCTTACTCAAATCAACTAGGACACATATTCGAGCATAATGACCCCTAAGATGACAAGAGGTATTAACATTAATCTTAATAATATCACCTAATCGATCCCCAATCCATGCTAAAGCTTCCTTATCATAGTACTCAAGGGCAACCTTCGGCATCCTCACCCACACTGCCACCTTATCAATAGTTTCCCTCCATGGCTGGAACTGAGGCTCCCAAGGCCTCACAGTAAGATAATGATCATACAGCATCCAAGGCCCTCCAGTTAAGGCATTCAGATAATCCTCCTTATTGGAGAGCTTCACCATAAAAAAACCATTACCTATATTGATCAAGGTAATAATCCCACGCTTAGCCCAAAGAGTTTGCAAAATAGACAGAAGGCTTTTGTATCCAATATTCCTTCCCAGAAGTTTCACAATAACCGCTTGTCTCCATGCTTTGTGAAGACGCTTCTTCCTTTTCTCAGAGAACGTGAACTTTGGAAAGTTCCTATTTGGCTCTTCCGTAATCAAGCATAGAGGTTGACCATCCTCCATTTCCGAATCACTATCAGTACCATCAGCCAAAATATCCTCAGAGATCCTATGCTCCTTCCCCTTACCTTTAGCATAATTTCTATCCTGGTTGATGCCCTAAAGCTTCTCAATGAAGGACATACCTGTACCCCAAACCTTGGCTTCATTTTTACTCAACTTGGGCCACTCCTCCTCCCTCTCGGACCATCCTCCATTCTTAATTTTTTTTGAACTTCGACGGATTAAATCATCATCTTCAGCGTTCGATGGAACCAAAGAACCCTTCTTGCTCAGAACTAGCGCCATTTTTCTTTTCAGTGAGAAACAAAAATGGTTTAGTCAATGAGCATTTAGTCATGACAACAGAACCCATCTTAGGCATAAAATTCAAATGTGAGCCCTTTTACTACGGCTTCTGTTATAGAAACGACAAATGCAAATAGAATAGTTGAGTGTTAGAAAGCATCTAACATGATAAAAGCAAAAGTGTCTAAGATTTAGGATGAAATTTTCACCTGCTTGTCTTTACATGTCAGCCGTATACTCTGGGCATTAAGTACAAGGCCAGATTCAGATTTCTAGATGAAGAAAAAGGAATCAAAGGAGGACAATGACATTTCAGATATATGAATTAAGAGGAAAAAGCCTAGAGGAAGGGAAAAGGAAGTATAAGAGCCGGGATCTGGATTCTCTAATTTATCATTCCAGTCTGATATGATCCTTTACACAGTGACATTCTTATATATCACTCTCTCACTTACCTATTTTAAAACTTCCTAAATATTGTTTTATACTCCTTCTGTTCTGGTGTAGAACATAAATGTCTGGCCTTAACAGGCCAAGTGACGTTAATGTCGGATCAAATAACTCTTTCCCAAGGTATCTTATGGATTAAGCACCAAGGTAGGTCAGAACATTCACTGGTATCTATCAAGGAGGAGTCCATAACACCCTCTATTCCTTAGTATAAGAGTTAGATTATTAATTCACGGATATTAAGAAAATCAGTTATGTTAATTATTTGTAACAAAATATGTTGGTTTTCCTAAAATACCCTTTTTAATCATGTGTCAATTTTAAGATATTTTATTATAGGAATCCGGCTCTCAATTTTGACAAGCAAGGTCTATATCTCAAATTATCAACATTTATACTGAAAGTAGGTAATGCCATGTAAACTAAAATAAGACTTTATTAGTCTATAGGTACGTAGCTGAGTTATACAAGAAGTTTTGTGCAATTCTAATGTTGAAATAATTGTGGGAATTTTTCATAAATTTAATATATAAAAATTGTATAGGACGTACATGTTCGGGTGAAACTAACTTCACAGTATTTTAAATCAGCCTCCCAATTTGCAAGCTCTGCTTCATAGAGACCCATGCCTATTGAAATTTGGAGCATTCAATACTCCAAATTCTGCTGCAGTTTTATTTATAAATATACCTTGGAGTCCTCTTGTCAGATGTTCTAGGATTTAGACTTTTTTCTTTTATTATTCTGGTCTGCTCGCATCTTTGGGGGTAAGAAAAAAAGAAGAAGCAATATGGTAACTTTTTTCCCCTCTAAAAGAAAGCATTTATCATTGAGATTTTTTTTCCCCAGTAGCATTCAGTATTTCAGATTAGATTTTAAAACACTCATCACCTCTCTAACTTTTTTTTTTTTTTAGTGGCATCTAGTCTAGCACCCAACACTAAGAATTCTTAGTAGCACCTAGTATCTTGGGAGCTAAACAAATGCACTAAAAATTATTTTTGGATACCAGGTGCTACTTAAAAAATACTGAGCTTCTGGGTGGTTGTTGGGTGCTAGATATTGAGTGGATATTGAAAGCTACGAAGAAATATTTGCTTTTTTTTTTTTTTAATACCTATAAACAGTGTTTGAAGTGTGAAACCATCATTAAGCCATCCAAAAGCACCGGCTTTAGTGGAAGAGATTTTAAAGTAAAGATGGATAAAGTGATGTTCTTATAACCGAACTTGCACGATTTGCAACCTATCATGTGTCAATTACAGTTGAGTTACGTATCAATCATGCGCGGGCATTTTGGTCATTTACCTTTTCCTGAAAACTTAAATCCTTTGCTGTTATTTTTAAGAGTTGACAAAGCGCTGAAATGATGAACTCTATTTCATTGTCATCTAGTATGATCTCAAGGGCTAGGGGGCCATGGCCCCCCAAAATAATTGTCCAAAATATTTAATATCAAATGGATTTTTTTATACAAGATTTATACATTTGACACAAAAATTTATACATTTGTTTAAAAAATTTGTACATTTGGCCCCCCAATTTTTTTTTTCTTGATTAGTTAATGAGTATACATTTGACCCCCAAACATTTATCCCAAGATCCGCCATTGATTCTCCCACCCACATGCATCTTGTTGCACCCTACACATATACATAATGAACATGATGAGTGGTAGACTTACATTAGTATTAATGTGGGCAAATACAGACACAAAATATATATAATTTAAAAGAAATCAATGACAATGTGTGTTGGTTGTCCAAATGGTTAACACTCTAGTTTTTCTCACCCTCTTAATCAATAGGTCGTGACCTCAAGCCTGCCAACCACTTTTACCCTCTCTCTTTTTTTCTTTTTCTTTTTTTTCTTTTCCGTCGTTTTCATTCTGAGCAGGAAGGTCCAGATCCTTGTTTTCCTTAATGATCTTCCAAATTTGCTGTGCACTAAAAGAAAAGCCTGAAGCAGGAACAACTCCACGTCGATCTCCTGCAAGCCTGCCAGGAGCGATAGAATGTTGGAATCGTTTGCCTCAACTCGGTAGCCTACATTTAAAATATATCACATAAATAAAAGATGTCTGCAAGATAGAGGGATCGAATAAGCCAAAAATGTGTGTATATGTATCTGTTTTAAAATATGAGAACCAAGCTGATCCAACAGTTATATATGTACAAGTCTTGATAATGGTTTATTTTTTACAGTCAGAAAACAAAAAAGTAGGCATCTAGTGTACTATCCATACCTGCTCCTTAAATTGCTCTTCCTTTTCTTCAAAACTAGAAAGAGCAACAACTTCAACCTGAGAATTTGTTGCCAGATATAAACAGTTACTAAGAAATGCTGATAGAATTATGATATATACATATAAGCAAAGATCTGTAAATTTAGTTATAATAGAATAGATTGTACATTACATTAAAGAATTCGCTTAATGGAGTTTCCATGTGAGCTTGTGGCTTAGGAACAGAGTCCGATATCTGCAATGAGGAATTGAGGATAGAAAAGAAAAGGAAAGAATTAGACACTAGCTACGGACTCTTTATAAGATTCAATAAAGAGAATTAACATGAAAAATGCATAAGATTATTCTGAATATCAACTTTTTTTAATTGTTTAGTTAATCTGATACTCAATTTAATGCATGAATGCTCACTTTTATTTGTTTGTAGCTCTTTGCTGTATATGTTTATCTTATCATGTAATTCTTACATTGATGTGTAAACCCTGTCTATATTTGGTTTTGCTCCGACAGGGCTTGGCCCTACCGGGCCTGGGCCCGACAGGGCTTGGCCCTACAGGGCCTGGGTCCGATAGGGCCTGGCCCTACAATGCCAGGGCCTGACAGGGCCGGCCCTACAGGGCCTGAAGAAAGGAAAACAACTGTTTTTCAAAGCCCGGCCCTACAGGCTGAAAATTACTATTCCAAATTTTAACTAATTTTCCTTCAATTTTTTTTAAAGAAATATAATTGGTAAATTGCAACCATTAAAGTTCTAATCTATCAAATAAATGTTATCAACATTAATATCTAAACAATATAAATCATTCAACAAATAAACACATTCATTAACTCGTGATAAAAAATAAATAAACACAAAGAATATGTTTTTTTCCTTTTTTTTCAAAAAATATTAAACAAAGATATTGCTTTATGTATGCCCACAACAAAATTCCTTTCCCTCTCGTAATTTTATGTGTGTCTGTAGATTCCTTCGGTCATGTATGATTTTACTGACAGGTAAAAATAATTATACTTATTTTATACAAAATATATTTATAATTTATTACGTATATAATATTGTAATACCAAAGTATGTGTATTCTTTAAAATTTATAATAACTAATTATGTGTTTTAATATAAAATAATAATAAACATAAAAAAAGGGTTATATTTTAAACTAAAAAATCTAAGTAATTACAAATAAACACATTTATTAAGTGGAAGTCTAGGTAATTATTATTATTATTTTTAAAAGCTACAGTTAAACGGGCCTGCAGGACTGGCCCGAGGCCCTACAGGGCCGGCCCGATTAAGCCCGAGGCTCTACAGGGCCGGCCCTGCAGGGCCAATTTCAAATTCCTGGCCTATTTTTCAAGCCCGAGCCCTGCAGGGCCAGGGCCTAAACGGGCCGGCCCGATGGGCTTGGCCCGATTTCCCGGCTCTACTCTACATTAGCTTCATTGATTAGCTTTCTTTAAATTGCATTACTGGGGATAAATAAAAATTGGGGGCTGTTGTGTTAGTTCACTTATCCATAGTTTGTTGATTACAAATAGTGTCTTTTCATCCTTTGGATGTTAATCGAAGAATACTTTTATAATCGTTCTAATGTAAAGGTTAATTGACTCTTGATTATTATTTTTCTATGTTAAGTTGAAGTTTTCTTTTCTCTTATTGTTTATATTTTTTTTTGTTTTTCAATGCGTTTAGAACTTTCCTTTTTAAAAAAAAATCTGGGGCGCTACCCCCGAATCCCACCACTAATTGTGTACCCACAAATCTAAAATCCTGAATAGAAGAAATGGGACTAGACCGTATATTCAATGATGATTAAGTGATGTGATTAGAGAAAGGGTTAAGGGGCAATTTGACCAACCAACTATTGGCTCAGGAGCACCCAGCACAAAAAACTATTAAGCGTACCAAAAATACCAACAAACTTTTAAAAAGGAGCGTCCAGCACAACGCTGTTAACAAAAAGTTAACCTCCGTTATCTAATGTGCAGATTGGCCAACGAACTTTTACTCCAGGAGCGCCCAACACAAAATTCTAAATTTTACTAAATTAAATTCTTTTTTTTCTCAATTGTCATTATTCAAAACTACTTGTATAGATATCTATGGATAAAAATTATTCATTCTTTAATTTTGTTAAAATTATAATTTGCTAAAATAAACAAAAGTTTTAATTAAAAATATAATTATATGATTTAAATATTAAACAAAAAATTATATGATTTATTTTTATAATAAAAATCGCATAATTTTTTTTAAAAATAAAATAATAATTTTTATGAGAAAATGAATTTTTTACTCTAATTCTCTCATATCATTTATCATACATTCTTTTTGAAAAAGAATTTGATTAATAAGTGCACTTTTACATATTTTACTCTAATTCTCTCATATCATTTATCATACATTCTTTTTAAAATAAATCATATAATTTTTTGTTTAACATATATAATAAATTATAAAACACCTTGAGTTTTATTTAAATAATAAAATTATATTTTTAATTAAAAAATTTGTTTATTTTAGCAAATTATAATTTTGACAAAATTAAAGAATGAATAATTTTTGTCCATAGATATCTATACAAGTAGTTTTGAATAATGACAATTGAGAAAAAAATTATTTAATTCAGTAAAATTTAGAATTTTGTGTTGGGCGCTCGTGGAGTAAGAGTTTGTTGGCCAATCTGCACCTTCGATAACGGAGATTAACTTTTTGTTAACGGTGTTAACGGCGTTGTGCTGGGCGCTCCTTTTTAAAAGTTTGTTGGTATTTTTGGTACGCTTAATAGTTTTTTATGCTGGGTGCTCCTGAGCCAATAGTTAGTTGGCCAAATTGCCCCTTAACCCTTAGAAAAAATAGGTATACATTTTTGCAGCAAAAAAAAAAACTTAGTGTTGACCGTTTTTAAAGGTAAAGTACATATATATTTTTCCACATTTATCATTATTTTTAATTCAATTTTCTTCCTACCGTAACTTTTCCCTGTGATTATGAATGTTTTTACTTTCGTTATAATAAAATAACTTTATTTATCTGAATAATATTTTATTAAAACATATGTATTCATCCAATAACGACATGATATTTTTTAATTTTATTTGATATATATATATATATATAGATAGATAGAGTACGTATTTGTACAGGTGGGCTTTGTGAGGGGAGGGGTTTAAATTAAAACACACATTACAGCTGCTGAAGCCGTACCTGAAAGAGATAAGATCAGAACGCCGAATGTGGGTACTTGGCATATTCTAAGGGGTTATTAACTCTGATGGGACCCACCTGCCAATCGTAAGACAAAAATCATTGTACTTATCGGTGTCTCCTGTGTCCCTATAAATACCGACCCCACCCTGACCTTCAACGTGAATCAGATATAGCCACTGTGGAAAACTGTTCCTTATACTTTAAAATTTACCTTGAACATTAGGATTTGGATTTGGTCCTTTGTATCGGACGGTCTGCTGCGGTATTTTGCACTTAATAATTTACTGCATGTGGTATTAATTTGTTAGGCAAAAAACGCAGCGGACGGTCCGATGCAAATGACCAAAGCCAGATCCTGAACACTATACTTAGTGACTTAGCCACAATAATTTTGTCAAATATATATGGTGCAACCGTAACTTTTTCTATGTGTGTGTTTGTTATTATTATTTTTGGGACAAAAACTGTAATCCATTCAATCAAAAGGAAAATACTCTTCTGGTCTTAATTGTACGACGTAACTTGTAATGTCATTTATATGATAAACTAAGTTATACATTTAGAACCAAAAATAGTATAATAAGAAGGTCCTTATTTTCAGTGGCGGAGCCACACTGGTGTCTATGTGGGCAAGTGCAGACAAAAACTTTTGAAAATATATATGTATTGTGTAGGAATTATGTTACAACTCACGAAGTGGTAAAATGGTTATTACTTTGGTCTTTCATACTAAGGTCTCTGTTTCGAAACTTAGCTCAGGCAATTGTCTTCATTTTTTTTTTGGCATAAATTCTCTGCGTTTTGCCAGTTAACAATTGAATCTCTAGGTTCATTTTGGTTTTCAGCTTCCACCCTCCTTCCCTTCCCTGTTTCATACCAATCAACATCAAAGTTAGGTTTCACTGCACTTCTCTTCCCTATTTCATACTTAGGTTCGAACCTAGGGTATAATTTCATACCCCAGTTCATTTTGGTTCTTGGCTCAATTGATCCTCGCTTTTCCCTTCAAGAACCCTCGCGTTTCGGTTTGCCTCCATCCTTGGGCTTTGGTTAGCTAATCCGTTCGATATTTTTCTTCTGAGAAGGCAAAGGCTAAATCAAAAGTATTTGAAGTCCAAGATATGGCGCACACTCGTTCTCTACTCGATTTGATCCTTGAAATCCTCAAACAGACACTGTATTCGTAACTTTGTGAACCTTCTCGAGCTTCGATAGCGAATGTTGTTGTTGTTGTTGAACCGTTTTGAATTAATTTGAATAGGGATAGTGACCTGCAATTCGGTTAACTGAAAGGCTTTCCAGATAATCGAAGCATGTCAGAATTCTAAGGCTCGCAACTTACAATCTCTCGAGATCAAGGTGAGATCCTGTAGCACTAATATTAACTTTCTCAGTACGCTACATAGGTTATTTTATTTATTCCAAACCTGTAGAAAACATTCGTAAACAAGTTTGACATCTTTCTTAGAGCTGTCAAACTTGTGGAAACATATGGTCTATTAATGTAGAAATATTAAAAATATATATCATACTTTCTTCCTGCACTATGATTGTAACTTTTATATGGAATATGGATGATCTTGATTAATGTTTTTGGTTCCTCCTACCATGTTTGATTAATAATGTTCTTTGCTTGTTTGTTTCTCGGAGCCATATTTGTTTGTCTCGTTAATCAGGCTTTCTAATTAATCAGTGCATTATGCTTGCTCAAACTTTTGACCTTCTGATTAATATCTTTCAATTTCTATACTAGAGTGTATCACTAGATCTGTTTAGCACGTTGCTTACTTAGCTTTTTTCATTTCGTTGAAGTTGAGAGTGGTATAATTCATTTTCCGATTTTAGCTTCTCATTTAGAAATAAGACGCTGATTGATTATTGCTGATATTTAGTTAATAAAGGGATTTCTCTCTTGCCGGAAAGTGCCATGTGGGATCAGTTTCTATGAAGTTTTTGTGATACATAGCCTGATAAAGACCTTACAGCCAATAAACCCCTTGCCTTCTCATTTATTTTGTTGCTGTAAACAAGAAACTAATGAATAAAGTAAGGAACAATCTTTGGGTTTGATGAATTTATGTTGGTCATGGGATAGTTAGCTGGCATTCAATGAATTGGATAGTTGTTATGGTTTATGATATGTAGGTCATAGATTCAAAATAAACATGTATTATTACATTGATTAAGGGTTTGTTTGGGACTTCTTTGGATGAAGTAGGTAGGTAATAAGCAGGCTGAGGTTCTATAGGAGGAGGATTTGTTGGCTCATGTCATAAGTTGTGACATTGATTAAGGACCTGAAATTATGGGCCAATGTAACTTGAAGATCATATTGTTGAAACATCCTTATTAGTTTCTTCTACTGCTTTTAGAATTCTTCAATTTACTGAAATTGGCAGCTAAGAATTTGGGCAAGCCTTTCATTCTATGACCTTGTTAATAAAATGCTTTCAGGAGATGAAGTGGAACCAAATGCTCTTAAGGAAAATGCCAAAGTAATGGGGGAAAAGAGAAAGCATGCTGATTAACTTCTCTTTTTCATATGATTTATTCACCCTCCTCACTAAGAGATCTTAGTTTGAATATCTTGTATTGATTTTGATTTTGTGCTCTCCTTTTGATTTTTGTGTTTGTTAGTTTAAATTGTGTTTATTGCTGAATGAACTAGAGAACTTAGAAATGTGTTTTCTTTCTTTCTTACTTCAAATAAAGATACATGAGAAGACAGGAAGAATGTGAACCCGGTGAATTGATGCTCTTCTTAATTCTATGTGTTGTTACAATTTTTTTTTTCACCCATCAAAAACTTGGTTGGTTGTTTAATGTCTTTATGTGCATATTCCATTGTTCCTTGATTGTTTTCCATTTTTGGTCCATTGCATGAGGACTTAATATGTTTACTTTCTTTTCATCATGTGTTTTTTAACTTCATTTCTCCTTTAAAAAAAAATTTCGGGGGCAGCCCCCAAATCCCACCACTAATTGTGCACCCACAAACTTTAAATCCTGACTCCGCCACTGCTTATTTCCCCTTATCAACCACAACCACCTCTTAATAGGTAGTGGTTGATAAGAATACAAACAGTGGTTTTTTTATAGAAATCTTAGCACTATAGTCGTCAAGAGCAAACATTGGTTTTTAAAGGAATTGTTGCTATCACGTGAGTAATCGGATTAATGGCTTCAATACACATGGAATAAATTGCACTATTTTATGGTCATAATATATCAAAAATTTATTTATTTTATGTATAATATAATGACCGAAGAAAAAAGAAAAGAATACTTGATTCTAGGAAGTTAGGGCATTAGAGAGAGGCATATGGTATGTTGTATTTATTTCTTTGGTTTGTTGAAATGTTGTTGATTAGTTTTCACAATGTTAATTCTGAGATATTTTATTATAGGAATCCGGCAATCTTTTTTACAAGAAAGGTCTATATCTCAAATTATCAACATTTATACTGAGAGTAGAGTAGGTAATGCCATGTAAAATAAAATAAGCCTTTATTAGCCTATATGGTACGTAGCTGAGTTATTCAAGAAGTTTTGAGCAATTTTAATGTTGAAATAATTGTGTCAAGTTTTCATAAATTCAATATATAAAAATTGTAAATAGACATGTTCAGGTGAAACTAACTTCACAGTATTTTAAAATCAGCCTCCCAATTTATCACAGTTACATTCTTATGTATCAATCTCTCGTGTCTGGATATTAATTAGCTAGCTTACCTTGATAAACTTTGTTTTATGCTCCCGGCATTCCTTAGCAGCCACAATCATGCACGGGCGTTTTGGTCATTTAGCTTTTCTTGAGAACTTTAACCCTTTGCTGGTATATTTTAAGAGTTGACGAAGCGTTGAGAAGATGAGCTCTATTTCATTGTCATCTAGTGTGATTCTCCCACCCACGCGCATCTTGTTGCACCCTACACATAACGAACATGATAATAATACAAGAAATGGGACTTGTACGTATATTCAATGATGATTAAGTGATGTGATTAGTGGAAATAGGATTCCTGGAAAAGAGAGGGATTTGTACAAAAAGGGTGAAATGAAGTTTAGGGATCTGATGGAGGGACGACAGTCGACAGTGACTATACGTGAGAGGAGAGTGGGGGTTCTGTTCCCTTCTGAGCTTCAATTTGGATGCTTTATGCTTTTATGAATCATTCCTCTCTATCTTTCATTCCAACCAATGTCCCTCTGCTTAGGAGTTTTATGTCATTATACTCTCCTCTTCATCTGTCCCCTTTAACAGTGTTTCCAGGAAGGTTTTAGGATGTTGCCAAGAATATTGACTTCAAACATTTAAAAGAAGACTCGGGGAAAAAAGCAAGCCAACCTTAGAATATTTATAATTCGCATTCATTGTCCATCTTCTTCATTGTCTCACGGTCTCAGTAATCCGCAAACAGCAACTTCCATTGTTGTGAACCAAGCTGCTCTTAATGGAGAACGAGAGTAGGCAGCACTTAACGGAGAGGGAGACTTGGCTCCGTAGTTTTCTAAATCAGTACATTTTCGTGACACCAGTAGGATCTTTCTCTTGCGTCGTCGGCCTGCTTTGTTACGCTCTAAGCTCCTCTTTCAAATCCCTCTTCGGAGAATGGAACCCTACAAAGATCGTCCTCTATATAATTTTCAGTTCTATTATCACCGCCGTCGTACGTCTTCTTCGCACCTAAATGTCCAGAATCAGTCGTCTCCATACTGAAACCTCACGTTAAATTTCTGGTTCTAATGTTCAGTTCACTCTACTCCTTTTTCGCCGAGAGATCCAAGGAAGGAAAGGCAGACACATGGAGCGTGGTTTCGAGTGTTGCATTTGCTTTGACTTTTCTGTGTTTATCGCGGCAAATCAAGCCTGATTTCGACGTTGGTCTGTGCGGTTTTTTCCTTGGACATGTCACTGGACAGTTGATGAAGATCCACCTCATTTTCATTCTCGTGGCTGCTTCTTTCTGTTATCCTCTAGTCGTCCTTGAATCCTATTCAGAGTCGACGTCACGGAATGGAGATTCGAGTGCTCCACTTAACAGCATACGAATTGATTCTCGAAACAGAGAATCGCTTGGAGTGGGCCAAGGCGGCCCCTCCAGTGATCCTGGCAACAAAAGTCTTGAGAAATTGCCCAAAGGCACTTACTTGCGTCATCAATTTCATTATTCCTTTGGCCTCTTTCACTTTCCTCTTTTTTAATTCTTTCTATATACACTGCATTAAAAGAATTAATAGTCTTTAACTTTTTTGAATACGGTGGCAGCCACTGAGCAATTCCTGCCGAATCTACAAGAACTAAAGAGGTCACAGCCGCCTCCGCCGCCTCCTCTTCCGCCTCTGTGGTCACCTCCTCCTCCGCTGACCTTGAGAAGACGCCCGCGACTTGTTCTGCCCGATGGTACTTACTTACCTCCCGATGGTACTTACTTGCCTCATCAATTTCATTATTCATTTGGCCTCTTTCACTTTCCTCTTTTTTAATTCTTTCTATATACTCTGCATCAAGAGAATTAATGGTCTTTAATTTTTTGAATACAGCGGATCTAGGACATCTAAATATTATGCATGATGGGTTGGGGAATTGGATGCATTTTGCGTCCCCTAAGGAGAAGAAGGATGGTTAGGTAATTTCCTAGATCTAGTAACATTTCAAAATTTTAAATTGGTCCCTTTGAAATTATTAAAATTCGACGTATTTATATATGTTTTTACCCATTTAAAAATTCTTTTTCTGTCTTTTTACTCAAAAATAAAGTAATTAAAGGCATAACTGTCTTTTCATCTAAAAAACTTAATTTCAATTTAGTCAACGGTGCAATGAAGATTCAAAATCTTTTGAGTATTAATTGAAGTAAATTAAGTCTCTTTCATGTATTTATTAAAACGAAAATTGGATTATTATTAAGAATATAAAATTTTCACCTTATAAAGTCCTACCTTTATTCAAAGAGCTACTTTTACAAACGAAGCTAGTCATTCATAATGTAACGAACCAATGTTTAAATTCTACTTAAAAGAAGTGTCCACATTTAATACTTAACCGTGCGTTGAATATGATTGCTTCAAATAAAAAGATATCTATACTTATTTAGAGGGGGAAGCTACTTTTGATAGTAAGATGCCTACAAGTACATCACTGCAAAACATTCCAGGAACAAATAATATAACATTGCTGGATCCATCCATATAGTTTGGGATGACAGCCCCTTCCCAGCTTTTGCCATAAAATCTGCACATTTGAATGTTTTTGTAACAACATTACTAACAGTCATCTTCCCTTCTATTTTGAATGGGTGGATATAATGAAACTCATGAATGGTGAAATTTGCAGGTTCTGGGTATTTTGTTCACACCAATATGTCCATATTCACTATCATTTAGGCCATTGATATTGCCAGGGCATATGAGTGTGAGGGTGGAGATACCCGCAAACACAAGAAGCCCATCATGGGCGGGATGCATTTGTGTGTAGTAAAATTGCAATTGAAAACTTCGTGTGTTACAGAAATGGTTGGCACATAGACTCAGCTATGGTTGAGAATGATCAATAAATGAGACTTACTATGTAAATTTGTATTTTTCTAATTTCCCCATTCTTGAATGGACACTTTTTTTTTTCTTTTTCTTTTTTCTTTTTAGATTTACAATTTAAGAATCACTCATCGAGTTTCAGGCATCTCCAAGCCAAAAGGTCACGTTGAATTTTTGTCGATGATCTATTCATGAAAGGAAAGCTAGACACATTTAACTTTGTTTGCGTGGTGCATTTGCTTTGGCTTATCTATATTTATCGCGGCACATCAAGCTTGGATTCCAAGTTGGCCTGTCCATTATTTTCTGGCATGCCTCACATAATTATTTGATTCTATGTTAGTAACATTTTAATATTTTATATTTATAGTATAAAATGGTGTAGTTTTAAATTTTTTGTTTTCTTAAAGTAAATAAATAATGCATAATTTTAAAGTAATTTTTTCTTTAAAAAATCGTTTTAAAAAACTATATCAATATGTTGCTCATTTTATGTAAAAATCTAAGGTTCAGAAGGAAAAAATTAGGGGTCCGGATCCTCTCATTAACATTTTCTCATTGTCCCTCATCGTCTTTAAATCTGGACCATACATTTGATAAAACTACCCATACCAACAATCTCATTAAGTCAAATCAATGGTTTGGATTGGATGATGAGAGATGAGGAGAATGTTTACTAATGAGAGAATCCTCTTCCAAAAATTAGGAGGTTGGGGCATTACAAGGACATTAGAGACCCAAAACCACTCCACAATATTGATTGCCCCTCATGTATTCATTTCTTTGGTTCATGGACACATTGTTGATTAGTTCTTACAGTGTGAATTCTAAAATATTTTTTTTTTTTATGGGAAACTGGCTCTCTTTTTTGACAAGCAAGGTCTGGATCTCGAATTATCAACTTTTATACTAAGAGTAATGTAAATTGTAATGCCAGGTAACATAAGCCTTTATTGGTCCATTTTGTACGTAGCTGGGTTATACAAGAACCTTTGAGCACTTCTAATGTTGAAATAATTGTACAAAGCTTTCATAAATTCAATACATAAAAAGTTTAAATAGGGATGTTCGGTTCGGGTGAAACTAACTTCCACAATATTTTAAAAGCAGCCTCCCAGAGTTTGCAAGTGCTTGCTTCATTTTCTTAGAGACCCATACTTATTTAAACTTGGAGCATTAATTTCTGCTGCAGTTTTATTTATAAATATACCCAATCTTTTAGATTCCTCTTGTTAAATGATCTGCTTTGGATCTAAGTAATCCAAGTTAATGATTATGTCTTTGTCACTTGATTCTTTTGTTGTAACCATTTGTTACATCTTTTCCCCAAATTGAGCACAATGAGCCGATTAAATTGGCTGTCTGTTTTTTTCCCAGAAGATAGTGTTTGTACACTAATTCAGAACCGTGTTATTTGTCAAAGTTGGATTGGGTGTCATGTTGGTTTGATGAGATGAACAGATTCCTCACCCACACAGGCACAGTTCAAACAATATGAGAGTTGAGAGAGAGAGAAAAGAACCTTGTTATTTGGAAAATATTTGAAAATTCGAGCTTGATAATCAATGAGCATTAGTCATGACTACAGAACCCATCCTACGAACAAAGCTCAAAAAGTGACTTCTTTTATTGCGGCTTCTGCCATAAAAGCAACAATTGCAAATACTTGAGTGTTAGAAAGCATCTAACATGATAAAAGCAAAAGTGTCTAAGAATTAAGATGAAATTTTCACCTCCAAATATTTTGCTTGTCTCTACATGTCAGTTTTATGCTCCAAACGTAGGGGTGAAAATAGGTCAGGGGCCTATGACCTGACTTGTTTTAAGCCTGGTCAGGTCTGGCCTGTCAGGCTAAAAGGCTAGACCAAAGCCTGTTTTACATAAACAGGTCAAGCCTAGGCTTGATAATAAGCCTTTTAGGCCTGTCAGACTGGCCTGTTATACTTTATGTAAGGCCTGTTTAAAGTATGCCTGTTTTCGGCCTATTTGAAGTAGGCCTGTTTTAGGTCTATTTTACATTGAGGCCCGTGGCCTGATAGCCTAAATACAAGATTTCAAAAAATACAGGCCTTTTTAACAGACCACAGGCCAGACCAGACCTGTATACAGGTTAGGCTCAGGCCAAAAATTAAGCCTGTAACAGGCCACAGGCCAGGCCACAGGCCAGGCTCAGGCCACTTCCATGCATAACAGGCCTGACCTGTTAAGGGTGAAGCCTTGCCTATTTCCATCCCTATCTAAGCGTTAAGTAGAATGCTAGATTCAGATTTCTAGATGAAGAGAAAGGAATCAAAGGAGTACAATGACATTTCAGACATATGAATTAAGAGGAAAAGGCCTAGGGGAATGGAAAATGAAGCATAAGAGCCGGGATTCTGATTCTCTCATTTACCATTCCGGTCGGTGGTATTCTTTAAATTTGCCCCAAAACTAAATAGTTTTGGGTAAAAAAAAAAAAAGCAATGTAAGTGTTTTTCAACGGCCATTATAGTTTTTTTTCAACGGCATTCAATATTTTAAATTAATTTTTAGTACACTCACCACCTAAAAATGTTTTTTTTAATGACATTCAGTATCTACCACCTAACACCCTTTTTTTTTTTTTTAAAGTAGCACCCAGTACACTTTTGGGTGACACTAAAAAATATTTAAAGATGTTGAGTGTATTAAAAACTAATTTGGGATACTATATGTTACTGGAAAAATTTTCTTGAGTGGTGAATGCTCTCTCTCTCTTAAGTTTTTGACTTCTTTTTACTTTAAAACTTTTTTTTTTTTGGATACAAAAAGTTTTGGAGGGGTTCGGCATCAGTCCCCCACCAAGGCCAGGGCACGGCCCCGGGCTCTATGAGCACTTACTGGGGACTTACGAGATCGCCTACCAAAGGAGTCCCAGCGACGGCAGAGGGGATCGAACCCACGACCCAAGGGCCTAATCCTGGATCCCTTACCATCTAAGCCAACTCACATTGGTTACTTTAAAACTACATAGCCTTTGAATAACAGGAACATATATGACCTTATGGTTGGCACGAAGCTGGCCATAAAATTTTGGGGTCTGCAAGCCCAAAATTTCCTTTAAATAGTGTTTTGAGTGTGAAACCATAATTGAGCCATTCCTACATGTTTGGTTGATTGCACTGATGATTTCTTAAGAAGCATTCATGAGGGCCTTCACTGGAACTTGAGAAAGACGTAGTCTTTTAATTTGATGGCCCTCATAATACTTAACCTTTCTTTCTTTCTTTTTTTGCTTTCTTTTTTGTTTTTTTGTTTTTAAAATCTTTCTATTCTTGGTTTCTTGCGCAATCCATATACAATTGTAGAGATTCTAGTTATAGAGATAAAGTTAGGATGGAGTTGGTGTGAATGTGATTTAAATTGAAAATTTGGCACGCAGTGGCGGAACTATGACCTGGCCGACTGGGGCCTTGGCTCAGATCAGCTGACATCAGCTAACCTTCTAAAATTTATTAGTATGTATATGTATTTATTATATGAATATTAGTTTAGCCAATAATTTAGCCTTAACTAATCTCTTATATTCTCTATAAGGACAATGTTTGGTTCATTACTCATTGGGTTGTAAAAGGAAAGTAAAGTTCTTGTTTGAAATACTTATTGAAAAGGTTAGTATCATCTTATATCTTGTTTTGATTTATAATTGTTGGTTATTATTTATTTTTATTTTTAATATTATGTTATACTATTTAGTAAATATATATTTCAATATGTTTATTTTTTGGCCCAGATTAAAAATATTTTCTGGTTTCACCACTATTGGCGCGTCAGTGTTCATAACATAAATGGTTGGCAAATAGACTCAGATATAGTTGAGAATGATCAATAAACGAGACTTACTATGTAAATTTGCATTTTTCTAATTTCCCAATTCTTAAATAGACACTTTTCTTTGTGAGGAGATTTACAATTAAAGAATTATTCCTCGAGTTTCAGGCACCTCTAAGCTGAAAGGTCACATTGAATTTTCGATTCTAATGCTCACTTCACTCTACTCCTTTTTTTGCCGATGATCGATTCATGAAAGGAAAGCCAGACACATTTAGCATTGTTTGAGTGGTGTGCATTTGCTTTGGCTTCTCTGTCTTTATCGTGGCACATCGAACTTGGATTCCAAGTTGGCCTCTCCAGTTTTTTCTGGCATGCCTCACATAATTATCTGATTCTATGTAAAATGAGTAACATTTTATATTTATAGTATGAAATGGTGTAGTTTTTTTTTTTTTTTTTAAATTCAATAAATAATGCATAATTTAAAAGATTTTTTCTTTAAAAATCATAAAAAAAAATAAAACTACATCAACATGTTACTCATTTTATTTAAAATCTAAGGATCAGAAGGAAAAAATAAGGAGGTTGGGACATTACAAGGACATTAGAGACCACAAACCCAAAACCACTCCACAATATTGATCGACGTCCCTCATGTATACGTTTCTTTGGTTCATTGAAATATTGCTGATTAGTTCTTATAGTTTGAATTCTAAGATATTTTATTATAAGAAACCGGCTCTCTTTTTTTACAAGCAAGGTCTAGATCTAAATCTCAAATTGTCAACTTTTATACTAAGAGTAAATGTAAATTGTAATGCCAGGTAAAATAAACCTTTATTGGTCCATATTGTACGTGGGGTTATACAAGAACCTTTAATTTGAGCAACTCTAATGTTGAAATAATAATTGTGCGAAGTTTTCATAAATTCAATATATAAAAATTTAAATAGGGATGTTCGGTTCCGGTGAAACTAACTTCCATAGTATATATTTTAAAATCAGCCTCCCAGTTTGCAAGTGCTTGCTTCTTTTTCTTGGAGACCCATGCTTATTTAAACTTGGAGCATCTAATAGTCTATTTCTGCTGCAGCTTTATTTTTAAATATACCCAATCTTTCGGATTCCTCTTGTTAAATGTTCTTCTTTGGATCTAAGTGATCCAAGTTGTCAATATCGATTATGTCTTTGTCGCTTAATTGATTCTTTTGTTATAACTATTTGTTACAGCATTTTCCCAAATTGAGCGTACTGATGAGCCGATTAAATTGGATTTTTTTTTTTTTTTCCAGAAGATAGTATTTGTACCCTAATTTTGGAACCTTGTTATTTGTCAAAATGTCAATGTTCGATCGAGTGCCATGTTGGTTTGATGAGATGAACAGATTCCTTACCCACATAGTCACTGTTTGAATGATATGAGAGTTGAGAGAGAGAGAGAGAGAAATATTGTTATTTCGAAAATGTTTGAAAATTAGAGCTTGATAATCAATGAGCATTTAGTCATGACTACAAAGCCCATCTTAGGCACAAAACTCAAATGTGACCCCTTCTACCGCTGCTTCTGCCATAGAAACAAGTGCAAATACTTGAGTGCTAGAAAGCATCTAACATGATAAAAAGCAAAAGTGAGATTTAAGATGAAATTTTCACCTCCACATATTTTGCTTGTCTAAACATGTCAACCGTATACTCCGGGCATTAAGTACAAGGCCCAATTTAGATTTCTAGATGAAGGGAAAGGAATCAAAGGAGTACAATGACGTTTCAACATATGAATTAAGAGCCAATGTGAGTTGGCATAGATGGTAAGGGATCCAGGACTAGGCCCTTGGCTCGTGGGTTCGATCCCCTCTGCCGTCGCTGGGACTCCTTTGGTAGGCGATCTCGTAAGTCCCCATTAAGTGCTCAAAGAGCCCGGGGCCGTGCCCTGGCCTTGGTGGGGGACTGGTGTCGAACCCCTCCAAAACCTTTTCTTATCAAAAAAAAAAAAAAAAAACATATGAATTAAGAGGAAAAGGACTAGGGGAGGGGAAGAGGGAGCATATGATTAATGCAAAAACTTTTGCGGTGTCCAAGCCCAAAATTTCCTATACACAATGTTTTGAGTGTGAAACCATGATTAAGCCATTCAAAAGCGTGAGCTTGAGTGGAAAAGATATTAAAGGTTAATAAAGCGCAAGGTTGTTAGGACCCAAGGTGTTTTGAGGAAGAAGTTGGGATGTTTTGAAGAATATAACATAAACATTTAAAAGAAGACGCGGGAAGAAAGCAAATCAACCTTGGGATGTTATCCTCCCGTCGTCTTTCGATCCTATTCACAGATTGGAGATTTGAGGATGATGCAATCAGAGCACCGTTTGGAATGGGCCAAGATAAGAAGACGTGTGAGAAAATTTTCCGGCCATCCACATGTTTGACTCAATACGATGACAGACGTGGCCGCAGCAGCGAACGACGTCGTTCCGTCTCCAACATGCGCTGGGATTTATTACAGTCCAATTGTTACACACCTACCGGCCTCGCCCTTTCGGGTAGCGGGTAGTGTGATCATTTACTTTTATACAATTCTAAAGTTATTTTTCCCTGGATAATCTACGTTGCACATCAGAGTTTAAGCAACAGAGCACGCATCGGTTTGGACAATAAAATACTGATAAAAATACGAAAAGATAAATTTTCCCCTAGAGGGATCAAAATATACAGTCATTCGGATAATAGTGTCTGACATGACAAAATAAAGTACTACGGTCATCCGGTAACCACAATATATATATCCAAAAGAAAATCATCAACATCCCCCATCCCACTAGCCCTGCTCCGGAGTCTTACCTCTGTCTCCCTGCTCCGCTCTAGATGAGCTGCCAGAGGGCTTAAAAGGGGTTGGGATCCAAAATCGAATCCCAGAGTAACCGTTAATCTCATATAAAATGTATAAACAATGTATGTAAGAAAATCAAGAATTAATACGCAAACCACATAACATTCAGTATCATGCATACAACAAGGCAAACAGCCAATCCGGAACTAGCAGTCCTAATAGCACACAGCACAGACTGCAGCAGTCCTAATAGCACACAGCACAGACTGCAGTGGTCCTAATAGCACACAAAGAGAGCACCACCGGCACCGCACACAAGAAAGCCCTTTACGCACACGGCATGTTCCGGTTTCATAGCATTCGAAATAAATGATAATCAAATGTTTGCAATATATATGGTAAAACATACATACACACGTCGTCGACTACAGATAACAATAACCTTCGCGGTGCAAAATATCACAATAATCCCTAAAATAATAAAATATAAATATAATTAATTCCACCTCAATGAATATTTTCTTTGGTAAATTAAAATAAGCCCAACTAATGTGTGCATACTTACTAAATTCCTTTTCTTATTAAGGAATTTAATTTGGGCCCATATATTCTTAATTTTCGTCCTAAATCTGAAATTTTGCTGAAATAGAAGCCCAACTTCAAAAATTCATAATTAAATCTAGAAAACTTCTTTTGGGTTGATTCCAAAGCCCAAATGACCCTTAATATGTCTATTTTCAACCAGAAATACTAGTTTGGGTCAGACCAAGTCGAAAATTCATCCATAGCCCAAAATACCCCTGCTGTCCGAAATCATGTCCAGAATCAGAGGGTCATTTTCACAAATTAATTTCTCCTAGTACAGAACTTGAAAAATTACATATTATATATCAAAATAATCCTTGAGATGTATAATTTCTCCATGTAAAATTTCATAATTTTAAAAGTCCATTTACTAAGTCAAAATCCATGAAATATTCGACTGGTTCCCAGAAATTCCACAAGTCTGCCACCAACGTTTTTCTTACACTTTCATCTAGGGTTCCAAAATTTTGATCCAAGTTCATCCTTATACCAAATCTCATTTTAAACACTTTAGAGCTATCAAAAACACCAAAATCCAATCCCAAAACACTTGTATATCCAGCTGGACGAAAATTATATTCCAAACACAAATATTCAAGTTTCCATTTTAACATCATAATCTAGTCCATAATCACTTCTAATTTGTTGTTTAATTTGAACCCTTAATCATACACTAACCCCATCTAAGAATTTGGACAGCAACTCCCCATACATTTAGGGTTTCCAACATTTCAAGTATACAAGAAAAACACCACCCCAAATCAATTCACCAACATAAATTCATTCCAAGGAGGTTCAAGAATCACTAACCTTGGCTTGACCTTTGAGGTTCTTGTAATCTCTTCTTCCTTGTATACCAAAATTTTCGACCTCCCCTTCATGAACACCATAAGAATACATATTTTTGGGTCAAGAAGAGTTGCAAAAGGGAGCTTAGAAGAGATGGAAGAGATTACAAGAGATTTATCTATTAGATTCTTGAGTTTTCCCTTCTTATTTTCTCCAAGAAATTTTCATCTCTTCCTCTTCTCCTCCCCTGCGTGCTGGCTGGATCCAAATGGGGAAAAATAGAATGATTTAATGCCAAATAAAGGGTCCATACGGCTGAAAAGAATGAAGGGGAAAAATGACCTCCAACTAGCCCAATATTACCACTATGCCATCTAGTTAAAATCCAACCATTTAGTTGCCATGTGATGGTCATTTTCTTTTGTTTTTTTCCCCCTCTTAGTTTTGGGTCAAAATTTAAGCCTCTCTTAGGATGATTTTAGCCCACTTTGCTAACTTGTAACCCATGCTCATGTACCCATAAATTCTAAATAATTATGGGACATACGGCACAATTTTGTGGAAATTGAAAATTTAACCTTGCTTCAATTTTTCTCTTAATTCCTAATAATACTCATGCAACTTCTTCTCATCCCCTTTTTGGCCGAATTTATTACACATAAACAAGTAATTCCATGACCACATCTTAATCTTATTCTGATTATTTCATGCAACAACCTATATTCATTAACACATAACTGCATAAAAAAAATATCCATATATGCAAATGAATACACATTGAGGCACATGCAAAAGTATGATCCTCTTGAAGATCAACATTTTCATACTCCAGAACATGCTTTGAGTCCGATTGATATTTCTTCAGTTGAGAGACATGAAAAACATCATGCAATTTACTCAGATTCGGTGGCAACTCTAACTGATAAGCCACTGGTCCCCGCTTCTTCAATATTTCAAAGGGACCGATGTATCGAGGGCTCAATTTCTTTCTTTTAATGGCTCTACCCACTCCTGTTACAGGAATTACTTTTAGAAATACATGATCACCCTCATTGAAATGTAGAGGTCTGCTTCTCCTATCTGCGTAACTTTTCTGTCGGCTCTGAGCAGCAAGGAGCCTCTTTTTGATTAGACTGATATGCTTGGAAGTTTCATCTACCATTTCCGGCCCGAACAATTCACGCTCAGATAATTCTGTCCAACAAAGAGGTGATCGACATTTTCGACCGTATAGAGCTTCATAAGGAGCCATCTGGATACTAGCATGATAGCTATTATTGTAGGTAAATTCGGCGAGAGGTAGATATTGATCCCAATTTCCTTTGAAGTCCAGTACACATGCACGCAACATGTCTTCCAGTGTCTGGATTGTCCTCTCAGATTGCCCATCGTGCGGGGATGGTAAGCAGTACTAAATTTCAACTTTGTCCCCAATGCTTGATGTAGAGCTTGCCAGAATCGCGACATGAATCGAGGTTCTCGGTCAGAGATAATACTTTTTGGTGTACCATGGAGTCTGATAATTTCACGTATATAAATCTCTGCCAATTTCTTTGGAGAATAATTGACACTGACAGGAAGAAAATGTGCAGACTTAGTGAGTCGATCAACGATTACCCAGATTGCATCATGGTGCCTAATCTTGGGTAGACCCACTACTAGATCCATTGTCACGTTCTCCCATTTCCACTGGAATCTCTAGACCCTTCAAGAGTCCTCCTGGTCTTTGATGCTCAATTTTTACCTTCTGGCAAGTTAAACATGTTGCCACATAATGAGTTATTTCCTTCTTCATGCCAGGCCACCAAAATTGCAATTTCAGATCTCGATACATTTTGACCACACCAGGATGAATGGTGTATTTACTTTTGTGAGCCTCGTCAAGAATTTTTTGTCTCAAATCATCTTTAGGTGGCACATAAATTCGTTTCTTGTATCGGATCAATCCGCTCGGTGAGATGTCATATTCGTTGTTTCTCCCTCTCAATCTTTCCTCGAATGGACTTAGCTAGATCATCTTCCATCCGAGCTTCTCCTATTTCAACACTCGGACTATTCTCTTCTTGGCTAACAAGGAGACTAGCAATGTAGGCTTCATGAGATGTATTCCTACTTGTGAAGATCTGATTTGATAAGTTCAAGTCACAGAAATCTTCTAGCAATTTTCGCTCCTTAATCATCATATATGCAACTTGCACCGTTTTTCTGCTCAACGCATCTGCGACAACATTGGCTTTACCCGGATGGTATTTGATTTCTAGATTGTAGTCTTTTAGCAACTCCATCTATCTACGCTGCCTCATATTAAGTTCTTTCTGATCAAATAGATACTTGAGGCTTTTGTGGTCACAGTATAGCTCAACAGTAGCACCATAAAGATAGTGTCGCCATATTTTCAAAGCAAAGACAATAGCCGCAAGCTCCAGATCATGTGTAGGATAATTTAACTCATGAGGCTTCAACTGACGAGAGGCATACGCTACAACTCTGCCCTGCTGCATCAGGACATATCCCAATCCCTATAAACTAGCATCGCTGTAGACCACATAGGTCTGGCTTGGATCTGGGATAATCAACACAGGCGCTGTCGTCAACCTCTCCTTCAGTATCTGGAAGCTCTCCTCACAATGCTCATCCCACACAAATGCCTGGTTCTTTCTTAGGAGCTTCTTCAATGGCAACGCAATCCAGGAAAAATTTTGTATGAATCGGCGGTAATACCCTGCTAGACCGAGAAAACTGCGTATTTCTGTAACAGTCTCAGGCATTTTCCAGCTCAATACTGCTTCCACTTTACTAGGGTCTACTGAAACACCATTTTCAGAAATTACGTGGCTCAGAAATTTAACCTCAGAAAGCCAGAACTCACATTTACTGAGTTTAGCATAGAGTCACTTTTCCCTTAGAATATTCAATACAAGACGTAGATGATTCTCATGTTCCTCCCTACTCTTTGAATAGATCAAGATGTCATCAATGAATACCACTACAAACTGATCTAGATACGGTCAAAAAATTCTGTTCATGTAATCCATGAAGATAGCAGGAGCATTTGTCAAGTCGAACGACATTACTAGAAACTCATAATGCCCATACCTGGTTCTAAAGCGGTCTTCGAATATCCTCGGCTCTAACTCGTAGCTGATGGTACCCCGAACGTAAATCAATCTTTGAAAAGATACACGAACCAGATAATTGATCTAGCAAGTCATCAATTCTAGGGAGAGGATATTTATTTTTCACGGTCACCTTGTTTAGTTCCCGATAATCAATACAGAGTCTCAAACTGCCATCTTTCTTTTTCACAAATAAGACCGGGGCTCCCCAAGGCGAAACACTAGGGCGAATAAACCCCTTTTCAAGTAATTCTTCTATCTGCTTCTTTAACTCAGCCATTTCATTTGGTGCCATGCGATAGGGTGCTTTAGAAATCGGTCCAAGAAGGTTCCGATTCTGCCTGTACTGAGAAGAAAACTACATACCCTTGGCACCCTTGCTTAATACACTGCTCTGCCTCAGTAGTGGTAAGAAAACTAATACTTGCTTTAGCACTGAGGTTTCGTTGTTGATCAGGACAAATAACCTTTCTATTGCCAAAGTGTAGTACCACATTATTAGCCGTCAACCAGTTTAATCCCAAAATTACATCAATATCATGCAACGGTAAACAAATCAAATCCACAGTGGACTCATGTCCGTCCACGATCACAATACAGTTCAGACATACATCATCAGTTTCAGATTTAACTCCCAATGAAGTAGACACAATCAGATCATAAGGCAATTTGTGAACATTCAAATTCATACGTCTGACACAGTCATAAGCTATGAAAGAGTGACTAGCACCAGAATCAAATAAGGCATGTAATAAACAACCATGTAACGAAATCGTACCTTGTAGCAATTCAGGTGATTTACGAGCATCATCCCGAGTCAAAGCAAATACCCGACCCTGACTCTGGGGTCTCTTCTCAACAATCTGCTGTGGACAGTCACGACTGATATGCCCTGGCTTACGGCAGACATAACAAATGATTCGTCCCTCACAATTAGATCCAGGGTGTGGTTTCCCACATTTATTACAGATCTGAGGCTCAACAGGCCTCCTGAAATTTGACCGACAGATCCAGTTGAAAAGGCTTTTAGAGCCGCCACGATTCTTATTCCATGGCCCTTTTCTTTTACGTGAGGAACTCCCACGAGTAGATTCACTGCGGGTTGAAACATTCCTAGAAGCATGCAATTCATTCAGATTTCTTTCAATAGTACGACATTCCTCAACGACTTGATTAAGTTTACGGAATTGCCGAGCCACTAGTTTTTCTCTGATTTCAAATTTAGATCCACGAATCAATACATCTCGCAAGGTTACCCTCAGCATCTGGATTTCGGTGATAGGCGGAATACTGAGATAGACGGGTAAATCTCGCATAATAATCCTCAAAGGATTTATTAATTCCTTGCTGAATAGTCAAGAATTCAGATTCCTTTGCCATTTGAATTGAGCGAGGGAAGTATTGTTCATTGAATTTTTCTTGAAAGACCTCCCAAGTAAGAGGGATATTACGAGCACGAAGAGTTGTTTCAGTGTTTCTCCACCATCTGTCTGCATCCCCCTCTAATTTATAAATAGCCAACAAAGGCCTTCTATCAACAGGGCATTCTAGAACCTGAAAAATTTTATCCAGACGCAATAACTAATCCTCTGCACCATCAAATCTGCCTCTAAATACCGGAGGTTGATGTTTACAAAACTGCTTAACCCAGTACTGAGGAGTCTCAGCCTCTCTATTGTTGAATGGCTGATGCTGTTGTTCATCATTACTGTTGTTGTTATCAACAGTTTGTTCTTCTTCATGATCTCGAGCTTTCATTTCATTTATCTCAGCTCGCATTTCTTGGATCATATTCCCTTGTTCTCTTATTAGACCCATCATTTCTCGCATCAGATTATTACCTTGAGGGTTTGGTATTTGTGTCTCTGGCTCTCTTCTAGGCCTTCCTGGTCCTTTCCCTCTTGCCATTTTGAAAATTCAGCTTAACATAAACAGAAGAAAATGTCATTTTCACAAAATAATATTAAATTATAACCCTAACCATGAAATGATCAGCAACCCTGCTGATAACTCACATAATACACCATTTCACAACATATCATTGATTCAAGATATCAAAACATTCCTAATTCATATACTGTTCAACATAATTGTACAATCAAGCTACTTCTTACAAGCCTATCATAATATACTACCATACACCGATAATCAGATCAGGATACCAAAATAAGTCTGCAGAGACTGATACATATTATTTTAAAAGACTTCAAACTCCAAATTCGACCCTGGTTCATAACACCACTTCTATATTCTCCTAGCTGCGCTCCTTCTACCATAGTACTTCCCAAATCTCACACTTATCTTCTTTCTACTACAATTAACCACCAGTATGTCAGTCTCATTTTTATTTATCAGTATCGTCCAAACCTGGCTCTGATACCACAATTGTTACACACCTACCGGCCTCGCCCTTTCGGGTAGCGGGTAGTGTGATCCTTTACTTTTATACAATTCTAAAGTTATTTTTCCCTGGATAATCTACGTTGCACATCAGAGTTTAAGCAACAGAGCACGCATCGGTTTGGACAATAAAATACTGATAAAAATACAAAAAGATAAATTTTCCCCTAGAGGGATCAAAATATACAGTCATTCGGATAATAGTGTCTGACATGCCAAAATAAAGTACTCCGATCATCCGGTAACCACAATATATATATCCAAAAGAAAATCATCAACATCCACCATCCCACTAGCCCTGCTCCGGAGTCTTACCTCTGTCTCCCTGCTCCGCTCTAGATGAGCTGCCAGAGGGCTTAAAAGGGGCTGGGATCCAAAATCGAATCCCAGAGTAACCGTTAATCTCATATAAAATGTATAAACAATGTATGTAAGAAAATCAAGAATTAATACGCAAACCACATAACATTCAGTATCATGCATACAACAAGGCACACAGCCAATCCGGAACTAGCAGTCCTAATAGCACACAGCACAGACTGCAGCAGTCCTAATAGCACACAGCACAGGCTGCAGTGGTCCTAATAGCACACAGCACAGACCACCGGGCACCGCACACAGCATGTTCCGGTTTCATAGCATTCAGAAATAAATGATAATCAAATGTTTGCAATATATATGGTAAAACATACATACACACGTCGCACAGAGTATATGAGGATTAAGGTTACTACCCGACGATCGACTACGATAACAATAACCTTCGCGGTGCAAAATATCACAATAATCCCTAAAATAATAAAATATAAATATAATTAATTCCACCTCAATGAATATTTTCTTTGGTAAATTAAAATAAGCCCAACTAATGTGTGCATACTTACTAAATTCCTTTTCTTATTAAGGAATTTAATTTGGGCCCATATATTCTTAATTTTCGTCCTAAATCTGAAATTTTGCTGAAATAGAAGCCCAACTTCAAAAATTCATAATTAAATCTAGAAAACTTCTTTTGGGTTGATTCCAAAGCCCAAATGACCCTTAATATGTCTATTTTCAACCAGAAATACTAGTTTGGGTCAGACCAAGTCGAAAATTCATCCATAGCCCAAAATACCCCTGCTGTCCGAAATCATGTCCAGAATCAGAGGGTCATTTTCACAAATTAATTTCTCCTAGTACAGAACTTGAAAAATTACATATTATATATCAAAATAATCCTTGAGATGTATAATTTCTCCATGTAAAATTTCATAATTTTAAAAGTCCATTTACTAAGTCAAAATCCATGAAATATTCGACTGGTTCCCAGAAATTCCACAAGTCTGCCACCAACGTTTTTCTTACACTTTCATCTAGGGTTCCAAAATTTTGATCCAAGTTCATCCTTATACCAAATCTCATTTTAAACACTTTAGAGCTATCAAAAACACCAAAATCCAATCCCAAAACACTTGTATATCCAGCTGGACGAAAATTATATTCCAAACACAAATATTCAAGTTTCCATTTTAACATCATAATCTAGTCCATAATCACTTCTAATTTGTTGTTTAATTTGAACCCTTAATCATACACTAACCCCATCTAAGAATTTGGACAGCAACTCCCCATACATTTAGGGTTTCCAACATTTCAAGTATACAAGAAAAACACCACCCCAAATCAATTCACCAACATAAATTCATTCCAAGGAGGTTCAAGAATCACTAACCTTGGCTTGACCTTTGAGGTTCTTGTAATCTCTTCTTCCTTGTATACCAAAATTTTCGACCTCCCCTTCATGAACACCATAAGAATACATATTTTTGGGTCAAGAAGAGTTGCAAAAGGGAGCTTAGAAGAGATGGAAGAGATTACAAGAGATTTATCTATTAGATTCTTGAGTTTTCCCTTCTTATTTTCTCCAAGAAATTTTCATCTCTTCCTCTTCTCCTCCCCTGCGTGCTGGCTGGATCCAAATGGGGAAAATAGAATGATTTAATGCCAAATAAAGGGTCCATACGGCTGAAAAGAATGAAGGGGAAAAATGACCTCCAACTAGCCCAATATTACCACTATGCCATCTAGTTAAAATCCAACCATTTAGTTGCCATGTGATGGTCATTTTCTTTTGTTTTCCCCCCTCTTAGTTTTGGGCCAAAATTTAAACCTCTCTTAGGATGATTTTAGCCCACTTTGCTAACTTGTAACCGATGCTCATGTACCCATAAATTCTAAATAATTATGGGACATACGGTACAATTTTGTGGAAATTGAAAATTTAACCTTGCTTCAATTTTTCTCTTAATTCCTAATAATACTCATGTAACTTCTTCTCATCCCCTTTTTGGCCGAATTTATTACACATAAACAAGTAATTCCACGACCACATCTTAATCTTATTCTAATTATTTCACGCAACAATCTATATTCATTAACACATAACTTCATAAAAAAAATATCCATATATGCAAATGAATACACATTGAGGCACATGAAAAATGGGGATGTTACACCAATCAATCCCGTAGCAATAATAAGCCCGGCAAAGCCTCCTCCAAAGATCCTCTTCTCGCTCGTCGCTGTGCCAATTGCGACACAACTTTGGAGAAATGACCCCAGAGGTCCAAAGGCGCTTGCCCCATCAATTTCATTATTCCTTTCGGCTCTTTCACTTTCCTTTTTTTTTTTTTTAAATTCTCTGCATTTAAATAATTAACGGTCTTTAATTTTTTGAGTGGCAATGGCAGTCATTATATTGTGCAATGCCAGTGGAATCAGATACAAGAAGGAAAGAGGGGTCACCGCCATGGCTTCACATTGGGTAAAAATACCACTTAAGGGTAATTAGGTAATTTCAAAAATTTGGTAACATTTCAAAATTCTAAATCATTAGTCACTTTCAAAATATTGAAATTTAACATACTTATTTGTCTTTTATAAATTTTTGGAGTCTTTTTCTCAAAAAATAAAGTAATGGCATCATTGTTTTTTTACCCATAAAACTTTAATTTCAATTTAACCTAAGGCAGTAGTGAATATTCAAAATATTTTGGGGTTAATTGAAATTAATTCTCTTTTATGTATTTATTAAAATGAAAATTAGATTATTATTAAGAAAACAAAGTTTTCAAATTTACTTGTTTGGAAACCATAAAACCACAATTTCATAAGCTCTTTCCTGCAAGTACAGATAAAATTCTTCTTACATACTTACCTTGTAAATCTTAAAAGCTATTCTCTAAAAGCTAATCTAAACATATACTAAGTATAAGAAAAAGGGACCAAAATACATGTTCTGCCTTTGTTCAAAATGCTATTTTTACAAACTGGAGTTGGGTCTAGTCAAAGAGGTTAGTCTCTCATAACGTGGCGAACTAATGTTCGAATCCTAGATAAGAGAGGTGTTCATATTTAGTGTTCGACAATGCCTCAAATAGGATTGTCTCTAATAGAAAGATATTTATTCTTTTTTTTTTTTAAAAAAAGCTACTCCCTCCGGTCCTAATTGTAAAACCTAATTGACTTTTTTGGAGAGATTAAGGAAGCTAATTAAATTAACTTAGAATATTTTTATTTTTATTTTTTCTTCAAATTAAATAGTTTGACTAATAAGCTAATATATAATCTAAGAAAACACAACATATGAATTGATTAAGTAACTTATTTAGCTTCTTTAATCTCTGCAAAAAAAGTCAACTAGGTCTTATAATTAGGACTGAAGGTAGTACTTTTGATGGAGTAACTTGACTGCAAGTACATCAATGTATAACATTTTTTGTGTGGTCAAACATCAATGCATAACACTGGATAAAGAAACAATATAATAAGTTGTAAAACAGCCTGAAAATGAGGTTTTTTGTCCTCTAATCCTTAAATGAGTTGAGTGTTTGTATGCAGAGAGAATAAGAGCAGGAAATACTTTTCGAGTAGGAAATACTAACCTTACGTGTGAGATACCACGCCAAATACCTTTAAAAATCATTTCTGACCTACTTATGCACTGTTTATAGCGATTGAAGCTTCTGCTTTTGTTTTTTCAGCTATCGTCAGCTTTGCATAGTATCTATTTAGATACACTCGAATGACCCCTTTGATCCCCTTATCATACCATTTGATCCCTTTATCGACAAAAAATTTGTAATAAAAAAATGTATCATGGAGGGTTTTACCATGAATGACTTATTACCACCCCCTTTCGGGCATGGATCAAGGGTAGTTTTTTTTTTACTTGACAAAAGGGCATGCTGGATCCTGCATGTATATATATACAGATAGAAAAATAGACCCATAGCGGATATCTTTCCTATCTATAGGAAGGGTATCAACTCATATGGTCATGTTCTATTCGGTGGAATAACGATAAAATAGAAATCATCTTTTGGAGAGATGGCTGAGTGGTTGATAGCTCCGGTCTTGAAAACCGGTATAGTTCAAAACAAAGAACTATCGAGGGTTCAAATCCCTCTCTCTCCTTTTGCTCGGTGTTGATTTTCTAAAAGGGAATGGCTCGGCTAAGTGGTGGTATAGCCGAGCCCGAAAACAAAAAGATTAGATATAAATGAGTTGAAAAGAGAGGAAAAGGGAATACTTTTTTAATATGACCTGCTCCACTCAACCCAATATCTATGCTATGGTGAAATCAAAATTATTCCTATTTCAAGCATTGGATCTCATGTCTCCGAGCTCTTCCCGCGTGCCATAAATGACCTACGAAAAGGAAGAATCCTAGAACAAAATGAGAGGTAGCTAACCAACTTCTAGGAGATACATAATTGACAGCATTGATCTCTGTAGCTACGCCACCCACGGAATTTAAATAACCTAAAGGAGCATGAGTCATATATTCCGCGGAGCAACGTTCTTGCCAAGGCTGTATGTCTTTTTTCAGTCTACTCAAGTCCAAACCATTGGGACCCTTAGAGGTTCTAACCAGGGAGCACGTAGGTCCCAAAAACGCATATTTTACCTGAGTCGGACATGAGAGTAAGTTGGATAAAGTTGACATTATGGTATTAGAAAATACAGTCACCTACAAAAATTTTAAACATTATGCCTGAGCACATTCCAAACTTAATGCCCTCCTTCATCAATCAGACTCATATAGCGTAGGTAAGAAGAAATATGCACACTTTTGCTAAAAAGGCAACTTCATCAACATTACAAACCAGTAATATCGATCAGTGTAAAATTCGTAAGAGTATTCGTGACTCTTATCAGTATAGGATAAATAATAATATGGCATTAAGATTCCAGTTATCCATCAATATTGATCATAATCCTTGGAAGATCCTAATGAGATAATGTAGTAGATGAATATATAGGATGCGCAAACCAGTATTATATTAGATTAAATTTATGATTGCTCTGGATATTGTGGAAGAGCTATCCTTTGACTAATACATGGGTCATCCTGGATTTGGGATTTGTAAAAAGTAAGTTGAACAATGATCAAGAAAACGAAAATGAAGGGGCTGAAATTGATAAAAAAAGAAAAGACTCTCCAATGGAAGGAAAGAGCAGATGAAAATTAGATGAATTTATGTAGATGGATCCATTTCATCCTCTCCTTCAGTAATTACATCATGGGACTCAGGATCAAAGAAAGCGATCCATCACCACATACATCAATTACAAACCTGGCCTTTGGTCAAAGGGGACAACATCGACTAGAATTGCAAACCGAGGGGCGGCCATGCAATATTAACTTCTTTCTTGGTCATTATTCTGGCTACTGTAACGGTTAGAATGTCATTGTAATTCTGTCTTAATGTTTAAAAAAACAAAATCATTTTATACACTTGATAAAACTTAATGGCTTTCACTTTGACGTTCTCTTTGGACATGCTGCACCGTCCTGATGCAATCAGTATGAGGGACTCAATGTCATAGATGCTTTGCATAGTTTTGCAACCTGTTTCTGACATCTTATATGTTAATATTGGATAATGAGCTTTAATTTTAATGCTTGCAGATGAGGAAACTTCGCGGCTGCACTCAAAAGTTGACATTGTGATAACACTCGGTGGAGATGGCACTGTGCTATGGGTGTGTTCACTCAATTTTTATTTACTTGTTAGGGCCTATATGAATACCTCCATTCTCAATTTTGAAAGATAAAACTTTAATTTCCTAGAAAACTATCAAAACATCTTACTTGTCAAAATCAATTATGAACTCAAAACCAAACACCTCCACACATGCCAAAATCATTTATGAATCTAAAACCATGGTCATCTAACAAGTTACTAAACACCCCTTAGTCTATATGAAGTTTTTATTTAGCATCTAACCATACTGAAAGTTTTCTCTGCTTTGTTCTAAGTGGATGAACAATTAACCTTCTGGTCTAAATAATTCAAAGGCTTTTTTGCTTCTATGTGATGCTTCCAACTATTGTAAATGAAGTGAGAAACTAATACAAAATATTTCGAGTACCAAAATCTCTTCTTATCGTCCCATTCCTATTCCAAGTTCAGAGAGAGTTTCAAACACCAATTAGATCTATTGGCCTCCTTTTCATTCGACTGTGAGAAAAATATTACATAAAAATATTTTTCATTCGTTAGACATGAATGTTTCCAACCATTGAACCCTCTGTTCTAAATAGGCACAAATGATGCATTCCTCCAAATGAACCATTAAGCCATATGCTCCAAATGGGCAAAATGATTTCTTGTCACCGTCGTCATACTTGTTCCCTACTATATTTTAGTTCTGTTTCTAGTTGGTATTGAATTGCAAGTGCCATAGTGTCTGATTATTGCCCCACACCTTTTATGGTCATACTCTGCCTCTCTTTTACTGTTTGAGATGTGGAGTCCTTGGCTGGAATTTATTCAAACAACCAAAATGGTTCCATCAACCTCTACTTACTGCTTGGATAATAGAACCTACTTCCCAACTAACAAGCTATCAGTTACCATTCATCTTGTATCAATAATTGACATACCAAAGGGAAGTCCTTCCAATTTTCTGTTTTTTTCCTTGCACTTATGCCTGAAGAACATATTTTCAAATGTTGCTCAATTTTAATTAACATTGATATTTCTTGGAGCTACATCTAGTGTGAAGGATTCTATGCAATATATAGCATAAATATCTGGAGGAATGTCTTGTTAAATATCTACAGAATGGCATCGACATTTTGTAATACAACGTCCTCTGCCCCTCACTGAAGGTCCTTAAATCCATCGAAGTGGCCTAATTTTTGTTATATTAGGAAAGAGAGAGAGAGATTGTAAGGTGTAAAAATGAGACAAGTCTTACATAGTTACATTCTTGTATATCATTCTCTCTGGCCTGGGTATTAGCTAGCTTACTTATTTTGAAACTTCATAAGCATTGCTGTATAATCCCTCCATTCTAGTATAAGAGCTAAATTATTAATTCACGGAATTTAAGAAAATTAGTTAAGTTAGTTATCTGTAACAAACATATATTAGTTTTACTAAAATACCATTTTTAATCATGTGCATTGTAACTCTTCATTCAAAGTAAAAATTCACTCACTATGTGCAATCAATAAGGATATTTTGGGGTAAAAATTATAAATATGGGAGGCAAAGTTTTATAACTAAAACTAAAATAAACCCATTGTCTAGCTCTTATATTTAAAATGAGAGGTAGTATTAATTTCTCTTGGAATGTATGAATGCATGGATGTTTCTGTAACAGCATCACGAACAGCTACCTTCCCAATTTTGAATGGGATGATATAATGAAACTCTTGAATGGTGAAATTTGTAGGTTCCGGGGATTTTGTTCACACCAATATGTCCACATTCACTATCATTTAGACCATTGATATTGCTAGAGCATGGAGTGTGAGGGTGGAAAATACCTGCAAACACAAGAAGCCCAGCATGGCACCATGGCCTATTCCTATTGCTTGTTTGGTTGATTGTATAGATGATTTCTTAAGAAGCATTCATTAGGGCCTTCACTGGAACTTGAGAAAGACGCAGCCTTTTGATGGCCCTCATGATACTTAACCTTTCGTTCCTTTTCTCTCTTTACTTTCTTTTCATTCTTGTATACATTGCTGTGCCTTGTTTTCTTGCGAAGTCAATATGCAAGTGTAGAGATTCTAGTTATCAAAGATAAAGTTAGAACGGAGCCGGGTGGGAATGTGATAAAAATTCAAACCTTGTGTGTGTGAGAGAGAGAAAGTTGGAAATTAAGCTATGGTAGAGAATGATAAACATATATGTGTGTTTATTTATTTATTTATTTTTGGAACAAAAACTGTAATCCATTAAATCACAAGGAAAATACTCTTCCAGTCCTAATTGTAGGGCCTAATTTGTAATGTCATTTACACGACAAACTAAATCCTACATTTAGGATCAGAAGTAATATAACAAGAAAGTCTTTATTTTCCCTTATCAACCACATCCACCTCTTAATAGGCGGAGGTTGATAAGAATACAAATATTGGTTTTCATAGAAATCTTAGCACCATAGTCGGCAAGAACAAACATTGGTTTTTAAAGGAACGGTTGCTATCACAAACCTGGTTAATGAGATTGATGGCTTCAATACACTTGGAATAAACTGCACTATTTTATGGTCATAATTATCAAAATGTTATTCATTTTATGTAGAATATAATAATCACAAAAAAAAAAAAATACTCATATTTAGGAGGTTAGGGTATTAGAGAGAGGCAGAAGGTCTGTTGTATTCATTTCCTTGGTTCATTAAAATGTTGTTGATTAGTTTTTACAGTGTCAAGTTTGAGACATTTTCTCATAGGAATCCGGCTCTCTTGTTTATTGAAATAATGGTGCAAAGTTTTCATAAATTCAATATATAAAAATTTTAAATAGGGATGTTCAGTTCGGATGAAACTAACTTCCACAGTATTTTATAATCAGCCTCCTAGTTTGCAAGTGCTTGCTTCATTTTCTTAGAGACCCAAGCTTATTTTAACTTGGAGCATTTAGCTAGTAGTCTAATTTCTATTGCAGTTTTATTTATAAATATTGAATGTTGCTGAAAAATATTTTCCTTTATTACCAAAAAACTACGTAGGTCTAAGGTAAAGGAAGAGAGTAAACTCAAATAGTAAAGGACCGAATACGGATCCACAATATATATTTTTTGCTCAACAGGATCCACAATATGACTTATACCATATGATGGCATTAGTGAGCACATTAAAGAAGGCACATTAAAAAAAAAAAAAAAATTTGCGGTGACTCAGCCAAAAATTTCATATAAGCAATGTTTCAAGTGTGAAACCATCGTTAAGTCATCCAAATGCGCCAACTTTAGTGGAAGAGATTTTAAAGTAAAGGTGGATAAAGTTAACCGTGTAAGGTTGTTAGGATTCATTAGGGTGCTTCCAAGAGGGATTTAGGATGTTGCCAAGAATATTAACTCAATCATTTAAAAGAACACGGGAAAAAAAGCAAGTCAACCTTAGCATATTTACGGTGAATAAAGTTGACCGTGTGGGGACTCAATAAACTAAATTGAAAAGGATATAAGAATATAATATATTATTATATTACATTCTATTATAATTAAACAAGGAATGAGGTAGATCACGTACAGGATGGAATCATAACGCAATTGACATTGGGAAAGATACAAGCAGCGTGGACCCCACACATCAGCAATTACCATGGGATTTAATTGGTTGAAAGGATATTGTTTAGATAGAATAGATGTTATTTTGGATCAGAGATGCAATCACGTGGCCCAACAAGCATAACCTAAGCTATATATATATGTGAAGACGCCAGGAAGAAGGAGAGAACGAAAAAAGACGCACAGCGAGAATAATCAAATTGCAATTGAGCATCGGAGATTAATAAAGAGAGCAGCAAGAATTTCCACCTTCTTTTATTTTGTTAACCTAGCCATGTCGCTAGTTTCCTTGAAGTAGTTATGGCGATGATGAACCCATGTGAATTTAAAGTATTTATTTGGATTCTTATTTGATTATTGTTTTCTTGACTGAATGGATTACATGTCTTAACGCTTTCTTAAAAAAGTGATCGCTTTTTAGATCGTTTATAGGTTAGTCTATGGCTTGATAGAGATGTTGCAGTACATTTAACTAGAACCATTAATTCATCGTAGAATTGAATGACCAAGACATAGGCTTACGAGTTTATGCGATCGCATAGTGCAGTAAACAAATTGATTTTTCCAAACAATACTAAGACATTAGGTTGTTTTCAAAAATAACGGATTAAGGTAGCATCAAGACATTGGGACTTAGTCTAATTTTAGAGAATTGGTCGTCAGTCGTAGGAATAATAATCAATTAGGGAGCTTAATTCAAATACTTAGAGGAACATAGGGAATTCTATGCCCTAGTCTGCGTTTTTCTTTATTGATCATCTTTTTCTAAACAATCGTTTTGAGATTCTTAATCTTGAATGCTTTTTTTTTATTAAATTCCTTAAAAATTATGTTTGGTTACAAATCAACCCTATTACTCATTGATCCAACTAAAGCTTAAATAACGAATTAGTGGTTGAAATACTATTATCTCGTGGGACGATCTCTTTCTCACATACTTTATTACTTGTAGCGATCGGTGCAGACTGCCATAAATCGCTATCAAGTTTTTTGGCGCCATTCTTGGGAGTAGTTTTATTTCAACACTAAAAGTAGTTATTGAAACTTCTAGATTGAGTTCTTCTTTTTCTTTTGTTATTCTACTCTGTTTATGCGAGGTACCAGACAAAAATTGGCTGCCGGTCGATCACGAAATTGAAAAGACAAACGAGGAGAAATCGGAAACTTGCTAAAAACGAGAGAAAAGGAAAGGCTAGTAGCTCTAGTACCGAGGCCAGGCAGAGTTATAATGGCGAGAAAATGTTATAATATCCTCCTCCACCTCCTCCAAAAAAGACCATGGCGATTACATGACGCTTAATCACTGCCAGGTTTAGCTAACATTGTCAATCTGTAGTGAATGAGAATAATTTTGAAATCAAGCCATCCCTCATAAGCTTGGTTCAACAACGCTCTTTTAGTGGGAGTGATTTAGAGGATCCTAATCGGCATATTGAGACTTTTGCTAAGTAGTTTGTGATACCATCCAAGATGAATGGGGTTTTTGGAGAGGCTATTCGTGTGAGGCTGTTTCCTTTCTCTTTGTGGGGAAAGTGCAGGAGCTTGTCCGTTCTTGTCCTAATGGAAGTCTATCCAAGCAGGACATTATTACGAAAGTTCCTTGAGAAATTTTTTTCCTTCTTCTAAGTATACAAAGCTGCTCTCAGGACATCAATCATCTTTGGAAAAAGCGGTTGCGGGCGGAATTTGCGAGGGAAAAATTTCTCGCACTACAAAAAAACGACAATTAGTAGCGGTTAAAATGACCTATTTGTGCGGTTTTTGCGTGACAAACGACATTTGTAGCGGTTAGAGAACAGCGACAAAATCGCTGTGGCAAGCCGATTTGTAGCGGTTAAAAAAGCCGATACTACATACACATAAACGCTACAACCTCGTTGCGGTTCAAGAAAACCGTCACTAAATCGGCGGGGTGGCGTGTGTTTCGAGACATTAGTCACGGTCAAGTAGCCGTTACAAATCATCTTGTAGCGGTTCGATATGATTTCATAATCGCTACAGAATAATGTGTTGATAATTTTGCCACCATAAATTTTTATTATTTTGAATATTTGTCGCGGTTACTAACCGCTACAAACATTCCGCCATTTTTCGCCAAAAAAATTTGCCGCCATCGAATATTTGTAGCGGTTTACAACCGCTACAAATAGTCCGCCACATGTGCTTTTGAATATTTGTAGCGGTTGCAAACGCTACTATAAACGCTACAATTTTATTTGAAATTGTGTAGCGGTTATTACAAGCACTTCTACAAATTCATTACGGTTTAAAAAAATTCATAACGCCATTTTATTTGAAATGTTGTAGCGGTTATTGCAACGCTACAAATTCATTACGGTTTAAAAAAATTATTATTTATCGGCGTAATTCAGGTAATTATTATTAATATATCTTTTAACAAAAATAAAAGGTAGTAAATTATGAAATTTAAATATATAAGGTGCATGTATAGAAACAAAATAATAAGATTATGTAAGTAGAATAAGTGCTAAGAAATGAGGTGGTTAAAACAATACTGAATATTTAAAAATTATATGTACAAATCAATTGAATAATGTATATGAAAGAATAGGGAAAGTTGAAAGATATATCTCGTTCAACCGCAAAATAACAAAGTTTAATTAGTATCGAGAACTATAAATTAGTATGAGAAACATTAGAATTGATCTAGTTACACGGTACTTACCCCGTTCAAACTCACAATGTTACGAAACGTAAAAATATTTGAGATAGGCGAGAGAAAACGTGGGTAGAAAAGAAGTTGGGCGTATTAAATGAGGTTGGGTGGGGGTATTTATGGTGGGGTCTGCGTATCATTTTGTAGCGGTTGGTGTCTCACTTTTTGTAGCGGTTGTTATATTTAGTAGCGGTTTTGAGGTTTTTGTAGCGGTTATTGTAGCGGTTGAGTTTGTCGCGGTTTTAAGGGTTTGTAGCGGTTATATAACCGCTACAAAGTAATTTACGAGTTCTTTTTTTTAAAAAAAAACTTAAAAGGTTTTTTTCCTAATTAATTTCGGATTTTTTTAAGTGTTTGTAGCGGTTATATAACGCTACAAAGTAATTACGAGGTTTTTTTAAAAAAAAACTTAATATTAAAAAGATTTCATATTCTGGCATAGGCATTAAGTTTTCCTCTCAATCTTCTTCGACATCCCTACAAAGAAAGTTTACATAAAATGTTACGCGTGAGTTGAATACGTTTGAACACAATATAATTAAAACTTTAGTTAAATGTTTCAATTTCATAAAGCGTAAATTTAAAAACGTCCGAACTATAGGTAAATTGTCATCGCAAATGCGGGATGAAGTCTTGGCGGCGGGCTGCAACGGCTCACAATCGTGGCGACCTTATCACCATCGCCCATATCGTAAAGGTCCAGAGGCTTTAAGTGAACCACCATATTCCAATCCTTGTGCCTCTCATCGACGACATAATAAACACGATGGGCCTGCGAGGCAGAATATACGGCTCGTCATCTTCGGGTGACCACCGTGTATAGGCGGGAGAAATTCAACGATGTGATGCCTAAGTCGTCTGTCGTGAGTCCACACGGACGTTGTGGTATTCGCCCACAAACACTTGAACAACGTCACGGTGAATAGGCACAGTGTAACTTATCGACCACATCAAGCGGCTTTCCATAATACGGGGCGTCACGAACCGCATGTTTCCGTCACTGCTTTGCTCGCATAACTCCTCGTCCCAAGCGTGCCATATACACCGAGTTTTGGGTCGGCAATCCACGATCTCGTGCGACGGTGCAAAACTTAAAACCATTGGCATTGTATGCGCGTGAATCTTAGGGCGTGGTCAAGCGGGCTCTGCGAGAGCTCTGAATTACAGTGAGTGCGGGTTGTGGTCGTTCATTATTCTCCTCCTAAACCAACTCGGGAATTCTCTGTGAACCTTTCTATCAATTTCGGAGGATGTACGTATGCGAATCCTCGGTTCACGCTTCCACATAACTCCTGAATTCCTGCAATTGAACATGCAATGAAATGTGAGTATGTATAAAATGTAAGGAAATATATAGGATACGATATATATATATTTGTATGAAATCCTTCACAGAAGGTACGGTTCAACTTTGGTGCGATTAATCAAGACATGTCTATGTGCTTGGAACTTCTCAAGTGCCGTGAGTTTGAATTTCTCACTCCCGCCAACTGGTTTACCAACACGAGGGATTAACAACTCTGTTGTCTCTGCTCGGCTCGGGCTCGGGACAATCGTCTACACGAGGCGGTCGGTTGAATGACGTTTCAATGTCATCGAAGTACTGGAACAAAAATACAAGACCTCATCCCGATATAACCTTACCGCTATTGAACCCGGACCACGCCTTATTCCTCACGTAAGATTTAAGTTTCCCAAGAAACCTATAAAGTAGAACCATAAAAATAATAGCCGGATCAATGGTTAAACGTGCGACTAGGGAGTAATGGTAAAGTAATTATTTTTCAACAAGTACCTCTCAACGGGATACATCCATCGATGCTTGAGCTGGGCCAGCAAGCTTTGTTTCGTGAACAAGGTGTCTTGTCGGGTGAACCATGGCCGTGAAAAATGACGGAGGAAAGATCATCTCCAAATGACACGGCGTAAGAATGATTTTCTCCTATGGTGGTCGAGCTCCTCCACTATCAAAACCTTCGAACACGACTTAGAAAGAAAGTACAAAGCTCGACCAAAAGCGAGACACGTCGAGAGGCGCGTATTTTCATGGCCAGCGGAGTAAGCTGTTGCATAAGCACATGTGAGTCATGACTCTTCACCTGTAACCTTTCGAGCTGCAAGTCAATACATCGTGATATGTTGCTTGAATACCGTCGGGAACTTTTATTTTCTTCAAGGTAGCGAGAAAGATTTCCTTATTCGGTTTTGTCAGGGTGAACCTTGCCGGTTGAAATCTGTCATGCTCATCCGGCCACGCGTCTCCACGACGCCCGTCTCCCGTAGATCTTTCTGGCTGCGGATGATCTTTGGACTTGCACAGTTCGTTGAGAATCGTGTACAACACATTGTCGCACACATTCTTTTCAATGTGCATGACATCCAGGTGTGTCGGAGCAAATTATCTTTCCAATACGGAAGAAGCGAAGAAGACGCTCACCTTTCGCCATTGTTGGGCGTAGAACACAAGCCACTGGCGATCTTTGTTCCGGCCCTTGCCGGATCGTTCTTTTCCCAAACTCAACATCAACATCCTGAAAGTGTGCTCTATGATTTCTTCACGGATAAATTCCGAGGGTCCTCTTTTTCCTGTTGCCCATTAAAACGATTGCGTTGCAACCTAAACTGTGCGTACCATCGAGAAACCTCCGATGACCCATGAAGCACCACTTACATTTGTGGGGAAGGCGCACCGAGTCGAGTCAAAATTGCGGAGGTGGGCACGCAAGGCCGGTATGCACATTCCACCGAGATAATGTCTCGAGGCGGGAAAGTCGCTTATCGTCCAAATCAAGGCCGCACGCAAGTTGAAAAGTGTCTTCTCGTGCGCGTCGTACGTCTCCACACCTACATTCCACAACTCCACCAACTCCTTGATCGGCGGTGGAGATACACATCGATGTCATTTCCGGTGCCTTTTTCCTGGAATGATCATGGACATAATGAAGGAGCTTTGTTTCATGCACATCCACGGGGCAAGTTGTAGGGTATCAACATAAGCGGCCATATCGTAGCTTGTGCTAACATTCCCAAATGGATTAAAACCGTCGGTCGCCAAAGCAAGACGGACATTTCTAGGGTCCGCCGCGAAATCTGGAAAAGCAGTCGAACGCTTTCCACGCTTCAAGCATCACGTGGATGCGAGTTTACCATCTTCATTCTTATCATCTTCATGCCACCTCATATCTTGAGTGTCTTAGACGACATAAACAATCTTTGCGGCGAGGTTTTAAAGGAAAGTACCTTAGAATCTTCGCAGGTTTCTTCTTGCTTCTTCCCTTTCCGAGCAGTCTTGAACCTCGAAGTGTGACACTTCTTACAAGTCTCCCTCGATCGTCCTCTCCCCAATAAAGCATACGATCGTTTGGGCAGGCATCTATTTTTCGTAGTTCAAGCCTAATCTGTTGATTATCTTCTTCGCCTCGTAGAAGGATGAGGGAATGTCCGCGTCGGGAAAGCATCTCGAAGTAATTCCGGGAACATCGACATTGCCTTATCGGTGATCCACACATGCACTTGATATGGTACAATTTGATAAGAAAAGATAACTTTGAGTATTTCGACAACCTTGATACAAGGACGATCGCTCTCATCCATGAGGCTGAAAAATTCCGAGTGCATCGTTCTGAAGAAAGCAGAGTGCGGACCCCACACTCTCTTGTGAAGTTGTCGTCTTGAACACCAAAAGCATCACGGACAGCTTCATTAACCGGATCATCTTGATGTACTTGATTTCCTACTTGTGAGGTTCGAGGAAGATGGAGCCCATATCCCATACCACGTTGCTCCCGTATGAACCGCCCGAGAATGTATATGCTTCGGGGAAAGGCTTTACAAGAAGATGTTCCAAAGCGAGAATCTCGTGTTTGCCACTTCTTAAACTTACATCGCACACAAGGACACACGATCTTCCCATTAATGCATGCGTGAGAGAAGGCGAAATCTAAGAAAGTGTTCAATCCCGCTAAATATACGGAGAACTACGTGTTTGCTTGATCCATGACTTATCCATATGGAACAAACAAATCTAGGATAGAAGATAAATGTGGATACAATGTTTAATTACATTCAACGCAGAACTTGGGATCTTTAAACATGCATCGAATGTTTTGTAGCGGTTACATAACCGCTACAACAACAGATTGCAATTATAACGAACAATTTTGTAACGGTTATAAAACGCGACTACAACGCTCTGAGTACAATTTGTCGCGGTTATCTTCATCTCATAAGCTACAAAATGATGCCGTTGAATCTTGTAGCGGTTATCAACCGCGACAAAATAGGCGCCCTTTTTCAAATTTCAAATTTGTTGCGGTTTCCTCATTCGAACCGCTACAAAATTTAATTTAATTTTTAGTGTTTTGAAATAAAATTTTAGGAAATTATTTTGGATTATAATTAAAATATATAACTAAAGCACACGTTAAACAAGGATTAAAATTTTGTATTAAAAGTTTTAGGGTTTTCGATTAAAATTTAGTTAAATGAGTTATAGGTTTTGAAATAACGTATCAAATTTAACGGTAACAAATATATAACTAAAGCACATCTTAAACAAACCAAATATTTAAACCAAATTAAACTAATATCCAAGCGTACGAGAATAGTTAAGTTTTCAAAATAAAAACTAACTATCGGGAACATGATCATCAAGTCTGTCCTAAGGGGTGTCTCGGGGGTTGGTACACGTGGGGGATTCCTCAAAGATGAACGGAGGGGAGGCTCGGGATGCAGGCATTTGGTCGGGTAATAGTCGCGCCGGGGCCCGATGCTGGCGATCCGGCTCTCCGTGATGATCGTACCAGCGGGCGATGCTCTCTGCATGCGCCTATGCAGGCCTCCTCGTCGGCCCTCTGCGCATCTCTCAGCCTCCTCGTCGGCCTCCGTGCGGCCTCATGTGCAGCAACCTTGCTCGGCGACCTTCTCGGCAATGATCTCATCAAAAGCCTCGGTGGTGGCCTTCTCGGCTGGAGGGTCCGGTGGACGCAGAGGAGGAGCCATGCTTGGGTACACCATGCTAGGCTTTGGCGCCAAGGCCCATGCCCCTAACACGGCCGGGATGCTCGGCGGGCCCACTGCGGCTTTCGGTGGGGCGGTAGGATTCACTGGACCCGTGACTCGAGAGTGCGGACGCTTGTAGCTCTGCCTCGGTCTTCTCAATCCGGGCCTGACCCACAACGTTCATGAACAATCATTAATAAAATAATTGACGATCAATTTTAATATACAACATTCATTATATTTTTCAATGTTTTTGTAACTTACTATTATCTCCTCTGCTGCCAGAGAGGTCGGCGTCCCATCACGGTGTCTATGGGTGCGTGTCCACAACTTCCCATAGTTCGTTTGTGTGTTCTCCTCCTGAGCCTTCTTTTCTTTGAAAGAATTAAAACAATATGTACTTTGTTATTGGAAAAACAAAACAATCGGTATGTTAAATAATAACATACCATCTCACTGTGGAGTCACTGACAAACGTCTTGGTCCCTGTAGTGTGATGGACCCTCTGCTACTGCTGCTTCTTGTGTTTCTCTGACAAAGCCTGATCGGAGGAGGAAACAAAACTTAATTTAAACTAAATTTAAATTATCACTTAAGTGAAACTATTAATTAATTTAAACCATATGTAATTAAATTATAATTAATTTAATAAAATGTACTTGCCAATCGGCACCTCTCTATATTGAATGGAAAGCCGCCACATGATCGGGTCCACGCGTGCGGGACTCTCTCGATCAGGCTGCTGCTGGGAGGAATAGTGCCATCTCCGTTCATCAGTTGTAGAGGCGATTCCTCAGACTCTTCCACCCTTCCCCCGCCTTCATCATAACGTACCTTTTGTGTTGTTCGCGAAGTTTAAACTTTTACGTATCATAAATTCATTATTAAAAATTAATAAATAAAGAAATAAATAAGGAAAGAAATAAACTAAAACTTATAACTATTAACATGTAAAATGTAATGAAACAATATTGACTACCTGCAGAACTCCGCTAAACGCCTTGTTCTTTGTGTCCTTCGTCACACTCTTCCAATCCTTAAAAAATCAGAACCATGCCCAATTGCCGCCAAATTCGGACAAAAACGGTTCATCGGTGACCGCCGGTCTGCCGTCGCTTTGTGCGTGAGCTCGTTCCACGGGACTACGACCGATACCGGACATCTCCCGGTCGTCTTGAGTGAGAGTGGAAACATCCGACGTCTCTTTGCTGATGTTCCCATGTTTATACGCAATATTAGAAAAAATTGAATTAAACCTACAAAATTTAAATTAATTTCTCCAAAAAAACTAATTAGATATACCTTCGACATCCACTGTAAATCATGGCTGGGCGCCTGCTTTTCCCTTTCCCTTCTCTCCTCCAGAAACCATGATGTTGAAAGGTAGAAGTTTAAAAGTAAAAGTTTAAAGATAGGGTGAAAGGTAAAAACGGTGAAAACTCAAACCGTTGGAAGTGTGACTTTGAAAATGAGGATTTACTATTTAAAAAACCGAACATTTTGTAGCGGTTAACCTAATAAACCGTTACAAAACTTGAAATTTTGTAACGGTTCATCCATCAGCCGCACATAAACCGCTACAAAATATCGATTGTTAAAATTGTAGCGGTTGTGTAATAACTTTCGCTACAAAACCGCTACAAAATAGTGACCCTTGAAATTCATAGCGGTTACATAAGAAACACGCTACAATATGACCACATTTTGTCGCGGTTTTGTTGTGAACCTTCTGAGAATGATTTTTTCAAAAAAAATTCCAAACTAATTAGTTTGATTCAAAAATTTTATGAATCAAACTAATTAGTTTAATTTAAATATTTAAAAAACCAAACCTTCAATTCATTTATTTCTTTTCTTTAATTTTTTAAAACTGTCCACAGTAATAAATTACACATAATGAAGTAACCAAGAATAGTCCAACATGTCCGTGGGGATTGGGACTCAATGTAGCCGCCGATCTCCCACGAAAAGCTCGGGTGAGTCATTTTCATCGAGAGATATTTTCGTGAGACAAAGGTGGCTACAATGGAACCCAATCTCCGGTCGCTTTGTTGGACTCTTCTCGGAAGAGTAGAAGTATTCACGCCAAAGAAATGAGCAAACCTTGGCTTGTGGTGAGCAATTGCCTCGCAAGGATGAGAGAGGCAAATATCGCAGACCTCGTCACTGCGAGATAAGAGATCGAGCTGCGATATCTGCATTCCTTGGACGACCAAGCGAGATAGTTCATTCGGTTACAAGTCGAAGATTTAGTAATTCCTTTAGTAGTTATAGTTGATGTACGGTATTTATAGTGTGAAAATTTGTAGCGGTTCCCCTCGAAACCGCTACAAAATATAGATTTTACGCGTGATCAGTCACTCTTCTGAATCACGTGACAAAATTGTGACGTTTCGTTTATTTGTAGCGGTTTTTGATGGAACCGCTATAAAATCACCATAACAAAGTTGGCGCCAATGTTGGCGCCACTTTTTGTAGCGGTTCTACTCAAGCCGTTACAAAATCACGGTGACAACAATTCCCGCCATTGCGCGCCAAAGTGGCGCCAAATACGTGCGGTTTATTTTGAGTGAACCGTTACAAAGGTAGCGAGTCCATACCGTCATGGCTTCGTTACTATTTAGTGGCGGTTATGGGATAAAACCGTTACAATTTGTTGTTTTGTAGCGGTTTTTTTTAACCGCGACAATTTAACCGCGACAAAATAGGATTTTTTTTGTAGTGTCGCAAATTAAGGTTAATTTGCGAGGGAAAAAATTTCCCTCGCAAAATAGGTATTTTTGCGAGGAACTTTACTTCCCTCGTAAAAATTAGTGAAAATTCTGCGAGGAATCAACGTTCCTCGCAAAATGAGTAATTTTGCGAGGAACATTGGTTCCTCGCAAAAATGAAGTGATTTTGCGAGGGATTTTTTTTTCGCACTCTCGAAATAAGGCAAGCCGGTAAGGGGCGATAATTAAAACAAAAAGCCTTCCCATTTGCTCTCTTCTCCATTTTGGAGTCGACCTAAACAATTCCGAGAGAAAAAAACCTAATTCCTAAACGATCCAGATCGACCTCGCCCGGCCGTGCTCACCGTCGGCCGTCGCACCTCTCGGGATCTCGGGCCTCGGCTCGTCGAGTCGTCCTCGTCGATGAGCATAGGCACTGACACACCGAGTTCTCGATGGTGGCGCACCTCTCGGGATCTCCTCTCGGCTGTTCTCGGCGATCGTCACACCTCTCGGGATCTCACTCTCGGCTGTTCTCGGCGGCGGTCTGGTTAGGGATGGATTCTTTTCGAATAATTTCTATGATGAAATTCTTCTTTTCTTGTCTTTATGGACTTTCATCGAGAATAATTTTTGTTAATCCACCTCCAATGGTTCATAGTTTTTGTTTAGGGATGAGATGGGGGTGTCTTTCCCACGTCTTGTATTCTTACAGAACTGATTTCATGGTTTATGCTAAAAAAGTAGACTATGGCAACATGTACCCTGATAAGCATTAGGTTTGGAAAATTCTTGATAATGCTTCTTTGTACTTTGCGATTTTCAAGTCTTTGATGTGCTTTCTTCTACAATTAAAAATTTCTTCTACGAATTTGGCATTGCAAGGTTTAGGTATCAAGTACTTGCATAATTAATTGGGTGCTGTTGATTTACATGTCTGCTCTCTTTGCTTTGTAAGTTGTAATTCATGAATCTAATTTTTTTGCACAACATTGGGCATGGATATGTTGGACAATAATTCATTGGTGAGGTCAGTTTACTTGGGTATGTCAGCTTCGTCCTCTTGTTCTCTCTTGAAGTTACTTGCACCATTCATTATGATGATTGTCCTTGGTGGCGTTTATACAGGGGCATATGATGATGAAGAGGCTGCGGCTAGAGCTTATGACCTTGCTGCCCTAAAATATTGGGGTCCTGGAACTCTCATTAATTTTCCAGTAAGATAAGTGCTTAGATAGTTATATATGTTCATAGCTGGACTCGTTGGTGAAGAAACTCTATGTATGCTTTTGTGTCTAATCTTCTTTTTTCCTTTTCTTTTAAGCCAAAAGGGTCATATGTCTATTCATTTCTTGCGTTATTTTCTGATGTCAAAAAGATGCTTTGCATGACCTGAATTTGAAATTGAAAACTGCCACTTTGCTCTGGGAATATTAAGTGTAGTATCTACAACTTTATTCCTCCAAAAAATACATCTATAATGCATTTTTGTCCCCTGAGACATTGCTTGCATAATACTCAATATTTTGTTATGAATTAACTTATGGTATGAATTCAACAAATTCGTTGCTCTTTGGTAAGGAAAGTACATATCTGCTGATACTGTCAGATATTTGCTTTATTTATGGACTATTACCATATGCACTGTCTAATTTTCCTAAGACATCGATCACATTAAATACTTTTTGATAATAAACAGCCTACAAATTGAATTCTTTAAATCCGGTGGCCTTCAGCAGGAAGAGGGAGGACAAGATATTCTATTTTTTGTATATACAATAATTACTACATCAAGTTTTGATCTGTATGCTGCAGGTGTCTGATTATACAAGAGATCTTGAAGAAATGCAGAATTTTTCAAGAGAAGAATACCTAGCATCTTTACGACGGTGTGTGTGTACTTAATCAAATATTTCCTTCCAGGAATTCAACTTCTGCTTATATGTCTGTGATGCTTTCTGCAGGAAGAGCAGTGGATTTTCAAGAGGAATCTCAAAATATCGTGGATTCTCCAGGTGTGGATCCATCTTGAAGGATGCCAAATGCATGAAAAACACATACCCAAACATATTTGTACACTGGTGTTTTTCTCCACTACAGAGTACACTATAATGGTTTTCAAATAGGAGTCTTGCTTTTATAAGCTATCTATCACACATTTTGAATTTTAATGCTCCTCACTGTGCACATTTATGGCGCCTAACATGGACTTGATTGTTAATTTTAATTCTGCATTTCATATTGCATGTGATGGTACAAAAAAAATAGTCGATGGGAACCATCATATGGTCATGTGGATCTGACTACTTCAATAGCATATATTATGGTAAGTTCTAATCATATTTAGTGCTCAAGCAATCATCTATCAAACCTATTTAGATAAACCTCTTCTTTTATGGTAAAATTAAACCACATTCTCTGGCAGTGTATGAACTCTACTTATTTCACCTATTTTCTCTTGACATGTTTACAAGACTTAGTGCAATGTTATTTGTCGTTTGATGCTGATTAATTATTATATATCTGGAATTTATCTAAAAAGACACTCACTACATTCTGTGTGGATTCATATCACCAATAACATGTGGATCTCATTTACAGGTTACAAAGCGAGGCCAGTGTTTAGATTTTTTTTTTTTTGTTCATTTTGGCCACAACATTATAATTTGTAATATTTTGTTTTTGATTTGTAAACTCTTATGACTGTTACTTTTTATGATATATAAGTCTATTTATTTTCTAATTTTTTATATTTTTTTCTGCTTATTTATTTATTTTTAAATAAATTGGATTTTTGCGAGGACAAACTTTCCTCGCAAAATCAAATTTGCGAGGATCATTTGTCCCTCGCAAAATTTTCAGACTTTGCGAGGAAAAATTTTCCCTCGCAAAATCCAAAGTTTTGCGAGGGAACTATTTCCCTCGCAAAAATTTGGATTTTGCGAGGGAACATACTTTCCCTCGCAAAATCCTGCATTTTGCGAGGATATGTTTTGCCGTCGCAAAATTATTTGCTGCGACGGAAAAATGATTTTTCCGTCGCAAAAATGGTTGCGAGGAGGATTTTTGCGACGGACTATTTTCCGTCGCAAACCATTTTGCGACGGAAAATGCATGTTTTGCGGACGGAAAAGTTCCGCGCAAAACATGATTTTTTTGTAGTGAATTGCTTTACTCAAGGCAATGGGGAATCATATTGTGAAGCGTGGGCAAGATTCAAGGAGTTGCTTAGGAAGTGCCCACAACATGAGGCACAAGACTATGATCGGTGAGAATATTCTTCAATGGGATGCTTAGTCTTCTAGTGATGATTGTATAATTAAATGCTATTAAGTTTAAATTTATAATATGGGTAAATTGAAAAATATATAAAATTTGTGTAATTAAATGTTATTAGTCATCACTTGAGTTCTACGTGTCAACGTTTTCCATTAGCAACATTAATGGTGTTAGAATTTTAGAACCAAAAATATAATTTATAAAACTAAAGGACTAAAATTATGCTTTATATAAAACTTAAAAGACTAAAAGTATACTATAACTTTTCAAAATTTTAAATCATCCTTTTGACATTATTAAAATTCAACATATTTATTTAGTTTTTCACAATTTTGACAATTTGTTTTCATCTTTTTTTCAAAAAAAAAAGTAATGGCTTACCTTTCCTTTCACCCACAAAACTTAATTTTAATTTAACTCAAAGGTGTAGTAAAGATTCAATATCTTTTGGTGATTCACTAAAATTAATCAAGTCTCTTTTATGTATTTATTAGAATAATAATTGAATCATTGTTTATTAAGAATGCAAATTTTTCACCTTCTTATTTGCAAACTTTCTTGAGGAAAGGGAACAGGGAAATATACCAAAATAAAATTAAAAATAAAAAATTTACCCAATTAAATGGGTTTGAAAACGATTTTCTAATCTAATCTTGACGCCACAAGTGACGTCGGTATGCTTGACATAAAGCGCTAAATTACGTCGAGACAGTTTGACGCAACAAGTTGCGTCAGGACCAGTGACGCCACGAGACGTCAATTAATGATTAATTGACGCCAAAGGCGTCAATTACATTAACGCCTCCTAGCGTCAATTAAGAAAATCTTAATTGACGCTAGGTGGCGTAATTTTATTTTTATAAAAATATAATTTTATAATTATAATTAATAATTAATTTAATAAATAATTTACTATTTAATTATTTTTAACTAATTTTTAAATATTTATTATTAATTATAAATAATAAAAAGAGTAAATAATAATACTATTTTTTCTTCTTCTCTCCTCGTCGCTATATAAGTATATATTAAATAAGACCATATGGAGAGGTGTGGAGGCGAGAAAATAGAGAATAATAATTTTCCCTGCTTTAAACTTAAATAGAGAATAATTAATTAGTTGTAAAATAATTAATTAGTAAATTATTTATTAAATTAATTATAGGCGAATATTATTTGCTAGTATTACGGGGAATCAACCAAAGGCCTTGTAGCCTAGTGGTATGGGTACTCCCCAACTAGTAGGAGGTCATGGGTTCGATCTGCTCCTTGTAATTGGAGTCATTAGTGCTGCCGCCTTGTAATTAAAAAAAAAAAAAAGTATTACAGGGAATCAGGAACATCTTAACAAGTAACACTTATCATCCACCTTTTATTCACACAGAAATGACTAGCTTTCATAGTACAAGACTGAATCAATCTCAGGCTAGCCTTACTATACAGTTCAACTTCAACTGGATTATTGTGTGTATGTCCAAAACCAAAGTAATCTGAGTGACTTTATCTCAGAAATTGCAAAATCCCGTTTCTGCTGAGAAGCATCCATTACCTTGCAAGTTTCTTTTTACTTTGGTTAAATAGTGTCCAAATGGAATAGGATCAGGAAATCTAGATTCAATAGAAAAACTCTTACAGGTTTGTTGTAACATCCCATTTTCAAAAGTAGTATAATTTTTTTCATATATCGAGTAGAGCATTGGAACTAATGGAGTATTGAGTAAGCGATACAACATAATATAGTGGCGTAAGCTGCTTTGGTCATAAAGAACATTACATTATTTGTTCAAATCATAGATATCCTCGATCGGTTCTTTACGCGTTTTTCACATGTGCTGCTTACACAGCTTACGCTCATTCTCTGTCCTCGAGTATCCGGACCACTGAAGCTATAATAAGAGCTGAGGTCCAATGCCCACCGGACCTCAGGTAACGGTTAACCTCATGCTTATATAAACAACACATGTACAACAGATATCTCTAGTATTACAGCATAGATCCATACAGTACATCGTATGATCAATTGATAACAACTACACTAACATGCAAGGTTATCCTGAGTACGCACATATCCAGTGCCACGATATACAGTCGTGTCTTCAGCGCTAGGAAAACATAACGGTGTTATCATGACTATAACAGTAAAAGGCTGTAAGTAGTGATCTAAGTCTACCTTAGTCACGGTGCATGTCCGGGACGAGTCCGTTCATGGCTTTATGAAACTATCCACAACATATATAAGCATAATACATTAGAGTCATTGTTACGGTACATGTCAGTACCTTCGTTGACGGTGATACAGTACGTTTGTGAGCTTGTACTTTCGACGGAAAAACGGCACGTCGGGCGGCGGTTCGGCGGTAGGTGATCACGAGATATCCTATAAGGATAATATCACGTTTATCAATATCTAACATCATATGAGCATTTTAGGTACAAATTACCATTTTGCCCTACCCTTACTATTCGGCGGAATTTCGCAGAGCTTCGCTACTTTAACTCTATTTCTCCAAAATTTTAACATATCTTTTTCTCCAACATACTTTTGAAATAAATACCATATCTAATCTTAAAACATGATATCTAAATCATACTTGAAAAATTAAAGATCTACCTAACATTCCTACTAAAACTCTTGAAAGAACTTAAGACTAAGGGTGAAGAATTTGCCCGAGCTTCTTTTAAATTTCCCAGGACTCCTCCTCCTCCTTGCTGTTCCAAGAATTTCGAATTGCTTGGTGGGTTTTTGGTGTGAAGATTCAAATGGGAAGGAAGGCCTATTTATAGGCAAAAATCCGATTACCATTCATGCTTTGTCAGACGAATTCTTGACCGTCGGATCGCACTTCATTGAGTTGGCACAATCTTGGCCCTCCAATCCACCTCCTTACATCATCATTCAAGGCCATGATGTCATGCCAATGATGTCACCCCCTTGTTTAACAAGTTTCCTACCGATAAGTTCCCTGTTCGGTGTCCTAATCGCGTAATCTTACAAAATCTCAAAATTCTGGGAACGTAGCCCTGAAGATCTCTTCTTCCTCTTTTAAAATACTTGGGTTAACTAAATTTTTGATCCCATTCAGGGGCCTCTCCTATTTCACCAAAGATTTTCGGATAATCGCCTTCGGTTCTGAAAATCGCGGAGTAACGTCAATTTACGGACAAAAATTCTTGATTCATAAAACGTCCGGTTGTTTATCAACTCATCCCGGATATTGAGTTATGATTTATTTTCCATTGGTTTTCATTTCCCCATTGCTCCTTTTCCTTTTCGTCTTATCCTCTAACGTTCAGAGTTACGAAAATAACCCGGAGACAGACCCTACTCAGAGATAAAATTTCACTTATTTAAAATATACTACTGTCTTTAGAAACCTAGTTCATGGTCTTCTAGGTAGGATTTAATTTCTATCGGTGGTCATTTATGTAACATCCCATTTCCAAAAGCGGTATATATATTTTTTCATCAAACATCATTTCAAAATCATCGAGTAGAGCAACGGAGCGGAAGAGTAAACGATATGTATACATAAAGTGCCGTAAGTCTGGCGGCTATTTACAACGGTGCACGATGTAGAGTGTTTCAAAAGTGAAGTTCAACAACAAAGGCTTCCTTGAACAACAAAAGAAGTCTTTCGGAACTTCTACGCGGGTTGCTTGTCTCTCTCCTCGGCCCTCGGTCCTCAGGAACTGGCGCTATGTTAAGGGTGAGATCAACGCCTCGGATCTCGGGTAACGGTTAACCTCATGTTTATGTATACACATACAAACAACGAGACATCCACAATATCATCGGCACATACTATCGCTCTATCACAACCCATGCATATGTATTGTCCCCTGACATACAGGCAGTTGCCCCAGTATACGGATATATTGCCCCCAACATACGAGACATACCCTCGACCACTATATGCATTCAAGCGGTATAACATCTATACAACACACACATACCACATATATTCATACCATAAACATCGAGTTAGTGTTACGATGCATAAGCGTACCTTCGTTGTGATAATCGGTACTTCGACGGAAAACGGAAAACAGTACGTTTGGCGGTACGGCAACGGTTCGTGATTACGGATATCCTATAAGGATAATATCACATTCTATTAACATTTGACATCATAACGGGCATTTTAGGCATAAATGACCATTTTGCCCTGATGCCCCTGTCGGCGGAATTTTGCCGTGCCGTTACTTTGACTCTAATCTTCCAAAATTTTGCCATAACTCAGACCCCATCATGATTTTCGAAATTAATGACCAAAATGCCCCTAACATATGATATCTAATCATACTTGGAAGATTAAAGACTAATCTAACATTTCTACTCTAGCTAGAAACTTAAGACTAAGGATGAAGAACTTACTCGAGCTTGTTGCCAATTTCCTAGGACTTCTTCTCCTTGCTTTGCTTCCAAGAATTCAAACTAGAGAGGAGAGGAATGGTGTGAAGAATGCAATGAGGGTGAAGGGGTATTTATAGGGGTTTAGGAGTTACTATTCACGCTTTACCGGAGCAGGATATCGGCCCAGTCGGATCGCACTTGGATTAGGTGGCACAATCTTGGCCCTAAAACACCTCTTGGCCAACCTCCCCCTCCCCAAAGTCCACAAATGCAATCATTTTGGCCGCGCTTGCCTTCATCTAGAAGGTTTCTACCGATAAAGTCTCGATCGGTGTCAGAATCGCGTAATCTTATAAAATCTTAGGAAATATGGAATCACAACTTTGAAGATCCTTTCTTACTCACTAAAAATGCCTGGTCTAAATAAATTTTTGATCCCTTCAGGTCTTCTCAGGAGGCCTTCTTTGAAGTTTTACGGAAAACGTGTTGGTTACGGAAGTAATTTCCGGAATCATCAACTTCGGGACAAAAATCCTTTGATTCATAAAATGTCAGTTGATTACCAACTCATCTCCGGATATTGAGCTAGGATTTATTTTCTTCAAATTCCAATTTGTGACTATCTGCCTCCTTCACGATTACCCTATTTCGTCTTATTACTTAAGTATTCTACGATCACGGAAATGACACCTGAAGCAGTCCAGGGCAAAGAGATAAAAATTCACTCATTAATATTCTTCTCGACTTTAGAAATCTTGTCCATGGTTTTCTAGATAGGATTTAATTTCTATCCGAGTGGTCATTTATCCTATTTGCTTTTTCTGAGAATATTCCATAGAATATTCCATTTTATTAATATTAAATTTCAAAAATCTTATCTCCTTATCCATAATGAGATTTTCAGTCCTTTTTTTAATTTTATTTATTTTCGTTTTTATTTAATTAATAATTAATTAATATTATATAAAATAATTTTTTTACAATATTTCCCTATTGGTCCATACTTGTTTTTAAGCTTAAAATTACTTAACCTCACCAATTTTCCTTCATATTTTCCAATTAATTAGCAAATACATTTATGCTAATTTTAGCCATAAACCACTAATTATAGGGTTTTACATAAATTATCTTTGGATTTTCCTTTGCTTAAGCTTAAGTAATTAGCCAACAATTATTTAATTAATCTCTTACTAATTTTTGACAATTTTATTAATTAGTATTAAATATTATATCACAAAATTTTTACTGACTTTGGTATTTTACGGTCCATGTAAAGTAATAATAATCATGGGGTCAATTATGGCCCCACAATACTTTGATTTTTCTCCTTTAATTTGTCCAAGGTAATAATTTAATAAATTACCTAAATTATGGAAAATATTCTTCCTATTTCAAATAAATATTTATTTGCCTCTTTATAATATTTTCGGGGTATTTTATAACCCACAAATATTTTAGGGACCTATTTGCAAACTTTCAAACGTTTTAGGGACCTAACTGCACATTATCTAATTTTAAGAGAAATTACCCCAATAACGGGATAAATTCAATCTGAGGTGTTCGAGGCGCCATATTCACTTATTTTTATTAGGCATTAATTACTGAGATTTTTAGGGTTTTACAATTTATCCTATTTGTTTTTCACAAAATATCACAATTTATATTAATATTATAATCATAATATCTAGATATTAATTTGATCAATTCTTATCCATTCTTGTCCCAAAATTTCGGTCAACAACCTGGTCCTTATTTATTTATTTTCTGTTTTTAATTATTTAATTAATATTATATATATTTAATTATATTATATAATTCACCAAATTTTCCTATTAGTCTATTTCTAATTTCATGGATTTAGGCTTTAAAATTACTAGAATAATTCCTAAACCTTTGATTTTTGCTTTCCAAGATTACATCTTAACCCTTAGTAATTATGTAATTTATCTAATTTAATTAACAAGTTTAATTAGTGCCATAATCACAAAATTAGCAACTTTTTAAGATTAGGGATTTTCATACACTTAATCTCCTTAATTTTTCTTAATCTTTTCCCAATAATTAGCAAATATATTTTATGCTAATTTTATCAATTAATATTTAATTAAAGGGTTTCACATAATTTACTTGAATATTCTCTTGATTCTTGCTTAAATAATTAGCTAGTAATTATTTATTTAATCCCTCAACAATTGTTGAGAATTTTCTTATTTAGAATTAATTATTTCCTCACAACTATTGGATTTACATTGGTATTTTATGTCCCATGTAAAATATTAAAAATCATGTGGTCAATTATAACCCCCACAATACTTTTTGAATTTTTTCCTTTTTAATTCTTTCAAGATTATAATTTATTAAATTACCAAAATTAGAGACAATATACTCTCTAAATTTTAATAATTATTTTATTGCCTCCTAAGATTTATCATAATTTTTCTTATGTCATTTTATCTTTCATGATAGCATTTTAGTAATTTTGGCACATTGTTATTTTTCCTTTAATTCCCATAATATTTTCTTAAGAAAATAAGCTAATTATAACACGGAATTGAACCCACATATTCACTTATCAAAAATAGCGATTTTATTTATCAGGATATTACATTTGTGTTTACTGTTCTGCCATTATAAGAACAAATCGAATGGCTTTTTCTATAGGGGATAAACAAGTGTTGAAGTCTATAACTAGTTTTTTGTGTCAAGAAAACAAAATGAACATGATCAGCTTACATAGCAATGAAACTTTTCGACAGATTTCTCTGCTTCTTCAACTATACTCATCGTTACAAATTTGAATCCACGACTTTGGTCCGTGCTCCTATTATAAATAACCTACAATCACAAAAGCCAAATGAACACTCCCGCGAAAGCTAAAAACTCAAGCACCATAACGACCCAAAAAGACGAAGCTTAGCTATCAGAAAAGTTACTCACCTCGGCAATTTCCATCGTTACGGCCTGCTCAGAAAGCATGGCTAATCTCTGACTATCGATATCATAGGGCAAATTAACAACAAAAAGTTTGGCATCTTCGGGTGGTTCAGGAAAATCCCCGCCCTTCAAAAATTCATCATCTTCATTACTCTCTCCTTCGACCTCGCTACCATCAATAGTCGCACCTTCACCATCGACCTCCCAATCCGAAAGACAAGCTTACGCGTCATCCACGTCTTGATTTTCCTCTTCATCTATGGTGACGGTGTTGTCTTCGTCCTGTTGTGCCTAGTCCCAAGTCTGAGCTACCGATGTTAGTATAGATAAATTGTGGGCTTTCTTAGTGAGGGACAGAGATGGAGGAACTGGAGTAAGAGCCCTGAAGTTTAAAAGGTTTAGGCGGAATGGAGATGAAAGGGTGTTCTTTTCCCTCCGTCAAGATTGATGGATTCGGTTCTTCATCACTGGTCGAGAGTGATTAAATTTATGGAATTAGCACGCAGTTCCATCGGTAATGTTTTATAATTTATAAAAATAAAAATTCAAAATTTCAGTGCGGGAATTTATCGACGAAAAATTCTGTTGGTAGTTTTTCGATGACATTTCATCGCAATTGTCAGAAATTGTTGACGGAATTTTTCTGTCAAAAATTTCCGACACAATTCTGTCGAAAATTCCTTTTTGTCGCCATTCCATTAGAAATTACCAGCGGATCTTATTCTGCCAGTAATTCCGTGGCAATGTATTGTTTTTTGTGTGTGGAACCATGTACCCTTTCATTACACTCTGTTCAACTTCTAACGTGAGTAATGATGGTTTTTTTCATGTCCCTTTCGGATGTCTAATACAATATTTAAACTCCACATTTTTATTTATTTATTTTTTACTTTTTCTTCATCGTCCTTCCACTACAAAAAAAAAGACCTTTTACAGTGGCTAAAAGTTTGTATTTGTAACGGTTTTATCCACTACAAACTACATTAATAGCGGTTGGAAAAACCAGTACAAAATACACTGTTGCAAGGTGATTTATAGCGATTCAAGAAAACCATGATTCCTGTATCAAAACCACTACTGATACTATAGCAATTCGATATCAGCACTACAGGATGGCATTCAGAAGGCATATGCGGTTAAGGAATCGCTAGAAGTTGAAATTTGACAACTTTGTAGCGGTGACAAAAGGGCAGCAAGTTGAAATTTGACCGCTTTGTAGCAATTTATAAACCCACAACGCCCACCAATTTTTAAAAATTGGTGGCAAAAGTTTGAATGGCAGAACAAAATTTTAAAACTTGGCGGCAAACCTTTTGTAGCGGTTTTAAAACCGCTACAATATTGGATGAAATTGTAAAAATAGTGTCAAAAATTTGGAATAAACTCACAACCGCTACAAAATGTTTGTTGTGAGTTTGATACGATTAAACACAAATTAAACTTAATTAAGTAATAATAATAAAGCGTAACTTTAAAAAACACACCGAACTATAGGTAAATTGTTATTGCCTTCAGGGAAGAAGCTTTCGAAATTGGCAGGCTAGAACGACTCACTCTTGTAGCCAGTTTTATCACCATCGCCCATGTCGTAAAGTCCCGAGGCTTTAAGTGAACCACTATATTTCAATCCTTGTGCCGCTTGTCCTCAACATAATAAACCAGGTGTGCTTCTAAGACAAGAATATATGGCTCATCATTTTGAGACTGACCAGTATGTATTGGCTGGGAGAAATTTATTGATGTATTCCTAAGTTGTCAGTTGTGAGTCCTTGGAAAGTTATCATATTTGCCCACAAAATACTTGAACAGCATAACGCTGAAACGACCTTGGTAATTTATTTGCACAACATCAAGAAGCTTTTCATAATACGGGACGTCTCCAAATTACTTGTTCTCGTCACTGCTACTTGCATAACTCCTTGTCCCAAAGGTGCCATAAATACCCGAATTTTGGGTTAGCAATCATTGATCTCGTGATACCGTGCAAAACTTGAAACCATTGAAATTATATGCTGCAAACCTGATTGCATGGTCAAGAGGGCCAAGTGCGAGAGTTCCAAAATCTGGTGAGTGCAGGTTGTGGTCATTTAGTATTCTCTGCCCAAACCATCATGGAAATTCTCTATGGACCTTTTGTCAATTTCAGAGGGTGTCTTTGTATGGATCCTGAGTTAACTCTTCACATAAATTTTCCTTACATAATATTTCAATTTTCCAAGAAACCTATAAAGTAAAAAAGGAAAAAATATGTCCATAAATACTGAACTGTGTGACTAGAAAATTTAGAGACTAATACTGATACGTATATGTAAAATGAGTACCTCTCAATTGGATACATATATCGGTATTGAACTAAGCAGCTAGCTTTGTTTCAAGAACAAGGTGTACTGTCAGGTGAACTATCACCGTGAAAAAGGACAGAGGAAATATCATCTCCAAATGACACAGCATAATAATAATTTTTTGTTGCAGCTAATCAAGCTCCCATGGCCCATAAATCTTTCCTCACTTGCAGATGATCTTTTGACCTGCCTAGTTCGTTAAGCATTGTGTATAACACATTATCGCACACATTTTTTCAATGTGCATGACATCGAGACTGTGTCAGAGTAAATTATCTTTCCAGTACAGAAGAGTGAAGAAGATGCTTATCTTCCTCCCTTGTTGAGGCACAGAAGCAGAAGTCCTAGCAGTCTTTTTCCCTGCTCTCACTACATCGTTGTTTTTTTCCGAACTCGAATTCAACATCCTAAAGTTGCTCTAAGATATTTGCACCGGATAAAGTCTGTGGAGGTCCTCTTTCTTCCTGTTGCCCATTGAAACGATTTCATTGCAGCCTAAACTTGTTACAATTGAGAAACCTTCAATGACCTATAAAGCACCACTTTCGACTATGGAGATAACATACTGAATCAAAGTCAAAATTGCAAGCTGAACACGTCATCCTGATATGCACATTCCACCCGAATAATGTTCACAGGCCGGGAAAGTCACTAATCGTCCACATCAAGGTTGCATGCAATTTGAGCAGTGTCTTCTCATGGGCGTCATACGTCTCAATGCCAACTTCCATAAGTACAACTCCTCTGCAATAAGCAGTTGGAGATACATATAGATGTCATTTCTTGGTGCCTTTTTGCCTGGAATGATCATAGACAAAATGAAGGAGCTCTGTTTCATACACATCTAGGGGGCAAGTTATGGGGAATTAAGACTACAGGTCAAATACTATAACTTTTGCTAAGAATCCCAAACGAATTAAAATCGACTGTCGCCAAAGCAAGCCAAACATTTCTAGAGTCTACCACAAACGCTGGAAAGTCTGAGTCGAATGCTTTCAAGGCTTCTATATCCCGTGGATGTAGGTTTACCATCTACGTTCTTGTCAACTTCATGCCACCTCATATGCTCAGCCATTTTCGACGACATAAACAATCTTTGAAAGCGAGGTTTTAAAGTAAAGTACCTGAGAATCTTTGTTGGTTTCTTCTTCTACTTTTCCCCCTTCTGAACTATGACATCACTTAAAAGTCTCACTGTGAGCAATATCTCCCCAATATAGCATACAATCATTGGGGCATGCATCAATTTCTTTCATAGTTCAAGCCTAATATGTAAATAATCTTCTTAGCCTCATAGAAGGTTGTGAGATTATCTGTGTCAGGGAATGCATCTTGTAATAGTTCTAGGAACATTGACATCCCCTTATCAGTGAACCCACACAAGCACTTGATATGATACAATTTGAACAAGAAAGATAATTTGGAGTGTTTTTTACAACCTTGATGCAAAGAATGATTTGCCTAATCCATGAGGTTGAAAATATCCTGAGCTGCATCATGCCTCATGAAAATAGGGTTTGCACCCTGAACTTTTACGGTGATGTTATCATCTTGAAAACCAAATGCATCACGAACAACATCATTAACAGGATCATCTTGATCTAGTTGAACTCCTACTTGTGAACTTCTACGAAGATAATCATCATATCTCATATAAGGTTCCTCACCCTGAACACCTCATAACATATATTCTTCAAGGAAAGGCTTCACAAGCAAATGTTCCTTAGCAACTTGTCATGTATGCTACTTCTTAAACTTGCATCGATGACACAGATACACGATCTTACCATTACAGCTAGCATGAGAGAATGTGAAATCCAAGAAAGTGTTTAATTTGGCCGAATATGCTGGAGAATTGCGCAACAACTTCATCCATAACTTATCCATATGTAGTGAACAAAGTTATGAGAAAATATAGGTGAAAAGAGAACTTTAGTTCTCCTAATGACGTGTGTTGGGATACTTAAATGCACTAGTGGACAATTTGTATCAATTCAAAAACCGCTACCAAAACTACTATAAATTTGATGACATTTTATAGCGGTTACGAAACCGCTACACTAACCACTAAAAAATTCATCAATTTGTGGTGGTTATTGAGGAAAAAACAGCTACAAATTTCATAACTGTTTATATTTTGTAGCAGTTTAAAAAACGCCACCATAACCGCTACGAAACGAAGGCTGTTGGTGTGTTTGTATGGGTAATCCGCTAAGGCCACTAGTATAGGTGCAAGTAAGAAGTCGAGCTCGGTGTGGAAGAGCAATGACATGAATCACAAGAGGAGGAGGGGAACGAGATATGGGACCAACTACTAGACCAAGAGCATTTACCAAATTCAAATTTCAAAATTTTAATTTTGTAGTAGTTTTTTCTTCAAAACCACTACAAACGTGTGACCGTTGCATGCAGGAAACTTAAAATTCAAAATTGCATAGTTTATAGCGAGTTTCATTTTATAATTGCTACAAAATTAGTTGATTAAAAAAATTTTAAATTTCAAAATTTCACAGTTTGTAGTGATTGTAGAAGTAAAACCACTACAAAATGTTAAAATTGTTGTTTCAATATGTGTACTTTAATTTCACAAATTATTAATCCTTTTAATAAAACTTGTGAATAAATTACATTATTCATAAATTGTGAAAAGTGAACTTTATTTTGACTTTTCATTATGTAAATATGTATGGCATGTTTTAATTGAAGGAAAGGAAGGGAGACTTGTCATTATTTAGGAGTTGAGCTATTTTTTTTTTTTTTAGGTAAGCTTGCAGATAATAAAATGAAATTAAGATATTTTTTTTATAAATATAAATGACCTTTTCTGTTTTAAAAAAATATTGCGTAACTTATATTAAAAAACATTATTGTGTAACTTATATTTCTTAAATTTTTTTGTATAAAATAAATTGAACTACTATATATTTTAAAAAATAAGTAGTTATGGTATCATCCATTTGATATACAAACATTTTGGATATCATAAATAAAATATAACAAACAATTTAAATAAATAAAAATGTCCTAAACAGAAATAAAATCTAACTAACTATCTGAGCTTGATCATCAATTCCTCTCTCAAGGGGCACAACCAATGTTATGATCAAAGGTAACGGCACCATCGTCATCGACAAGAGGAAACGGAGGGGCTGGATCGACGTGAACACAGGAGGAGGCTGGGGTTGTGGAACCTCCTCGTTAGGAAACATCTGAGTAAACACATGAAATCGCAGTTCTGCCTCTGCTAAGCATACCAAGTTTTGGCTTGGTCTTGAATGTGACTGGCAATCTCCTAAGCATTCTCGTCAACCATCACCTGCTCAGTCAGCCTTCTAATGCCAGAGGTCCTTGTTGGAGAGGTTCCCACATTAGAGGCAGTGCTCCTACCGTAGACCATGCTAGATCTGGCGACTATCCCTATACCCCTACAGCGTCCAGGGTGCTCAATTGAGCCAAGACCAGCTTTAAAGGGGGCGGTGGGATCCACAGACCCCTGTGACTCTGGGATTTGAGATTGTCACAGCTCTTCCTGGGACTACTGAATCCACCCGTGGTGCACATATTTTATAAGGCATTAATCAAACAATTTCATCTAATGTAATAAATTACACAAATCAAATCTTTTTATGTATATAACTTACAATGGCATCCTCTGCTTGTTGAGAGGTCAGCGTCCTGTCCCAGTGTCTATGGGTGTATGTGAATAGTTCCCCATAGTCCATTTGGTGGTTCTCCTCCAGAGCCTTCCTCTCCTAAAAGAATTAAAAAATATGAGCTTAGTTGTAGTAAAAATAAAACAATTAATCATTTAAAGCTAAAATTAATTTAACTTTAAAAAATACCAGCTCATTGTAGGGGACAGCAAAATTATTGGATTCAACCGTGTGGTAGATCCTCTATTGTACTCGGCTCCTGGTGTTCTTCTGATAAAGAGTTTGCAAAAGAGGCAAAACATTAAAATAAGTTAAAAATTGTTTTAAAAAATAATTATTAAGAAATTTAGAATTCCTTAAATATATACATGTCCTTCTTGACTCCTCACTACAAAAAAAAAAAATTATTTGTAGCGGTTAGAATGACATATTTGTAGTGATTCTAACCGCTACAAACAACATTAGTAGCGGCTATAAAAATCGCTACTAAATACACTGTGGCAAGCTTTTTCTAGCAGTTATATGAACCTGCTACTACATATACATTAATCACTATTGTAACTGTAGCGGTTTCGACCTACCGCAACTATATGAGGCTGGGATGTCGTCGTTTGTGAAGAATTTGTAGCGGTTGAGTAATCGCTACAATATAAAATTAACCAAAATAGTAGCAATTACATAACTGCTACTCAATACATCACCAAAAATCTTTAAAATGGAGGCAACAATTTGTAGCGGTTCAGAAACCGCTACAAAATTGGATGAAATTTCAAAAAAGGCGCCAAAGTTTCAAATTATGGTGTAGCGGTTAGGTAACCACTACAAAATATTTCTGCCTTTTTTTTGGAAAAAAAATTTGCCGACTTTTTCGAAATTTTATCCATGTTTGTAGCGGCTATAAGACTGATACAAAAGGATGGATACATTTTTATGCGAGAATTTGTAGCAGTTATAGAACCGCTACAAATGAATAAATCTTTTTTTAAAAAAATAAAAGAATCATTTTAGATTATTTTATTAATTAACTAATAATTGTAATAGAAATTATTATATTTTTAGTGAAAATAATTGATATTAAAATATGATATTTGATTATATCTAGTTGTTATAGGTGTAAAAAAAAAGAATGTGTAGGTAAAGTAAGAACTAATTATTATTACATTTAAATAATATTTAATTCTGAAAATCATGCATGTGAAAGTGGAAGGAATGTTGAAAAATGTTCCTCAAATTGTGAATTAAAAAAATTAGTATCACAAAGTTAGAATAAAAAAAAAGGAAATATTTGTAAAGAGATAATCATCATATTTGATCCGTTTGAATAGAACTTACCCTTTTCAAACACTTAACCTTTTCAAAAAATGTAGACAGGTGAGAGAAACTGAGAGAAAACGTGTGAAGAAATACAAGCTGAAGGATATAAAATGAGATGTGATGGGCTATTTATATTGATATCTGCGTAACACTTGTAGCGGTTAACGTGACGTATTTTGTGGCAGTTTGTATATTTGTAGCGGTTGGTTTTACTTTGTGGCGGTTATAAAACCACTACAAATTATATCATGGTTTTTTTAGGAAAATAAATAGAGAATTACAGATTAAATATGTTATCATAAGCATAATTTTTTATCTCAATCTTCGTCACCATCCCTACAAAAAAAGTATGGAGAAAATGTTACTCTTGATTTTGATATGTTTGAATTCAAATTAAACTGAGATTAAATGTTATTATTTCATCAAAGTACCTTGAACAAAAATACAAAACCTCAAACGGCCATAGTAATTTATTTTGACCACATCAGGAAGATCCTTTTCAAATACGGACGTCACCAAACTGCATGTTCTCGCAAGTGCATCGCTTGCTCGTATAACTCCTTGTCCCAAATCGTGCCATAAACACCCAAGTTTTGGGTTTGCAATCCTTGATCACGTGAAACCATGCAAAACTTGAAACCACTTAACATTGTATGCCAAAAATCTTTTGGTGTGGTCAAGCGAAGTAGTACGAGAGCTTTGAATTTTGGTGAGTGTGAGTTGTGGTCATTTAGTATTCTCCGCGTAAACAAACACCGGGAATTTTCTATGGACCTTTCTATCAATTTCAGATGATGCCTATGAACGAGATCTTCGGTTGATGCTTCACATGTTTCATCAAAGTACCTTGAACAAAAATACAAAACCTCATCCCCTATATAACATTCTGCTATTGAACCTTCAGGCCACGCCTTATTCCTCACGTAAGATTTCAATTTTCCAAGAAACCTATAAAGTAAAGAAGGAAAAATGTTGATATATCAAGGCTGAAATGTGTGACTAAGAACTAAGCTGAAGTAATTCATTTTAAATGAGTACCTCCTAATAGGATACATCCATCGGTAGTGAACTGGGACATCAAATTTTTGTTTCGTGAACAAGGTATACTGTCAGGTGAACTATGACCGTGAAAAAGGACAGAGGAAAGATTATCTCCAAATGATACAGCGTAAAAATGATTTTTTGTTGCAACTGCTCGAGCTCCTTCGTGATCAAAACCTTGGAACACAACTTCCGGAAGAAAGAACAAAGCTTCACCAAAACGATCGACACATTGAGAGACAACGTATTTTTGATGGCTAGCGGAAGTAACTATTGCATAAGAACATGTGAGTCGTGAATCTTCATCCCAGCAACCTTTCGAGCCTATACGTCAACATATCGTGAAATGTTGCTTGAATACCCGTCAGGAACTTTTATTTTCTTCAACATCGTGAGGAAGATTTCCTTATTTGGGTTTGTTAGTGTGAATTTTGTCGGTTGAAATCTGTCATGCTCATCTGGCCACGCGTCTCCATGAACTTCCATGTCCCGTAAATCTTTCCTCACTTGAAGAAGATCTTTTGACTTGTCTGGTTCGTTAAGAATCGTGTATAACACATTGTCACATACATTTTTCTCAATGTGCATGACATCCAGATTATGTTAGAGCAAATTATCTTTCCAAAACAGAAGAGTAAAGAAGATGCTTATCTTCTGCCATTGTTGAGGCGCAGAAGCAGAAGCCTTAGTAGTCTTTGTCCCAGCTTTTGCTGCATCATCTTTTTTCCATACTCAAATTCAACATCCTGAAGCTTCTCTATGATTTCTGCACTGGAGAAATTCTGAAGAGGTCCTCTTTTTTCCTGTTGCCCATTGAAACGATTGTGTTGCAACCTAAACATGTACGTACCATTGAGAAACCTTCTATGACCCACAAAGTACAACTTACGACTGCGAGGAAAACGCACTGAGTCAGAGTCAAAATTGCAAGCTAGACAAGCAAGCAGGTATGCACATTCCACCCAGATAATGTTCCCAGGCCAGGAGAGTCACTTATCGTCCACATCAAAGCCACATGCAAGTTTAATAGTGTCTTCTCATATGTGTCATACGTCTCAATGCCTACATTCCACAAGTCCACCAACTCCACAATAAGCGGTTGGAGATACACATCGATGTCATTTCTCGATGCCTTTTTGCTTGGAATAATCATAGACATAATGAAGGAGCTTTATTTCATACACATCCAGGGGGAAAGTTGTAGGGTATTAAGACAATTGGTCATATATTATAGCTTGTGTTAAGATTCCCAAACGGGTTAAAACCGTCGGTCTCCAAAGCAAGCCGAACATTTCTACGGTTCACCGCCAAATCAGGAAAGTCTGAGTCTTTCCACGTTTCAGCATCTCGTGGATGTCTTAGTTTACCATCTTCGTTCTTGTCAGCTTCATGCCACCTCATATGCTCAGTTGTCTTAGACAACATAAACAACCTTTATAAGCGAGGTTTTAAAAGAAAATACCTGAGAATCTTTGCTAGTTTCTTCTTCTACTTTTTACCTTTCCGAACTGTACTGAACCTCAAAATGTGACACTTCTTACAAGTCTCCTTGCTAGCATCCTCTCCCAAATAAAGCTTATAGTCGTTGGGGCATGCATCCATTTTTTCATAGTTCAAGCCTAATTCATTAATTATCTTCTTGGCCTCATAGAAGGTTATGGGAATGTCCGCGTCAAGGAAAGCATCTCAGAGTAAGTCCAACAACATCGACACAAACACATGATATGATACAATTTGATCAAGAAAAATAATTTGGAGTATTTCCGACAGCCTTGATACAAATGACGATTACTCTCATCCATGAGGCTGAAAAATTCCCGAGCCACTATGCCCTGAACCTCTGCAATGAAGTTGTCGTTTTGAAAACCAAAAGCATCACGAACAACTTCATTAACTAGATCATCTTGATCTACTTGATTTCCTACTTGTGAGCTTCGATATGTCCATTGATTTTCAAATCATCCTGTACACATAAAGCACTAGATGGACATTTTGGTACCCACTTATACTTGGGTCCTTATCGGTTAGTATTGGACCTTACTTGTCCTTTAGGAACCCAAACAAATTTATTTCTCACATTAAAATTTCTCCTAATATAGCATGTATGAGAAATATAACCAGACTTTCCACAATAATTGCAAATAATAGAATGGTATACATCATGAGATTTTATGCAAGCATTGTGTCGGTCAAGTGGATGTAATATCAAATAACTCATATTTTTTAATTCTTTCTTCCCACATGATTTTCCAGCAAGATTGAAAGCATTTTTGCTTTTCAAAATAGAATCAGTAATTGGTTGAAAAATAATTTTATGCTAACTTTCAAAATCATCTTTCTTAAATACACAAGAAGCATTGGATCTTTTTACCATAACAGCATCTTGAGTTTCTGATAATGATTCACCATAATCGTGCATGATGAACTCCTCAGAATGATCTTCCTCTTGTTCTGTGTTGACTAGAGCGTGGAAGCATTTTTTGATTTCACCTTCTTCATTCTCAATTTCCGTTTGTTCATCAATCGTGGATATGCACTTTATAATTTTAGATGAACTGTCAACACTTTTAACTTCAACACACTTGTTAGAAGTATAAATAGAATCAAGAGTATCCCAAATATCTTTAGCACAAGAGCAAAATTTTATTTTCTTGAAATCATTTTTTGTCAATGCACTATACAAAATTTTCATTGCTCTAACGTTCAATGAAAACATTTTTGTTTCTTTTTCTGTCCAATCCTTTCTTGGTTTGAAATAAAAAACATTTGTAAAAACATTCCACATATCAAAATGAAATGCTTTAATAAAACTAGTCATTCTAGCTTTCCAAAACTAAAACTCAATATCTTTGAAAAACGGTGGAACGTATAATCGACACCTTCTGAAAATAAGCAGCACCCAAAATTAGCCATTGATAACTCTTGAGACTGTCAAGTCCATTAAACAAGAGCTTAGCTCTGATACCAAATGAAAGACTTGGCTATCACCCAAGAGGGGGGTGAATTGGGTGTTTGATTAAAAACTTGGAACTTTAAAAAGCTTTTCTCAACTTACTGAAAGTAGTTTGAATGACAATAATAATTTATAAAGTGATAAACAATCATTCAAACATATATGCTGAGAATGTAAGAGATAAGGGAAGAGAATATGCAAACTATGATTTATACTGGTTTGGCCCAATCCTTGACCTAGGTCCAGTCCTCAAGCTCCACTTGAGATTTTCAATCCACTATCTTCTTCCAACTTGATTACACGTTCTGTACTTGAAGTAATCCTCTCACTAGGATTTACTCCCCCTACAAACTGTAATCAATACACCCGTTTGATTACACACTCTGTACTCGAAGTAATCCTCTCACTAGGATTCACTCCCCTTATAAGCTATAATCACTACAATGGGTTTCCCACTCAAGATCACCCAATCTTGAGTAACTCTCAGATAGAATGATAGGATGATTACAATAAATCTTCTCTCTTAGAAGTGAATGGATAAACATTGAAGTACAATACAAATCATTTCACTCTCTATGATAAGCTATGTAAACATTGAAAACAGAGAGTAAATAATATGAATATCAAAGTATGAGCATTTTGAAGATGTAGGCTTGTGTCTTACTTCTTCTGTCTTGAATCTGTCTTCTTTTATAGATAGAGATCAATATATGACTGTTTGAAGATTCAATGACTGTTGGATAAAGGAATATAATCGTTAGACTCAGATGGAACTAGCCGTTAGAAATTTTGCACAACTTTCGATATTCTGACACAAATCTGAGATTTTGAGATTTGCTTCTAATCCTTCGTTTTAATCATCTAAAACTCACTAAAAAATTGATTAAACATAGTTAAGAATAGTAATGAGTGATTATATGAAGTATCTAGATCCTTTATGAAGATTTCGCAAATTCGAGAAAACTGATTTTCAAACAGAGCGTCGAAAACTGGAGTTTTCAATTGTTCACTTAAGTGCAAACTCGAGTTTTGAAACACAAACTCGAGTTTTGGTCTATCTCAGGTAAATATCACGGTTGAGATTCGAAGAACATTTTGAATTTGAGCAAAACTCGAGTCATTAAGTAACAAACTCAAGTTTTGGAGTTGCTCTGCCCTTGGTTGCTCTCTGTTTGATGGAAACTCGAGTTTCCAACTTAATGAATCAAGTTTCGGTCTTTCCCAAAATTAGATTTTGCTCTCTGTCCCCGACAAACTCGAGTTTTGTTTCCCAAACTCGAGTTTGCTTCATTTGATAGCAAACTGTGCAACATCCTGAACAGGCAGTAAACTTTCGAGGGCCATATCTCCCTGGTATGAAATCCGTTTTGGACCGTTCAAATCTTGATGGAAATCTATTTGAGTCTATTTTCATATGCCACTAATTTCAGCTCAATCGGATTTGTAATTTGTGAGATACACTCAAAATATTGAAGCTTGGTTTGCTGTGTGGCGTGAATTTCATTTTCAACTTCTACAATTCATATATCTTTCATCCGAACTCCTTTTGGCTTGAATTTTATATGTAAATGACGCATTGGGAGTCTAGTTTCATATCCAACTGGTTTCACCTCAATCCAATTTTTGGTTTGGGAAATATCATCGAATTACCAGACGTCGCCAGAGTGAAACGTGAAACAGAGTTGCTGAAGTGCTGAAGACCGCTGTAAACTCGAGTTTTGAAATGGAAACTCGAGTTTTCCTTGTCCAGAGACGCTAGAGATGCTGAAGACATTGCAAAATCGAGTCAGTTAGTGATTAACTCGAGTTTTGAGTTCCAAACTCGAGTTTTCTCATATTAGAGGAGTAAATCATTGTAGCGAAGTAGGAAACTCGAGTTTGTAGATTTGGACTCGAGTTTTCTCATCTTGGAACTGATTTTTTGCTGGTGTTCACTCCAAATTAAGCCACTCTAACTTCCATATGATATTGGAGACTTCTAGCATCAATATAAGAACTTGAATAATGATGTTCCACTACATTTCAAGTTCTTCTTTCTTCAATTTCTTCTTTCCTTCTAGATTATCCCCCAAAATCATCATTTGATAGCTTCTTGCTTCCTTGACATTATGATATTCTCATTATATTGTGCAAGAACTTCTTTCTTCAATCTTGATTATTCTCCATCATTCAAGTATACTCCACTGTAGCTCAAATATGATGAAGCTTCATTCCAACTTTTGTTTGATCATAGAGACTTCCAATATCACATATATGAACATATAGTGCAGATTCTTCTTTCTTTAGTCTCCTTTCTTGATCATTCTCCATTATTAAAGTTTTCATCTACATTAAATATAAGAATTAGTCAAAGTAGAAGATAAATGTAGTATGCAACCTTTTTGCTCTTAAGAATGAAATTTATATAAGATATCATCAAAACTAATCAAAACCAACAGATCGAAGCTGAAAGTAGGAGGCGGCGATGGAGGTGGAAGCTTCCTGTTAGGAAACATCTCTACCAAGGCACCGGCAAGAACATCCCAGCTCTCCTTCTTATGAGTGTACCAACTGTCGGCCTGGTTCTGAAACTGCCTAGCAAGCTCCTGAGTCTTGGCACCAAACTGCGTGAAAACTTGCTTGGCAATCATCGCCTAAACCCCCCCAGCTGTCGACCTTCTCGAGCTGGAGGTTCCAGCCTTAGAGCCGATGGTCTTGCTATAGATCATGTTAGGCATGGCGCCTAGCCCCATACCCCTAACACGCCCAAGATGCTTGACTTGGCCCATGGTAGCTTTCAATGGTGCAGTAGGATCCACAGACTCCTGTGACTCCGGGGTCTAGGATGCTCACAGCTCCACCTGGGTCTACTCAATCCACCCCTAGCACACACATTTTATAAAACATTAATCAAACAATTTTATTCAATTAAAATAAATTAAATAAAGTATATAAATAATTTGTTTGTAACTTACTATCATCTCATCTGTCGCCTGAGAAGTCATTGTCCCGTCACGTGTCTATGGGTATATGTGAACAACTCCCCATAGTCCATCAGACGGTTCTCCTGTTGCGCCTTCCTTTGCTAAAAGAATTAAAAGAATATAAACTTTGTTATTTCAAAAAATAAAACAATCAATAATTCTCTAGTATAAACCTAAAATTAATTTAACTTTGAAATTACCAGCTCACTGTAGGTCACAGAAAACGTCTTGGATCTTGCAGTGTGATGGATCTTCTGCTGTTCCTCTAAGACAGAGTTGTATGTGTTATGCACTAATTAGCAATCTTAGAAGCTCATAAATAACTTCATCTTTTTTATATAAAAAAATATTGAATTGATAATGCAATATATTAATCAACATATTAATTTTATAGCATGAAAGTAAATCCTAACCTGCCATTAAGTACCGTAATACTCATTATTTACCTTTCTCTATCATGTCCTTTCTTTCTACGTCATTTTCTTCAATCCTTTAGTTCTTCCTTATTCTTATTATTCAAATTAGTTTTAAAAGTGATGGGTAAGTAAATATAAGGAAATTGAAGAGGATGCTAATCAAACATATTAAGATTTTTGTTAAATTTATAATTTGTTCAATATATTAAATAATTTTGTATAAATTTTATAAAAAATTTTATGTTGGATATGATAGACTATAAATTTTGATATTTAATTTTAATATGGTTTAGATTTAAACTATATTTAAACTAAATTGCAGCTTTCTTGTATTTTCATATTTAATTATATATTTTTAATAGTTATTTAATTATTCATTTTAACACCTTGAGCACCCCTCATAAATATAGACAAAGCTTGCTTCCTAGTTACTTAGTCCACAGTATCAGAACCTACAATTATTTCCTACTACATAGAGATGGGGGCTACATTTAAAACTATATCAGGGAAAATCTTGTTGAGGCCCAACGAATCTTTTTTTTCTTCTTCTTAAATGTGAAATCATTACAACAAATCTTAATATTTAATATTACATGCATGTTCAATTGAATGTGGATCTAGATACAACCAAATTGCAGTCAACATTAAAATTATATTACAATAATTATTTAAAAACAAACATGTCTGTGTGGGCTCTTCCTGGCCTGGACAAAACCCACCCAATCATTTGGGTCGATGCCGTCTAGGACGCTCTCAATCAGCTGCTGCAAAAGAATCGTCCCATCTCCATTCATCTTGTTGTAGAGACGACCCCTCCGATTCTTCCGGTCGTCCCCTATCTTCAGGAGTGAGTACATCTTCATGTTGGCTCGAACTTTAAACTTATGTTGTATAATAATTTAATTATTATTTATTTAATAAATAAATAAATAAACCATAAATTATAACTATTTACATGTAAAATATAATTAAACAAAATAACTTACCTGCACAACTTCCTCAAACTCCAGGTCCTTCACCCCCTTCGGAACATGCTTCCAACTTTGGAAGTGGGTAGGGAACCGTCCCCGATTCCCGCCTAGCTGCATCAGGTAGTGGTTGAACAAGTGACCATCGTTGCCGATCAGCTAGTCTGTGTGCTCATTCCAATCGACTACGATGTGAGGCCCCTACAGTAGATTCACATTGGAACATCTAGCGTCCTCCTGTTGATGTTTCCTTGCAAATCTGCACAGTTATAAAACCATTTTTGTATTACATTTAAATATAAATTAATTAACTGTAATGAATTTAATTTAAATTTTGTCACAAAAATAATTACATTTACCTTCGACATCCACTTCAAATCCGGTGGAATGTGAAGACGACAGTCAGGGGTTCCCTTGGTCCCGCTCCTCCTCCCGATCAATAAACCACTCTACCCTTGCCAAAGGGAAAGTCAATCTCTATCTCGACATTTTCATCATTATCAAGGTCGCTAAGGGATAGATGTACGCCCTGTCCTCCCCCTACGGTCTTCGGCTGTGGGATTGGCTCATCTTAGAAGAGCTCATCTATCTCGATCCCCATATGAGCTGGCAAAGGGATATTTCGACCCTCATGCCCCTCCCTACGACCCTTATTATAGCCCCCTCTACTACTGCCGCCCCTTAGAGTCGCTCTACCGCGTACAACCTATTCCCTTTCCCTACATTTCCCCTAGAATCCATAACTCCTAAATGTCCTAAATCTTATAGCTAAACGTAAGAGAATGAAAGTTAAAAGGCGATATATCAAACCTTGAGTAGTTTTATTTGAGGGGAGGCACTGTTTAAAAAGGTGTCATTTTTGTAGCGGTTCTCTTTTAAAACCGCTACAATAATTGACATTTAATTTTGTAGCGGTTTCTATGCAACCGCTACATGAACCGCTACAAAACACAAAACCCTACCTCATTCATCATGACATTTTGTAGCAGTTATATGACCACTACAAAATGCTTGACCCTTGACATTTTGTAGCAGTTATTAAAGCAAAACCACTACAAGTATATGACAATTTGTGTAACATCCCAACTTTTCGAAAGCAGTATAAATTTTTTTCATCAGAGTAGAGCACCGGAACAAGAGTGTAACTGATATATTGATATAAAATGCCCACTGGCTAGTTACATAAACGGTATATTAACCGAGAGTTTCCAAAAAGTAAAGGATAATAATGGAAAGTCTTCACCGGATCCTCAAACCTCGCTGCTTCCTCTCTCCTCGGTCCTCGGTCCTCCCGAACTCCGACGCTATGTTAAGGGCCGAGATCCAACGCACCGGATCTCGTGTAGCAGTTAACCTCATGTTTATGTATACACATACAAACGACAGACATCCACAACATCATCAGCACATACCATCACTCTATCACAACCCATGCATATGTATTGCCCCAAAGCATGCGAGACAAGTTGCACCCAAGATACTGACCGATTGCACCCAAGATACGGACAGATTGCACCCAAGATACGAGACAGATTGCACCCAAAGATACAAACATAACCTCTAACCACTATATGCATTCAAACAAGATAACATCTATACAACACACCTACCACATATATGCATACCATAAACATCGAGTTAATGTTACAAGACGCGAACGTACCTTCATTGACGGTATTACCGCACGTTTTACGGAAACGGTCGTTTTGACAAAAAAAATAAACGTCCTGTCGGACAACGTAACGACAAAGAAATCGAAGTTTCGACGCCCTATAAGAGTAATATCACTTTTATTAGTGATTTGGTACTATATCTCGGCATTTTGGGTAAAAATTACCATTTTGCCCTATACCCCTAATTGGCGTAATTTCGCAAGATTTCGTTACTCGACAAATTTTCTTCCCGAAATTTTGCCGAACTTGACGCCATTTTGATTTTCGAAAATAAAGACTAAAATAGCCCTCCCATATGATACCCAATCATACTTGAAAATTTAAAGGCTATTCTAGCATTATAACACCTACTTGTGAAAGAACTACGAAGACTTCACTTTCGGGACTCGATCCCTACCATGTTTCTACCTCGTCAGCATATATTTCAATGCAATGAGGCCTAAAAACAATAGTAGGAATCTCACTCCCTACTTGCTAAATCTATCTAACAATTCTACTAACTACCGAACTAAAGACTAAAGACCGAAAGACTTACCCGTTGAAGACTTCGAGAATTTTCCCCAGAGCTTCTCTCTCTTCTTTCTCCCTCTAGGTTCGAAAATCTCAAGAGGAAATGGTGTGAAAAACCAAAGGGAGGGGTGGGGTATTTATAGAAAAGGAGGTAGGGTTTCGGCCGTCGGATCAACTTTGTGAGGAGCGATTTGGGCCGTCCAAAGCAACTTTTCAAAAAACCCTCTTTTTCCTTCTTCCCTTTCACACTTGGCCGAAATTCAGGCTCCAAAATAAAGGGTTTGGCCAATGGGAGGTGGCCATGTGTCACCTTCCAGAAGCTTTCAGACCGATGTCTCCGATCGGTACCCGATTCGCGTGATTTCGGAGAAATCTCAAAATTCTGGATTCATATCTCTGAAAACATATTCTCACTTAGTAGAAATGTCCAATTTAACCTATATTTTGATTCCATATAGGGCTCCAACAGTCCAGTTGAGTCTTTCTCGAAAACGTGTCCTGGTTTGAGAATGCATTTCGAAATCACCAACTTCTTTAAAAATCCACTCGATTCCAAATATGTCCAGATAAATTCAAACTCATTCCTAGATGTTGAGTTAGAATTTATTTTCTTCATATCCAAAAATATGCCTATCTGCATTTTTCCCTATTTCGTCTTATTAGGAAAATGCACTAACGGTCTCGGAATTAACTTCCGGAAGAGGTCACTTGAAGGTAAAAACTCACTGATCAATATTTTACCTTGGCTTTGGAATTCCTATTCCTAGATCTCTAGATAGGATCCGTTTCCTAATTTTTAAATTACTATTCACACTTTTTTACTTTAATTAATTATAATATATTATAATAGCAAGTTGCAACTTATACATACATACATACATACATATATATATATATATATATATATATATATATATATATATATATATATATATATCTGCTTTATTTTAGAATTTGTGAGGGCATTATGGTCATTACCATATTTTTTGAGCATTCTTCTTCAATTTCTCCAAGTTTGTAATTTATCAAATTACCAAAATTAGAGATATACGCTCTCTCAATTTAAATAATTATTTCATTGCTCTTTAGGATTTTTCACCATTTTCCTAAGTTATTTACTCCTCCCAGGGGTATTTTGGTCATTTTGGCACTTTGACCCTTAAATTCCCTAATTCAAATTTCGGGGTATTACAATTTGCATCTTGTAGCAGTTTCAAGGAGAAACCGCTACAAGCTTTTTTAGTTACTTAACATAGTACAACATGCCGCGTGAAGATTGGATATCCAGTATAGATGCTAATCTCCAATGAAAATGTTAGTGACTTATTTTCATCAGAGAAAAGCATTTATATTGTAATCCAATCTTCCTTTGCATGTTGTACTATCTTGAAAAAAAAAATTGAATGCTGGGGGTATATATAGGTTGAATATTTGTAGGGGTTTTCTCTATAACTGCGACAAATGAAGAATATTTGTAGTACTATTTTTTTTTTTTTTTGAATGAATTTTTATAGATTCAAATTCCTGAATATTGTGGTGTGTGAATCATTGTTGTATTTAATTACCTTTGATGGAGTATCAAATATCAATAAGAGCAGTTTGGAATAAAAATTATAACAATGAGAAATGAGTCTTTTATTTAGTCCTAAGATCTTTTACGCCGAATATTTAGTACGACGGTCAACTTCTCAATTAGATACATGTACATAAGGTTGTTCATGGGCAAGGCGAGACCCTTGCCCGATGCCCTGCCCAAAAGATCACTGGGCAACAAAATGTAGCCCAGTGCCCGGCCCTGCCCGATAGAAACCCTAACATTTTTGGGTAGGGCGATAATAGGCTAGGCAGGGCGGCCCTTCTATGCCCAAGTGGCGATACCCTGCCATATCCTATGTTGAAAAACAGCTTAAATAACTGAAAAATTAACACTACTACAAAAAAACCCAAAAAATGTCCATTTTCAGAGGGACGTTTAACTGGGGGTAGTAAGAAATTCAGAGTTGTGGCTTCCTGACTAAAATTCAGGAGGCCTAACAAATTCAGGACGCCTTAACAAAGGCGTCAACCATATATAGCCACAAACAGGTTTGTAAAAAATAAACAATAGTCAAACTACACGCACAATAAAGGAAAGAGAACTTCAACCATTTAGTGCAATGATTATTACCAAAGAAGTGAAAAGGCTTAAGCACGTCACATTTACAAAAAGGTGCAGCAGAGGGAGATGGAAGATTCAACCAATGCACTGCCTTCCTTGTAGATTGAACAAAAAGAAAAAAGAAAATGAAAATCACCTGGCAAGCAGATTCTTACAATTTAGGTATTCTACGCAAATAAATTACAAAGTGACGATTCCCAAAGTTTCAATCAAATTCTTTCTTAAACCTTGCCACCAATTGGCCTTCAAAACAAATTTTAACTCAAGCAAGCATACAAGAAAGGTAGAAAACACCATTTGGTAAGGAAAAATATGATAAAGTCTTGAATATAGCCACATTAAAATTAACAATTCAAAATTGAATAAATTTTGGCACCAGTTTTAAGGCTGAAATTGACTATTGGAATCAGATGGTGCAAAAACCAATAATGGAAAAGGCTCCAAATCTCCTGAATAGACTATTTACTTAACATAAAAATAGCAATCTATAATGATATTCTGCGACCAATTACCAACTGACAAACATAATTAACATGCAGAAACAGTAGGCCAGTGCATGATGATTTAGGAACATACCTGGGTTAGTTGCCTACTTTCATGGTTTCCTCGTAAAAGGGTAATATTAGCTGGGTATCTATAAATTACACAAAAACTAAAGATGCATGAATATAAATTAATTAATCATTAAGATGATTGAGTAGATAAATAACAACAAAACCTACTAAAAAGAAGCTGAAATAATAAAGGAATCTAAAGCAGCAGCAGAGACTCAGCCAGTTTGACAGGTCAATGGAAAGCAAATCCATTAGAGTTGCTCACAAAACAAGAAACTTTACTTTTCGCAGTCGCAAAAATCATTTTCTATTCACCTCTTTAGTCTTTGTCATTTCCATACCCAGCAATATTCTACTCATTAGACAGCCCATAAATGTAGGACATCATCATTTACAATTCATATTAATATTTAATTGTCAAGCCATTTTCATTTTCAATAATTAAAATCCAAAAGGATCAATGAAATGTTTCAACTGAATGCAGGATCCAAAGGATCGCCATGAATATCCAATTGTCAAACCACTTTTAATTAAGATTCTGGAAAAAAAAATTAGTATTAAGACTGCATTGATTGATCTATTGACATCATGAACTACTGGTGAATCAAACATAATCATCCTCCAATGTCAGGCAAGCACCCTAAAAAGGAAACTCCACAATGTAAAAGATAAAGGATGAGAGAAAAATTAAAATCTTACACCTCAACCGACATGTTCACAAGGATAAATGATAAGAAATTTAAGCTATTATGACATATGGTGCAAGTAGATTCTGTATATATATTCCAAATTCATATGAACACCAAAATAGTCAAGACAGAAGCGACCATGCAAGAAACTTACATACCTAGCTTTAAGAAGTAAAAGGATGGTGCAAATATATTCACTAATTATTTGGAAAATATGAAGAAAAATATGAGATTGAGTAATTTTAAGCCTAAATCCAAGTATGGACCAAGAGGAAAATTTTGTAAAAAATTATATAAAAAAATTATTAAATAATTATTTTATATAAATAATAATTAATAAAAATAAATAAATAAATAAATAAAGAAAACGAAAAAAAAGGGGCAGAATTGTTGACCAAAAATATGGATAAGAATTTGAAAAAAATATCTAGATACTTATGATTATAAATATAATATAAGTTGTGATATTTTGTGAAAAAGCAAATAGGATAAATGACCACCGATAGAGATTAAATCCTATCTAGAAAACCATGAGCAAGGTTTCTAAGGTCAGATACTATTATGGACAAGTGAATTTTTATCTAGAAGTAGACTGTTTCAGAAGTCATTTCCGTGATCGGTAGAATACTTAGGTAATAAGACGAAATAGGTAATCTGTGAAAAAGGCAGATAGTCACGAATTGGAGTTTGAAGAAAATAAATTGTAACTCAACATCTGGGGATGAGTTGAGAATTATCTGGACATATTTGGAATCAGTGAATTTTTGTCCAGAGATTGATGATTCCGGAAATTTCTTCCGTAACCGAGCATGTTTTTTGAGAAACTTCGCTGGACCGTTGAAACCCTGTATGGAATCAAAAATTAAGTTTACTTAGACATTTCTAATGAGTAAGAAAATTTCTTCAAAGTTGTGATTCCGAATTTCTAAGATTTTCCAAGATTACGCGATTCGGACACCGATCGAGACTTTATCGGTAAAACCTTCTGGAAGCAGGACATGTGGCATCATTTGATTGGATATTTGGTTGACTATTGGGGAGGGGGAAGGACGGCTGCCATGTGGAAGAAGGAGATCATGCCATGTTGCAAAGTGCGATCCAACAATTGATATCCGGTATGAAAAAGCATGAATAGTGTCACTAAATTTGCCTATAAATAAGAGAGCACCCCTTCATAAATTTCACACCAACATCAAGAGCTCTAAACCGAATTGGAGGAGCAGCAAGGAAGGGAAGAAGTCCGGGGAATTTTGTAGCGAAGCTCTGAGTAAGTTTTTCGGTACTTAGTCTTAAGCTTTCATAGTTCTTTCAGTAGTTAGAGTAAAAATGTTAGATTAGTCTTTAATCTTCCAAGTATGATTAGATTTCATATGTTAGGGGTATTTTAGTCATGATTTCAAAAATCATGGTGGGGTCAAGTTCGCAAAATTTTGGAAAATTAGAGTCAAAGTAAGCGGTTACCGCGAAATTCCACCGATCGGTGAGGCCCCCATGATAGACACTTACCTGGCCATTCTATTCGGTGCTATATGCACCGTGTCTATGGAATCGTACATAGATGCACCGTGTCTATGGAATCGTACATAGATGCACTGTGTCTATGGAACCGTACTTAGATGCACTGTGATTAAGGAATCGTACTTAGATCACTATTACAGTTTTTACGGGTTATAGTCATGATAATGCTGTATTGTTTTCCTATATGGATCATTGCTGTAATTCTAGAAATATCTGTTACGCATATGTTGTTTATAAGCATGAGGTTAACCGTTACCTGAGATCCAATGTGGTAAATTGGATCTCGCCTATAGCTTCGTGGTCCGGAGGACCAGGCCGAGGAAAGAAGAAAGCAAAGGCAAACTTCCAGACTATTGTACCCTCTATCGACAAAGTCTCCCTGCAACACATATGGGATCAGATAACGGATAAAACTTGCCTTGATTAAAATAGTTTGTGCTCAAATTCTAAATCAGGGACGGCTAGGTTTGTGAGCACTGGGAGTTCTACATGTGGGCATCATCTATAAATGCTATATTAGGCTGAGCCTTCAAATCTTAAAACCCTATAGATAAGCCTGGCTCCAACTTCAATTCGATAGAAATAATGAAGGCACACAAGAGAAACATAAAGCTAAACGAATGCATTTAAACATCCAAGCATACCTAGGAACGAGTCGCGACGAACCAGTGATAGGGCTTGGCCGGCTTACTTGTGTTTTGGTTTCGGGAAGGAGGCGAAGCGAGAGAGAGAGAGCCAAGAGTGTGAGAGACAGAGGAGAAGGAAGTGTGGCGCGGCGGAGACGCCGGAGAAAATGGAAATGACAAGGCCGGATTTGGGGAAGGAGGCGGCGAGTGTGAGTGTGAGACGATTTCGGGAGAGGGAGGAAATGATGAGAGAGGATTTCTATCATCGGGATTGAATGAAGAGTAATGTGTGTGAAGGGAAAAGTATGTGCGAGAATCCGATGAGTCTCATTAATTAACAAAAAAGGAATATTGGCGTCCTGAAAATATATTTAGGATGTCAATTTTTCAAGTTTGGCGTCCTAATGTTTCTTCAGGACGCCAATTAATGAATATTGGCGTCCTGAATTATATTCAAGATGCCAATATCCAAATTTCAATGAAAAAAATCCACTGCGCCAAACAAAAAATTCCCATATATTTCCCATGGCGCGAAACTAATTTTATCCCAGATTTTAGGTGTCCTGAAAATATTTTAGGACGCCAACAATGAATTTTATTCCAAAAAAAAAAAATTAAATCTCATGGCGCCAAACAAAAAATTCTCATATTTCCCATAGCGCGAACAAGATTCCGAAATTTTAGGCATCTTGAAACAATATTAGGACACCCAAAATCAATTTTAGGAGTCCTAAACAATAATTTAGGACGCTGAAGGCTCAACTTCCTTGCAAATAATTACAAGAATGCCACTACCTTCATTTTTTACTTCCTATTTCTTAATAAGGACGTCATTTAGGGTAGTAATATTCAATTTTTGTAGTAGTGTAAATAACATCCATAATTCTACACTTTTAAATATTTCAATATAAGTCTACAAATTAAGTCCTAAAATTAAAAAGACAACCATATGTCTAAACAAGGCATCAAAAATAGTTCATAATCCATTAAATACAAGACATCAAAAAATAGAAATTAAAGCCTTATAGACATCCAAAACTCCTAGAGGTTGCATCAAGGCCCCAAAATGTCAAAAGGATGAAGCATATAGAATCACCTACAAGAAAGCCAAAAAAAAAACATATTATTACATCATTTACATGTAAAAGTAACAATTAATTGTATATAATATATTTTTTTTATTCTATTAAGAAATAAAAAAATATTATATACACTACTAGACATGGCCAAATGGGTAGGGCGGCATACCCTGCCCGATGCCTAGTCCTGCCCGCAAAATGCCCAGCCCAGTTGTGCCCAATTTTGTTTGGCATGCTTTTCTTAGGACTGGGCAGGGCAATTTTTCATTGGGCGCGGGCGGGCGGTGGGCATCATGAACACCCCTACATGTACACCAAATATACTACTTCATATTTAGCTTATAAATAGTGTTTCTAATTTAATCAATTAAGTATTTAATTTGTATTGCGTTTTGTATTTCGCCATTTGCCCCCACTATTTATGGGGATCCATTTTCGGTGCTTGTCTCATGGACAAGCAGTGAGAGCTTGTCCGTACAGACAAGCTCTGAACCGTCCATATCTAATATGGACGGTCCATATCTGATTTTTTTTATTTTTTTTATTTTTTATCTAAAATAATTTTAATGGGTAGAGAATCTAAAATAAAGATAATCTCAACTAATATTTTTTTTTTAAATGATTTTTTCATATAGAAAAAAAATAAAAACGAAAAATAATTAAAAAAAATCTGGACCGTTTAGATCCCATCTGGACGGTCCAGATGGGATGGGCTCTCCCTACCTATCCTTTGAATAGGCAGGGAATCTGATTCCTACACAAAACTTCTTTCAAAACAGTTGAATAAAACAATATATTATAGTGAACTTGATTTGTAATTAACAAGGATTGACAATTCTACAAGTTATTAGATTATTCGATCAAGCTTGTGCACCTCATTAAATGCACATAAGAGAGACATAAATAGGGATCCAGCTTCCATGCCTATCCTTTAGGCAGGGGGAGCTCCTCTCCCCTAGACCATCCAGATCTGTTATGGACGGCCCAAATCTTTTTTTTTTAAATTATTTTAATGGGTAGAGAATCTAAAATAAAGATAATCTATCAACTAACATTTTTTTCAAAAAATGATTTTTTTTATTCAAAAAGCTGCAGTTAAAAAAAATAAAATCTAGACCGTTCAGATCGCATCTGGACGGCCCAGATGCGTCAGGCGCATGGGATAGGCACCTAAACTGGTTCCGTTTTGTGTATTAATATTCACTCAATCATATATTCTAATTATACGTGTGTGTGTAATTGTAACATATCTATAGCTAAGTTATTAGGTTTATGTGGGGAATTAATCTCCCTACCACTGAAGTCTAAGGTCAGACTTAATTAAACAAATTAAAACGTCTTATTTCATTGCTTATAAATAGAGCTTTACTCTAATCACGAACTCAAAAATTTGTGATTCTTCCTTATTTTCCTTCCTTCTCTCCCTATATATGATATATGTTCTCTCTCTCTCTCTCTCCGCCAAGCAAATTTCTCCAATAATCAATCTCCTTCAACCCTAATGCTTCTTCTTCTTCTTCACGATGCAGCTGGCTCCTTCAAGCTCTTCATCCAACCTCGCGTTGTTGAAAGATCAACATTACAGTCTCTTTTCCCTTAAAGCTTTATACAAATGTGTCTTTATCTTTGGCATATCTTTCCTCTTAATCCTCTTCGCCACCTTCTTGCAGCTTCATCCCCTTCATCATCAATTCCCTTACATCATCTCAAGATTCCAGGAAAAATGTCCATCTGATCAATCCCTATCTTCTTCACCACCACCACCACCACCACTTGCATTATTATCATCGATTTCAAACAATACGACGTCTCATCAATCTAATAATAATAATATTGGTAATGATAATCTTCATCATGCCATTAACGTTAGCGACATTGTGTTCTGTATCTCTGCTTCAGTTAAGACATGGAAGAACAAGAAACCCTACATGGAAGCATGGTGGCGGCCTAACGTAACAAGAGGCTACGTGTTCTTCGAGGAGACTCCGGCAAATAAGTCTCACCCGTGGCCGTCGACTTTGCCGCCGTATAAGGTCCACGAGAATGTGACGAAGCTAAAGATCTACAAGAAGTTTCCGAGCCCGATTCAGGTGAGGATTCTTCGGTCGATCGTGAAGACGATGGAGGAGAGAGATGAAAATGTGAAGTGGTATGTGATGACGGATGATGACACAGTGATGGTAATTGAGAATCTAGTTAGGGTTTTATCAAAGTATGATTATACGAAAGAGATGTATGTGGGGATGAATTCTGAGACTGTTTTGTCGAATTCTTATTTCTCTTTTGAAATGGCGTTTGGTGGAGGAGGCTTTGCTTTGAGCTATCCATTAATGGAAGCTTTAGTTGATAACTTAGAAGGATGCATGGGGCGATATTCACATTTGATCTCTAGTGATCATATTGTGAGTGCTTGCGTTGCTGATCTTGGAGTCGATCCTACATACGAAAGAGGGTTTCACCAGGTAATTAATTAATCCTCCATCAATTTTTTTTGTTTAACTATATCTGTGCGCGCGCGCATTTTTCGTGCATTACATAAAGTTTGATGAATGAGTCACGTACCTTGATATAAATTTTAGGCTAAATCATACAACTCCTCATAAATTTTATGGTATACTCCCTTTGGTCCTTTCTATAAGAAACAACTACCCTGATTGCGTAAAACAATTTGAAAGTTCAAAAACATAATTTTTTTTCCAAATATGCTCCTATTTATGATAAGAGTATGAGAGACAGAGAATGAGTAATAAATGATTAAATGAAAGAAAATTAGTAGTTTATTAATATAAATATATATATTTAATAGGGGTAGAAAATGAAATAGTATGAATTTTGAAAGATGAAAAAGCTGCTTATATTAAGAACTAGCCCTAAAAAAATAGGAAGTTGCTTATAAATTGGACCGGATGGAGTATGTAAATAACCTTAACCTTTAAAACTTAAAAATAAATTTCCATGAACTTTTTTTTCTTTGGTTACATTTATAACTATACTTTTCAATTTGTTCATTATTTATCCGCAGAATGTTCAAAGTCTAAGGGTTTATTGGTAAGTAACTCAGAGTTTGAGAAGGTTATACGCATACAAAAAAAAGCTTAAGAGGAATGAAACTGTTAGTTTGGACTTCTATGCATATATAGACTTGAAAGTTTACAGGGTCTATAAGTTTTAAAGCTTACAAAGGTTATTTGTACAATTCTAAATTCAAGGAAATGTTATCTAATTTAGCCATAACTTTATGCTGTATTGGCTACATTAATTGTTCATAGGCAATCTCCAATTTAGATGCATATCTAACCAATGGTGGTTGGGTTGTGTTTTATTTGATTCTATATAAGAGTAGTGATCTGAATTTTATTGATTGAAAAATTATGTTGAGGAAGAGTTAATCCCAATTAGCCTTAAAAACATTCCTATTATTAATATGAGGTGTTCAATAATACTTTCTTTGGTCCTAAATGTATATGAGCGAATTAACTATTATCCCAGTTAATTTTGACCGTTATCCAATTTTGCCTCGAAAGTTTTTTGGGGGGCAATTTTGCACCAGAAGTGCAAAAAAGATAGCAATTTTGCCCTGACCGTTCTCTCAAAATTTTGATTGTTAGTTGACTAAATATGCTAAGGTGGCAGTCCACATGTCATCCACATCATTTTTGTTAAGATGCAAGTCTGCTTAAAAGTTCATGTGCTATATCTACTTCATTTTTTTAAAGTTAGATTTAAAACTTACAAAGCAAATTTGTTTCTTAACCAAAATGATGTGGATGACATGCGGACTGTTAGCTCATAATATTAATTTGGTCAACGAACTACTAAAATTAACTGAGATAACAACCAGGGAAAAATTTCTCCTTCTTTTACATTTCCGAGGCAAAATTTCCCTTTGAACCTTTGGAAAAATGAAAAAAAAAAAACCTAGAAATAAAAAAAAAATCACAAATCAAGTTTGTTGCCTAAAATTGATAAAGTAATTATTGTACTTGATAAGGAATTCACAACTCATGCTATGGAAAATACCTTATTTGGGATTTTGCATTTTTCTTTTTCTTTTTCTTTCATTTTCCCAAAAAAAATTCTTACACACTAATCCATATCGATTGCATATATGAGATGTGGTTTTCATCATATTGATTGAAGAGGGTATATATTTTATATGCATGTAGCTTGATGCACGTGGGGACGTGTCAGGTCTTCTTTCAGCGCATCCAAACGTTCCATTTGTGTCTATCCACCACATGGACAACTTAGATCCTATCTTCCCCTCCAAGAACCGATCAGAATCCATAAACCATCTTCTTCGCGCCGCGAAACTCGATCACACTCGCATTCTTCAGCAAACAATTTGCCACCACAAGCCTAAATTTTGGACCTTCTCAATCTCATGGGGTTACTCTCTTCAAATCTACGAAAGTGTGTTCCCTCGTTGGCTTCTCAAGAGGCCTTTGGAGACCTTCCAGCCATGGCTTACCAAGAACACGACGCCGCCTTATTACATGTTCAACACAAGGTTGCCTACTAGGAATCCTTGTGAAGCTCCTCATGCATTTTTTGCAGAGTCAATGGAGAAAGTAGTGAAGGCTAATAGTGGGGAAGATGATGATGATGGTGATGAGGATCATATAGTTACTACGTTTGTGAGAAAATCTCACAGAGGTTTCATTGCTTGTCCTCTTGTTGGTCACAAGTCTGCTGAGTCTATTACCAAAGTCAGAGTCTTCTCTCCTGCAACAATAAACCTAAAGGTCAGTGTTTTAACCCTCTTTTGAACTTTCATTTATCATAATTCTATTTTACTATTTTTATATATAAACCTTCTTCATTATTTCTTCTCTTTTTAATTGGTTAAGTATCATACTCTGATGATCTTCACTCTTTTTCATCCTTGCAATCAAGAATATGGGGTAAAGTATATAAACTTTATTACACTATATTTTGGACCGCAGGGAGTATTTGAATTTTATGGTATGTATAGTATTTCCTCCTCGATCTCCTGAATATAAGATTCACTCTAATAAAGAAATTGAACTACATAGTGAGTCTTATATTAAAAAATAAAGTTACTATTATGTAGTGCTGCTAGGAAAAGAAAAATATATGAGATGGTGTATATATGGACGAAATCAATAACCCTCATCTTGACGGTTCATATATACTTTGTTATTTTTATTTTTTAAACAAGTATTTTAATGGGTGCAGAATATAAAATAAAGATGATCTCTTAACTACCAACTTTTTCAAAGAATGTTTCATTATTTAAAAGTCATCAATTGAAAATTTTAAATTTGATCTGTTAAAATTGTATTTGGATGGTGCAGATCACCACAATAATATACTAATTTTTCATATATTATAATACATGAAAATTACTATTGCAACCATATTTTCCTTCTTACTCAGACTGCACACTTGGGGAGAATCCCTTTTTTTTTCATGTTGTATGGAGAAACATTTCACCCTATCATTAAAAGCTCGAACGTCTATTAAATGGAGATTTTGTTATTTACTTTTTAATATTATGTACTGTTGAAATAGCAACATATGGTGAACCATGTGATATGGGTAATAGTAAGAGACAGGCATGGAATGAGCGAGTTAGAATTGAGAGAGTTTATGTGCCTCTCAAATGCACAATGAGGGATTCCTTTTCTTTGTTTAGGTTTCTTCCATAAGACTTACACTCTGTGGAAGGAGTTTATCATTGAATAATTATGTTTTAGCTTGTGTGTTTCCATTAAAGGTATCAGAGCCAGGTTCCTCTCCAGCCTAGAGGTTCCTCTCCAGAAAATAGAGGCATATTGAGTTTCTGATAGCTGAAAACCTCATAGTCCTTGCTTCCACTTCTGGATCCGATTTCAATAAACTTCAACCCATTGTTGTCAACTATTGGAATGGAAAATTCCTGAAATTGCTTCTCCTTCCCACTTGATCGTTGGTGAGCCCGAAATTCAGTAAGCAGTTCGGTCATTAAGGATTTAATTGTAGCAGCATCACCCTTGACAGCAGCAACATCTTCCATCAAGCGTTCAATGTTCTGCTCTGTTTGCATCAAACGAAACTCGAAGGCATCAAGTCTATTCTCCTTCTTCTTGCTGACCATTCCCTGAAACGTAATGGTCTGATACCTTTGATGGAAACCCACAAGCTAAAACAGAATTTTTCAATGATAAAATCCTTCCATAGAGTGTAGTCTTATGGAGGAAAGCTAAACAGAGAAAAGAAATCCCTCACTGTGCATTCGAGAGGCACAGAAACCCTCCCAATTCTAACTCAATCGTTCCATCATTTCCATGCCCCTTACAACACTTAGACCCCATAGCTTCTCAGCCTCTCACTCTATCTAATCGTCAAATAGAAAATACCACTATAAATCATCATATCACATGTTTCACTGCTATTTCAACATGTGTACCAACAAAATGACTGTTCTTTTTTTGTTTTCCTTTACATCATTATAATTCTATATACTGATATGCTTAACATGTGTTTGGCTGACAAAAAGGAATTTTATTAATTTGTTGTGTTTCAGGGTAGAAGAGAGTGCTGTGATGTTGTACAGGTTGGTTCTAGCGATGCAGAAATCAGATATAGGGCCTGCATGAGAAATGAAATTATTGGCTAATTTTTTTTTTTTGAATAGACTCCCTCCACTTCTTAACATAAAACCTATTTACCTTAGTTAGATTAAATAAGTTAGTTAATATAACATGTTTTTTAAAATACCCTAATTAATCATCTTCTTTAATTCCTTCCATCTCTATTTTACTTGATTATGGTCTATGGAGCAACAATAAGGTAAATTGGAAAAATATTGAAAAATATGGGAAATAAGTCTTGACTAAGATCAACTACATAGTTAGGTCTTATACTAAAAAAGGGGGAAGTAATATTTTTTGATCGAGTGAACTGGAGGGATTAATATTATTGTTGGTCCATGTACATATGAGATTTCATTATTTAGTTTAATTCATCTTCTTCATATCCAAGATCATTTTTTTTTTTTTTCATTGAAATGGAAAACAAGTGCCAGCCATATGGAAATTCAAATGACAAGACCGAAGTGGAATGATTTTTTCTCTTAAATAAAAAGCAGCTAACATAAATACTGCATTTTTTAACATATCGGGTTCAAAATTATCCCGCAAAAGTTACAATGTATTTTTTGTTGGTTAAGGTGCAAAAATACACATGTATTTTCGTTAAAGGAGCGCTCAGTAGTAAGTGTTTTTTTTAGGTGCAAAAGTACACACGTGGTTACAAATTAGATGCAAAAATACCGTTTGACCATTAAGTTTGACTTTGACCGTTAAGTTTGACTTTTTTTGCTGACTGGACGATGACATGACATTTCAAAGGTGTAAAAATACATATGTGATTTGTCAAAGAGAGCGTCCAACACCAAATTCTTTTTTTTTTTTAATTTAGTATTTTTACTTCAATTAAAGGAAAATTATTATTTCTATTTTTCCTGGAAGCCAAATTTTTTCTTCTAATTTATCATTTTGGGAAAGGGGATTTATTCAATGGTAAAAAATTTATTTCCATAATTTATTTTATTTTTTTAAAAAAATCCTTATTAAATTTTCTAATTAATAATTGCAAAATTTTCTCCTTATTTGGATCTGGCTAGCATCCATTGTCATCCAATACTTAAAACTGCACTGTTTTGGCTTAATTTTAAGTGAATTTTTCTTTTTTTAAAAAAATAAATATTTTAGGGTACCGATCGGTACTAAAAAGATACTTCAAGTACTGAAAAATTACTTTATGATCTTGAAAAATTATTTTAGGATCTTTAAAAAATATCCCGAAGTATATTTTTAGTATCATTCAGTACCCTAGAATATTTTTTAATACCATTATGTACCTTGAAATATTTTTTTAAGATCCTAAAATAATTTTTTAAGATCATGAATTATTTTTTTAATGTCAGCCAGTATCCTGAAGTATATTTTGAGTACCAGTATCAGAAATAATTTTTCGAGATCATGAAGTATTTTTTCAATATCATTCAGTAGCCTAAAATATATTTTTAATACGAGTCAGTACACTGAAATATTTTTTGAAAATCCTAAAATAATTTTTCAAGATCATGAAGTAATTTTTCAGTAGCAGTCAGTAGTTTGAAGTATCTTTTTAGTACCCGTCAGTACCCTGAAAATATTTTTTTAAATAAAATAAAATAATTAAATAAAAAAAAGAATTTGGTGTTAGGCACTCTTTTTGACAAACCACATGTGTATTATTTTTGCACCTTTAAAATGTCACGTCATCGTCTAGTCAGCAAAAAAAAGTCAAATTTAACGGTCAAACGGTATTTTTACACCTAATTTGTAACCACATAGTCACTTTTGCACCTAAAAAAAGCACTTGTTACTGGGTGCTCCTATGATGAAAGCACTTGTTACTGGGTGCTCCTATGATGAAAGCACATGTATATTTTTGCACCTTAACCTTTTTTTTTTAGTAAGTTACAATGTATAAACACACACATATTCAAGGATATATGAGAGAAAACATGCTTAAAGCTGCAGAATGCTCCTACTTTATAGTTAACAAATTATTTCTTTTAGAAAATCGTTGTCTGTTCATCAAAAATATATCTCTAAGAGTAGCTCCTATTAGAAGCAAATAATGAATTATTAGTCTTAATTAATTAAAGAAAGACAGAGTTAAAAAGGGTTATGGTTCAAGACGTGATGTCGGTGAAGAAGAGATATAAAAGATTTTAAGCTACTTATTCGTAGAAAGTAAACAATATTATATAACACTTCCTACACCAGTTAAACTAATTAATAACCGGCATTGAAAATTTAAAAAAAAAAATGAAAAAAAGAAAGAAAACTACAACTTATAAAATTTTAATAGGTCGCACCTTTTACCTCGTTTCTACCACAATTAGTGTAAAAGCTCCGTTGTAGATATGATTTTTTGTATTAACGTGTTGTATAATACTCGATGAATTTTTTTTTTTTTATATAACAAGATTAATTTACAATTAAAAATACGTCAACCCCTGATGACTAAAACCCAGCTCCCAATAATTCAAATCCACTATAATTTTAAATCTTTTTATAGTCCTATGCATACAAAGTTTATGGATTTAGGCCCTTCTATATGAAAATCTTCTTTAAATACATGTATGCATGTGTGGGGCTAGTCATATCAAGAAGTAGCACTCTTCTTTTTATTTAATAGGGTTAAGGTGCAATTTTACACATGAAGTTTACCCCCGGGAGCGCTCAGCACCACGAAGTTTTTTTAGGAGCAAAAGTACACACGATGTTACGTTTTGGGAGCAAAAATACCACGGGCCGTTAAAAAACTAACGGTCAACTAAAGGTCAACTAACGGTCAACTAACGGCTCGTGGTATTTTTGCTCCCAAAACGTAACGTCGTGTGTACTTTTGCTCTTAAAAAAACTTCATGGTGTTGAGCGCTCCCGGGGGTAAACTTCATGTGTAAAATTGCACCTTAACCCTATTTAATACAATTAAAACTCACACGTACAAACAAGTCAACGTCATATTTGAACTCAGGACATTATCCATGTATGGTTGGTGGGAAGAAGATAGTATCATCATCCTCCTTCTCATTATCCCTCATTATCGCCATCTAGACCAACCAATTTTTGATCCAACGATTCAGAGGGGATTTTCAAAAAACCGCGCATGGTTTTGGGATTTCCGGAAAACTGTGCGCAGTTTTTCGGAAATCTCCTCTGGATCGTTGGATTAAAAATTGGACGGTCCAGATGGCGATGATGAGGGATAATGAGAGGGGGCGATTATGAGAGAAACCGGACTCTGATGGATGGTGTTAGTATTGGACAACTAGCCATTAACATCAAAAAGTAACACTCTTTCATCACTTGCTTTACATGATTCATAACTTAATGCTTATTAGCCCCACACACACACACACAAAAGTACACAGAAACAAACAATATGGATGAAAACATTACTCTAATCTTGAGTTGCCATTTTTATTTAATACAATTTAAATTAATACACGCATGCATACAAATATTTCATTACAAAGATCTAACCTGCGACCTCATCCAAAGCATACAAATATGTCATCGCGAGGCTCTATCCTGAAACCTCATCCAAGCATACCATGTGGCATTACCACTAAGACAACTAGCAGTTGACATCAAAAAGTAACACTCTATCACTTGCTTTACATGATACATAATTTAATGCTTGTTAGAAAAAGTACACTAGTACTGATGCGACAAACAACATAGAGTAAAACATTAAGTGTTCTCATCCTGAATTGCCCTCAGAGAGGGTCAGGAATCATACCAGAGAAAGACGCTCCTGCTTGGGGCCTTTCATTATCTCTTGGCAGTGATATTAGGCTCTCCCCTCTCCTCGTACCCAACAGCCTGTAAGGAATCTTCCTCACCAGTATGCGTGCTTTCTTCAGTTTGGAGATCATAAAACACCATCCTTCCATTGTTATCTTCCAAAAGAAACAAGTTCTTTTCTTGTAAGAATCCCAATTGCCGCGCGGCTTGCTCCGGCAATGGGTCCAATAGTGGAGTGCATGGTCCAAGACCCTTCATTGCCATAATCTTCCATTGCCCACAGATCAAGGAAAAGGACTTCTCTGCTCCCCGTTCAGGATAGACAATCACATACAGCCAGAGATCCTCTAAACTTCGCAACAGTTCCAGCATATTCTTGTGCAGAAGTCACGTTTGGCAGCCTAAATGTTCGGAATGTTTCGTTTAGCATGTCAAATGTAAGAACTATATCACCAACAGCATCATCACAAGCCCACCAGTGAAATGCCCCGAATGAAAACACGTGGAAAAGGGAAATCAACATTCCTCCAACAATGAGAATTCAGAGAGTATATCTCTACACGCCAAGGCAAACGTTCATGTGTTTGTAGATACCATGTGTCCATAATCATAACCTCCTTGTAATCATTAGTTTTGGGATCAAATCCAAACCCATTATAGCGTTGCAAGCAGTAAGTTTTGGGTGGGGCCGGGATATCTGGAAGAATTCTGAACTCTCTCATTGATGGGTTGACAATCAGAATGGGAGAACTATGGAGACAGTATAAGCCATGGCAAGGACCTAAAATTTCAAGATGGGCAAGATGGGTAACTTCATTACGGTTATAGATTAAATCCAGCTGAGTGAGAGAGGAATTGTTGTTGGTTGGGTCAAAAGACATAAGAGAAATGAAAACTTTTCTATCAAGGCCAAAAGGACCAAAAGTGGCAGGCCTGGTGCGATTAACAAGGAGATTAATCGAATCGGTCAAGTTCATGAGGTCGTTGAAGGTGTGAAAATGTTTAGAGATAAAGTCGGGGCTTTTGACAAGGTTATACCAAGATTATTTATTAACGCAAGTGAATCGCCTTAAAGATTTCACCGGCAACCTTAAAAGGATGTCAGGCATCAGATCTTTCAAACGATCTAAGTTTTGTGCCATTATTGGAGTTTCTTTCCCTTTCTTCATAGCAAACCTAGAAGTCTTCTTATCAACAAGTTTTGGCTTAGTGATATTGAAGTTGTCTTATAGAAGAAATCCAAGTTCAATTCCCAACCTGAGCTCAAATCAACCGAGGCCAGAGTCGTCTTTATTTATGGACCCAACTACTGCAGCATATAATATTCGGGAAAGTTACAACAAAGGACTTGAAAATTAAGTTAATTACTACTCCCTCCTAGATATCTAAATATATATGGGGAGTTGATAGTACACAAAAAAAGCTCACATTAAAAAAAAATCATTAAGTACATTCCATTCTAACTTCGAAACGAACCAAAATTAAGAGATTAAAAACTTAGAATAATATAAAATACATGTCAAATTAGGGGGCAAAAGGAAGAAAGATAAAATATATAGGTGCATTATTAAATTATTATTAAAAATACCAATAAGGGTATTTTAAGAAGAAATTAACAAAAATTAGAACTTTATCCTATAATTAAAACCAAGACCAACTCCAAAATGTTATCCTATAATTAGAAATAGAGGGAGTAAAAGGCACCGTTAACGATGGGAAATTAAATAACCTAATTATAGTATATTACCTCTAATTCTTAATAGAAAAGTCAGTTGACCTTTTTGGGAAAAGATTAATGAAGCAAAAAAACTTATTTAATCATAACATTTGATATGTAACATTAGATTATATATTAGTTTATAAGTCTGAAAAAAAAAGTTTGAAAAAAAAGTTGAATATAAATACTTTAATCTAATTTATTTAATTTCCTTAACTTCTCTCTAACAAAGTCAACAAGCTCTTATATTAAGGACTAAAGGGAGTATATCACTACAAAAAAAATTGATTTTTGCTACGGAAAAAATCCGTAGCAAATTCCGTAGCAAATCGATTTTGCTACGGAAAAATGTCAAAATTCCGTAGCAAAATCGATTTGCTACGGAATTTGCTACGGATTTTTTCCGTAGCAAAAAACCCCGTAGCAATTTGCTACGGATTTTCATTGCTACGGATTTAAAATTCCGTAGCAATTTTTGCTATGGAATTCCAATCCGTAGCAAATTGCTACGGATTTAAAATTCCGTAGCAATTTGCTACGGAATATCAATCCGTAGCAAATTGCTATGGAAAGCAATCCGTAGCAAATTGTTACGGATAGAATTCCGTAGCAAATTGCTACGGAATTTTAAATCCGTAGCAATTTGCTACGGAAATGGTTTCCGTAGCAATTTGCTACGGAAATGGTTTCCGTAGCAAAATTATTAATTTTTTTTTTTAAAAATTTTTTGAATCTTTTTAAATTTACATTTTTTTAATTGTTTTATTTTTTTATTTTTTTTTCTTGAAAATTTAATGCAAAAGTATCATGAATATAATAAAAAGAGTTTAAATAGAGAAAACAAAATATATATAATAATGTTGTAAGGAACAAATACTAAAAAGTAGTCTAAACATTAGCATTGTGATCATCATCATCATCACCCGCATGGTCATCATCACCAGCAGCCGACCCCGAACCCTTTGGTGTCATTAGAGACAGGAATTGAACCTGCATCTGTCTCATCATCTCCGCTTGCTGATCCATCGATGTCGCATCCTCTCCCGTTCTGTTGCATCGCAAGCTTCATCCTCTCCCGTTCTCGATTCATTGCCCGCTCCATCCTCTCCCGTTCTGAAGCATCTCCGCCTCATGATGTCCTGTTGCCGACTCATCTCGTGTTGCTTGCCGCTCCACCAACGCTTTCATCTTCTTCACTCATCTGCAAATACATTATGAAGTACATTTATTATTTGTACTTCATTTGAATAGACAAGAGAATGAAAATTATCAATATGAAATGTATTACGTGTACGGAGAAACACCTTGATCTTTGGATGAGGAGCGCTTTGATTGCTTCAGTCGGCCAGCAGAGGCACCGTATCCAAAGACTCTCCCTTTCTTGTTAAATCCGCCTGCGGCCTCAAAGAACAGACTCTCATTGTCGGACTGAGAGGATGCGGGGTCAGACCCAAGCTGCGACCCTCTCTCCTGCGACAGCTTCTGAAAGGTTTCCTACAAGCACAAAAATACATAGCTTATTAGACATGTAAAATAAAATAAATATGGTGGTGCATAAAACAAGTAATAAAGGCAATAAATGTCTAACCGCTACTTGCAGCGCCTTTTGGTTAATCCATTGTCTCTCACTCCTTGATCGCTAGGGAATGGGTCCGCTCAAAGGTAGCCCACTCAATTGATCCTTCAGGAACTTCCCCAGACTCTACCTGCAAACGCGGATGATAACCTTAATTAATTACTTCAAAGTATAAAATATTTTTTTTTTTTTTGCTCAGAAAAAAAGTATAAAATATCAAATACCTAAATAGAAAATAGAGTGTACTTACAATTTTCCGTTGATGCTCACTAATAGGAATGCAGCCGCCAGCATATGACGGTCCTTCCATTTTGGCTCTGTTTTGCTTTTTTTTCGTGCTCATGTTTTGAAACTGTTCATTTGTGGCCCAATTCTGCAATAATTCGTCTACAGTGTCTTGGGAAATCCAGTCTTTCTTGCCTCTTTTATTTCTCAAGCCGTAAAGCTTTTGACGCAAATATCGGCCTCCATTATGATTATAATTTGCTTTCGCCCGCACGATGTTCAGGCAACGTCATATGCTGGCGCTAAAAATCAATAACGAACCATTAGTGCTCCAAATTTTTAAAGTACTTAATTAAATAACCATAAAACAAAAAACTTACCAAGAACTCATCGAACCAAGCATCTCGAGTAGTGCTAGGAATGTCTCGTCCACTTGGCCCAAGGATGGTTGTAATTGCGGAATAATTGGGCCGAGATGAAGTCCCTTACCTCATTATGAGGCTCAAATCTGATGAGAGATGACATCATGCAAATATTACCATACAAACCATTTACATAGAGAAAATTGTAACATTACTAGTAACTTGGCATGACTTACCCGACGCCGTCGGGACGGATCCAAAGCTTTCGTGTCGAAGGATCTCTCGGAGCCCAGTTGGTGGATCGGAGGAACTACCTTCTTCCCCAACGTGGCTATGAGGCGACGCATTGTGCTAAGGAAGGAATGTGAAGTATGGGGGGGTAGACGGTGATGACGACATATACAGCGACGGTGATGACGACATATACAGCGACGGTGAAGATGACAAATATGTAGACGGTGAAGATGACATATCAAATGATGGCATATCTGGGGAAGCGCTAGACCCTCTACCTCCATAAGGAGTAGATGACGTCGCCCTACCCCCTCTGATAGGACGGGGTTGGGCTCGACCACTACCCCGTCCACTACCTGAACGTCCTCCTAGATGCTCCATCTCTAAACACTTATAGACATAATGTCAAAAATATATAACAATAAGATATTTAGTTAATATGACAAGTAGCGCATTAACAAAGTATGTAGTATAACAGATCATCACAAACAAAGAACTAACGAAATCAATCGGACGATTCTTCTTCATCAACATTTGCTTGCACGTCTTCCTCTCGAGGAGGTCTCATAGTCGTCGAACTCCGATTCACTATCGAGTAAATCACTTCGCCTCATCGTCGTCGATTCCTCATCGTCAATTTGTATAGGAATTAATTCTAACCCCGCAGCAGAATCAAATAGATTGCTTGGTACTTCGTCATCGAAGATGTTTACGGGGAGTACATGTTCCACATCAGCTTGGAACGGTTCAGCCATACCGTCATTTGATTCCGGCTCTTTCGACTTTGGTATAATATTTCGTGCTTTGGTTTTAATAACTCCCCTCCAGCTTTGGTTTCAATATGCATGACATCGAGGTTGTGTCTTAACAATTGATCTTTCCAATATGGTAGTTCCCAAAAGATGCTGCGTTTGTTCCAATGATGATCAACGCCGTATCCCTCAGGTTCCCTGGAAGCAGCTCCCTCTTCGACACTTTGAATGTACTTGACACTATCCCATATTTCTTGGCCACTTAAACGACGGGGTTGCTCTGCTCGTTCGACAACATTCCGCGTGAAGTCTTTTCTATTTCTCCTCCAAGGATGATCGGGGGGTAGGAATCGCCGATGCCTATCAAACCAACTGACCTTGCGACTGTGTTCTAAGCTAAAACCCATGTTCTGTTCAAGACATACCGGGCATGCAAGCTTCCCCGACGTTTGCCAGCCACTTAACATCCTGAAAGAGCTGGCAATCACCCAAGAGGGGGGTGAATTGGGTGTCCGATAAATCTTTAGATAACTTTGAAAATCTTTTCGCAATTCACAGAAATAGTTTATAAACCAGTAATCAATGATTCAAAGATATATGCTGGAAATGTAAGAGTTTAGAGAAGATAATATGCAAACAGAGATTTATCTTGGTTCGCCGATCCACGACCTACGTCCGGTCCTCAAGATCCTCTTGAGATTTCAATCCACTATCCTCTTGTTTGAACCGGGCACAAGAGAAGCCTTTACAAACCACAAGTTTACTCTGGCACTTGTGATGCCGAATATCTCACTGAGATACTCCTTTCAATCGTTACACTCTGTACTCGAAGTTATTCTCTCACTAGAATATACTCCCCCTTACAAGTGTAAACTGCTAACCCAATCTCTAAGTCCCACGACTTGAGATTCTTACAATGATTTCATAATCAGAAGTGTTCTCTCTAATAGAGAAAATGAATAAGCACTGAAGTACAATTGATCATCACACTCTACTGTAAACTACATTGACATTGAAAAACAGAGAGTGGAGAGTAGGTGTATGTGTTTAACACAGTATTGGCATATTGAAGATGCAAGCTCGTGTCTCTAACTCTTCTTTCTTGAATGCTTCTGCTTTTATAGTAGATGAAGAGTATTTGTCCGTTTGAGAAATTCTTTCCATTTTAGAATATGACCGTTGGAAAATATTACCGTTGGAATATTACCGTTGGATATTCAAATCGTAGCATTTGAAGCCGATGAACAAGTTGAGCTCTTTAATTCATTGAAGACCATTATAGATGAGTATTCAGCTTCATTTCTTGATTATTCAATTGATCATCTGAAACTTGCTAACACACATGATTAATAACATTGAGAAGTATAGCAGTAGAAATTATCATTTCTGAGTCGTTTTGAATTCCTCACTGTTACGTTCTTTGTTCTGCGTGGATGACTCGAGGTGGCTGATTTGGCTCGAGGCAAAAACTCTTCGCATTAGTCTAACTTTTTGTCTCCATTTGACTCGAGGTACCAATTATTTCGACTCGAGGCAACTCATGAATTAATCATTAATTCCAAAATTTAACTCGAGGTGAACCAAATTCTGGCTCGAGGTACTTCAACTCGAGGCAACAAAACTCTGGCTCGAGGCAATCACCATTTAATCATTAATTCCAGAACTATCTGACTCGAGGTGCAAAGGTTGGCTCGAGTTAAAAAGGCTTCTCAAAACGTCTATCTTTCTGTTTGGCTTTGACTCGAGGTAACAATATTCCTGACTCGAGGCAATCATGAATTAATCATTAATTCCAGGAACATTTGACTTGAGGTTGCATTGCTAGCTCGAGGCATCTCCTCATTCTCAATTCCATTGTCTTTCATTTGAGCTCTGTTGCATCCAGAATTTCGTGTGTCCACTTTCGAAGATCATAACTCCCTGGTCCGAAGTCCGTTTTGGCTGGTTCAAGTCTTGATGAAAATCCATTTGAGTCTAATTTCAAATGGCACCGATTTTAGCTCCATTGGATTTGTAGTTTGTGAGATATACGTAAAACATTGAAGCTTGATCAGCAGTATGATGGTAATTGTATTGCCATCTTCAATAATTCATAGCTCTCTCATAGGACCTCCTTTGGACTTGATTCTTGTGCGACTAGAACCTCTTGGATGTCTAGTTTCCAACAAATTGATTTCACCTCAATCGGATCTCTGGTTCTGACTCGAGGTAACTTCATCTAAACACTGTAGCAAGCTCATTTTAACTCCGATTTAAGCCATTCCAACTTCTATATTACCGTGGAGACTTGTAGAATCAATCTAACAACTTGTATGATGATTTTATCATTTCATTTAGCAAGTTATTCTTCATTTCTTTTTCTCTTGAACTTTCTCTACAATTTAATTCTTCAATTACTTGAGCTTGACATTTTCTTCAACTTATTCTTTCTAAAATATCTTGTCTCCTTCTTGAGCTATAATTCATCTTGAATTAATCTACATTAAATATAGCAGTTAGTCAATGTAGGAGATAAATATATCAAACAACTTTTGCTCTTAAGAATGACACCTATATAAGACATCATCAAAACTAATATAAAGCCAACATTCTCCCCCTTTTTGATGATGGCAAATACTTTAAAAAAAATATGTACGAATATGAAAATGTATTAAACCCAGCATATTTTCCTTGTCATTCTCTCCCCCTTATTTGTCATTAGCAAAAAGTTGTAGTAAAGAAGAAATTCTAGTAGGGAGACAAATAGGAAACCAAATTAGAATAAGTCAAGGAATTGATTCCCAATTTTGAAGTTGTTTTCATTAGTAATATGATGCAATTTGTAATGTTTTTATGAAAGCAAATTTGAAGATTTTGGAGAGTTTTTCAAAAAACATATTTCACTGTTAAAACATATAAATATCAACCATATGCAAAATTTACTGAATATAACAAGATAATGTTTAGAAATGCTCATGTAGGTTCTGCAAATTGATGAATGATTAATGAAGTCCATTTGCTTGCTTGTTCTTGTCGTGTGAGTTCATCTGTAGTGTGCTTAATGGAAGGATTATGAATATCCTTTGAGATGTGAAAATGGATGTACTTGCTTCTTGAGGGTTATCTCATATGAGTGAATATGATCAATACTTCAGCTACCATCATTTTCATCATAGATCACTTATGTAGAACATGTTTCAGCTAGCATCAAAAAGTTTTCCTCCTTCTTTTTAGATATTGCTCCTTGTAGCACATTAAGGAATGTCCTAGTACATAACAGATTCTCCTGCCACATAAAAAATTTCTTTGCAAAAGAGCTTTGTTAGTGCATACCAAATGTAATTCCGTAGTGATACCTCTACTGTGGCATTACATGGTATATCAGCCGCTAATTTTACTCATTTTCTTACGGCCTTTGTAGCTAGCTATCAAAATATTCCTTTCTATATGATATTTTCAAATCAAGATAATGAAAGGAAAATATGACATTAACTTATCATCAAAACTAATACAAACATAGTGAATGCAGATGAGTATGCTAAAGAGGGTTTTCTTCAAATAAATAAAGGAGATGAGCTTTAAGATAGAAAAACACAGATGAAGGTGAAGCTCCCCCTTACTACAAAAAAACTTTGTATTACCGATGGAAAAAATTCTGTCGGCAATTACCCACAGAATTTTGTGGGTAATGTTTTCTGCCACGGTTTTTTCTACAACAGGCGATATCCGTCGAAAATTCAATTACTGCCGAAATTACCCACAGAATTTCCATCAATAACGGGATTTCCGACGAAAAACGTTCGTTGTAGAAAATACTATGGCAGAAGATATTAGCCACAGAATTCCATAGGTAATTTCAATTACCGACAAAATTCCGTAGGTAATTTTCGTCGGTAACAGGTACCCACAGAATTCCGTGGGTAATCCTAAGTTTTTTTGTAGTATTTATATGTTTATATATATATATATATATATATGGAATATAATCTTAGATAATAAAAAATGGGAAAAAATTAATTATTATTGTTATCATAGAAATATGATCAATTTTATATAAATTTTCTTGTGGATTAAAATACGATTATTTTTCCCCTTATCTTTTATTTTGTTTTCTTGGGCCAATGAAGATGGCTCATCAATTGACAGTATGCATAACTAGCCTTCTAACATGTTGACAAGACTTGGTGTCAAAAATTAATACCTCTTATTTTAAATATAAGAAGAAAAAAATTTACTATAAATTTTATCTTATATTTAAAATATAAGGATAAATAATTGTTTTGATAATATTAAAAGGTAAAGGTGCAAAAATACACATGTACTTTACCTTCGGGAGCGCCCAGCACCATATGCTTTTTTTGGAAGCAAAAATACACATGTAGTTACCAAATGGGTGCAAAAGTCACACCTCTGTTAAAAAAAAAAATGTTGACCGTTAAAAGACACCTTTTGACTAACAAAGATGCTGACTTGGCATGTATATTATTATTTTAACATCTAAAAAAAACACTGTGTAAGAGAACCCGCTGACGCCTTACGGTCTGCATCAACCAGGATCGATGGTAATGGGTTGCATTTCTAGATTGGTCTCTTCCATCATCCGCGCGGTGCCATGGAAAATCGGACGAGGAGAGCTTGACTCCATCATCATGGGTCTCTTCCACCATTGTCACTGGTGGAGCAGCTTCGAAAAACAGAGCAAGAGAGTCACGAGAATTTCACAGTCTCCAGAGTCGTACCTCCGCACTTCCACCTCGCTTTCCACCACCACAATGCTAGCAATCTTCTTCCTTCATAATCAAACGAAATATGCGTGGAAATAAATTATCCAGTCCCTCTCCTTCTTCCTCCTCCCCAAACAGACTGTACGCGGGAATTCCTTTTTTGCAATGGTCGTTTTTCTCTGAGTCCCCAGTTTGAGTCAGTGCTAATGTTAAGCTGCATCGTCATCAGGATGAAATTATCCTGGTCTGGTAAGTCTTCACATTCATGATTTTCCCCTTCTTTTTAATTTCATATTCTCAGTTTTCTTTTCTTCTCCTCGATGTTCTTCTTTCTGCATTTAAACACTTGAGACCTCCAAATGACGAGAAGCTTTATTCAATTTTTGATTGTTCACATGGATTATGGGTTTAGGATTACACGTATGTCATTTTAGCTCAAGTTTGCATTACATGATGCTGCATTGTTTTTTTCTGTTTAATAGAAGCCATGTTTGAACCGTGTTGCTGTTGGTTTACGCTTTTGAAAAATTCAACTCCAAGCTTCTAAAATGCGCATACCATGGCGTCTCTTGTTTCCATCCAGATTCTAGCCATACATGTTTATATCCAGAGATTCTTTTTCTTTTAATTTTCTCTGACCTAGTCAATTAATTTGGTGCAGGTGCAACTATGGATGCACATGTCTCCGCTCTCTTACACAGTGTTTTTTTTTTTTTCAAATGCTAAAATAATAATATATATGTCAAGTCAGCATCTCTGTTAGTCAAAAGGTGTTTTTTAACAGTCAACTTTTTTTTTTTAAACAGAGGTGTGACTTTTGCACCCATTTACTAACCACATGTGTATTTTTGCTCCCAAAAAAAGCATATGGTGTTGGGCGCTCCCGAAGATAAAGTATATGTGTATTTTTGCACCTTCACCCAATATTAAATCTCAAAAGTCAATTCTGGACAAAGCTTACCAATGAAGTAACCGTCTAAATCAACGGAAAAGGGACTCAGTCCAATTTCCATTATTGATTTGACATAAGTCTCCAATCAAAGGTCACTGCTAAATAAGAGCTTTATATGAAAGTAAGAAAGTCTAGTTTCTGCAGTTAGTACGTCATCCTATCTAAGGGACATGATGAGATGGCATAAAAGAAATAATCAACTTAGTACTTTTAAAAAAGGGAAAATTTATACTGGGCCCAATTAAGACCTAAAATTTCAAAAAAGACTCCAACAACTTTCACATATCAAAAAGGGCCCTAAGGCCCTTTTTGAGATTTTTCATTAAAACACGTTAGTTGTTAATGTAACTGATTTAGTTAGTTGTTAACCGGGGTTGATATTGTTGTTAATGTTACTGATTTAGTTGTTAACGGGTATTGATTTTGTTGTTAATGTGGTTGTTTTAGTTGTTAACGTTTATACCAGAAAAGACCCTAGGGCCTTTTTTGGTATGTGAAAGTTATTAGGGCATTTTTTGAAATTATAGGCCTTAATTGAGCCCTGTATGGATTTTTCCTTTAAAAAATCAAAAAGAAATCATTTTGCAAATTCATTAATTAACAATTTTTCTGTTCCTAAATTTAGAATAAATTTTTTTTATAAGACCAAATATAATATTATATAATTAACTAGGGAATTTATCGATTACATGGAAAGACTTAAAACTCAAAACATTACGCTAGACTGTATCAGTAAGAAAAAAATTACTTTTATGGTTTTACTTATAGGATAAAGGGAAAAAAAATGTTCCATTTATAGGGCAGAGATAGAAAATTTTTACATAAATGTATAATTTTACCATATTATTTATTATTTTATTGAGTTTATTCTCATGGAGTAAAATGAATATTAAAAAGAACAAGAGTTAAAAAGTTATTAAATTTTATGGAATAATTAACAAAGATTTAAGATTTTTATTAGTTTGTGTGAAACATATTGAAACTGTTCTATAAATAAGATCAACTAGTCAATTTTGATAAAAAAATGATAGATGATTAAAGAATTAAGGTTTAACTCAACTTTTACAATATTGACAATCCAACTTATTTTCTTTCCTAATACAATAGACATGCTAAATGAGATTATCTCCGGTCTTAACTATAATATCTATTTAATTTTTTCAGAAAGATTAAGAAAGCTCAATAAATTATTTTAGGTTAAAGTATACTTTTAATCCTTTAAATTTTACATGAGGTATATTTTTTGTCTATTGATTTTATAAAGTATATTTTTGGTCCTATATTTCTAATATCCTTAAAATTACTAACGGAAAATATTGACGTAACAAACTAAAGTGATGAATGACTGTGCAGCTGACAAAACATATTTAATTTTTAATTTTTTTAATATGATATGTTTATATTATTAAAATATAATATACCAATGGACAAATCCCTACAAATGAAATTGAGATTTTGATATTTAAATTATTAAACTAAATTTTTTTAATACAATCAATGTTTTAATATTGACTGATTCATTATATTTTTATATATTTTTTAATTTACATATATTTTAAATTTAATATTAATAGCATTTAATTATACAATCATTACTTAAACTTATACAATCATCACTTAAGTTTGTTTCGTCAGCGTTTTTTGTTAGCAACATTAACGGTGTTAGAATTATATGATAAAAAATATAGTTTATAAAGTTAAGGGACCAAAAGTACAACTCATATAAATTTAAAGGACTAAAAGTATACTTTAGCAACTACTTTAAAATATGTGTAGTTATCATTTTTCTCAAAACTAATTTGTATAACTTACAAGATTATATTAATATAATGATATAAAATATATATTATGATTAAGTAGCTTCTTTAACTTCCTTAATCTCTCAAAACAAAAGTCAACTAGACCTTATATTTAAAAAAAATCTGCTTAATGATGCAAGAGATTTTTTAAGTTTAAAAAAAAAAAAAAAGACAAAGGCACAGATTAATATTTTTAATATGAAAGAGGTAAGCTTTGCATACCGTAAATCCATTGTTAAGTACTTATAAATAAAAAATTAATTATTTATAGGATTGTTTAGTTTACTTCAATATTTATCAATGCATGTTAGCTTTATTGGGATAAGCTTATTTTATTGGTTGATCGGGTAATTTTAATCAATTAATTTATAAACATGAATCTAAGTTAAATAAAGCAAAAAATTCATAAAATTTTATAAAGTAAAATTATTAATTTTACATTCAAAGATGAATATCTATAATAGATCAACATATAATGATTATGAGAAAATCTTGATTAAATCTAGTTGAAATACTAAAATTGTTATGAACTCATATGAGGCCCAATTGCTGAGTGGCCCAATAAGGGCAATTAGTATCAATATCTACCTATAATGGAGGAAGATCCTAATCAACCTACAATCAAGGCTATAATCAAGGGATATCTTAATCAAGGACCCAAACCCTAAAGGTGTGGCGGCTAAGGCATGGCAGAAGCATAGGTTAGGAAGTGCACAAAGCCCAAGGACCCAAACCCTAAAGGTAATCTCTATAAATAGGAGGTTAACATAAAATGTACACATTCTCTATTAATCCTATTTACTATTCAGCCTCACTATGCACACACCCCACCCCTTTTGGCTAAACACCATATTTGTGCACAGTGATCCATTGCTCTCTTTGGTATCTTCCTTATAGATATCTTGGAGAGCCACTTGATATTTTCTTCAGTATCTTCTATATAGATATCTTGGAGAATCCTTTGATTCAATATCAATATACTAGTCCATTAAGGCTAGGCATCTGTATTCTACACCAGAACATTGGCGCCGACCGTGGGGATCGGTAAATTTCGATTCCTGTGACCAAAGATGGTTGATACTAGAAGCACCAGTCGATTGTCTTTGCAAGGGCAGTTGTATGGAAATCCGGTGCAACAGAATCAAGAACTGCCGCAGCCTGAGGAACAAACGGCTCAGCATCAATTGCAACCTGAGGCTGCAATCGTTTCGGACTTTAAGCGCTAGTTGAAGATGCATCTGACACTGCGTCCTCCCTAGCATTCGCGTTAACCCCTCAGAATGTGATTTCCCGGCAAGGGCAGTAACAAGTCCCTCCACCACAAGACCCAGTCACATATTCAAATGCTCACTTCATGCAAACCACGTTCGATGCTATACTAAGACGAATGGATGGGATGGAGCATCGTTTTAATCTCCAGAGGCAAGAGGACGTCAGAGTAATGCAGTTGTTAGACGAACACCTTAGACGAATTGAGAACCCCGTTCATAACGAGAGCCAGAATAAGAGTGGTCCTAGCCGGGTTATCGCCTCAGCCTCTGCTCAAGTTGACGCGGAAAGCCCTCAAATCAATAATACTAGAATGCGGTTGTTGGAAGAACGCCTTAGACGAATTGAGAACCCCATTCGTGACATGAACCAGGATGCAAGTAGACCTAGCTGAGTTAATTTTCTCATTCGTGACGTGAACTGGGATGCAAGTGGCCCTAGCCGAGTTAATGTCATAGCTTCTGCTCAAGTCAACACTGAAGATCCTCGAGTCAATAATGTTGAACGAAACTTGGTCAATCATGACCGGGATCCCATCCCTGGAGTTCGGGATCCAGATCATATACCCGTGAAGAACAAGCAGGTTGAGGCTAACCGGGATGTTGAAATTCCAAACTGAGAAGCGGCATCTCGACCTCAAAATGCTCCTGGAAAATATAGGAGGAAGTACGATAGTAGGCTGAACAACATCAGCCTTTTTACCAATGAAATTGCAAATGCTCCTTAACCAAAGGACTTTGATACAGCTGATTTGCTAAAATATGATGGAAGTCAGGATCCACAAGCTCATCTTAATACGTTTGATATAGAAATGTTTGTGAAGGGATTCAAGGAACTCATAATTTCTCGTTTATTCATCGCGACACTGTAAGGAGCCGCGCAAGCATGGTTTCACACTTTGCCTATAAAGTCAATCCAGAATTTTGAAGATCTGGGAGAAAAGTTCTTGTTAAATTTTGCAACAAGTAAGACACAGCTAAAGTCCGAGTTTACTCTCGGCAAGGTCAAGCAACAACCAGGGGAGACACTCCAGAAATATTTGGACCATTTAAAAGACGCTACCTTACAAGTGCACAGGCTGCAGGAAAATGTGCGCGTACACTTACTCATAGATGGCTTGGATGCCACATATTGGTTTAAAAGGTCAATCTTCAAGGAGCCTGTCAAGACCCTGGTGGGCTTTAGAACCCAGTCAAAGAAGTATTTGGAGTTAGAGCAAATGCAGATGGCCAATATAGCGGGAAGAGAACCGAGAACTTTACCTCCAAGAGGCAAAGAACAACCTAGGAGTCATAAGCAAGAATTTCGCGGATGAATCCCAAACAACAAATCTCGAAGCGGTAAGGCTGAAGGGAAGTATGTTAGTCTGGCAGAAAATAGAAACATGATTCAAGTATAAAGAAGTGTCATTGCTCTTGGCCGAACCTGCCCTGGCCTGAGGTTGAGGAATGAAGTCGGCCGAGTTAACAGGTCCGTGCTCCTCGATATATGCACAAATAAAAGATGCTGCTTTGGCATTGGAATCAGTAAAGCTCTTATCGGGAATGCGATATGAAGAAGGATTAAAGTTATGATGGTCCTGAGACTAGTACCAGGGGAACTTCCCTTCCACCTCCCTCGACTTGAGGGTTTTAAGGAACCATGGCAGTTGTCTAGGCTCGACAGCAACCTTGAAGAAGCCAGACTTGAAATTTTTAAATGACTCGGTGAAAATGTTGAAGAGTTTCCGGCTAACAACACTCCAGAGTGAGGTCCAACCTTTCCTATTGGAGGGATCATTCGCAACACGGGCTTCATGAACGGGAAAAAAGTGGAAGAAAAGCAAAACTGTACAGGCTAGATTGTGCGATTCACAAAAATGCTCGAAAGCAATCAGGAAAGCCTAACCATTGGGATGAAGTTGGGAAGGGGCGAGATGAAGATGGTTTAGAAGTGCAGTTTGGATCTTGGAAATGGGGAGCGAATTCCAAGCCGGGTAATCAGGTCCCGGTGGAAGAAGAAGAAATGTGGAGTATCCCCTTCCCGGCAAGTACATATGGACTCCGAGTCCAAGATAAGCGAATGGTGTAGCCCTCTTCATCGCGTACAGGGAGCTTGCTAAGCTCATCCATGGTCATTGTGCACCTGGTGTGTAACACCTCATCAGTGACCCATGGGTCTACGTTCGTCGGTATGGCGTGAAGAAGGTGAACCCATCTACACCTATAACAAGAAAAAAGTAGAAATCAGAAATGAAAGGTATACCTAAGTCAAAGGAGCTAGGGCGTGAAGAAGAAAATTGAGGAAAACGGCTCTTGCCACCAGAAGTCGGGATGGATTTGGAAGTCAACTTATGCCGGTAGGAGGCCAAAGTTGATTCGGCTTCTGCATAATGGCCACGTGTGACGAGGTTGCAGCTTAAATAGGCACAATCGTCACACAGATCAACAACGTTCTCCAGATGAGAACCTGCCCCAACATGGTGTGAACCCCCTTGCGGGGAGATTTGTGATGTTAGGATAGATATGTTCTCATATCGGTTTTGAGCTTTTGACGGAAGACCAACAGAGCTCGAATCAGTAACGAACACATCTCGGCTCTCAGATTGTTGTGTTTGGATTTTCTCTCTACTCCCACTACCCCAGGATTTGCAAAGCAATGCCTCTTGCTTCTCTTCTTCGGTACGAGGAATTCCTAACAACCAATATCGTGCTCCAGAAGAAACCTTTTGAAGTATCTCATATTCTTCTTCTGGAATCACTTCACCATGAATTGAAGAGGGGAAAGGAGTACCTTTATCCATGGAGTTTGTAAAGGATAACTAACGACACACAATGTGTCTGTTAAAAGGGGGGAAGGAGAAGAGGGGTAGAAAAAACCAAGATTCAAAGATTATTCGAAGACGTTTTCCCAAAAAACCCGTATGGACGTCTACCCAGAAACTTAGAAATCAGTCTTTTGGAATACGCAAATCCAAAACCAAAAACAAGGTAACAACGAATGGAATAACTTAAAAGTGAAAGTAAAAGAAGTAAGGCAGGGCCGACGGAAATACCTGGTCTGAGAAAATGTGTATGGAACCCTAAGGTTGCGAACTGAAGGATCGGAAGAACGAAGTTCTCTGAAGAGAGTGAGATTTTTTCTTAGAAGCAAAAGAAAATAGCGAGTGCAAGAAGTGCGGAGAATGGAGGGAAAGGCGAATTTATAAGCGTAACTGTGTTGGATACAAATTTGAAGAGTCGAGAGTAAAAGAGACAATTCATCCAAAAAGAGCAATGATGGCGTATGTGAAATGATGCGTGCATTTAATGCGCATAGTGCGTGCATTTAATGCGCACAAATACGCCAGATGGCCAAGCGTGGTGGTTTTCCTTTTTGGCAGTCGAGAATGACCAGCTGTCAATCGGTCATGATTAGATGAGAAGCGGAAACGAAAGCCTACTTGAATGCACGTGACTTTTCAAATTCCATCTCGGTCTAATGATCACACGTCATTGAAAGCCGGGATCACCTTAGGCAAGGTCGGACAGTACATGAACGACCAGCCGATTCCAGCTCATGCTAATCCAGATTGGGGGGGAACCTCGGGATCCCGGAAGTTGATGCATGAGAAATCCAGACAATCATTAACAAGAACGGAAATTGAAGTGAACTAACCCGGATTATACATTTGGGGGCAATTCTCAACAACAAATAAATTCGAGGATCATCAGAACTCGGATGAAAGTTCAAACAACTCGGAAACAAGACCCGGGAAAGACAACGAATACATCCCAACAATTGTTATGGACTCATATGAGGCCCAATTACTGAGTAGCCCAACAAGGGCAATTAGTACCAGGATCTGCCTATAATGGAGGAAGATCGTAATCAACTTACAATTAAGGCTATAATCAAGGGATATCTTAATCAAGGACCCAAACCCTAAAGGTGTGGCGGCTAAGGTATGGCAGAAGCATGGGTCAGGAGGCGCACAAAGCCCAAAGACCCAAACCCTAAAGGTAATCTCTATAAATAGGAGATTAATCTAAAAGGTACACATTCTCTATGAATCCTATTTACTATTCAGCCCCATTGTGCACACACCCTACCCCTTTTGGCTAAACGTCATATTTGTGCACAGCGATCCATTGCTCTCTTCGGTATCTTCCTTATTGATATCTTAGAGAGCCATTTGATATTCTCTTCGGTATCTTCTATATAGATATCTTGGAGAATCCTTTGATCTAATATCAATATACTAGTCCATTGAAGTTAGACATCTGTGTTCTACATCAGAACAAAAATTTAAATTCAGACGTACACTTTTAACAAATTCTTAATCAAGTCAAGAAGCTTAACTAAAGATATCTAGATGTTGTTAAAATACTAAAATGCTCTTATCTATAGTTAAAAAGGAAAATCCAAGGTAATCAAAATCCCAATTGTTTTGGTTTTGAGTATTTATATATTTAGAATACAATTATATCTGCATATTTCAACAATATATTCCAAAATTCAATTAAAGGAGATCTAATTTAAAATTCAAAGGAGAAGATCATATTTACTTAGTATGATAAGGGTTTGTCGTCGTATTAGATCAATTATATCATACACTTCTTTTCCCTTCTCTTTTTTCCCTCGTTCATTATCTCCTCATAAACAATGATATTTTGAAAAATAAAATATACTCTTAACATATTTATTATTTTTAGTTAATTTTAACTAACTTTATAATCTACATAATTCGAATAATTTTCCCTGAAATTAAAAAAAAAAAATCAATTTTTCCTTTATTTAATATCTGTTATATTACATGAGAAAAAAATCTATGAAATACTACCTCCGATCCTAATTATAGGATAAAATTTGTAGTGTTTTGTACTATAATAAAAAGATCGGAGGAAGTAATAAATTAGATGAAAAGATAAAATATATTGTACATTTATATTAAAAAAATTAATGATGTGACTTATAAATATAAAAAAACTTTTTTTCTGGAAATCTATCTTATAAATAAACATGAGCATAAGATTGTAAGATGGAGTGTACATATATAATTAGTTACTAGACTAAGGGAAGAAAACGGGTTTTTGCGTTCTTCAATTCCAATGAAACGAATCTCTCCACCAAGCACGAGGTTATAGGCTTTATCCAATTTGTGAAATTGAAGTGACCGACTTTTTTCTAGAATCCAAGGTGGCCCATGTCATCATTATTTGTTGATTATCTTTAACTAAAGAAACAATCAAACATATACTCCATTCCTCTGATCTTTATTATAAGGCACCAACTAACTATTCCCATAAACCAATAAAAGTAGTTAAAGTCAATAAAGTTATCCTACAATTTAAGTAACTTCTAATATTACCCCTGCTAATTGTACTAAACTCTAATATTATATTAATTATTACTCTCACCCACTACCCCTATTAATTATGGGCAGACATAGAAAAAAGTAATTTATACTTCTTAGGAACAAGCAAGTACATTATAAAAAAGACCAAATAACTTATTATTTGGTGTCTTATAATAAGAATCAGAGGGTGTATATGGCTCCCAATTGTTAATAAATAACGTCACCCTCATAAAAGAAGGAAAAATATTTATTTAGAGGTGGATTTGGAAGAAAAAATATTTAGACACATACCACTTCCATACTCTCCAAAATATAATTTTGACAACGAGTTAGTACTATATTTAGAGATGTAGAGGGCAGATCACATAGTTGTACTAAAAAAATTGTGCCAATTTGTCATTTGAGCAAAGGCATTATTTGGCATATTCCAAAAGGACGTTAAGTTGAAATGATTATTCTAATCAATCAATTAATCATGGCCAAATGATCTTTTACAGCTCTCTTCATATATCCTAATCAAATGTGGTTAAAATGTAAAAGCCCCATGAGACACATTCTACAATTGGCATGTCTCATACGCTTTTCATGGATATCATCATCTTCTTCTTCCTATCACTTTAAAGGTCGTTAATTGCTTTGACAGTTTTGTGTATTAGTTCCAAATTTCTTAATCCAGGAAAGACTCAACGGTACGCATTACAGCATGGCCTTGCTTCTGGCATTTGCTCCTATTTAAAGTTTTTTAACCAAGTTTTTTTAGTTTTCCTATCCTATGCAAGCATATTGAATTTTTTTTTTTTTTTTTTTTGGTACTATCAATATAATCGGGATCTGGCTTGTTTTTAGATTCTATTACAAAGCATTCAAGCAACAAATTACTTCAGTTTTGGTGTTCGTAATTGCTTTTCTCAATACAAGTGTCTATTCTAGGACTTGAACATGAGACCTACAACTGCTAGACCAGGGGCAAAATCAAGAATTGAAAAGAGGGGGGCAAAAATTATAGAATAGGACCTACGGTGTTCATTAAATTACATTTAAGCCTTATAAACATTTCAATATTTTCATTTTAGTTCCTCCACGAAACTTTTTTAGTGAGGGACTAAAATGAAAGTATTGAATGTTTAAGAGACATAAATGTAATTTCCTACAACTTTGAGTCGTATTCTATAATTTTAGGGGGGCAGGGCCACCCCTAGCCTCCCTAGACCCATCCCTGCTAGACCAACTCTATGTTAGTAACATATCGATTTGTTGCTTATATGGATATTTCAATTCCAGACAACCTATGCACACATTTAAAGTATTTTCTTTTACCTATTTCTTGTTTACACTAATTAACCTAAAATCAAACAATGGCTACTAATCAAGTGAACAATTTATACCATCAACCCCATAAGAAGAGAATAATCATTGTCACAAACTAATTCAGAATCAATACATTTTTAATTCTTCATGAATTATTCATGGAAATTTGATCTTTTGAATGTTATGCTGACTTGATTACTCGTGTAAAAATTCTATACAAAAGATATTAACACTAAGGTAAATTCTCAATCTGAAATCAAGATGAATAGTACTGACATTTAACCAACCAATATAGTTGGTCACTAAATCCCTCTAAGTCTCGAGTTCGAGTCCCAAAGAAAATACTTGTGTTGGAAGGAGTAGCCACAAACCCCGAATCGGTTACTGAATAATAATATATATTTGTTTTAAAAAAAATTAATGCCATTTAACCAACAATTTGTTGGTTTAGGTGACAAGTAACCTCACCCTCATGAGAAGGAGAATCAGGAGATCACAAACTTGAACATTATAAAGCGTACTTGTTGAGAAAGACAAAAATAATTTGCACTTTAAGTCTTGAAAGGGATTATATAACTTTGATTAGATCTTTAAAAAAAAAAAAAAGTAACGCCATTTATCAATTTGGAAACAATGTGTTTATCCAATTTCATAATCCAAATCACACTAGAAACCAGAAAAATGAGTCCAAATAAAATAAATTTAGAAAGCTATTATATATGCACCATAAGCATTAGAGATTTTGATCTTCAAACCAGTAACGCTGTAGGAAAAAAAATAATAATAATAACGTTCAACTCAAGCAAAAGAAATGTACGGCTCATCCATTTATGATTAAGTTCGAACACCCCCCCCCCCCAACACACACACATAGAAAATTAATTATATCAATAAAATATCTATAAATTATCCTATTTTTTCCTTTCTATTTCTTTTCATCCAAACGTATTCAAAAAATACTAAGCTTTCATCATCGCCACCATCAAGTAGATCAGAAGATCTTCAATTCCTTGAAACGTTCTTGTGTTGTTTTGAATGGAAAAAGAAGGAATATAAGGTATAAAGGAATAGAATGAAAGTATTGAACCTGAATAGAGGTGAACAGTGGAAACACTTGCCCTAATATTCAATTACTTTGTGAGGTGTTTTCTGCTTTAATTCTTTAATCTCTTTTCTTTCTTTTGATTCCACTAATTAAAATTCATGGCTTTTGTTCTGTGCTTTTCTTTCTTAAAACCACAAGAACAGCTTCAAGACCCACATAGTTTTTTTTTTTCTCCTCTCTATCTAAAGAAAACGATGATCAATCCTTTCACTGGAATTCTCTGTTCTCTCTCATTTAACAATAAAATTAACTTCAAAGTTGGTCAAGGTGGGGGACTCATCTTTGATCATATTCTCTCTTCAAAGTTGGACTTTGAATGTCCAAATTAAAACCCTAGGATTCTCAGAAATGGATGAGAGAATAAACAAAAATTAGGGCAAGCACCAAAAAAAACCCTTTTCGATTAATTGTATTTGATTAATTTGCTGATGATTTAAAAAGTGTATTTATCAATCTAATCTAAATCTAAATAAATGTTAAAACTAACTGGATAATGTAGAGTTGAATTGTTAATTATTTTAAAACTCCTATAAATTAAATTAGTTAATTGGAATATAAACGTTACGGTGCATGAGCATTACTCTTACACGAACAAAATATTATATTATTGATTGATTGATTTATACAAATTTAAATGGTTAATTAATCTTTTTTATAACCCTTTGAGCCACCTTGCATACGGCACTCTTTTAATCCTATTACCAAGTATTTAAGTAACCGATTAATTTAGATCGAGGCTTTATAACTACTCCAAATTTCTTTTTTAACAAAGTGGGATTCAAACTAAATTTCCCCAATTTGTGGTGTAAATGGTACACCACTAAGTCAAGTAATCTTGGGTGGTTAATTAATTCTTTGTATGTAGGTTTATTAATTATTAACGCGAAATTTGAATTAAAATCCTGTTTGTTAAAAAAATCTTGCATTACTAAAATAATATAATATTGATAAATATTCTTCTTTTGACAAATTTAGTATGTATTGTTTTCGTATATGAACTCAATTCTTTGATTGTTAATCATCCTAATTAAGAGACGTTAAACATCATTTTCAGTTTAATGAGACCACACACAATGTTACAATTAAATAATACAAGTTGCACGTGGATAGGGATATGATGGTGATGAGATATATGTATATTCCTAGGGTTCTTTCACCGAAGAGGAATACCTGTAAAGCGAGAGGGTTTAAATAGCTGCTTTTGGATTTTAAAGAGAAAAGAAGCAAAAACAAGACAAGAAGAATCAATCGTGTATATTTAGAATTAAAGTATATAACTCAAAAGACTGTGCCAACTTTCCTCCAAAAACCTTTTTTCCTGTGATATAATGCAACATATAAAAAGCAAAGCTGATATTGATGGACGTCATATATCCATCAACCAAAAAAGTATTGATAAGCTTATAGCACTTTGGACTATAGAGCACCATAAAATTTAGAGCTCAACTTTTGCTTATTGACTAAATCATACCACAATCTGTCTATCTAATTATGCCTCACACTCACACAAACACAAATATATATACGTACATATAAACCCTACTCACAACCTATTGCCTCCCCTTTAGCAAGATATTGCCTTTAAATAAAAGTGTTCACATTATTCTCTCTCTCTCTCTGTATATATATTCCCTCCTCATATATATAATATATATACACACATATAGGTTCAGATTCAATTTTTCCCTAAGGGCCCGTTTGGTTCAGGGAATTCAGCGGAGGGGGAGGGAACTTAATACAGTTCCCACCCGAGAAACATGTTTGGTGTGTGAACTTCCAGGGAACTCAGCTTCCCACCTTCTCCCAAGCTCCCACCAACGTGGGAATTTCCCTCCATTTCAGCTCCCTCCATTTCTGGCGGGATCTTGAAAACTTCCCGGGAGAGTGAAATTTTTGACTTCAAAGCCCCTTCAAACATAACCAGAGACGAGGTTGGAGCAGAGACGAGGTTGGAGCTGGAAGGAGTAGACGAAACAAGGTTCAGACGACAGCAAGCTTCAATCGAACGAGTAGGCAACGAAGATCGATTTGGTGTGTGAGTTGCGTATTGGTGAGGAAGGAAAGGACGAAGCCATGGGTGTACAATGACAGAAAATTCTTCTTCGGGTTGCGTATTGGTGAGGAAGGAAATGACGAAGAAAATTCTTCTTCTTCTTCTTCTTCTTCTTCTTCTTCTTCTTCTGTACAGTGGCTCTTCTTTTATACAGTGACAGAAAATTCTTCTTCTTCTTCTTCTTTTGTGCAGTGGCAGAAAATATTGTTTGTGTATTATGAAACATGTATGATGAAATATTGTTTGTCTATTTGTCCTGTGTGTCTGTGGGTTGTTCGTTTTGTGTTATATATGTTGGCTGGTGATATGATGTTGTGCTGCTGTCAAATTATACGTTGCTGTCATGTAATCCGTTCGAACTGCTGTCTTCTTTGTTGTGTGTTTATGTTCGAACGTAATCATAAAGTTCGAACGTTTACTCACAGTTTTTTGGCCCCCTGTTTTATTTGAATCTTGTTCTCATGTCATTCAAATTTGTTCATATCACGCATTATTGGAAGTTTTTCTTCATTGTTATACAGCTTTTGATTACGTTGATGTCTCATTGCAATTTGCATCTGAACCACGCCGCGATTTGGTTAGGGTTCATTTTTGTTCGATGAAGAAAAAAAATTTCAGTCCAATTTCTTTTTCGGGTTTTTTATTTTTAGGGGCAATATAGGAATTTTGCCTCATCTTCCCACTTAACCCACACCCAATTCTTCATACCAAACAATTTATCTTCCCACAACTTACTTATATTCCCATGTCTACCAAACAGCTCAATTTTTTAAAGTTCCCTCTCAATCTTCCCTTCCCTTCCTTTAAGTTCCTTTCCCTTCTTTAAGTTCATTTCCCTCCTTAAATGTTCCCTGAACCAAACGGGCCCTAAAAGTTTTTGCGTAGCAACCCTGGGTATCTGGAATTTTTTGTTGAATTAATATTGCCCCAGAAATGTTAATTAAAAAGGAGCAATGTGGTTCCTGATTTTTAAAAATATTAGTGATCAATGTTAATTTTGTAACTATTAAGGTGATTTTACTCAATTTTTAACACATTCAAGACAATATTGATCTAATAAAAACTTTTAAACACCCACAGTCTCTACGTGAAAATTTAATTGGAAAAATTAGACATCAACCCTATGTATACATATATATGATGTTTTTTTGTATTTTGACAACCAAATTCAACTATCAAAGTTAATACTACCTCCGGTCATAATTATAAAAGCTAGTTGACTTTCTTTGGAAAGATTAAGGAAACTAAATAAGTTACTTAATCATCTCATATGTTGTGTATCCTTATATTATATATTAGTTTATTAGTTAAACTAATTAGTTTGAAGAAAAAAATAAAAATAAAATTATTCTAAAGTAATTTAATTAGCTTCCTTAATCTTTCCAAAAAAGTCAACTAGCTCTTATAATTAGGACCGCGGGGGGAGTATCATATAATAAATATGAAATATGTGTAACAAAATGGTTAGATATTGAGCAGAAATATGAGTTTTAATTTGTTAGTAACTTGATAGTTACTAGTCACTTCATTCATAGTAACGAATAACTGCTGCTTTAGATGGCTGGAAGGTGGAATTGGAAACAGCAATCCAATGATGAGAAAGCAAGGGTATAGGATTATTTCAAGTGATATCTTTGTCTGCTTTTATGATTGAGAGTAAAAGAAGAATGCACGAACTCACATGAATCAAAAGATATCAATTAACGTAGATATAAGTGCCAAAATGCTTTTCCATATGATTTAACTCTGTGTGTGTGTGTGTGTCTATATATATATATATAGCAAGCCAGATGTATCTGTATTTCTAAAGCAAAGCAAGGTAGTGATGCAAGTGGGATTCTCCTTCACTACTTGTTACAATTTATTTACTTTCTACGATATGTATATAGTAGTCTCATCACCATTTATTTATTTATAAAAGATTACTTTAGTAATAGCAACCTAAAAAAGCACACAATATATCCCTTTGTCTTTTTCCTGATGACCCTCCTTTTTTAATATATATAAGTATACATTTTCTTTGAGTTATGTGTTCAAGGGTTTAAGATAGGTTTTAGTTTCATAGAAGTCTCCTGATCATGAATAAGATTCCATATTCATATGTTGTGTGCTTTGAATGGTTCTTCTAAAGCCTTGGGGTAGGATTTTGTCTTCTCTCATGAGTATCAGAAGAATATTTAGAATCCTAAGTTTGATCTCTCCTTTTCCCAGAAATCTTGCTTTCTGAATTATATTCTCTCAAAATTTTTGGCTCCCATTGCTATTCAACTGAAATCTTTTTCCTCTCTAAAGACAATTTCAGCGCCACTGAGCTCAAAAGAGAAATATTCCTGAGTTTTGAAAATTCCATCTTTCAATCAAATACAGTCAGAGAGTCATACATTTGAATAAAGATAAATAAAGAGACTAATTTCATATATATATATATATATATATATGAAACTCTTTTGCCCTCTTTAGTCTTGTGTGGATATCTCTATCTCTATGTGAAAGCATTATTTGCAATCAATTGGAGGTAAACCGTTACTCAACACAAAACCCATTTTTAATTTTGCCAGATCTCCATTTGTATTAGTTCTGACAGATTTCCAAGTAATAAAAAAATCCACAAGAACCCTTTTTTTTATTAGTATCAGTTTAAAATTATGGCTCCTCCTTCTGGAAGCATCTCAGCAACATCTTCAAGTGTGAAAACAAGGAGACTAAAGACCAGAAGATTCCATTCAATGAAGAAGAAGAAGCAAAATCAACAAAAAAGAAATATCAGAAGTGATCATGATGATGAACAAGAAATGATGATTTCATCTTCTTCTTCTGCTTCAAGCTGCTGCTCCAACAATAACAATAACGATAATTGCTCACAGATATTAGAAGAGCTTGATGATATTATATCAGATGATAATGGATGTTCTACCCCAAAGGCTGACAGATTTAGAATACCTCAAGTTTCAACATGTCCTCCTCCTCCTCCTAAGAAGCCAAAATCACTTCCAAATTTCTACAACAATCATCGATCACCAATTCCATTCTTTGCTTCTCCTGAGCTGGAACTCTTCTTTCTTGGTGCACTTCAAGATATTGCAGTTTGATTCTTGTTATAGCTATACATACATATATACTTGTGTGTGTGTGTGTAATTATCATTCAGCTCTTGAATTATACTGTGTTCTTGGTTGTTTTGTTATAAAAAGTTATCAAAACAAAAAAGAGGGAAGAAATAGGTTATATTATGCTTGCTTGCATGCCCACAATTTGAAGAGCTTGATATCATGATAGCTTCAGAATATATATTATTGTAGATTTATAGTTCTTTTTTCCCCTTTTTGTTTTGGTGCCCGAACTTCTGTTTAACCCCAGAAATTGAGAGAGGTTTCAATATGCTTTGACAATTTTTAGATTTTGGTGAGGATGATCACAGAAGGCAAAGCTGTTATGTGGTTCCTTAGCTTCTTCTGCTGATTATATATATTTCATATTTATCTGCATTTTTAAGAACTCGTACAGGATTTGAGTGTGTTAAGTTTGTGAATGGGTCAACTTCATTTAGATACGGGAATGTTTTCGTTAGAGCTTAAAGTTTGTGTCATGTTGGAGATTAACTATTTGCAAAATACTAAACGGTATTGTTTCAACGATTATATTATAATTCTTCACTTTAATCTAAACATATCTGCATGTATGATAGCAAAATTAAACTATAAATTATAAATATAAATATAATTTCATAATCATGATTAAAAGAGGGTAATCGGCATATATATGAGTATATTATTGAATATATAGTAATTGATCTTTGTGGCTGATCTGGGCCATTGAGAGTTTTTGTTTGCATATTCAATTTGCAATTTGCATGCTCTTGTTAATTAATTAAGTGCAATCTTGGCGTTGAAATGGTCATATATTTGTAAAATCCCTCCATTACGAGCTGTCTGGAGAATTATATATATACACTCCCTCACATCGATATTTTAAGTCATCAAATTCAAGTAGGGTTGGTTAACTCATTCCTTTTGTCTAAAAATGAAGGGTTTAATGTTTCTGCAGTTGCTTTAGAAATTTTTTTTTTCTGCAGCACTCACATAAAAATAAGTGGGTCCCATTATAAAGAGAAAAGAGAGAAAATATTAATGGGACCCACCCACTTTTATGTGAGTACTGCAGAAAAAATATTTCTACAGTTGCTGCAGAAATATTAAACCAAAAAATGAAACATGTTTTCAACATTGCCCAAATTTAAAAGCGCAAATAAACTTTTCATTAAGTGATTTATATTATAAACCAAGAATTTTTTTAGAAGGTGCCCTATATTTAATACTAGAATATATTATAGAAAAATATAACTGGTTATAAATATTCAGGAAATCCGGACTCCACCTGGTGACCCCACCCAGTGGGATGTTTATGTACGGTGGATTTGATGTAACTGATCCACGATTTAGTTTGGTGTGGAATGTGGAGGTTGGTGGCAGTTATGGAGTCCAACTTCCTCAACTGTTTGCTTCTACTCTCTAACCTTTTAAACAAGTGTTGGTCCAGCGGAATGTGGCGCTGGATTCCCTTAAGAGGTCTAGGGTTCGAGCTGCGGTAAAACCACTCGTAATCCGCCTTGTATGAAGCTACCACTATTGGGAGGGTCGTCCTTGCCACTGCAGAACCCAGAGTGGTTGCACACTTGCCACCATTTTTTTTATCAAAAAAAGTGGCATGAATAGTTGAGCCTGAGCAAGAGCATATGTAATCTTGCATTGTAAATATAATAGTTATAAGAGACAACAGTACAAATTTTCATGTATAAAAAAAGAGAGTACAAACTTTATTATATTTAATTTTAAATTCATACTTAAAATTAAAGAATTTCCCCTTCAGAAGGTGAAACAGTACTCAAGTGGGAAGGAATAGGTTTCTTTTGCTCCTTGAATTAATTCTTTTAATTTGTTAACATCCGTACATATATTAGAGCTGCAAACCTTTAACTTAGAATCCAAATACATCCAATCTAGTACTCCTCTAATCTTTATATATGGGATCTAAATAACTAAATTGTAATAAAAAAGTTAATTGAGTTAATTAATATAACATTTTTTTTTCTATAACACCTAAATTATCTTCTTTAATTTCCTCACTCTCTCCTACTTGATTATTTTTTAGGAAATATCAATAAGACTAATTCAGGAAAATGTCAGTAAATATATGAAATATGTCTTACATTTAGAACCAATAACAACTCCTCAAATAGTCCTGTATTAAATACCAAAGCAGTAAAAACAAGAATCCGCAAAATGGACAAGACAGGATGGCACAGAAGCTAAACCTAATCCATCCTATAATCAAACTACTTTTTTTCCAAAAAAAATGGGAATAAAAAAGAAATCGTTTCTGGGTCCTGGCTTGCAGGCTTTATGATGTGTCCTATAACGAAAAAAACCAATGTGCATCAAGATAAATAACACCCCAGAAGAATTCTCATATTCTTTAAGCAGTTAAGCCTACTGAACTCCAATCCAACGAGCATAATCCACCCACCTGCATCACAAATCAAGCTTTTCAATTTTTCTGCCTTCCAAAAACAAAAACGAAAAAAAGGTAACCTTTTTTTTAAAACTTGAGGTTTCTTATTTTTTTGCCCCCAAGCATATCAGCAAAAGGATTTTAGCTATTCTCTAGAGAAAGCTCTGTCTGAGAGGTCAAGTTTATATGAGCAATGAAAGATTGCTTTCAAAAGTTTCTTAAAAATCTTGACCATGAGTTAAAGCTCTTCACAAGAAAATGTAGTAGGCGGCAATGCACAAGGCTTTCCACCAAGAGGGGTCTAGAGGGGTAGATTTACACAGTCTTATCACCACAAGTGGAGAGGCTATTTCTAAGACTTAACATGTGACCTTTAGATCATATGGCAACAACCTTACCGTTGCTCCAAAACTTATCCTCCAGCTCTTCATAAGAAAATGCAGTAACAAGAGAAAAAAAAAAGTAGAGAGGAGAAATTTCTTACAGTAATGAACCAAGGTACGTATTGCCTGTCCGCACAGCAAAGCAAAGTGCACTAAGTATGAGCTTATGCTGGTGAAGCAGAGGCTCCAAAAGCCTCTGTTCAATAATTCCCGCAAGAATTTGATACCTAAAATGACAAAACCAAATTGTTAATTACATACTCTGGAAATAGAGAGAAGAGCCAATGGTGATATGAACAGGCTAGCACATTTCATTTTTCAGTATGACCATGTGACTAACCATCATAACAAAAGCAAGAAGTGCATTTTCCTCGGTGCCCTGGGTTTTCTTCCATAGAAGATACATTAAGAACTTCCTATGGTTGGATATATTTGATTCTTAATGCCCAATTGTGAATGGATGGTTGATGATCTCTTTTCTTTTTTCTTTTTGGACAAAGACAGAATCCAAGTCTAAAGAGACATCATACTCACCAGGTCCAATCAGTAACATAACAGGGTAACATAGTTTTTGAAAAATTCAAAATGTTCTGAAAATAATAGAACTATCAACTTAAAAGTTTTGAACACAGCATAGCTTTTCTATCAAAGAAATTTATTTGACTTAATACATCAGTGAATCAAGTAAAATTAAGTAATTAACATGACGGCAACCTATGGATAGATTACTGAGTTATGCTTATGTGGTCAGCAACCCCACAAGATTTATTTTAATTTCTTACACATTATTTTCCTTTTTTTTTTCCCTCTTTTGCATATTATTTTCCCCCATTTTAGACCCAGGGCATATCTCCATAACTAGTAAATTACAATGAAATAGATTTATTACAATTATCAGAAGGTACCACGGCATCACATTTCATCAGAAAAAACCACTAATGCAAAAGCATTTCAGCAGCATTAACAAACTCCATACCATAATCACTAATAAATTCACCATTTGTTTTTTACCTGAGGTTGCTGGAAACTGCCATATAGACACCATAGCCTACACTGGTGGATACAATTGGAACATTTTCAACTTCCCCAGCAGAAGACTTATCAACAGCCTTCTTTGCATTAATCAAGGCATTTGTCACACTTGTCCCAATCTGAATGAATACAAAAGTAATGTGTCAGGGGTCCATCCCCGATTAATCCACTTCAACTCAAAAAAGTTTAGGGAAAAATCTGAGAAGAGAGTATTTAATAAAGAAAGAAGCTACAAAATATTACATGAATCCTTGACAACCTCTCATGCCCTACCCTATATCACTCTAAAGAGCACATTGATGAAAGGTTTAAGGATTGCATTTGAACAACACTTGCAAATTATTCATAATAAATATATACCACGTATGCCAAATCAGTCCTCCTACTCAGGGAGAGTGAACACTTTTTTTGGTCCAAAAGGGATATGAACATAATTAGAGAGACAGGGCCAACATATAAATTATTCGAAGAAAGGATCATGTTCATTTTATCCACATCTATGTTGACTTGCTTGTACATAATTTGCCCCCTACTCATCATGTTAGTCAACTGATGAAATATTCTATCGGTCATATTATTTCAAAGGAGATTAATAAATCACCTAGTGGTCCTCCTCCCAAAATTTACATTACTGAGTGAATTATCTCAATCAAGTTTATACTTTTGTTCCTTGTAACTACTCTCAACAGACAGGAAATGGACGGGGACATCTGATGAAGGAAGATTCATCCAGAATTAGTAATGGGGATGAAGGCAGAGGACTCCCAGCAGCCCAGATGCATATCAAAGTCATTGACAGCCAGATGCACAAAGCATTACTAAAATGTACAAAATAATGCATAACCATCGAGAATTTTTGTTTTTAAGAAAAAAAAAAAGGGCAATAACAATGAAAAACCCAGCGTTTTTTTGTGCTATCTCTCATGCTTGAATTCATACAATACTTGGCTCTGGCTAGAACCACACAATAATTTTACTGTAAACGAGAAGGCCAGATCAGTCAACCCACGAAAATCATAGGGCAGATATGATCAAGCAATGCCCAAACTCTAAATGGCTTATCTTTTCAAACATGAAAGTTTTAAATCTCCCAGAAAGATAAGAACTAACCAGTGAGGAAGTAGTTCCAACTACAAAAAGCTTTGATCCATTACGCTGTGCCATGGAAAAAACAATCATATAGAAAAGTAAGTACTAGAAATATATAAAAGGATGAAATTACAAGCTGCAAGACAGATTACCAAATCGTACATACCAGAATTGCACCAACCCTCTGTATTAAGGAATATGGTGTTCCAGAGAGAGCCACCTGTAGGGTAAAAATAATGTTAATGATAGCCAATCACTGAAAAAATTTGGAAGCAACAGAACTGTTTATCAAATCTAAGCTATCAATCCACATGAAATATAAAGACCTGGAATGCATTGTCAGGGCAGTTGTGGAAAAACTTTGCAATGGATCCTGCATTGATTGCAAGTGGTGGTCTAAGAGATACAGTAGGTGCAGGTAGATAAACCAGCATGAAATCAGCAAAAATGGCCATGACCTAATGTTAAGATGTAGTAGATAAGTTATGCAATTAAAAATAATAGATATTTCACAGAAGGTGATATTCTCAGTAAACTGTGCAAAGATGTAGACTCGCACAAACACATAATTAGAGAGTAGAAGACTAAAAAAATAGATAAAAATAAAACACACAAATCAACAGTTAAATTCAGATGTTAAGAGTATAAAGTCATCTTCAAGGAAGCCACAGTCCTTTAGCACATCAAAGAAAATTCATTTTCAGAAAATTAAAGCAAAGGCTGAAACATATTCTTTTTCTATATGCTACCAACCAATCAAGAAATATAACTCACCACTCTATGGGTTGTCAGATAGTATTATTGAAGGAAACCTACTTAAATCACTTACCCTTAAGTTGGCATTTCTGCATTTGATTTACTTCCTCCACTAATTCAATTTAATGAAAACAACGTGTAGGCGTTAAAATGAAGTATAAAATTTCACCAACAAGGCAAAAAACATCTGGAGATTTGCGGCATTTAGGTGCATATAATAACATATAGAAGAACCACAAAAGGTGCAACTAAATTTCTGAATTGAACCACAACTTCACAAGTCCCACAAAACACATCATTCTCTTAATTGCAGTATGTTGTTTCATACGCTAAAAAATGTTGTCAATTTTACTGCTTATCTGTAGCATTGCACATTTACAATCAGATATAGTGACCTTGCATTGATTCTCAACAACGAACAAATGAGAAAATATCAAAATTCATAGTGAAGGCAATAAATAATTTATTTTCTCTGCAGTTATCTAAATAGTGATCAAGCAAGACACAGTGTACTGATGAGGTATAGGTCATAGGTGAAGTGTCAATAGAATTCCCTTCCACTTATTATCAAAAAAAAAAAAGAATTCCCTTCCACTATACTCCCTCCGGTCCTAAAAGTAAGGTCCCATTATCTAATTTGTAGAATCTAAAACAGTAGGTAAATTAGTTATTTGTAATTAATGTGTAGAGAATTTGACACCCTTCAAAAAATAATCTTATTATATAATAATTAAAATTTAATTTAATGAGCAGAGATAAAAAAAAAAAAAAAAATTGCCTCAATAAATAGAGGTATTATGATTTATGAGAGAAAAATTTAATATGGGAAACAAAAGGGAATGGGACCTTATATTTATGACCTAACCAAATCCTGAAGTAAGCTTATTAATTCGGTCCGGAGGGAGTAATATACATACAATTAAAAAACAATATTTAAGTAAATAAACAAAAAGAGCATGAAATATTAGTATATTAAAAGCAGTTTATAACCTAGTAGTGGTGTTGATCATGTTGTTGCCCTGAGTGAAATATTCAAAGATGTGTTGTAACTAGAAAATAGCAGAAAAGTATGCAGACTAATTAGCAATAATGTAAAGAGAATGCTCATACCACATCAGCAACAACAAATTCCAGCTCATCGAAAAACTTTTCTCTGCGCTTCTCATACTCAGCAGCAGTCTGGGAAATAAAACCAAGGAGACTGACAATTAGCACATGCTTAAATAGATGGGGGAGGAGGGGAAGTATACCTCATCAATTTGTCATAATTATTTCATAAGATAATTGCCCTGGACAGAGATGTTTGATAAATAATATGGCATATTGGCATCTAACTCTTAAAATTTTAGTTTTAACCATGGAGAGTCCTTTTACAGCCAAATGAGTTATTGAGAATATCTCAGTCATTAACTAATTTCTCTGGGAACATATGGCCAAGTAAGGAGTAGCATATCAACGTATACAGATGAATGTTCATGATCTCTGTTTTATCCTGCATCTTGTAAGCATTTGTAAATTTCAATCCATGCTTCCTTCTTGAAAAAAGATTTTATAAAAAAAAGGACTCCAAGACTATGGATTATTTTGAAACTACAAATGAATTTCCTCATCCAAACAACCAAGTAATCATCCAAGTTTAAAATAAAACAGCTTAGATCGTGACGAGACGAGAAAAGCTAGCGTACATAAAAAGCCTGAAAGAATCTCTGCATATTATTTGACATAATCAGCGAAAAAATCAAAAAACACGACGAAACCAAATGTCTTAGGAGCAGAACATCTAAAAGTATTAGACATATGAGTTATATTCTTCCATCCAAATCCGTATACGATCCAATCATACGCAGAAAACACAAACCTTGGCGAACACACCAACGCAACACTCGAAGAGGACTTTGAACAAGAACAGATCATCCGCCAAAATGCGCTCTTTGAAGCCACCAAATTGAAGCAACCACCTGTAAAAACCAGACTTCTCGAGCTCCAAAAACCGAGACACGACCGAAGCAGGAATCTTACCATCCTTGATCGCCGCGGCCAAGTCCTTTGGTAGACTCTCCAACGACCTCCCTACCTCCGCCAACACCAAAATAGCCTCATTCTTTTCGTTATCATCCCCGTCATTGCCGCCATCACCACCTCCGCCGCCACCTCCAGAATAATTATCTCCGCCGATCCCACCATCGCCGGTGGAAACAGTAACATTGGACGACGAGGAAGATGTGTAAAGAACAAAAGGCAGATTCCTGCGGTGGTAAGAAAGAGAGGAGGAAGGAACAAGTGGCGAAGAAGGAAGAGAGAGGCGGAGGCTAGGGAAGGAAGAGGAAGGCAATGAAGAAGAAGAAAAGGAAGTGAGATTAGAAGAGGAGGAAGAAGAGAAGGAAGGAGAGAAGCAGAAGGCGATGGACATTGTCGTCACTGTACTTTTCTTCTTCTTCTTCTTCCTCTGTGTGCGCCAGCGTGAAGACTGTGTATTTATTTATAATGGGAAATTCAGCTGGGCGGAAATTGTTGGATGGGGGAGGCGTTACTTCTTAAGACCAGCTCACACCAAAGAAAGAGGTTTTAGGGGTTTCCCCTGTGCGAGGGATTCAGCATTTCCATTTCCAACTTCCATTTCTTAGCGCGTGCCTTCACGCCCACAGAATTTTCTTATTTTCAGTGGATTCCTTCCTTTCTAACTTTCTTTATCTTTATTTAATGCAGAATATGCGATTTCTTTTTAAGAAAATAATATCATGTGACATAACATAATAAATTTAATTATGAAAGTCAGATTTTAGCCCAAAAATATATGATTTGACAATATTCAACTTTTTCATGCATTTATATGGTACTTTGAAGCCACGTCATTTCTAAACTCTAATACCCCTCGTGTACTTTCTTTGTCTAAGTCTTTATTCCCTCCTCAACCTCCACATCATGCATAATTCGTGGTGGTTGATTTATAAAGATCTGTTTGGGTTAGGGCAAGAATGATGAACTGTTTTCTATTTGATTTTTGTAAAAGCCTGATAGAAAAAGAATGTAGGTTATAAATATGATTTGTGTTTAAATTAATAGTGATAGAAGTAGCGAGACATCAAAAAGTTGAGAACTTTTTGACAAAAACTATTCTATAGAGCTTTTTCCTTAACTGACTTTTAGGAACTTTGTCGGGTGAAGGAGCAATTTTATACATGAACTTGTCCCCAGGGAGCGCCCAGCCCCACGAGCTTTTTTCTGGAGCAAAAGTGCACACGTGGTTACGTTTTGGGAGCAAAAATACCGCGGGCCGTTAGTTGACCAAATGTTGACCGTTAACTTGGATGGAGTGAACAGTAACGCGGGTGAAATTACTCTTTTACCCTTAGTTTTTTTAAAAAAAAAAAAACTAAAATACCCCCAGTGGGCCCCACCACTGGCCACCCCACCGCCTGTCGTCAGCGGAGGCAACCGGTGGTGGGGCCCACCGACGAAGGGTATTTTAGTTTTTTTTATTTATTTAAAACTAAGGGTAAAAAGGTAATTTCACCCGCGTTACTGTTCATTCCATCGAAGTTAACGGTCAACATCTGGTCAACTGACGGCCTGTGGTATTTTTTCTCCCAAAACGTAATCACGTGTGTACTTTTGCTCTAGAAAAAAGCTCATGGTGCTAGGCGCTCCCTGAGGAAAAGCTCAGGTGTAAAATTGCTCCTTCACCCAACTTTTTTTAGAAAAGCTCCGTAAACTTAAAGCTTAACCCAAACACTCTACTTAAGGTTTTTTTTCTACTACTACTTTTTTCTAGTTTTAAGCTACTTAAAACTCTCTCCAAACAAGGTCAAAGAAGTTCCCTCCATATTATGGGAGAACTTTGCTAGATGATTAACATGACAAAGATTTTCTCGACCGGTATGTCTCACCATGACTTTGTAATCCCTATAAATAAGTATTCTAGTATCATCAACAATAACTTTCCAATCCCTAAAGGTGCCTCTCGGCACACCCTAATAATCAAGTTCATAACTTCTTTACAGTTTAAATGAATAACTATATTTAATTTCTATGTCTCTTGGCCCAACAAAAGTTAAGATCATTCATGATCCCTATAACAGTTCCGCAGTAACTAGAGGCACTCTCTTGAGTTTGCAGCTATAGCCACAGATCCATATATTTTCCCCATCTGTTATGACTTCTCGACACTCACTTCTATCATTACTCAGAACCAAACCATCCACTTCTAATTGATAGACCTCTTCATCATGACCATTACTTATGATATTGTCCCTATGAAAATTATTAGACAAGAAAGCACATTTTTCAAGCATATCTTTATCCAAGCAAGTATGTAAGAAGCTATCATGAGCATTTAGGTGAATCTCATCATAAGTTGAGTCAAACAATTTATTACATTGAGATCTCTACATATGTCCCAACATATATCCAAAGGGTGTCTCCCAAAAGACTTTCTTTGTATGTTGTTGACCTCCTTCACATGTTAGATTCCACTTAACCTAGTCCACACCCTGTAAGATTAAAGATGTGCTCCATGATCCGCCTTGTATGGAGTTGCCTCTATTGGGAGGATCGTCTTTGTCACTGCAGAATCCGAATCCAGATTAATCAAAACCAAAGGTTCTGATTTTGGTTCTGATGAATTGGATGGGATACCAAAAAAAAGATGTGCTCCATGACGCAGAGGAGACCATTGACTTCCACCTATGGAAAGCGTTAGAACAATCTCAAATTAGGTGCATGGAATCCTTAGGCTAATCAAAATTGAATGGACACATGCCTGATCACAATTGAATAGGCACATGTCCTTTTCTACAAAATTAAAATAACTGTTTTAAGAAATCTGTTAAAATTAGTTTGTGGGAATGCCATGTAATGGTAAACAAATTAAAATGAAAGATTATTGTCTTTTTGAATCTTTTGCCCAAGATTGATGCTATACTAACTATTCAAGTTTTCTTAGCGCTTGCTGCTGCAAAGCAAATCATTGTCGTCACATAGAAGAAAAAATTTCTCAATGTGGTCTCGTCCATTTTAATCTAAGAACCATTTTAGAAAATGGTTAAGTAGTAAATCCACTCTGGAAGTACACGGCCAAAAGCAATTTTGCTATGTAACTTTTTTTTGGCTCAATGTTGCTCCGAAAGTCTAAAAACGTAGCAATCTTGCCATTTTCAATAAAAAAGCTAATGTTGACCATTACAAAATTGACATTGACCGTTAACTTTTTAACGGAAAAGGGCAAGATTGCTACGTTTTTAAACTTTTGGGGCAACATTAAGCAAAAAAAAAAAAAAAACTTTCAAGGCAAAATTGCTCCTGGGCGTATACTCTCAAGACAGATTTGCCGCTTAACCCTTTAGAAAATTTACAAATTTGTTAATTCAAATATTTGTCATTTTTTATATAAAATTGAGATACCACTAACTATTGATTCCTAAACTCTATTCTATCATCTTTAGCAGAATAATTTCCATTGTTTTATATATACTTGATCATTTTATTAAAAAAACAAGAAAACAGAAAATGAAGGAAGAATTATCATGAGGTCTTAAGAATGATATTTAATTATCAAAAGTCTCAATGACAAATGAGTAATATAAACTAGTTATTTTCTGCACTAAAATTTGTGATCACATATTTCTCAATATGGTTGATCATGAACTAGACTAGACCGGGTTTGGCCTCAACCCAAAGTCTGGTCTAGATAGTACCTCAGGCTGTACAAGATAACCCGAGTCCAGTCTGGTCCATGTAGTCCATGATCTATTTGGTGTTTTTTTTTTTTTTTTTGCCTTCTTTGAGAAGCAATATTTAAACCTAATAAAACCATAACAATACTCAATATCTATAATCATATAAAACACATCACAAAACATTAAAACTCAATCATAAATCTATAATAATCTCCAGCAACATTAAACAAAAATAAAAATAAAAACAATATTCAGTTCATACTGGACCAAACTAAGGGGTCTAAGGCCATGGCCCGAAGTCCGGTCCGGCCAGTCTGATCTTGTCGGCCTCATATTGTTTCAAGCCAATTTTTTTTTTTATCAAAACAGGTTGGTTCAAACCGGCTACCTAGACTGCGGGGTTTTTGCTCATCCCTACTTCTCAGTATTATTGAATTTTTAGGTGATAAATCTCTTCCTTGGAACTTTATAGTAATTTCCTAAAAAAAGGGGAAGAAGGGGAGAGTAAGATACACGAGGTAGTAAGACGCGTGAAAGGGCGGCAAAGGTCAAAAAGGTTGGTCGGGAAGAAACAGAGGAATTATAATATGGCCGGGTGATTGAGGTTGTGGGCTCCGTTGAGATTAACAAGTCCAGTTAGCTGAATCTTCAATCTCAATAACATAACGTCCAAATAAGAATCTTTTATTCACCTATCCCACCTCTAAGTTCTCCTAATTCTTCTTTTTTTTTTTTCAGTTTGAGTTAGCGTTAAAAAAAACATTTATATAAATTAGGATGAAATTTATTTCATATACTTACCTCATAAAATATAAATCATATTAAAAAATGGTTTCTATCATTAACCTCACTAATTTGTTTCATGAGATGAAAAAAAAAAAAAAATCATTTATACTAAAGATTGTGCTGGTGTTTGTTTTATTTTTGACATGAAAAATTCATGACATGGCCATAGTACTATTTCAAATTGTCATTTTTAATTAATTTATATAAATTAAGAAGGTTAATTAAAATGAGTTGGTCCTTTAAAGATTACCTAACTTTTCAAAAGAAAAAAAAAATCTTTAATAAAAAACTTTATCCTACCCTTAATGTAGAACATAATTAAAAAGTTGATCTTGATTATAAATGTAATATATATTTCCCATATTTATCAATCTTTATTTCTAATTTACCTATGTTGTTGCTCAAAAATAATTAATTGAGAAAAATGATTGGTGTATTTTAGAAAAATAATGTCATATTAATTAACATAACTAATTTTTCATATAAAAAAAAAAACATAATTGACTTTCTTAATCTAATCGAATTAAGTAAAGAGATCTTATATTGAGCACCGAAGTGAGTACAATTATTAAACTTAATTTTACTTATCTCTCTTAATCTATATCCAACATAATTACTCAGCAATATGCATGCCAAATGTACTATTAAAAGGGAACTTAGAAGTAAAAAAGTGAATGCAAGATTTATAAAAAAGATCATACTATTTATATTACTTATGAATGCTGCTCTTTTTTTTTTTTTTTTTTGTTCTCATGTTTAATTAGATTCCATACAATTATTTTAAGAAATTTTTTATTAAAATTCAGAAAAAATTAATACTCAAATTACATTCATCTTAGAAATTTTTAAATTATTACCTATCATATATATCATATTTGAATGATCTCTAGTTCATCATAATATTTGGCAATGGGAGAACTAGGGAAGAAAAACAAGTTGAGTAGGGAGGCAATTGGTAATGAAACAAAATAACAGGGGCATGGATGAAAATATCTATTTGCCATGGAAACCAGCGACATACAGACAATCATGTGTTGTAAATTGTCTGGACACCACACTCAAACACAAACACATTGTGTGTCTATATATATATATATATATATATATATATATATATATATATATATATTTGGTTTGTTGTCCAGATTCTTGGGAAGTCCTATCAAATATGAAGTCTATATATAGTAAATAGCAAGTAGATCATCAAAATTAACAACTTGCATGGCTTCTGTTGATCCTCCAACATAAATTTCTTGTCCTATTATTACTGGCCATTAGTTTTATTTTTGTATTTTTACAAAAATTACTAGCCATTAGTTAAATCGAGAAGGGATGAAAAGTATGAGATGGAGACTTATTATAGATAAAAATAAGGAGCAAAAGGTTAAAAAAAAGAGTGAAAGCAACAACCAGAATTGATTGAAGATTAGTATGAATTATTTATTAATTCACCACATAAATCTATTATTTCCTCTAGTCCTAATTATAGGAGCCACTTTTATAGTACAAATTACACTGTAAAAGTACTCCTATAATTAGGACCGGAGGGAGTACTTATTTACTTTTGTAGGGTACTTTCTACAACTAAATTATACTATATGATCTTTAATATAAGATCTACTTTGTACGTAGTTCAATTTCTTTTTACTAAAATGAATTTTATATTAATGACGGGATGAAGCATATGTGTGTAATTCATTTTACACATGAACTTTTGACAGTTGAAACAAAAAGGTGGCCTTTTCCAAGTGGCGTGATGTGCATCAAGTCATTTTTGGAACTTGCATAGCAAGAACTAGAAAAAAAAGTGATATTGTAAAATACTAAAATATGTTTGGGATCACCTTTGATCTTTCTAAAAGTAATTTTTGAAAATAAAATACAACGCCTAACACAATTGACATTTAGTTAAGCTTCTTAAGCATCTAGTCATAGTTCAATTCTTGATGATGTGTATGAAGAGGATCTCATAGCCAACACTAGAGCTCCTCAAGGAAATCTACGGTGTGAAGGAATTAGTTACTATTACCGGCGGTGAATATCTTACGCCCACCCAAAAAAAGTAATTTTGGAAATAGAAAGTCAATTTGAGAAAAAAAAAATGTTTGTTTGGGATGACTTTTGAGGAAAAAGTTTCTAGGTCAAAAGTCTTGAAAATGAAACAAATTTTTGCTCATTTTTGGGCTTTTGACTTGTAGCTTTTCTTCATATTTAAACATTCTAAACCTGATTTTTCAAAATATATCATTCAAATAAATTTATGTCAGAATAACTTTTAATAAAAGTTTGTCCAAACATTAATCACCTTACCTTAACTTCAATTTGCAAAAATGTCCGTCGAGATAAAAACCACTTTTGCAAACGCTAATCCTAGAAAAGATTTTGATTGACATAATGTTAAATCAAGTACATATATGAACTCAATACATATATTGTAAGGGAGGGAACTACGCACTTGCACTGCAGAGAATTTCCTCCCATATGCATACATAGATACATACAAATTACACACATAACCCAAGATTGTTTGTGTATAGAGAGTACAAGCTACAAATCCCATCAGGATCTTGAAAATTCCTAATACTTCTTGCGCCTTTGAGATCCTCTCCTCTTAGATTTCAGGCCTTTATTCACAAACTTAAATGTCCTAACCATCTTAAGGTCATGAACTGTGCTGCTATGGTGATTACCATGCTTAATGATAGCATTTCTGCTTCCATCATGCAGATTCTCACCAATGTGGTTCCTCTTCTCATGCTTATGGCTAACATCCTCTTTGATTCTGAGTTGGGCGCGATGATTTCTTGGCTTCAAGGAGTTTCTCAAGTGAGAGCTTTTGTAATTCTTCCTCATCCTACTACTACTACTATGAGAAAACGATCGGTTCGCTTCTCGGGATCCCCCTCGAGCGTAATAGGAAGGGCATTCATCACCAGAATCATGTCCGCTTGTATTGTCAAGCCTTTCCCTTGATCTTCTTCTTTTGAGGTTACATAACTTCACACAAAAGAAAGTGCAAATACTCTCCCAAAGGTGGAACCAACATGACAAGCATGTCCATATCGATCTGCAAATGGTCACCCCAATGCATGCACATTTGGCCAGTTTATATAATAGGTAAATGAATAACATAGCTGCAAAATGGGAACAAAAATAAATAAAGACTAAAGGGTAATGCTCATTTTCTGCCTTTTTAAACAATCTGATGGGACACTGGAATAATAGACACACACACACATATGTATGTGTATTGTCCCTATTGAAATCACTAGACAGTTCAGAAGAAAACTCACCAACATAAATCAGAACGAATACCAAGGCCAGCTTCAGCAAATTGCCAACGCAAAAATGTTCAATGTAACACATGAGATCCCATGTGGGTCCGCAATTTGTACTGGAAAACATATCCCAACAGCATTATATGACAGCGGAACTTGATAATAAAGAATAATTCTTATTAGAGGGGGATTTTTAAGTGACGTTGGTGTGTCATATTTAAGTGAAGTAAGGAAACCAATCATAAAAGGTCATCTCCAAAGTGAGCTTTACCAAATAAAAAACAGATTTTTACTAGTCTTACATATTTACACCTTTGTAAATAACTGACTTGGGCTACTCTATTTATTAAAAACTGTAATATCATGCGTGTGTCTGGGACTTTTGAGAGTATTTGATAGTATGTTGTGTGTGGTTCTATAAAGCGATAAAATGAATATTGCTTCTACCTGCAAGACTTTCCAGAAAGGAAATCAATTGGGGAGCCAAAGATTTTGCCAACAACATCTCCTATGCCTGAAGCAACGGAGTCAATGACATTACCCATCGATTCAGACAAGAATTTTAAGAGTCAGAGGATTGTGTAGTTCAAGTACTGATTTGCTTCCAATTCCTGAAACTTTTAAATATCAAACAAAGGGCTTATATTCAATGCATTACTTAATTAGAATGAAAAGAAAAAAGAAGCAGCAGTAAATTAAATTTAATGTCTTTTGCCAATCCTTTCAAGCATTGTAAATCGCCATCACTAACCTATACTTCTCATCATTATACTGAAATTCTACACTATAGCCATCGTTGGCTGATTTCTTATCCTTTCTCTGAAGATTAAAAGAGAACCCAACGAAATGTGCTCAAAGCAAATGATTCAATAATGTTGCCTATCAAAACCTAACAATAGATTCAGTAATACAGAGTTGTGATTTGCTTCCCCTTCCTGTAACCTAGATAAATTAAAACAACGAGAAGAAGGGGTTACAATTCAATGCACTGCTCACCATTGAGTGAAAAACCCAAAATAAAAGTAAACAGCACAATCCAAAACAAAAAAAAAAAAATCACAAACTCAAGCAAGTAGTTGGTCTCCCAAAGATTTTTCAGCAGCACATTTCGGTCGACCTTCACTTCTCCAATCTCTTATATCGATTCTTCTATAATTTAATGAACCCATAATCCCAATTAGAAGAAAGGAAAAAACCTTCTCCAGAAGAGGGTCAATAAATCCAAGTTTTAAACGGCAGAATCCTACCAATGGCTGTGACTTCTTTCTTACGTGCCCAACTTTATCGTTCAAAAATTAAATTTTTGCTGCACATACAAGTAATCGCTTCAACATTCTACTCCATTTCAGCATGATAGGTGGAGAACAGAGTTTACAAACAGAATAGAAACTAATGTAGAATAATTGGAACTTTCTTCCCCCTCAACCAAACCCTTAAAAACTGGTTGAATTTATTTTCGACCCAAATCCTTCAGTTAACTTCCAGAATTTAAACAAAATTCAGAACATCGAAACATGAAAAAGTAATATTAACATCCTACCTTCACATAAACAGTTTCAAATTGTTTATCTTCACCCACACTCTCAGAACCCTTCAATTTTTCAAGCGTGTGCATCCAGAGGAGGACGGCAATGAGAGGCTACGGAGGCAGCAACAAGTTGGACGACCGAGTACGACGGACGGCGACAAGGGGCACGGCATGAGAGGGATTGAGCGTGAAACAGAGGACGTTCACGATCCGTAGGTTGTCTGGACTCAACCGCTCCATATAATTCTCCGCAGGAGTTTCTTTCTTTTTTTTGTTTTGTTTTTTTTTTCTCAAGTTTTCATTAAAAAAAAAATCAATTATGTTTAGGATGAAGTTCAAGCCATTGCTTTTAAGTTTTGTTAATATTATCGTTGTGTAGTATAATGTCATATAATTTAAATTAATTTTATTTATTTGGAAGAAAAACAAAATCATTTTGAAAGAATTAAGAGTTTCTACCTGTTACAATAAAATCCTCGTATGTTCCTTATGTTAGGATGAATTGACGGGAAAATTAAAACAAAAGATCTAGAGAAAATAATATTTATCACAAAGAATCATAAAAATTATAATTATTTAGAAAGATGAACACCATAATATAAATTTTAAATTACTAATTTATCCTTACTCAAATGTCATATATTATCTCTTGTATTCATAGTTTAAAAAAATAACCAAAATTCAAACTAAAACTACTCACCAAGATAGGGTCATATCTTCTTTTTCTTTTTCTTTTTTAATTTTAAATACATTATTTAATTAGCAAAAATTTATATCATCAAGTTACCCCATTTATATTATCAATGTTGAGATCCATTAAGCTCTTTTTATGAAAAAAAATAAAAACTAAACTCATTTCATATTTTTTCAGAATATAATAGGTTACTTAGATTTTTTATTTTATTAACATTAAATGAATTTTTAACCCACATAAATTGCTTCTAAAAAAAATAAATCATATAAAATTTCTTGGTTTAACATATATGATAAATTATAAAGGGATAGGATATTGTTACTACCATTTTTTGTTATTACCACTTTTCCACCGTTAGATCAGAATCTCATCTATTTTTATAATTTCTCTCTCCTATTAAGATTCTGATCTAACGGTGGAAAAGTGGTAGTAACATTGGTAGTAACAAAAAATGGTAGTAACAATATCCTATCCCAATTATAAAAGACTTTGATTTTTATAAAATAAATATATAATTCTATTTGTTACGGGCCTAGTCAAGGCCCACTAACTAACCAACCAGCACGGGGGCAATCCACGTACGCTGCGTCTTAACAGAAGGACCTGCTCACCAGGGCATTCACCAAGATCATGGGACACGCACAGCTGGATCTGTGAGCACGCACAACGTGGGAGCCAGAGATCCAACCAACAGGTATACTCTCTATATATACGTAGAAGAGATACTCCGCCAAGGTACACACATTACTATCCAGACTATTTACATACAGCAACACTGAGCACACACCGCACCCCTTAGGCGAAACGCCTGGTTGTGTTCAGTGATCCATACTTCCCTCGTAGGTTTGCTCAATAGGCATACGAGTGGAGTACTTCGATCCAAGATCAATCCTCCGGCCACCCATAAGGCCGGACATCTGAGTTCTACACCAGAACAGTGGCGCCGACCGTGGGGATTGTTAAACTTCAATTCCCGTGACCATGAGGATAAGCACACGTGCTTCAAGCCATAAGCAGATGGAGACGGACCAAGCGGCAGAACACCGTCTACCACCTCGGCAACCACAACACCCCGACCAATCGGAGGACCCTCACGGTAACAATCAACCTGATAATGAAGACCGGCTATCGCAGCCGGAAGAACCTCGCATCCCCAACGACCAACCCTCGAATGACAACCCGTCTGACACGGAATCTTCGGCTCCACGAAATCATCGCCATGAGCCTCAGATTTCCAACCCGGGTGGTCGCCAAGAGAACCCGGTCATCGAACCAGATTTCCGCTCTCTCCAATCCGGGATGCTTGCGATAATGAGACGCATGGACTACATGGACAAATGCCATACCCTCCATTTCCAACGATGGGAGGAGCGGCAGAAGAAAAAAGAGAACCCGGTTTACTCCGACGAAGATTGGGAAGATAAGTCTTGGAAGGAGGACGAAGAAGACGACAGCTCGGATCGTCGAAAAGGCAATCACAAGACAGAAACTACCCATAGTAAAAAGCCGGCTTCCTCAGGCAGGATTCCCAAGCGGAAGAAGACAAACCGGAAGGACAAGACACCAAGGTCTCCAACCGGGTTCCAGCGGCGAAGATACGTCAGTCAGCTTCACAGCAGCCCTTTTTCCGACGAAATCCTCAACGCTCGCTTTCCGCAAAAGCTGAATCTTACCGAGCTGACGAAGTATGACGAAACTCAAGACCCGACGACTCACTTGGAGGACTTCGACATGCATATGGCAATAAGGGGTCTCGAGGAGCCAATCGTTTCGCGAATATTTGCTGCAACCCTCAAAGGACCAGCACTGAAGTGGCTCCACACTCTCCCAGTGGGGTCCATACATAGATTCGAGGACTTAGCTGAGGCTTTCGAATTGCACTTTGCAACTAGCAAACGGCAACCGAAGTCCCAATATTCTCTATCCAAAATCAAGCAACGACCAGGCGAGACGCTTCAAAGTTACCTGGATCGCTTTAAGCACGCGGCCCTCCAGGTGCGCGGATTAAATGAGGACGTACACGTCCACTTGTTGGTCGACGGCCTTGACAAAGAATCCCGCCTGGCGGAATCATTCCTGAAGGAACGGGCAAAGAATCTCAATGACTTCATAACTCGTTCAAAGAAGTACCTCGAGGTAGAACAGATGCGCGTAGCCAATGACCCCAGAAGGGACCAAGGCAGAACCACTCCACCTAGAGATAGAGATTACACTGATGGAAGAAGAAGGGACTCCCGCAGGAGAGGTTCTGAGAACAAGAACCGCAGCGGGAAATTTGAGCCGAGAAGTAAGTATGAGAAATACGCAGCCTTAAATGTGCCGCGGTCACAAGTGTGGAAGGAAGTTGTCGCGACCGAGATGAAAAGGATCGACCGACCTCGGTTGTCCTACCGAAGATCCGGGGTCGACCAATCCAAATACTGCTCGTTTCATGACGGACGAGGTCATACCACGGATGAATGTTACGAACTTCGAGATGCTATCGAAAGGTTTGTCCATGAGGGCAAGCTCCAACAATATGTCATTGAACATCAAGGAAAGGGCGGCAAACGCAAGTCCAAGAATCGCAGCAAGAGCCCTCCCAGAAAGTTCAAAAAACAGGAAGACAAACGGAAGAAGTCGGCCGAGGTTGACGACGAGTTTCCGGAAACCAAGTTCGACTGTAATGTTATAAGCGGAGCTATGGGCGGAGGCAGAGATACAATAAGTCAGCGAAGGAAATACTTGCGAGAAGTCCTCTCCGTGAGAGACCGGCCAAAGTTCAAAGAGCATCATAGCGGCCCATCCAGCTCGCCTTTGTTATTCACAAATGAGGAGCTCAAGGACGTAGTCCCCGGACATCAGGATGGCCTAGTCGTAATGGGGATACTGGTCAACTGCCGAGTCAAACGTATATTTGTGGATGCAGGCAGCTCGGCCGATATCCTCAGCTGGGAGGCGTTCAAACGAATGAGCCTGGATCAGGAGGATTTAAAACCCTGTAGGACAACTCTCATCGGTTTCAATGGAGAGCAGTCACGCCCTAAGGGGTTTATCGACCTCCGCTTCACGTTGGGAACAAAGGACGCTTTCAGATCAGAGAGAGTGCGGTTTATAGTGGCAGATTTCATTTCACCATACAACATAATCCTGGGAAGACCAACTATACATAATTGGGACATGCTGGTATCCACCAAGCACCAAAAGCTCAAGACGATAGGAAACCAGGGAACCGTGGTCACGGTACAAGGAGATCAGAGAGAATCCCGACAATGCTATTTCGAAACTGTCAGAGTTGGTGAAGGCGGACCTTCATCGCAGCCGCCACAAACGGATCAAGAATCTTCTGACCTAGACATAAATACAATTGAATTGGATCTTCGCGAGGAGGACCCACGCCCAGAACCAGCTGGGGATTTGGAGGATCTAGTGTTGGAAGACCCCTCCAAAACCACAAAGATTGGAAAGCACTTACCCCCAGAAATTCGAGCAAGCCTCATTGATTTCCTTATGAAGAATAAAGACATTTTCGCTTGGAAGTCATCCGAGGTGCCTGGAATCAATCCCAGGTTTTGTTGTCACAAGTTGGTAATCTATCCGGGATCGATTCTGATATCCCAGAAAAAGAGGAACCACGGACCAGAAAAGAGGAAGGCACTGGAAATCCATGTTCAAGAACTTTTAGAAGCCGGATTTATCCGTGAAATCCAATACACCACATGGCTGTCTAATGTGGTCATGGTCAAAAAACCCAATGGAAAATGGAGGGTGTGTACGAACTACATGGATTTGAATAAAGTCTGGCCCAAGGACTCATATCCTATGCCTAACATTGACCAGTTGGTGGACAATTCTTCGGGTTTCCAGCTCCTCTCCTTTATGGACGCATATTCGGGGTATAATCAAATACCAATGCATCCAGAAGACAGAGAAAAAACGGCCTTCATAACAGATAAGGCCAACTATTGTTACAACGTCATGCCTTTCGGACTGAAGAACGCAGGAGCTACATATCAAAGGATGATGAACACGGTTTTCACCGACCAGATCGGACTTAACGTCGAGGTGTATATCGACGACATGATTGTTAAGTCTTTGGACTCGCAGCATCATATAAAGGATTTACAGCAGACGTTTGGCAAACTCTGAAAATACAAAATCTGTTTGAACCCGGCCAAGTGTGCCTTCGGTGTACCGACTGGAAAATTTTTGGGATTCATGCTTACTAACCGAGGTATTGAGGCGAATTCGGATAAATGCCGAGCAGTACTTGATATGGAAGCTCCGAAGAATAAAAAAGAGGTCCAGCAGTTGACAGGAAGATTAGTCGCGCTAACCAGGTTCTTGCCAAGATCGGCCGAGAAGGCCTTGCCTTTGTTCAAGTTGCTAAAGAAGGAAGCCTCGATCGAATGGAATGCAAAATGTGATGCAGCTTTTGAGGGAATCAAACAATGTTTGGCAAATCCGCCAGTCCTATCGAAGCCTGGACCCGGCGAGACCCTCTATTTATACTTGTCCATTAGCGAGGAAGCTATCAGCGCTGCATTAGTAAGGGAGGCAGACCACAGCCAGTTGCCGGTGTATTTTATTAGCAAGACCTTACAGAATGCTGAAATCCGGTACCAGAAATTGGAAAAGGTCGCCTTTGCTTTACTCACTGCCGCTCGTCGACTGCGACCTTACTTTCAGGCCCACCACATTGTTCTTCGAACCAGCCAGTCGATACGACAAGTCCTGCACAAACCAGATTTGGCGGGGAGAATGACAAATTGGGCGATAGAATTATCCGAATACGACATCACTTATAAAGCTCGCCATGCAATTAAGTCACAGGCTTTAGCCGACTTTGTCAGGGAGTTGACACCATCCAGCTCGGCTCCAAGCGAAGAGGCAGACGTGTGGAAAATATATGTCGACGGATCGTCAAATACCAAAGGTAGCGGAGCCGGGATCATCATTGAAAGCCCAGAGGGCATTACGATCGAACACTCTCTCCACCTAAAATTCCCGACTTCAAATAACCAAGCTGAATATGAGGCCCTGATTGCCAGACTGCAACAGGCAAAAGAGAACGGCGCCGCAAGAGTTAAGGTTTTCACCGACTCACAGCTTGTGGCGTCTCAAATTGAGGGGTCTTATCAAGCAAAAGGCCCGCTGATGGCAAAATACCTCTTCAAAGCTAAGGAGATGATGGCTGAATTCGAGGAGGCAAATGTAACCCACATCCCTAGAGGGGAGAATGTAAGAGCCGACATCCTTTCGAAGTTGGCCAGTACCAAGAGCGCAGGATGTCATCGAACGGTGGTTCAACAGAACCTCGAGGACCCACTGTGCACCATGGCCATCTCGGTGGAGGCAGATTGGAAAAAGCCGATCGAAGATTATTTGGAACGTGGCATCCTACCTGACGATGCCATGGAAGCCAAGAAAATGGTTCGGGAGACTGCCAAGTACACCATGGTGGAGGACCAGCTCTATCGGAAAGGTCTTCATTCCCCTATGTTGAGGTGCTTAAATCCGAATGAGGCGGGTTACGCCATGGCCGAGATACATGGAGGAGCCAACGGCCAGCACATGGGCGCTAAAGCACTCGCCAGAAAAACCTTGCGGGCGGGATACTATTGGCCGACCATGGAAGCCGACTCAAGGACTCTTGTCAAAACATGTGATAGTTGTCAGAAGCACTCCCGAGTAATTTGGTCACCCCCAGCGGAACTCCACTTTATCTCGGCCCCTTGGCCTTTCTACAAATGGGGTATGGACATACTAGGCCCATTCAAGACGGCTCCCGGACAGTTGCGATGGCTGATCGTCGCCGTCGACTACTTCACCAAATAGATCGAGGCCGAACTACTTACCATAATTTCTTCGGCCTGCGTACAACGATTCTTTGAGGTCAACATCATTACGCGTTTTGGAGCTCCGGCAGAGATAGTCACAGACAACGGAACTCAGTTCACCGGTGGCGGATTCTGAGACCTGGCGTACGAATTCGGAGTACATCATCATTTCGCTTCAGTAGAGCACCCACAGTCCAACGGACAAGCGGAAGCCGCAAACAAAGTCATTCTAGATGGACTAAAGAAGCGCATGTTGGAAGCAAACACCGCCTGGGTAGATCAACTACCCTACGTTCTTTGGGGGATCCGAACAACTGCCCAGACATCCACTCAAGAAACTCCATATAGAATGGCTTATGGGTGTGAATCCATGATTCCAGTCGAAATAGGGTTACCTTCATGGCGCAGGAGAAGCATTCTATCACAAGGGGAAGCAGCCAACAACGAAGCATTGACTGTCGAGTTAGACCTTGCAGACGAGGCCCGTGTAACAGCTCACTGCCGAGACATCGCCACAAAGCAGCTCATCGCGGCTCGCTATAACAAGAAGGTCAGACCACGGGCTTTTCAGCCAAGAACTCTCGTCCTCAGAAGGGCGGACGTCGGAAACAAGAATGCCAAAGACGGCAAGCTTGCGGCAAATTGGGATGGCCCTTATCGCATTCGGGAAACATTTCAGAAAGGAGCGTACGTATTGGAAACTCTAGACGGGAATCTAATCCAGCGAACATGGAATGCGGACAAGTTAAGGACTTATTACAGTTAGACTTAGCCTTTCCTGCTTTAATCATTTCCCTTTTTGTTCATTTCATTCAGCATTTGGATTCAAATGTCGGCCATATGGCCTTTTTCCTTTGTTAGCAATGCATTTGTTGAATAAAAGTAAGACTCTCGTTCGAGAGCATTTTAAATTGCAAACGTTGTTATCATTACGCATTACTATACCAAAGAGCTATCGCAGCTTAAAGCATCTTGCAACTTACTCCGGGGTAGCAAAAGTAATCGCCATATCGACCCTGATCAGGTCAAAATACTCGGACGCTTTGGTAGAAAGCCAGACCCGGGTAGGTGGTAGATTCCTTTTACCCTAGGATGACCCGGTTGACAATCCCGGACCCATACAATACAGTGGTAACACTGACCACTCAAATACATTACGGTCTCAAGACCATACACGCTCTCGCAGATTCTGTACATCTATCTACTGACCCTGGCCCGGTCAATTGCGATAACATATGCAAAGCAATTAATGTTAGACATTGGATATTTGCATTTAAGGGCCAAATTGGACAATTTGTCCACACCAAAACGCCGGCCACAAACCCGGCTTATACAAAGCTAAAACAAAAAAAAAAAAAGAAAGGAAAAGAGGAAGTTTAAATCAGCTCCTAGGATTTGCAGTAGTTGCGGGATCCACAGCGGTCGAGACCTCTTCACCTGTCTCGATCTCCCCTCTAACGGCATCCTCGTCGAGCAAGGTCTCTGAAGCGGCGGCGGACTCCACATAGGGGACGAATTCACCGTTCTCCACGTAGGAACGAAAGTGATAGCCCGCGGTTTTCAGTTCGACCCCAGGGTTTAAATGCTGGATTTGGGTTAAGGCATTCTGAAAAGCCTCCACGACAGATCCCTTCAGAAGCTGCCGAACCCGGGACGTCTCATCCATCGCCTCGGTCAGCGATATCTTACTTAATTCAGCTCCAGCGACCAGCTCATCTCTCTCTACCTTCAGAGTGTCCAACTCGGCCTTCAGCTTTTTGTTCTCGGCCTGTAGGGTATCTAATTCCTGTTGGTCATCAGCTCGAGCTGCCTTAAGAGTCGACACAAGGATGTTCGTATCCTTCAAAATGTCTTTGGTCCTCTCCAACTCTTCTTCCATCTTCTGAAGTTTGAGTTGGTTAGCCTGGAACTCGTTCGAAGCTGCTTGCCATTTCTCCAGAGTCTCTTCTCGCTCGGCCCTCGCACGTTTCACCAGACTAATCGCTTCCGCGTAATTGTGGTGTAGAGTGAGAAAGGATTGGGTCAACCCAACCGCCTTGAGGAGCTCGTTTCCTACGACCTGAATATCTCGCATATCGACTTCCCGCAAGGGCACCGGTTCAACATATCGGCGAGGAGGGAGAAATGCAACGCTCAGCTCTTCGGTAAGTCCTTTACTTCCACAGTGGGAGCGGGGGACCAGGGGTGACGGAAGAGACAGATGGCGGGCAGTAGGTGTAGAAGAAGGATCGGCAGCCGCTGAGCCAGAAGGCGGCTGAGTCGCAGCAACTGAGGACGGAGGCATGCGATCTTCAGGGCGTAGCTCTACTTGGGCCGACGCAGGTTCCTTCTGAGTCAGTATCTCGGGCCCGCTCTTAGGCTTCTTCTGGGTAGGAGTTTTGGAGGACGGACCTGCTGTAGTTTTACTGACAAGAGAGGTCGACCTGTTCTTGCCCCTCACTGGCTCATCCTCCGGTATGCCAGACAGGTACGCCGGTCCTTTCATCTTCAGACCTGCAAAAGCTTTAGAGTGTTAGTTTCTGCTATATGCAATTGAGAGTTAGCAATGGGGAGAAAAGACAATAAGTTTAATGACTCATACTCGCCCCCGTCCTCATCTGGTCTTTATTTTGATTTTCGGCCCGATATTGGGCCACCAAGGATCCGGCCCCAACAGTCCCACTGGCCTTCACTTGAGCCAGATGTCGTCGATTGCTTTTTCTCATGTGCTTCAGTGGGAACGCTCCACCTTATAGGCCCCAAGCGACACGTCGTGGTGATCCTTACTCCAATATAAGGGAAAAAACCAGTCAACGTCTTCGGAATCAGGACCGTCGAGGAACCAAGGTGTGCCTCCAGACTTGGCAACTACTTTAAAAAACCCAGTCTTGAAATACTTAAAAGAATCCGAGACCGGGGTGAACAGCTTCCTATTCACAACGCCCCGAATAGAGGTCCAGCCCTTAAGCTCGGCTGCCTCCCTACCGGAGCGAGCAGTATGGGGAGTAAAGAAAAAGAAAAACATGGACGTGGTACAAGGTAGGCCCAAGTTCGCACACAACCACTCAAAAGCTATTATATATCCCCACCCATTGGGGTGCAGCTGAGAAGGAGCTAAGCCTAAGAATTGAAGGATAGCTGCCTGGAACCCGGTAAACGGAAAACAAATACCGAGCCTAGTCATATAATCGCGGTAAAAGAAGAAGAAAGAATTTTGACTACCCTCCCTAACTGAGCAAATCGGCTCATCGTCATCTAGGAGACGAACGTCATAGCTCTCACTCTTCTCTATTGGCAGCTCTTCAAGATCGGCCGGGTTCAACGACGAACGGTATGACAACACCTCGTGAGTAACCCATGGATATTTTCTCACCAAATCTTCAGAGGGGCTAACCGGCTTCGAGGTACCAGATTCTGATTCCGCGGTATGGGAAGAGGACGACGAGGCCATTATACCTACCACAGAAATAAAAATAAACAAGATCAGAATCGTCCTAGCATACCTGATGTTAAAGATTGAAGACGCTTTTCTATAGCCAGAGTAAGATTAGAAGCCGTGACAACAGGATTCAGGGGGATGGCTTTGGGACCCGGGTCAATATTATGACGACAGGAGCCCAGAATCGAATCGTGCCGTGGCAGAATCTCCGATGGAAAGAAGCCGGGTACATTCGTACAGACAGTCATAGCAGGGGCCGAGATAGCCTTCCACCTCAGCCCTAGAACCCATTCTTTTGGGATCATCAAACTGGTTAATCGGTAGGGCAGAATAGCCGCCACGCCGCCGTGCCTCGGGGACCCCCTCGGATTGGAGGGAAACAAGGAAGATATGGGTGAACTTCCCCCAACGGAGGAACCGCCTCTTCGAAGTCTCGAATCACTTGTCTGGGCAACTCCAGGCGCTTGCCTCTTGTTTCCACCATAGTGCGCGGCAAGGAGAGTAGATTGCCTCTCTTGAGAAGAAAGTTTATCACCCCAGAGCCACGAACGGGCTTTTCCCTTAACAGTTTTACGTAATTCTTCAAGTTCCTCGGGGGTCATGTCGTTTATGTCTTTCGACATCGATGGATATATTCCCAAAGGTGTGGCAGTCAAAATCGAAATCGGGCAAACGTTTAAAGAAAATGGGAAATTTTTCTAACGATGAGGGGTGCAGACGAGAAAGAATTCACTCAGAAAGGGCATCAATCAGAAAAGCTACCCAGAAACTTAAGCAAACCCATACAAAACCCAGGAAAAACGCAACCAGAGTACTACGAAGGTTTCAGTTGAATAACCAGATGCAGAACAAAGCACAAGAAGAATAGAACCCAAGAGACAACGGGGAAAGCAACGGTACCTGGTTGAAAGAGAGAGGTTCACTTGAGGAATGGCAAAAGGCAGACTCAGGAACGAATTTCCTCCTGGAGCAGAAAACAATGAGGAAGACAGAACGTTTCGAATTGTATGGGGTGAACTTGAAAGAGAAATACTAGGCGGGCATAAAGCTTTCAAAAAACTCAACCGTCGGGGGCAAAAGCGCCTTTTCTCCCATAAAGGAAGGGTGACGTGACATGGGCATTTAATGCGCGTTCAGCAGTCATTGATTACGCCCAAGGGCTGTAGCGGCCAGAACGCCTCGATTTCGGCTGCACGACAGTCGAGGGGAGCCAGTTGTCAAGAGAGAAGCAAATCAAAGGAAGTGGAAGCGACGGATAGTGGCCACTCGGGTAGTAGAATTGCCGACGTAATGCCCCGGCCTTTTTGAGATCCCGGCCCAGTCGTCTTGCAGATAATATGTGAAAAACTCGGACAACGTTGGTATAACCCGGATATCACAGCCCGATTTCCACCAGGAATTACTTATCCCGGACAACTTGTTAATAGACATCTGATTTGGACAAACCGAAAATCTTGGATCCAGACAAGCAACCGAGAGTATGTTGCCTAGCAGAGCCTGTAGGATGTCACGCCTCCTATGGTTATTTTAAGGTTATAACCCGGGTACGTTCCCAGAAATTTCAGTCATAGCTCGGCTATGCAGATACAAGTAATTCGGGTTCCCGGCTACACCGAAGGTACGCGTTCAAAAGGGGGTCACGTTCTCGATTCAGATAAACACCTATCTATGCTTGGCCAGAGAGAAAGAAAGGTCAACACTGATACTTGTAGGAGTCACATTTGAATACCAGAGGCAATAATCGAAAAGCGAAAGTGAGCCCTTTATTCATGAATAATCGGGTTACACAAACTTTTTACAACGAAATAAACTAAGCTATTCGCATCCATAAGCGATTACAAAGGTCAAAATACTGGAAGTGAGCGACTACAGGTAAAACATAGATCAACAGGCGACGAAGAACCAGATCCTCTGTATGACGACCGAACGGTTGGAGCTGGAGATCGAACACCTATCCAACAAAGACATCATACTGGTAAAGATCTTTGTTGGATATGCTGGAGTCCTTAGAAAAGTTCAGACAGGTCCATGACGACCCACCTAACCTACCCAAGGCCTCCCACCGCTGGCCATTGAAGTGGGATGCAAATCTGGTTCCCCCAGGACCCCATACGAAGTCGAGCCAGATAGGTGAAGACTGGAAAATACTTCTGAGATCCCAGGTATCCACCAAGCGGTGTTAATGAAGACTGGCAAATACGTCTGAAGGGGTAGCCACGCTAAGGCGCCCGAAGAAGCCATTCTGATATCCGAAGGCCCACCTTTCTTCCCCACTTGGCTAGAACAGTTTGAAGATACGCATCGCCTAGCGGGATGTGGAACTCTTACTAGAAAGCCCATCGTCTTAGAGAAAAGTTCACTCAAAAAGGACAGAGGGGAATACTGATCAAGAGTATGGAAAAAGGCAGGGCAGATTTATAGGCCAGGCAAACCCCAGGGTACACGTGGCAGTAACTGACAAGGAAAAGGCAAGACGGCGTTTTTGTTTTCGAGAAAGGGTTAATGATGGCTAAAGCATAGGTATTCATGACGCGCAAGGACCAAGGGGGACTGACGGTTCCCGATAAATAAAGGTGTTACCACAGTACGTTAACTAAAGTAAGCTAAAGAGACGTCAGATTACAGAGTGCCACGTGGTTCCTCAACAATTAAAAAGGAACACAAGCAGTCGCGAGTGGTCTAAGATGGCGGCAATCAAGTCGGCTCATCAAACCCGGCTGTTTAGTGGAGGGATCCCGCCAATAACAACTTTCGCAATGTCATCGGTTCTCGCATGACCAAGTCTTGGCCCGGATCCTATGTGACACAAAGCTGCTGTCATCGGTTCTCGCACGACCAAGTCTTTTCCTTTTCAGGACAATTTGGACTTGGGAGAATTTCAATGCTTCGCAGCGGACGAAAATTACGAAATTTTAAAGCAAAGTTAACCCGGACTACTCGTCTGGGGGAAATTCAACCATGAGACAAGTAACTCCGGATTTCTTTGAAACTCGGATACTGTTAGACAAACACATACGAGTGATAGACCCTCCGATAAATTCAGCTCGGCATCCCAGAAAACTGGACTACCCGGCTGGGGGGCAACTATGCTCCTCGGTTGTCAGTAACCGGGCTTAATGCAAAGTCGAGCAAACGCTCAAAACTGACGCCCAAGGAATTTTAGGTCAGCTCGGACAAGCAGTCAAGCAAATCACCTTGGCAGCTCAGAAACCTGAACTACCAAGCTGGGGGGCAACTGTTACGGGCCTAGTCAAGGCCCACTAACTAACCAACCAGCACGGGGGCAATCCACGTACGCTGCGTCTTAACGGAAGGACCTGCTCACCAGGGCATTCACCAAGATCGTGGGACACGCACAGCTGGATCTGTGAGCACGCACCACGTGGGAGCCAGAGATCCAACCAACAGGTATACTCTCTATATATACGTAGAAGAGATACTCCGCCAAGGTACACACATTACTATCCAGACTATTTACATACAGCAACACTGAGCACACACCGCACCCCTTAGGCGAAACGCCTGGTTGTGTTCAGTGATCCATACTTCCCTCGTAGGCTTGCTCAATAGGCATACGAGTGGAGTACTTCGATCCAAGATCAATCCTCCGGCCACCCATAAGGCCGGACATCTGAGTTCTACACCAGAACACTATTTTTAATTAATTTTTTTATGTTGACAAAAATTATAATTCTTACAAAATTGAAGAATGTGTTATTCTTTTTGAAAAATGAAAAATGAGAAAATTATTGTTTAATTTAGTGAAACTTAGAATTTTGTGTTATTTTTAAAAATAGAAAATGAAAGAGAAAATAGGAGGAAATGTAGAAGATTTTGTTAGGGGTATTTTAGTATTCTTAATTTTATATTTTTGTATTTAGTCCTTTTAAATAATTAGAATTTTTATAGTCCTTCTCCATAAATATTTTTTCCTCTAGGCCCTTCATTATAATTTTTTCTTAATTAATTTAATTTGAAGAAAATTAAGGATATTAGTTAAGTTAGTTAGTATAATATGTTTTTTCTCTAAAACACTTTGATCATCTTTCTTAATTCCCTCTATCTCCTACTTGATTATTGTTGAGGGAAAATCAATAGAGTTCATTTGAAAGAAATATATAAAATTATGAAATGTATAGGTCTTACACATAACATCAATATTAACTCTCTAATAAAATCTTACATTAAGGATCATAGAGAATATTATACAGATAGAGTAACGGGTGTATCGAAAAAAGAAGATAATGAAATACTAATATCAAAATAATAGTTAGAAATAGCTAGCAATATCCTATCAAACTATGTTTGAAGAGATAAAGGCTCCTCAGGAATATGATTAAAGCATTTCATCACACATTTATGGCTAGTGGCCCTTTTTGTATCCTCTAAAATCAGAATTATGCATCCAAAAAAGTATAGCACTGAAGCACATAATGAGGCAGGAATTAATTTTATCAAGTTATTTGAAATTAAAACAACTTTGAATTCAAAATAGATACGGAACGCACCCCTTTCAACATTATAAAGTTAATGCATACTTAAACAAGTAGGTAATTACACATTACATAGTTACATTATACTAAAATCATGATATATTTTTAGATCATGGGTTGAATCTCACTTATAAAATTGTATCGTTAAAGATCATCACAATTTTGAACCATCATCCAATCCTTCTTGCTTGGTTCCACTATCGTCAACTACAACTCACTCCCTCTCATTCGCAATTGCCACTTTCAGTTCCTCATCAATATCAATATATATAAAATGTCATCCCTCAATCTCATCATCAGAAAACGGCTTATCTATGGCTCCTCTAAGACAGGGGCAGAGCTAGGGATGTCCAAAGACCTAGCCAGACCGGGTTGGAGGTCAACCCGAGGTCTGGCCTGATATGACCTCGGGCTGAAAAAATCAGTCCGAGGTCTTTTAGCTCTGGTTTCACATGACTTCCCAAAATAATAAAAAGTAACATAGTGAAAAGTAATTCCTACAAATTAAAAAGCACATTAGGATGTCCAGACTCCAGTGAGTAGCTCAATGTAGTGGTGATTTACAAAAAAAAAAAAAAAAAGGGACCTCGGGTCAGACCGGACCAATCCAGGGGGCTAAGCCCCTGAACCAAAGTCTAGTCCAACCCAAGCTGTTTGGTCCGGTCCGGTCCGGTCAAATTGTCTTGGACCAATTTTGGACAACTCTAGACCGGGTCGGGTCAGACCAGACCAACCGGGCCTCGGGTTTTTTGGACAACCCTAGGCAGAGCTAGGGGAGGGCTAGGGGTAGCCCCCGCCCCCCTAAAATTACAGAAAAGAACCCAAATGCTTAGGAAATTACATTCAGCCTTATAAAAATTTAAATATTTTCACTTTAGTCGCCATTAAAAGTTTCGTAGAGGGACTAAAATAAACATCTTGAAATGTTTATAGGTCTTAAATATAATTTCATGAATACCTAAGTTCTATTCTATAATTTTTTCCCCCCCGTAATTGCAATTCCTGGCTCCGTCGTTGCTCTCAAATATTACTGTTCATGAGCCAGATTTATATTTCTTGGGCTGCGCATAAGTTGTTTTCCATTTGAAATTCAAATCACTCATCTCTTGATATATGCGCTAAGTCATGGGATATTGACGGAACATTAAAAAAAAAATTGACCAGCGTTTCCATTCATCTTCCCCGTAAGGCTTCTCTCACCAAAACGCCTTCGGTCCTCTATTCTAAATAAATGGCCAGTAAGGGGAAATCAATATTCAGACTCAAAACACTTATTACAAGCTCATGCTCAAGCGTGCTGAGCTCTGTCCTCTCCTTGGGGGTGTATCTTGTCGTCATCTCCTAAAGTATTGTGTTCCAAAGGAGATATTTTATAACCAATCGATTTTATATCCTTCTTCCTCGCATCTATCGATTGTTGTTAATGATTATAAATTCTTGGCTTAAAATGGGAATCTATATTTGTTTTATAGAATAAGAGGAGATCAGCAACATTTTGTTTGAGGAGACGAGTTGAAGGTAAGATCACTGCAAGAGTTGTCAACGAAGGAGATTTCTGAATCTTGATTCTTGATTCCATGCTTCAAATCTAATGGTTGTTTTCTTTTTGATATTAGGCATCATGGGAGATATTTATGCCACTTCTACACAAACCAGGAAGCAGAGGTCCCACAGAAGCAAATGAGTTGCTGGAAAAAGTAGGCTATATTCAACAAGGTTACATATGGATCCCTCCTACCTTATAGAGCATCCCTGTTGAGGTTGTTCAGGGTCTTACACGTCAATAAGTTTGATAATGTTGTATGGATGAGACTTTCTTGGTTTTAAAAACATGTGAAGAAATCTTAGGTTTTAAATACATCTCCTAAAGTATTGTGTTCCAACGGAGGTATTTTATACCATGTCTAGGTAAGTCGATTTTTTTTGTTCCAACACACGTTTTTGCTCTCTCCCCTTCTTTCTTTTCTTATTTTTTGAAGCACAAGGATGCTAGATCATTTGTATGGGTTTTTAATGTCTTCTTTTCTTCTCTTACAGAAATTCTTTGCCCATTTTTTTTGGGTATGCGATTACTGTTCTTCTTCTTTCTTCTCTCCTTTTTGCTTCTCTTACTTGTCATCTACTCTAACTTCTCTTTCCCTTTGATAGTGCTAAGTTAGCATTAAGTACACATTCTTCAATTTTTTGGTGTTGTGTTTTGATAACAATGGAATTGCAGTTGCAAACTAAAGGGCAATCTGTGCCACCAACTATTCGTCTATTCCACAACAATCCTTTAAATCGGCCCCTGCTGTCTCTGAGTTGAATCATGTAGCACAGCCTACTGTTCAGCAGTCTAGCTTGGCATCTCTTAATGCTCCCAAGTCAGGAGTTGAGGCAGCCAAGGAAGGCTATGGACTAGAAGAAGAAGGTTTAATTTTTTATTTCCCCTTCTCTAACTCTTCTCTAAATTGGAATAATTGGTTGTTATCAATACTCAACAGTTTTTATTAATTAATATTTTTTTACTAAGGATGTGAGGGCCATTTGACCATTTCCAATCAGATCTTCATTCCTTTTCCATGCCATATGTAACAATTCTGAAATAGTTGCATCATATAGATTTGACACAGGTGGTCTTATGAGCATTCTTTAATCTTGAAATGTAAATTGATTCTTGACCCTTGTAGGTGAAGTAAAATTTGTCTATGTGAGAAACATGCTGTAATACCCTAAAATTTGACTTAGGGTAAATATCATAAATTAGTAGATTATATTTTCTAAAGGAAAATACTATGGGAATTAAAGGGAATTAAGTGCCAAAATTACCAAAATGCCCCTATGGGCATAAGTGGCCTAGAAAATATTATGAAAAATCCTAGGAGGCAGAAAAATAATTATTAAAATTAGGAGAGTATATTGTCTCTAATTTTAGTAATTTAATAAAATATCACCTTGGAAAAATTATAAGAAGGGAATGAAAAAGTATTATAATGACCAGGATGCCCCCGTAAATGTTATTAAAAATGCATAGGACATAGAATTCTAATGTTATGAGGTGAGGAGTAATTATAATTGAGAAAATTATCAAAGATTAGTAAGGGATTAATTAAGTAATTATTGGCTAATTACTTAAGCATAAACAAAGGAAAATTTGAGATAATTATGTAAAACCCTATAATTAGGGGATAATGGCTAAAAATTAGCATAAATATATTTTCTAATTAATTGGAAAATATGAAGGAAAATTGGTGAGAATAGGTATTTTTAAGCCTAAAAACAAGTATGGACCAATAAGGAAATTTTGTAAAAAATTATATAAAATAATTATTAAATAATTATTTTATATAATATTAATTAATTAAATAATAAATAAAAACGAAAATTTAAAAGAAAAGGACCAGATTATTGACCGAAATTATTGAGCAAAGATGGATAAGATTTGAAGAGTAATATCTAGATATTAAGTTGCAAGTGGCATTATTATATAATATATGTAAATAGTAAAAAGGTAAATAAACATCGATGGAGATCGGATCCTATCTAGAGAACCAAGAATAGGTTTTCCAAAGTCAAGGTAGAATATTGATCAGTGGATTTTTATCTTCAGTTAGACTTTTCCGGAAGTTGATTCCGAAGCCGGTAGAGCATTTTCCTAATAAGACAAAATAGGGAAAAATACAGATAGTCACATTTTAGGATTGAAGGAAATAAATTCTAACTCAACATCTGGAGATGAGTTTATGATTATCTGGACATATTTGGAATCAGTGAATTTTTGTCCAGAAGTTGATAATTCCGGAATTCAATTCCGTAACCGTGCACGCTTTTCGAGGAACTTCAGACTGACCGTTGAAACCCTGTATAGGATCAAAAATTAAGTTTACTTAGATACTTCTAATGAGAAAGAGAAGATCTTCAAAGTTGTGAATCCAGAATTTTTAGATTTCGTGATTCGAACACCGATCGGGATTTTATCGGTGCAAAACCTTCTAGATGAAGGCAAGGTGGCATCTTATAATTGCATTTTCTTGACTTTTGGGACATGGGGAGGACGGCCTAGAAACAAGGAAGAAGAAGAAAACTTGTTGGTTAAGTTTAACTCATGGAAGGCTAGGATTTCATTTCATAAAGTTGATCCAAGGGTTGAAATTCATGGAATTTCTCTATAAATAGCAAGCTCTTCCTCTTGAAATTTCGCACCAAAACCACTCTTAGAAATCCTAGAGAGAAGTTCGAGAGAGGAGCTCTGGAGGAGGAAGGAGTCCGGGGAATTTTGCAGCGAAGCTCTGGGTAAATTTTTCGGTACTTAAGCTTTCGTAGTTCTTTCGGTAGTTAGAGTAGAAATGCTATATTAGTCTTTAATCTTCCAAGTATGATTAGATATCATATGATAGGGGTATTTTAGTCCTATATTAGTCTTTAATCTTCCGCCGATTAGGGGGTCAGGGGTAAAATAGTCATTTTGACTAAAAATGTCCGTCGTAATGATAGATCCTTAACAAGTACGTTGTTATATTGATAGGATATCTCTGATAAGGTTCTGACCAACTGTTGTACCGTTTTCCGTCAAAGTACCGAATTTCCGTCAACGAAGGTACGTTCGCGTACTGTAACACTAACTCTGATGTTTATGGTATGTATGTATGTGGTATGTGTGTTGTATAGATGTTTTACTGTTTGAATGCATATAGTGGTTAGAGGATATGTCTGTATCTTTGGGGGCAATATGTCTCGTATCTTGGGGGCAATTTGTCGGTATCTTTGGGGGCAATAGGTCTACATCTGGGGGCAATACATATGCATGGGTTGTGATAGAGTGATGGTATGTGCTGATGATGTTGTGGATGTCTGTCGTTTGTATGTGTATACATAAACATGAGGTTAACCGTTACCTGAGATCCGGTGCGCTAGATCTCAGCCCTTAACATAGCGTCAGGTTTAGGAGGACCGAGGAGTGAGACAAGCAGCCCGCGTAGAAGTTCCGGCTGAAGACTTCTTTTGTTGTTCCGTCTGAAGCCTTCCTTTGATGTTGTTATCTACTTTTGAACCACACGGTTTTGTACCGCTTCTGTAAATTGGCCAGACTTACGGCATTTTATATATACATATCAGTTACTCAATCGCTCCGATGCTCTATTCTAATTATTTGAAATGATGTTTTGATGAAAAAAAATATATATACTGCTTTTGAAAAATTGGGATGTTACACATGCCTGCTACTGTTGTTGGTTCTCAAATTTATGTTTTGATGATAACAAACTTAAGAAAAGGGAAAAAAATAACTAAATGAGATCTGAGGTGAGCATACCCAAGTATTGGTGTGAATACTCGAGTATGCCCAAAGCCTCAACCCAAGACTCACTTCTCGTTACTAATATAAAGATATCTTATATGTACTCGAGTATCAAAGTGATTACTTAAGTATTTTGTTTGTTCTCGTAGGAATGAAGCAATTGCTGGCCTCAATAATAGATCAGTACTCGAGCATGCTTAGTAATACTCGAGTATGTAAGTCATTACTCGAGTACACATGCTTGATCATGATGCACTATTGATTTTTCAGAATGTTACTCGAGTATGAGATTGTCTTACTCAAGTAAGGAAATATGGTACTCAGGTATGTTTGAATTGATCACAAGGCAGTTATTTACTTTTTGATATATACTCGAGTATATAGCAATGTTATTCGAGTACAATACTCGAGTAGAGAAGAGCCAATACTTGAGTATGATTAATTTTTCATGGGACACTGAATAATGCTCGAATACTAAGTAAGAGTACTCGAGTACTTGGAATTTGTACTTGAGTATGATCGTTTGATTGCAGAAATTCAGGGCCCGTTTGGTATGGAGAAGATTTTAGGAGGGAAAGGAAAGGAAGGGAAAATTAAGAGGGAAGTTTAAAATGTGAACTGTTTGGTAAACCAGGGAATGGAACCTAACTTGATGGAAAATGAATTGTTTGGTATGAAGAATTGGGTATTGGTTAAGTGGGAATGTGATGTGAAATTCCAAAATTGCCCCTAATTAAAAAAAAGAAAAAACAATCCTAGCATGAAGACTTTCGTGTTCCCGAACGGAGAAGAACGAACCTAATCCCAAATTGTGTGAATCTGCATATGTAAATCAGAAGTAGTTGTCGATGGTAGATGAAATTGCGAGGATGAGTGGATTCGGGATGCGAGAAGGAGGAGGCAGATGGATTAAAAGTTGAAAACACCCAAAACGATGACCCTCGCAGCGAAAAAATATGAACAAATGAACAGGGCAAAAACGAGTTACCTTTAAACCCAGTTGATTCATTTGTAGATAATGTCGCAGAGATGAAATTAGGACCGACTAAAACCCGTTCCAAGTATCAAGTCCATGAGAAAAAAAGGGCATCGACCGTCAACACAGTTGTTCACGTTCGAACGTTTGGCTCACGTTCGAACGTAACACGCATCAAACCAGCGGCGTTCGAACGAACAAACTTGCATCAGTAGTTTCACATCGCTTATAGCAGACCATAAATTATACCAACAGAACAACCGATAAATAAATATTTTTCCATTGATATGAACTGAGGTAGACAAGTTACATTATACAAAAGTACAAGGATTGCCATTGCACTATTGTTTCAAAATTTACATAACATAGGGTAATGGACTTTACAAAACAGGGCATCGGGCAAGAGATGAGAAAGCAAACTCAAACCCATCGCAACTCACCTGTGTTTCCACCGGCGTTGAACTTGTGCTGCGTCTCCGACTGGCTTGTCGTCGATTTCAAGTGAGGCAGTCTTCGTTCAGCTTGTCAAGTGGATTTGAGCTTCGTCTGCTTCGTTCAACTCGAGGCTCGATTTTGTTTTCTTTTTAATCAACAGCTCCACTGTACCAGGGGCTTTTTTGTCCGCCATAATCATTCTCCCGGGAACCAAATCACTATCCCGCCATTTTTGAGGGATTTAATTTTCCCACCCTTGTGGCAAGATCGAAGGTGGCGGGAGATCAATTTGGCAGGAGAGTGGCGCGCCAAACAGATTTTGGCCGTGGGAATATTGGCATTTTCCCTTTCCCTTGCCCCAAATCAGCGTACCAAACGGGCCCTCAGAGTAACTCTTGCAAGCTTATTGGGAAATTCTTGAAGGTTACTTGAGCATGTTTTTGGGTTACTCAAGTTTGGTACTTGAGTAGACCAAGTTAATACTCAAGTAATGATTCTTCAGTTCTTGCAATTCTTTGTCTTCTTCATCTTCCTAAATTCAAATCAATTGGTTATCATTCCATAACATATTATTATTATTCATTTTTGTTCTCAATACTTCTAAACATGTTTGTTAATGAGTTTTAGATGATTAGTAAATTCGCAAATCCTTGAAAAGCAAGAATTGTGTTAGAACATTAAATGCGTAGTAGAAAAACAGAGTACACACACGGAATGAAATTTAGAGCAGGTCAAATGATCATGGTCTCAGACACCCATTCCGGCGAAGGCGAAAGTGACTCTTCCTTAGTCAGAGACCAAAGGCATGGCATGTTGTATGAAGATTTTTGACAGTGATACGAAAGCAACATATTCCCAAATCTTCCAACGACTATAGCTTGTGTCCAATGGAAAGCTTATGAGTCTAACGGAAAGTTTGAATTATCATAACAAATAGTTTGGAGCTTCACCAACGGCCATTAATGAAGTTTAACTATAAATACGAAGAGCATTCAATTCGGAGCTACCAACCAATGATCAAATTTATTGCTATCAATTCTCTGTGAAATATCTTTTGATATTCAATTCTTCAGTGTTTATATATCTACTCTGTAAGAGAGTTATTATCATTCAATTGATTGTTGCAAAATATAAAGGTAGTGGGACATTGAATGTGGTTGTCCGATTACAGTTGTAAGGGAGAGTGAGTTATTGTGAGGATTACTCTAAGCTTGTGTAATCATTGAAAGGTAATGGAAATCTCAAAGACACGCTGAGGACTGGACGTAGGTCAAGATATTAAGGCCGAACCAGTATAAATCTCTATGTATACTTCGTTGATATCTTTCTAACATTTCCTTCCTGATTCAATTATTTGTTAAGTTCATTTTAATTTTTATAATTCACCCTCATTTTGGGTGATACGTTGCAACTAACAACTGTTACTGAAGCTGAGATTGAACAAGAGTTCAAGAATTTTGGCAGAATCAAGCCAGATGGAATATTCATTAGAGTTCGAAAGGTAGTGCTTACTAGTTAATACTCTTAACTGATGGGTGATGCTTACTAGAAAATGACAATCAAGATGGTTCATAGCATTTACATATCGTTTTTTTTTGTCCCTTTTTAATATCTAACTATATCTTGCATATATTATTATTATTTATTATTATTACAAATATTATCCTTTTTACATTGTGCAGTAAAAATATGCCTTAAACATCATTCTTCTGCCATAAGTGTTGACCACATTTATGAACTTGACACGACTTTATGCAAAAAAAGAACATTGAGATGTCACTATCATAGTCTAAAGTTTGTAGGGGTTGTAAGTGAAGCGTCTGCAGATGGGTTTGATCTTTTTCTCATGTTTATAAATTGTTTTACTTGGCATCTTACGAGAACATATTAGCATATATAATAAGTTGGGTAGTTGGTTATTGAGGCTTTTGTGTCACCTTATTGATTTAACATTTTTTAGGTAATAGTTCATCTGCTAGTCAATCAGAGAAGGCTCTAAGGCTTGATTATTGTGATAATCTGTCAAGCCTCCTCCTTTTTAATTATATGGTAAATTGTTTTGTATTGTCATTGTAGGCTCATGTTGCATACTCTAATGTGATACTATGTTTTGGATTATACTATTTTCTATCATGGATAAGTGAATCAAGGTGATATTTGAGAAAATTGCTATTTAAGTATTTTGTTAATTGAGTTTGATATTAGGCTTGTAGTCAGATGAATATATTCTGGATTTTGAAAAGTCTAAGGCTCAAGTTTGTTAATTAATTATAATTTATTTTGTGAAATGATGAGAAGAGTTTTATGATCATGATAGATTTAAATTGTTTGGTTGATAAATAGTTGACATTTGACATTTCGTAAACGTTTGAGCAAGAATAGTACTAAAAAAAAAGAGTTTATCTCTGGACTTATAATTGAATATTATATTCTGTGCTTCAAGAATCTCAAGGCCCAATTGTTAATTGGAATGACTTTATAAATGTGTTGATTAGAAATGACTTTGTGTATAGTAGTTAGAAAGATTCTATTATATATGATAAATTTTAAATGACTAGTTTATTCTTTTCTATCATGGATAGTTATTTGCTATAAATCTTTTATAACCACGGTAGTGTTTTCAAATGGTTATATGCACTCTTTTTTCTACTATAGTTAACTTTGGAAAGATGAGTTGCAATCTTTTCTATTATGATAGACCTTTGGGTTTAAGTTTTCTCTTTTATGCAATAGAATTGTTAATTATCCAAAGATTTGATTAAGTGTTGGGATAATTGAGTTTTAAGGAAGGGATTTTACAAAATACACATTGACCGTTAGTTTGAATTTTTTAAAGGTTAATATGTAAAAATACACATGAGATTTTCTTAAAAGTGTGCCTCGCACAAATGTTTTTTTGATTGGCAAAAGTAACTATGAACTTTCAAAATATGTGCAAAAATATTTATTGACTGTTAGTTGACCTTTTTTTTTTTGAATTTTTTGACTGAAAATGGTAATATGGAAGATGACGTGGATGATTAAGAAACAACTTGGAATAATAATCTGCTAACTAGGCAAGAAAAATTAATTAATATGTAACCCTTTATCTCCATCTCATCACTTTATCTCCACCTAACCCTTCATGTCCTCTCCCTCTCTTTTCCGAAAGAAGTGATGAGGTGGAAATAAAGGGTTAGGTGAATTAATTTCCCTCACTTAGTCAGCAAATTATTATTTCAAGTTGGAGAAATATTTACATATTCTAAGAGCATCATGTCATTTGAACTCTTTCCAATAAAACTAATGATCAATGGAGACACCCCTCTCCTGTTTTCATTAGACTGAGTTTAAATTAAGTGGTAATCTTAGAGTATGTGGGTATTTCTCTCCAAGTTCTTTCTTAATCATCATTGTCATCCTCAATGTCACAATTTTCCGTTAAAAAATTAAAACAAACAATCAACTAATGGTCAATGTATATTTTTGCACATATTTTGGAAGTTCATAATTACTTTTGCCAAAAAAAAAAATATTTGTATTGGACACACTTTTGGAAAAATCTTATATGTATTTTTGCACTTTAATCCTTAAAAAACTTAAACAAACGGTCAACTAACAAACAATATGTATTTTTGCACATATTTTGGAAGTTCATAGTTACTTTTGCCCCTCAAAAAAGTATTTGGTGTTAGACGCACTTTTGAGAAAATTTCATGTGTGTTTTTTAATCTTAACCCTTACATATTTCTCCTTTTGTTAATTTAGTAGACATTTTGGAGTTTTTGTAATTCAAATAGTATTTTTCTCTCATTTTCCTTATTTCTTATATAATAAAAACTAAATTATTTCAAAAAAATTAATTTCATAATGGTTCCTAAAAATTTCAAAGAAATTAATTTATTTTAAAATGGAAAAATTAATCTTTTAGAGTCTATAGTTTTGACTCGATTGAAGCTCACTACTATCTACACTGATTTGATGCAACCCAATCTCGATAGTTTTAATTCAGTTGTAACTCAAGTTTATTGAATTGTGGTGAGCTAGAGTTTAGGAATTAAGTTACAAGTTAAAATTACAAAAATTTTAATTTTCTCAAATTCACATATTTTCAATGGTGGGTTGTTAGAAGATTTTCTCTATGATCTTTTCGGCTTGGAGCTCATGCGTCGTGTAAAACGTTGCTGCTTTTCACCGGAAGTAAACGTGCCAGCAACTCAAAAGGTAACTTTATTAAATTGCACGTGGATAATAATAATAATAAAATAAAGAGTAAATACCCTTTCTGGTTCCTGACAAAAAACACAGACCCCATTTTGGTCCATGACAAGAAAATGTTCTTTTTAGTCCATAAAAAGGACGAATAAGGGTCGATTGGTGGACATTTTGATCCCTCACAAATTTTCAAAAGGTCATTTTTAGTCCCATAAAAAGGAAAAATACGGGTCGGTTTTTTTGTCATGAACCAAAATGGAGTCCGTGTTTTTTGTCAAGGACCAGAAAAGATATTTACTCTAAAATAAAAGAGCCCCCCTAATAAACATATGAATACAATACATGATTGACTAACCCAAAAAAAAATTACTTCATCTCATATTAAATATAAAAATAAGTTTGATTTATTTTGATTATTTTAAGTATATAAGATTTCAATTTTCTTTAACTCCTACATTTAATTTTTTAATTTATTCCTAGAGTTAGATTTTTTGTACTATGCATAAGTTATATGTATGTTCACAATATTTCAAAGCAAATTATTATAAAAAAAAGGTGTTTTAGAAGATTAATACACATTTTATATTAAAATATTTATTACAAATTATGATAGCACAATTTACACAACAAATTAAATCATCCTACTTGTTATTTATCACAAACATTATGTTAATATATATAATCCAATAAAGTTAAAATGGGTATAATATTTTATTAGTCAACAAAAAGATTGTTTTTGGGTTTAATTAGTCATATATCTTTAAAACATTAATAATATTCTTTACAAATGTAGCAATACTATTGAAGGTTTCATTAAAGAATCTAACCCCAGAATTTGCTTTTCTAATTAATTAACTGCTGAAGATAAGCATCCATCCAAGAAGGATATGACACTAACACCTATCTTTTTGACCTCAACATCTAATAAATACTATGTTTTTTTGCCATCTAATAAAGATTGAAATATATAAAAAGAGGACTTTGATATTTTGTAGTAAACAATATAGTTTTAATGTTTCTGCTTTTACTGCAGATATTTTTTTTTTTGCCACACTCATATAAAAAAGTGAGTGGATCCTATTATAAAAAGAAGAGAGAGAAAATATTAGTGGAACCCACTCACTTTTATACGAGTGTGACAGAAAAAATATTTCTGTAGCAAAAATAGAAATATTAAAACCAAAATATTTATTACATATAAATAACCATGGTTAGGTATCAAGGCACTAATACCATAATAAAGTTAAGGGTTTAAACATTTTTAATAAAAAAAATATATTAGAAGATCTTTTTGTCTTATATGCCTTTGGGCCCTAATCTGGTATCTGATGCTTTGTTTGAATCCTATTATCAAATATTCAAGCAACTCACTAATCCGAATCAAAGCTTTGGGACTAGGGAGACTCTCCTACCATAGCCAGGTGTGCGACGCGGGTCGGATTCAGATTAGTCAGGACGAAGCTCTGGTGAACCGAGTGGGCAACCAAAAAAGAAGAAGCTTTGGGATTAGAATATCCCTTAATATGGTGAGATTTGAAGCCAGTTCACATTGATTCACTATTAGAATATTTGGTACTAAATAGTCATACTTTAAAAATTTGTTTATTACATATAGTACTGTAAAAAAGTAGAAAAATATTCTTGTTTGATCATGGATTTATTCGAAATTTCAAATCAGAAAAGGAGAGGCAAAGCAAATAGAAATGGGCAGTTACATTGGATTAGCACCAAATAATTAAGAATTATGTAACAATTATTGAATCCAATATTGATTGATAATTATGATATGGACAGTTACATAATCTTATCTTTGCCTGCTCTTAATTTTCATCCACAAACCTAAGATAATAAATGGAGTCCAAAGGCTAAACGATGGAGACAGTATTTAAGAAAAATCAATGATCATTCCTAATTAATTTATAATAAAAATGATTAAATTTTTTAAATTAATTTTTTTTTAAATTAAATTATTTTTAAGCATAAAAATTCACTTGATTTTTAATGAAGTGTTTATAGTGGAATTGGCTTCTCTCAAATACCCTTTTCATCCTTTACCCTCATTTTTCCTTTTCTACCATTGGATCAAAATCTCAAAGGTCCAAATTTAACATTTTATAAAAATATAATTATAATTTTACTCAAAAATACAAAAATAAATTCAAACCGCTAAAATTTAATCTAAAGAGCTCTATATTATTTTAATGTCGATTTTCACAGAAATTTTCAACTGTTCAAATTAAATTTTAGCATTTTAAACCTATCTTTCTATTTTTAAGCAAAATTATAATAATATTCTTATAAGGTGTTAAATTTGGACTGTTAATATTTTAATCAAATGGTGGATAAAGGAAAAGGAGGGGAAAAAGATGGGTAGGGTATTGAAAAGAAGTCAATCCCGTTTATACTTTCAGGTGACTAATAATAAAAATTACCAGAACTTGATTAAACATAAGATAAAACTATAAAGACTTAATAAAAAACAATAATAGGAACTTGAATGATTAAAAACAATGAAACTATATGAACGTCATAAAAAAACACCAAAACTAAGGGGTGGAAATGACCTAACTAGACTTAAACTTAGGTCTATTATCAAGCCTATATAGATAAACAAGTCAAATTTAATTTCATAAGGCCTAGCTTACAAGCATGACCTATTTAGCTTTTTCTTTAAAAAAGAAATGTATTAATATGCATAATTATATAATTTAATCTAAATTAATTTTGTAAATTATTTGTAAAATTAATAACTGAGTCTTAACCCTAAGTTTCACATTTCATCATTTATCCATGAACTTAACATTTTCATTCAACAATTCATTACATCTACTTCTCTTCTTTTTGATCGCTTGAGATGATAATGCTAGCTCACTATCTTTTCCTTGATTTGTGCCATTTAATGCAACATAATAATTGCAATAAGTTTATTTATAATTGCAATAAATTTATTTTAGTGATACCAAAATAAAAATGATTCCAATATGAGAAGTTTGTCTCATTTTCTACAATAAAAATAATAGGTAAAATCTAATTCTACATGCCATTTTTTGTACTTGATTGATTTAAAAATATATATCTTCTTAGCCAATAGGTGATTGATTTTTCTTATTCAATTCCTACTTACTCAGACAATTATTGCTACTATATGTTCTTTCTTTTCTTTTCTTTTTCTCTTACTAACTCTTTTATTTCATCTGAGAATGAGTGTCTAAACTTTTAAAATATAACGTAGACTTTTAAATAGGCTTGATAAATTATATTTACATTTTATTTTGGTTGTCCATCTGGTATCCAGAACTTTACTTTAATTAATCCGGATCCAACCCTCGTCGCGCACCTGGTTATGGTGGAAGAGTCTTACATTTAGATACATAGACTTTAAACCTATTTAAAGGCCTACTTAAAATGTAGGCATTTAAATAGGCTGCAAGACTTTTGAAGGCCTAAACTCAGACTTAAAAAGAAACCTACATACAAGCTTAGGCTCAGACTCAGGTCTTAGATTTCCGTTTCAGGCCCAGGCATAGTTAGCTAAAGCCTAACTTAATCTAGCCTATTTTCACCTATAACCAAAACCAACACAAATTCAAGTGAAAATAAGAAAACTTGCAAATTAATTATTCCTTTATTCCTGTAATGATTTCTTTTTGCACTTAGACAACCCAACAAACGGGCCACCACAAAAAGCATGTATCACCTGCCCCATTAAAAAAGAAAAAGAAAAATTACATACACACCAAAATTAAAGTTTCTACATTTTCCCCAAACGAAACTATTTTTTTATACTTTGTTAACTCAACAAGTGGACCACCATAGAGGTATGTATCAACAACCCCACGTTGGTTTAAAAAATAAAGAGAAAAGGACAGAAAAAAAAATCTTGAAATTACAAAATTTTAAATAAGTTGATAAGGGAATGACAAAACTTGATTAGCAATTCACAACTCATTTTTTGGGAAATATCAAATTTGAAGTTTTGCAATTTTAAAGTTTCATTTTTTTGGGAAATATCAGATTTGAAGTTTTACAATTTTAAAGTTCTTTTCTGTCTTTTTCCAAAAAAAGAAAGACATTTTTTCAAAAAAGAAGAAAATAGCTAAATGAACACCAAAAGTTTCACATTTTTTTTCAAACCAAACTAATTTAACCTCAACCATTTCATGTGTCTTTGAATTGGAAAGCACCATTCTTCTTTAGGACTTTCTGTAGATGGTGGGCCGTATCCGGTGGGTGGGCCTCCACTCTCGGCCGCTCCGGTACCACCCACCGACCATCACTAGTCCTCACCATCCCTTTATTCTCATCTTGTCGCCAAAACGGAGGAACCTCATACTCATTCCGAAGAAAGTCACAGCTCTTGTTTACAAGTGCAATGTCTCTCTTGTTGGCCAAGTGAAACCGTCGTCCTTGGCCGTGGTAACCGTCAACCAAGTGCAAATGGGCCTCCAAATTATGGGCACAAACCAAATCATTTGTAGGCTTCAAGAATGGGCTTTGCGTGTGATCCAAAGCAAGCTCTACTCCAACATGAGCATAGCTCCATGGAAAAGATAAGGTTTCTTCAATATATTTCTGAAATTGAAACTTCTCATTGGTTATTATTCCAGGCACTGTTGGTACCTTATCATGCACATTGATCACTCTTAATACTTTAACTCCAAGCTCATCGCACCGTTCCTGGTATTAATATAATCAACACATAAATAAATTATACAAAAAAAGTTAATTATGTTAGAATAAAGCTAAATTCTGATGATACCAACAATATTAAAAAAAAACAATTTTATTAATCACTAAATAAAAAGAATCTTAAGAGACATATATTTCAGTTTATTTTAACGATTAAAAGGGCATTAAATTGATAAAATTATATAAAATACTAAATAAAAATTAAATAATTCTCAAATTATGATCATCCTCTCAAAAAAAAAAAAAAATCATGCAGTCCCCTTCTATCTGCTGTATCAATATGGTCAATTAATTTAATCCACCTATTAACAAATCAAACAAATAAGCTATATTATTTATATGTTATGAATAATATAATTTAACCTAAATTATACATATAGCCCTGTAACTTTGGATCATGTACCATTAACCTTATTAACTTTTGAAATTTTACAATAAACCCCTGAACTATCTTACATTTATGCAAGTAACCCTTATACAATTATTTTTCACATAACTTATCTCGGCACACAGCTTATTAAAATTTTGGGAGTCACATCCACACTAAAATAAATTTAAGATGTATATAATTTTTTTTTTTTGGCCAGCTAAGACGTATATAATTGATAGTTGATAATGATTTGCATAGACTTGAAAAGTCAAGGAGGTTTATCATAAAGTTTTAAAGATTAATATAATTATATATAATTGATTGTTGAGAATGATTTGCATAGACTTGAAAAGTCAAGGAGGTTTATCATAAAGTTTTAAGGATTAATATAATTATTTAATTATAGATGATCCAAAGTTGAGGGATTTTTTTTTAAATGTAATTTAGCCAATAATTTATATAAAAGATATGGCGATTCCACTTTTTAGTGTCATTTTCTGTAAGTATTGGAAAGTTTAAGTAATCGCAAGAGATTGTACTACTATGATTTGTTACTTATTCATTAAATTGTCATTAATAAAAAGAATTTTTTTTATTAAGAGTATATTTTTATATTATTGACAAATTTTCATAGTTTATTTAATAAAAATGAGAGAAAAAATTTCAATATTCTCTCGCCATTTCCTCAAACCAAACGTAAGAAAACTGAAGAGAAAGAAAGAGTATAGTGAATAGTTTAGGACCTTAAACCTCAAATTCCCAACTCTGGGGCCCGCAATGGAGAAAACGGTGATCGGAATCGTTCTGGTAACACCACCGTCGCTGACGACATTCAAGCCCATCTCTGCAATATCATAAGCACTCAAGATCGCCAACGCAGCTCCGAGACTATGTCCGGTGATCGTAATGCTAAGCTCCTCATCTGCATAATACTCAGTAAGCCGCTTCACTTCGGCGAGTATCTGTTCACGCGCCGAGAACGAACAGTAATTACAAGAATCTTCTTTCTTGGTGTACAAGTCATAGAATCCAGATTCAATCTTAACACTGTGATCACCTTCTCTGAAATTAGCCGGCCAGAGTATATCTTTCAGATCATAAATCCACTCAAGGTACGTCACCGTGCCTCTCCAGGCGATCACTATGTCGCGGCGGCCTAGCCGGTTGATCTCGCTGGCGTCATTGACAACTGCGACGTAGCCCATCCAGTTGGCATGGGGGCTCCAGATGCTCCGGAGAGACGCAGATTTCTGGAAGAATTTCGGTAAATTGATGTTGGAAGTGGCGTAGATATACCGAGTTATGGCGTAGCCGACGCCGGCCATGTCGAGCTTCTGGAAGAAATCGGAAGGGTGGTACTTGCAGGTCCCACAGTACTTAGAACGAGGATCGAAGTCGAAGGAATCGTAGCAAGCCTGAGCGATTTCGCCGTAGCGAATGATTTCTCTGCGAAGATGGGGGTTCATAGGATCTAATAATCCTTCCCAGTTATCACATCCTTGAATTTCTCTCCAGATTTCATGCAAGGGAGGTACTTCATCTTCTTCAAGTAAAAGAAGTTCCTCGTCGTCGTGCTCGTGGTTGTCATGTTCATTCTTCTCTTGGTCTAGTTTTGGGATTAAGCTTGAGATTGAAGAAGAGCATTTGATTGGTGAAATTGATAATTTGTGTTTTGAGAGGAGAAGAGGAGGTTTGGTTGGGCTTTTGAGGAAGATGAGGTTAGTGGAGTTTGATGAGGACAGGGAAGAAGGAAGGAGGATATGAGGAAAAACCAGAGACGACGACGATGATGAAGATGAAGACGCCATAATGTGAAAGTGATGAGAAAGAGTGGACACTTAAAGCATCTAGTAAAGAAGAAAGAGAGGATCTTGAAAGTGGAGGGTATTATGATGAAGAGATGTATATGGAGGAAATAATCTTGAGAGTAGTGAATGAAAATGACAAGACTTGGGGAGAATTTATGTGCATAGAGAGCCAGGCCTCCAGTTGGTTCTAGATTAGGTAATAAGTAGATATTTTTGGAGGCCTTCTTTGGTAATTTATTTACATGAATATATAGAAATAATATATACTCTCAAGACCCACTTATAATAAAAACCAATGACTTTTCTTACAAAAAGAAAAAAACAAATTAGATTATTACAACTCATACTCCATTCTTTGTAGATTTTAGTTAATAGTTAGTGATTTGAGAGCCAAACCGGACTAGACGGTCAAACGTTTAGTGGCTAGATTTAAATATGCTCAAATATAATTTCGGGTAAAAGTCATTTTAAAGACTGAAATATTGCTTTGAATATATTTTTTTTTTTTTGGTAACAAGAAAGTTTATGTCGGGGTAGATACCAATACCGATACCCATCAGGGTCAGGACATACATTCAGGTTCAAAGAACGCTTACAAAAGTATTTACAGATCGCCATCAATGAGGTCCTCAATCGATTCACGGGTATCGAACCTCCTTTCTTTTAAAATGAAGGCTGACACTTTAGCCAATTGCATCAATTCTCATTGGCATTGCTTTGAATTGTTGATCAGCCGTAATTAGATCAAAACCTACTTTTAGGTCGAGACATATTCTAGATATTCAATAACCGGTCGGCTTTTTAGAGATTTTTGCGAGACATAGTAGTATATTTTTTAGCATAAAAATGAGACTCTAGCAAGAAACATTGTGCCTAAATAGATGGGTATTGGATTTTTAAAAAAAGATAGGGATGAAGAATACACACAAATAAAAAGTGAATGTGTTTGATATGACTTGCAGAAGCTCAAAAGCTAAGTTGAGAAAACAAAGAGCTTATTGAATCCAAAAATTTTGTTTGGGGAGTAAATAATATTTTTTGTGCAAAAATTCAAGTTTTTTTATCAAAGCAAAAATTCAAGTTAATTAAAGCCAAAGTTGATTTTTGGAGCGTATCTTTTTTAACTTTTTTTTTTTATTTGAAATTTTTAAAATAAACATTTTAGTATATCATTAGGTTAAGATCCAATTTTATTCTGAAAGTTAAAAAAAAACAATATTTTCTTGAAAGTTTTTTTAAGAGTAATGTTACTTTGAAAGTTTTCAAATTATAGAAATTTCGCCCGACTGTTATCCATGTTAAGTTTAATCGTTAGTTAACTAAATATGTTAACTGACAATCTGTGTATCATCTATGTCAATTTTGTTTTGGGTTTTGATGTAAATTTACTCGGAAAATTTTCACTTAAGTGCAATGTTGTCCTGAAAGTTTATAAAATTATAGCAATTTCGTCCCGACTGTTATCCAAGTTAAATTTACTCGTTACTTAATCAAATATACTTATCAAGCATGTTCATGTATCATCCACTTCATTTTTCATAAGTTAGAACTATAAATAAGGAAAAAAATATTCTTGGCAATTTTGCTCAATGTGTCTTACATGTAGTAATTGAATATTTTTCTTCATTTACTATATCGCAAACATGAGCTCCTCCTCTATATGTGACTTCTTATTCTTCAATGTCGTTCACATTGTGAGCTTGATAAATTTGGTCAGCTAACTAATAAATTTAACCTATATAATGGTTAGGGCAAAAATAATGCTACAATATGGAATTTTTGGGGTAATATTGAGCTTAATTTTTTGTTTTTTAGGGAAGTATTGCTTAAGTGAAAACTTCTAAAACAATTTGCACCTTAACAAAAATAACATGAATGATATATAGATCTGTTAGCTTAACATATTTTGTCAACTAATGATCAAACTTAATCTACATAACAATTAGGACAAAATTTACACGATTTAAGATTTTTCAGGGTGACATTGCTTCTAAAAAACACTTTCGGACCAATATTACTCTTTTGTGACAACTTCCAAGACACAATTGGACCTAAAACTATATCATTTAAATAAGTTTTTGTCAAACTAACTCTCTTTTGTTATAAAAATGTATAAAAATTAATTATAAATTACAAAAGGGACTTTTCACTTGCTTTATTCAATGCGTTATTCCAATTATACTTTTTTCATTTGCTTTATTCCATGCATTATTCCCATGATGTGTAATGGCATTGTACTAATATGCGTTGAATAAGGCGAGTGAAAAGTCTCATTTATTTGTTATACACGCGTGACTTTTGCTCCTTGTGCAACATGAATTTGTTTTTCCCAATATTCTTTTTAAAAATAATTTATTAAGAATTTTTAAAAATAATTTTTCGGTATTTTTGAGAAAATATAGTATTTCATAGACAAATCATTTTTTAATAAATAAATACATTGTTCACATTTCTAATTTTTTTAAATTAAAAAGGAAATTGTTTCCCTACTTTAAAATGATCAGCATGATGTGAAAAACTTATGTGCATATTAATTCTTATTTTTTTGGGAAAAGTATTTTTAAATTCATAAAATAGATTTTTTATAAAGTCATTATTATTATCAGATAATTGAAAATTTATTCTTTATTTTTATTTTCACACACACACACACACACACACACATATATATATATATATATTTATTTATTTATTTATCTAAACATGTTCATGATACTTTCTCACATAAGTAATTGAGTATAATATTTATCTGTAATTAAGCTACATGTTGATAAAAAAAAATTAAGCTACATAAATATTCATGAAATGAGGTTATTTAATTTTATTTATTTTAATGTTATTTAAATTTTTATATTTTTTATATATACATATATTATTATTATTATTTATTTAATTATTACGTCACCTGCTCAATTATCCGTGATTGTCCAACCGGGTTTCTTTTGGGAGATTGTCTAACCTGTTCAACGATGAAAATTGTGATTTGTTGATGTTTTCGGCCGATATTTGGCTTGTAAAATATTGGTTGGAAATGAGTAAAAACATGAACACAATGATAATCTTAAACTTAAACTTTTATCACTTTTTAAGTTGGAAATTAAATTTTCTAAATCCTCACTGGTTAGAAGAATACACTACCTCTGTTTTATAATATAGCACACACTTTGTAATTCAATGTTTTCATCAAAGTGAGTGTTATATTAAGGGAGTGGCTAGCATCCACTGCCGTCCTCTTTCCCCTAAATTATGCCGTTTTGGCACAAAATGGGAAAGGCTGATACCTTTTTTTTTTAATTTTTTTTTGGGTACTCATGAGTGCTAAAAACATGCTTATGGATACTAACCTGTACTAAAAAATTACTTCATAATCTTCAAAAATTATTTTAGGATCTTGAAAAAATATTTCAGGTATTGACTGATACTAAAAGGATACTGACTGATACTGAAAAAAATATTTCTGGGTATTGACTAGTACTAAAAAGTACTTTAAGGATATTGAATAATACAAGAAAAAAAATACTTCATGATCTATGTTAGGATCTTGAAAAAATATTTCAAGCTATTGACTGGTATTAAAAAGATACTGAATAGTACTGAAAAAAATACTTCATGATCTTGAAAAATTATAATAAGATCATGAAAAATATTTTAAGATTGATCGATACTAAAAATATACTCCAGCATATTTTTTTAAGATCCTAAAATAATTTTTCAAGATCATAAACTATTTTTCTGTACTCACCAAGATCCTCAAAGTATCTTTTTAGTACCAGTCAGTACTCTGAAATATTTTTTGAGATCCTAAAATAATTTTTGAAGATCATAAAGTAATTTTTCAGTACAAGTCAGTATTCTGAAGTATCTTTTTAGCACATGTCAGTGCCCTAAAATTTTTTTTTTTAAAAAAAGGAAAAAGTATCAACCTTCCCCACTTTGTGCCAAAATGGCACAGTTTAGGGGGAAGAGGACGGAAGTGAATCCTAAGGACAATGGATGCTAGCCACTCCCTTATATTAACGACTAGATGGAATAATTTTTTTACCATGTGGTTAGAAGAACATAATAATATATATGATTATGATTAACTTTTCTCCTAAAATCATATTCCCTTCGCTGGTAATTAAAGGATAACATTTTTTAATTAAGGTGACAGCTTGATAATTTTTTTTTATTATATTGTTGGTTAATTTTAAGAATCATTATATATTTTTCAGGATTTTTATATTTTTTTAATAAATTAATTTTGATTTTATTGTTCATTATATTTTCAATTTTAAAATTAAATTAGTATAATAAATAAACTATTTTAGACGAAAATGTTTAGTTAATAAATGATTCGTGTTTAATAAATAGTGTTCAGCAATAGTTAGCTTTATTCGTTGATGGATCATATTTCTGATTGATTGGCTTTTTTTACCCAAAAGCTTCCTAAGTTCGAGTGAAATAATTTAAGTTCGAGTGAAATAATTGAGATAAAAATATTCCATTATTTTATAAATACTAGTATTAACACAAACTTTTTTTAAAAAATATAAATTACTCATTCTAATCATATATATATCGTCATCATTTAAGTGGCAATATTTTCCAAGTCTCCATGCAGTCTTGTTTTTTTTTTTAAAAAATAAAAATAAAAGACATTTTATTAAAAGAAACGAGTTATATAAATTAAAAAAAAAAAAGTTTAAATCCACTAAGGTTTCAGGGAAATAACCTAAACTGCTAGAAAAATTGCAGGCCCAGTCAATTATACATAATAGAAAGTAAAACCACCAACAAAACAAATGAAGCCACGTTTAAAGATGGAATAAAGCAGCAGACCTACTTATTACCCTTACTTGTAAAGGGGTGTGCCCAATTGGGTGGGTAGAGATACCCTTACCTCCTTTGTTTTCAATTCTGGAAGATGACATGAAGAGTTCCAGGAATCAGTCGGTTGATACCTCGACCCAACCATGGCTTGTGGATCCTGGTTGATTGGATTGTTCTCAGCCACGCTTTTTGATTATTGTTTTGGTTTTTCTTTTGCTTTTATGCGTGTCTTTTTCAGTGTGTTCCTAATTTTTTTCTTTTTGTAACCTCGGTCTTTGCTTCCTGTTTGGCCTAGAGCCCTTGTCTTGTAATGTCCCAGTCTTTGTATCCTTCGTTTTTCATCTAATGAATATGCTAGAAGTGTTCAAAAAAAAAAAAAAAAAAAAAAAAAGAGGTGGAAGAGGCATATAGTCAAGTCAACGAAAGAAAAGAGAGAAAAAAAGGCAAAGGCGGTGCATGTGTTTTTCACATTTCGTCATCTTTTGAGAAATTACTTTAGGGGGGCTTATAGTGTTCACTAGTTTTTAACTTAGGGTTAAATACTATTTTTATTATAAAAGTTTAGTTTAAGGAGTATTGGTCATCTGAAAATTTTTTGGTATCATTTTTGGTATCAATTTTTTGGTATCATTATTAGGTACTAAATGTGGGAACCTCTCCCAGTGAGGATTCGAATCTTGGTTCGGCACGTTGTAAGGGACTAGCCCTTTCCGCTAGACCCAAACATCATTGATTAATACTTCCTTTGATTCTAAATGTATAGTAGGAGTGGAAATAGACTAAGTTTTAACTAAATATGTTTGGGCTTGTAATGGAGATCTAATGTCTGAGCCTAGGCATGAGGCTATAGATAAGCTTTTTTTGACCTAAGCATGAGCTTTCAAAAAGCCTGAAGCCTTTTTAAAGGCCAACTTAAAAAGTAGGGCTTTAAAGCATCTGCCTCTAAGTTCATATATAATCCCTAAGCCTATTTAAAAGCCTACGTTAGTCTTAGAAATTTAGGATCCACTACAACAAAATCATGTATATTTGATGCTCCATACTTAATGGTTTTCATAAAACCGTTAAATATAAATAGGCAGAATTATGAGAAAGAAATATATAACTGTTATTTAAAAGGGAGAATCCCGTATAAAAATGGTTGAAATAGAAAAATCTTATATAAGACTGGTAAATTTAATAAATCTTAAATTGGGTCAATGACCCAATCTAGAGTATTTAAATATTGGTTCTTTTACAATAATACCCCTAACCAATAAAAAAAGGAAAGAAAAAGCCACAAGTCCGATTTTGTCGCACTCGCACTCTCTCTTAGGCCTTGGGGAAATCACCCCTCTTTTTTCCAGCAATTGCCAAGAGGCCAAACACTACCTTAGTGTCGTCAAGGTTTTGCAGATCGCCATGCTGTATCTCGTCACGCTGGATTCCAACTCCCCCAGGCTCATTCAAGCTCAACTCTTGATGCAAGTTGCGTTGAAGAGGATCAAGAAGGAGTTCTATTAGATATTGTCCTCCAACAGAGAACATTTGGATCCTGAATCCGTTTCCAATTGCTCTTCCATCGAACATAGAACCAGTGGTTTTGACTTTGACGATGATTTCTCAGAGGATGAGAGCCGTTCTGTCACTGATAATTCCATTTCCGAGATGGAGAGAGTTTCTATGGTTGCCATGGAGGATTTGAAAGTCGTTGCGGCGTGCATGATTTCCATTGTATTGGAAATTATGCCCTAGGGGCAAGTCATTGTACTTTAAACGTTAATGTTATTTAAAGTATTCTCCATTTAGTTATCATTTCATTTGCATGTTTATACTGATAACTATATCCTTAGATATATATTATAGATTATCCTAAATGTCCCTGGTCGGTCATTTACGCGGGAGCGAAGATGAAATAAGACTAGTATGACTTTGTTGAGTATGGAGATACAAAACAAAGTCATAGGCACTTGTAAGAGTACAAGGTGCTGGATCGACCCACTATGAGAAAGCTGCATCGATTAAGTCATAAGCTTTTCTTATGTATAACCGCGTCACAATGCCCTTTGACCTGAGATCATCATGGATTCCTACATGATGAGTCGCTAATCTTTGACCTAGTCAAAAGTCACCTTTGACCGGATGATGATAAAAGCTTGGATCGGGATCAGTGGTTTTCATGTAGATGAATGTGTTGGAAATTATGCCCTAGGGGCAATTTATTGTACTTTAGACATTTACATTATTTAAAGTATTCTTTTTTAGTTATCATTTCGTTTGCATGTTTACATTGATAACTGTATCTCTGGATATATCTAATAGATTATCCTAAATGTCCCTGGTCGGTCATCTACGTGGGAGCGAAGATGAGATAAGACCAGTATGACTTTGATAAGGTATGGAGATACGAGTCAAAGTCATAGGCACTTGTAAGAGTACAAGGTGCTGGACCGACCCACTATGAGAAAGCTGCATGGAATAAGTCATAAGCTTTTCTCATGTATAACCGCGTCACAACGCCCTTTGACCTGAAATCATCATGGATTCCTATATGTTGAGTCGCTGGTTTTTGACCTAGTCAAAAGTCACCTTTGACCAAGTGATGATAAAGGCTTGGATCGGGATCAGTGGTTTTCATGCAGAGGAATGTGAATGGTCAAGATGGAATTTGTCCCTCACATTTGTAGAGAGATAATACTGGGCCCCTCGATGAGTGAGTCTGAGAAATGTATGGCCATACTATGATGGAAAGGAGTTTCCATTTCAATTGTTAGACTACTCAAGAATCGAGAAAGTAATGGTCAAGAACAGGAAGTTGACATCATCCATGCCTCATCCTTGACCAAGTTATCGCGTGACAAAAGGGACGTGACATGGTTGTACGATAGGTTATATCGCATCAACGATCCCCATACGAATTGAGTAGTCGCAATGTCTTGCTAGAGGCCGCTTGCGACTTGTGGGCTGGTACAGTATTGGAATCTCATGTGGGCCTACAGAGTCGCACACAAGAATAGCCTAACACGAGCAAAAGTGTCCAGGTTCATTGAATCTTAAATGTGTTTAAGATTTAATGAATACTTATTTAATCTAGGATATGTGTATGTGTGTATATATATATATATATTATTAAATTCGAAAATAATAATGATATTATTTATTGATAATAATATTATTATATATATAGTATTTAATTTATTTGATAAATTAAATAACTATAATAAATTGAGATATTGTATCTCAGATTTAATTTTCGAATAAAGATATTGCATATCAGATTTAATTTGAACTGAGATTTCGGATCTCATTTTAAATTAAATATAAGCATATCATATCTTGATTTAATTTATAAATATAAATTAAATCTAAAGGCCTATTAATTCAGATCAAGTAGTTAGATTAAATCTGTTGGACAGATTTAATTAATATTATTTAATCCAAATTCAAAATTCGAAATTAATTAAATTAATTTTGAATAATTTAATACGACACATTATTAGGGTTTTAGAAACCCTATAACAGATGCTGATCTAGTCGTATTAAGTATGCGAATGAATTAGACGGCCGAAACACAAAACCCTAGAGAGAAAAAGAGAGAGACGCAAGAATACTGAGGCGCTAGCACGCTGCCGTCAGTGTTGGAGGACGTTCGTGTGGATACCGGTAGAGGGAAAGGACACGCGAAGTCAGCTCCTGTCTGATCGAACAAGAAGGCGCTAGCCCACGTGATCAAGAAGCACGGATAAAAGATGCCACCTCGTTCGACACGTACGACGTCTGTGGCGCACGAGGATCGAGGCGCAAACGAAAACGGAACGCAAGCAAGCATGCATAGGTACGGTTCTGAAATCTAACTTTGATCTAAACACGGTTGAGCAATTCGCCTAGGGATCCGTAAAAGTTTTTTTTATTCCGCTACGTGTATGGATCCCAACAGAATGTGAATGGTCAAGATGGAATTTGTCCCTCACATTTGTAGAGAGATAATACTGGGCCCCTCGATGAGTGAGTCTGAGAAATGTATGGCCATACTACAATGGAAAGGAGTTTCTATTTTAGTTATTAGACTACTCAAGAATCGAGAAAGTAATGGTCAAGAATAGGAAGTTGAAATTATCCATGCCTCATCCTTGACCACATTATTGCGTGACAAAAGGGACGTGACATGGTTGTATGATAGGTTGTATCGTATCATCGATCCCCATATGAATTGGGTAGTCGCAATGTCTTGCTAGAGGCCGCTTGCGACTTGTGGGCTGGTACAGTATTGGCTCATTGCCAATCTCATGTGGGCCTACAGGGTTGCATACAATAATAGCTCAGCACAAGCAATAATGTCCAGATTCATTGAATCTTAGATATTTCTAAGATTTAATGAATACAACATTTAATCTAGGATGGATATATATATATATATATATATATATATATATATATATATATATATATATATTAAATTCGAAATTAATGATATTATTATTTATAGATAATAATATTATTATATATAGTATTTAATTTATTTGATAAATTAAATAAATAGAGATATTATGTATCTGATTTAATTTGAATTGAGATATAGTATCTCAGATTTAATTAAATAGACAGATATCATATCTCATATTTAATTTTCGAATAAGGGATATCATATATCTGATGACTAACCTATTGTAAAACCTATGATTAAGAACAAAATGTTTTACTAACTTTTTAATTGAAAATTTTCGTCTGCATAAAATCTGTCAGATTGGCTCCAGCCAACGTAATTTGACTCGAGCCAATCTCGTATTTTAAATGACAAAATGCAAACGTTGGCTCTAGCCAACTTTGACTGACTCGAGCCAAACTCTAAATATAGATACTATTGTTTCGTTCAACTCGAGCCTAAAAGTATTGGCTCTAGCCAAGTTTTCGACCGTTGCCTTCAAATCACCTTCCAACCTCTAGCCTACTCTGTGTGACTGGAGTTTAGACCGAAACTTGAGCCAGAATATTTTGACTCTAGCCTAGAACACAACTATCAAAGGAAATCGACTCAAGCCTCCACAATGTGACTCTAGTTTCACCCAAGACTTGAGCCAGAATATTTTGACTCTAGCCTAGAACACAACTATCAAAGGAAGTTGACTCAAGCCTACAAGAATGTACCTGGAGTTTCAACATACACTTGAGCCTGAATTTATTGACTCAAGCCTAGAGTGCCTTCATCAATGGAAAATGACTCTAGCCTACACAATCTGACTCAAGTCTCGACCTAGACTCAAGCCTGAACCATGTGACTCAAGCCAAGCTTTCTTCATCTATTGAAGAATGACTCTAGCCAAAGCTTTCTTCAAATTATGTTAAATCTTTTGTTATGGCTTATATACACTTGTATCTTCTCTCATTACTGGTTCTAATTGCGTTTAACAAGTTTGTTAATGAGTTTTCAGAAGAGTATTATACGGATTAACATTAAACTCCAATAAAGCAACATGTTGTCAGAAGCAATTAATGCAAAGCAGAGACATACACCATTCTGGCAAGATGACTTTTTGGACACGATAAAATAGTACGACTATTTCCATGATACATTCAAACGGACAATTTGAATAAGGAATGTCAACATTCAATCTTCAGAGAATACAAAGAGAATACGCAGACGAAATTCTTCAACGGATTTATTATTCTCTCAACGACTAATTCGAAGAGTCTCAACGGATAAATTTAAGCCTCTACAACGGTCATAAATGCTCAACTATAAATACCAGAGGCATTGAAATCTTCAACCACCGAATTACTGCACATTCAATTAGTGATTTAAAAGCATTCATTGTTCATACTTATAAACAGTATCTCCGGATACTTTGATCTTTCAGTGTTTATTCATCTACTCTTTTAGAGAGTTCATTATTGATCATCTGTCATTGTAAGAATCTCAAAGTATTGGGACTTTAGGATAGGGATACTTGATTACAACTTGTAAGGGGGAGTAAGTTCTAGTGAGAGAATTACTTCGATAGTTACAGAGTGTGTAATCGTTTGATTTGAGTTAGTGAAATCCCAGAGAGTCTGGGGACTGGACGTAGGTCAAGGATTTAGACCGAACCAGTATAAATCTCTTGTGTTCAATCTCTATATTTCTTACTATGTTCATCTCTGTTTCCATTCACGCTAGGCAGAGTATTTAGGCGAAAAATTTTATATCCCCAATTCACCCCCTTCTTGGTGATATTCTGTTCTTTCAACTACTACACCTAACAAGTGTCCTTTGAGCAAGATATATACGAGGAATCAGGTGTGTTTGACGCTATTCGGGTGCTAGTCAAAGAGATCGTCATGGGTAATATGGCTAGCTCAAGTGCTTGTAACTTTTATATCCGGTATTTCTTATACTACGAATGAATACTTAGCTACTCATAGCATTTACATATACTGATTTACTTGTTTTTGTATGTTAGGTACCTTCACAAGGAACACGTAGCTCGCAGTGGCCTACAAGACATGTTCCTACTCCTCAACCCCTACCTATATTCAGGAACGTTAGATGTAGGCAACAAGGTAGATTTTATGGAGAGAAAAGCGAGGGAACTAGCAGATATGCTCATTATAAGGGCACAAAAGAAGAAGGACATTTTTTTCTTGGTGCCGTACTGCCAGGGTAAATATACTACTTTATTAAATTGGATGCTGATTAAGTTGTTTTTCTTTCTTTGTTTCATTATGTTTATTGTACTTAGGGGTCATTGGATGCGCATCATACTAAATCCCTTGAAGCAAAGGATTTGGTACTTTGATTCAGTTCATGGGGATGCAGACAATCAACTACAGATCGTCAAGGTTTTCAATAAGTAAGTTTATGAATTTAAATTTGGTACTTTAATTTCTTATTGTCCTGTCAAAGTTTATTATGAATTTAGTGCTATAATTTCTTATTGTGATCTTGTCAAAGTTGTTTACTATTACAACACGGACGAAGGTCTTGGTTGCCCCTCGTTTAAAGGCAAAGGCATTGCATTCGCTTACAAATGGAAGAGAGTAGCGGTAATTCACCAATACTAACCATTTTGTATTAGACTTGTCAGAGTTGGTTTTTTGTGTTAGGTTGATACATTTCATTTGTTTGTTTATAGTGTCCGCGGAAACCTGATTTGAGCTCTTATTGTGGGAGCTGTGTCATGAAGTTCATGAAGCACATAGTTACCCACAATCCCGGCTCAATTAATATTAAGGTATGTATATATATATGCATGTGTATGTGTTTAAGTTAAATTAAAAGTCAAGTAATATATATTTTAAGATACTTCATTTTTGCATGCAGTGCTTTGAGGATAGTTATTGTGAGAAATATTCACTCGGACAAATTGAAGAAATTATAGAAGAGTTGGCTATGATAGTTTATCGTCAATGGATGAGAGCATAACGGAGTTGGCTATATAGAGCACCATTTTTTTGTTTAAGTGTATGTTATGTTCTTAGTTTAGCTAGTTCAGATTTGGTTTTGGTTCCTACTTTTGGTTTTAGTTTTTCTCCCTCTCTTTTGCTCTAACTTATTTGCTTTTGGTTGGTAATTTGGATTAGCTTTTGGTTTCTGTAATGTACAGTTTTGTATATATATGTAATTTTTGATGACTGTAACTGGTTTTTGTAATGTGCAATACTTTGGTTTCTGTAATTGGTTTTTGCAATGTACATATGGATGGAATATGCATATGGGGGCTTATCGAAAGTGAGCCGCTCAATTTTTATTTTTTATTTTTTTCACACATACTTAACAATTATTTGCTAATAACTGTCAAATAAACCCCTTCATCTGGTGACAAATACTTTACCGTTCATGATTTTAACCATTAAGTATTGTAAAACATCTTTCACGGTTATTATTAAAAAAACCATTAAATATAGATGGATATATTTAATAGTCTGTCTTACAACCGTTAAATATAGTGCCCTAGACATAACAGTTGTATTTGAAAAAACTGTAAAATATAGTTCCTAATTTTTAACGCTTGGATATTTAATGGTTAAAAATTGTTAAATCTCCGTAAAAATAACCGTTAAATATAGAAAAATCTATAGTAGTTATCCATTCTTACCTGTAATATAAGATTTTGGTAAAGAAAAAAAACTAGTGGGAACAGTTGTTCGAGCAAGTAAGAATGAGAAAAAACCAATCATCTATTGATTAAGGAGATACATTTTCTAAAATCAACCAAGTATCATAAGTGACATGTAAAACTATGTTTTACTTACCTCTTTCGCTTTTCTTACAGAAAGTTGAACGGACTCCTCTCATTAGGATTATTATATTTCATTTGGTTATAACTAAAATAAATGTTATTACAATTATCATGTTTCAACGAACTACACAAATTAAGGGAGATGGGTGAGCTAGCATTGCCACCTTGAATTATTGAAGATAAATAGATGTGATCGATTGATGAATGAAATGGTTGAGCTCATAGGTGAATTATGAGATATGAAACTTTAGGGTTACGGCTAGTAATTTCATAAATAATTTATATAACTAATTTTGATTAAATTATGTATAATTATACATAATAATGCAATTTTAAAAAAAAAAAAATAAATGGACCAAGCCTGTAAGCTTGTAGGCTAGGCCTGGCCTGTTAATCTAAATAGGCCTGACCTGAGTTTAATATATTTACTTAATAGGCTAGGATGAACTTAAAGTAGGCTAGGCCTGTAGGGCTCTAATAGAAGCTTAGCCTATTCCCACCCCTATGTATAAGCTAGATAATTTTTAAATATTAAGAATATTAGTGAAGTTAATTATTTTTAATAAATGTGTGTTAATTCCTTAAATATTTTGTTTTAATCATTATTCATTATTGAAAAGACTTTTAATATATGCAATTAATAGGGATAATTTGGACCAATATGCGTTGATCCTAATAGAATGGACTTTGACCATTTAAGCACTAACTCTCGGGTTTAAGTCAATGTGATTGCAAAAAATAGCGTTGGGAGAATTATAAAAATATGGATAGTGTTACGGATATAAATATAGGCCCATATTCCATATATGGCCCAACAAGGAGCATATTGCATATCGGGATCTGCCTGTCATAAAGGAGGATCCAATCATATCAATCATAGTAAAGAGGCCGATATGGTTGTTGGGATATGCCGGCCGAGGTTAATGAGACCGATATGATCTGATCTCGGATCAATCATATTAATGAGGCCGATACGATCCCATCTCAGGTATGCCTATAAATACAGGGGGTAAACCCTAAAGGTACACATCTTCATCTTACACATTCTAACTCACTACTCATATACTGTGTCGCATGCACATCCCCTTTAGACGTATCCCCCCACCCCCCTTTGAGGTGATAAGTCTGCTTAGTGCATTGCGACCCGGTGCTCTCTTGAATATCTCCACCATAGATATCCAGGCAGAGCCCACTGATCCAATATCAACCATACCTAGTCCATTGAGGCTATACATCTGTGTTCTACACCAGAACATTGGCGCCGTCCGTAGGGAACCGTAAATTTCGATTCCCGTGACCAAAGATGGTCTATGATTTCAATTCCGTTTAAGAATATGTTCTCTCCAATTCTTCATCATCAGCACCTCGATGGATCTTCTGGAGAATTATGGAGATCAAAATGACAATGGTTCAATGGCCTGGAGATTGTTTGGCTTAGGGTTCAACCACCTGGAGATTTCGACCCAGATGTTCAAGTTTCAAATCCTAACCCCTAATTTCTCTAAGACCAGACCAAACGCTCTTCTTACCCGATGAGTTTCTTCTTAAAACCCTCACCGAGCGTCTTGATTCGCATAGGAACTCCAACATCCTAGAATCCAACCTTGCACCATACCCAAATCGGTCCTGGAAGTTCTTGCTGGGTTTCATGGCGGAGAGAAGAAGCAGCGAAAACGGGAGACCTAAGAACGCAGCCCGGATTCACCCTCAGGGACCTAAATGAATCTCAAAAGGTTTCATAAAAGGACCTAAACGAAATCTCAAAAGGTTTCATAAAGGGACCTAAGCGAAAATCTCAAAAGGTTTCATAAAAGGACCTAAGCGAAAATCTCAAAAGGTTTCATAAAAGGACCTAAACGAAATCTCAAAAGGTTTCATAAAAGGACCTAAACGAAATCTCAAAAGGTTTCATAAAGGGACCTAAACGAAAATCTCAAAAGGTTTCGTACAGGGACCTAAACGAAAATCTCAAAAGGGGGACCTAAGTGAAAATCTCAAAAGGTTTCGTACAGGGACCTAAGTGGAACTCCTAAAAGGTTTTGTAGAGGGACTGAAATGTGAATTTTATTTCTGCAATGTCAAAAAGTTTGGAAGCAGAATGCGGACCCTGGTTACACCATATCTGGTTAAAACCCCAGCTCCGCATGAATTTTAAGAGGCGGACCTCGGATACACCGAATTTGGTTAACATCCTGGCTCCATAAAAATTTGAGGGCGGACCTCGGTTACACCGAACCTGGTTAACATCCCGGCAACTCGAGAGCTCAAACTACCGGCTGGGGGGCAACGGACTAGGAATGGAAAAGCATGATAAAAATAGCCAGAATTAAGGCAAACCCGAAGACAACAGTAAGTATTTTCCATTGACTGTGATTTACTTACATGTTATTAAATGTAGGGGTACATCTCGGCCAAGTCCGCGTTTCATATCAAGCAGATAATACATCCCGGCAGCTCAGAAATCTGAACTACCGGGCTTGGGGCATCTGTTACGGATATAAATATTAGGCCCATATTCCATATATGGCCCAACAAGGAGCATATTGCATATCAGGATCTGCCTGTCATAAAGGAGGATCCAATCATATCAATCATAGTAAAGAGGCCGATATGGTTGTTGGGATATGCCGCCGAGGTTAATGAGACCGATATGATCTGATCTCGGATCAATCATATTAATGAGGCCGATACGATCCCATCTCAGGTATGCCTATAAATACAGGGGGTAAACCCTAAAGGTACACATCTTCATCTTACACATTCTAACTCACTACTCATATACTGTGTCGCATGCACATCCCCTTTAGACGTATCCCCCCACCCCCCTTTAAGGTGATAAGTCTGCTTAGTGCATTGCTGGAAGGATTAATTGCCGTATCTCCCAAAACAACCAAGTTCGTAATTAGTTTGCAGAATTAGGGAACCTGGGTCGTTTCCCAACTAATTTGCAGCGGGCTTGTTCAATAACAATAGTGAAACAGAATGATAAAATGGGGTTTGGTTTAACGTAATAGAACAAAACGAAATAACATAACCAAAATGCAATAAACAGAGTCAAACGAATCAAATAAACAGAGACAGATTAAAGATGATCAACCCAACGAATTGATTCCGCAAACCTCCATCATTGAACGAAAATACAACTAACCCACGTTTGGTTCCGGATGAATCGAAATCTCGCATTCATCCGGAGATTCCTCGCCTAGACGATCGCCTAGAATCTGTCCTGACAGTGGCGCCTCACTGTGCAATCGCACAGCAACACTCGTAACCTAGTCCGAACTAAGTCCTTGGGATGAACCAAACCGAATATTAAATCTAATATTCGAACTATTTTAAATCGAATCCGATAAGATGAAAACAGAATCGAGTAGTTACCGATTAGGCACGAGTTCTCTGGATGAATCATGGAATCCTCATCGTTGGGTTAATCACAAGAGTTTAGCCGATCATGGCTGGGAAAATCAAGAACGAACGAAGAACACGAAGAACGCGAAGAACATGAAGAACAGATGAGAGAAAATGAAAACTTGTATTTTGATCCACTCTAATGTTAAAAACGTGAATGAATATGTTTCAGGCAGCTGCCATACTTAAAAATAACCTAAAACGAAATGGGCTCTCATAGTTTTAGCCCAAAACAGAAATAAAATAAAACTGGACTTAAATTACAAAATTCGGGTCCAAAATAAATCCAGAATTGTACATCCGACTTTGGCTCCAAAATTGACCGCCTTCTTGACCGAATTTGCTCTTGATGTCTTCATAACAATTGTAGCTCTCTGAATCATCTGAAATATGAGACAAAAATGAGGCAAATCCGATGTCTGGTTCAAGAGTTATGGTAGAAATAGTGAAGCAATACAAAACTGGAATTTTATTATTAAAAATGGCTAAAATGCAATAAAAGGCCCAAGGCCCAAATAAACATAAGAGCCATTATTTATTAGCTAAAGGGTCCTAAATTATTATTCAAGAGACAAAAATAAGTGTATAAAATATTCAATTATCAAATTCCCCACACTTATCTTTTTGCACTCCCGAGCAAAATTCAAAGAGAAAGACCTAAAGGAAAAACTCTTCTTTACTAATAATTGCTAACAATGCAAAAATTGAATCAAGGGACACAAAGCTTCAAAAGACCAATCATTCAAGACCAAAACCCCTTCATCTCAAATTACAATTCATGGTAGTGTCAATCAATGATGCTAATCACAAAAGATGATCTCTCAAATGATGCGCTCAATCAATTAGTCTCTCAAGTGTTTAAGGTAAATAAGTGTATCGCTCAAATTCTACTCAAGAAAATTGTTCTACCATAAGCTTGCTCAACTTCTACGTCTCCACTACTCATAACACATACATGCACAAATCAAGAGAGCTTGTAATTAAAGGTTGTAACGGGGCTAGGGTGAAGGTAGGTAATAGTATGGAATAAGAGGCTAAGCACCAAAGAAATCAAAAGGAAGAGCACTGATTAACACAATCATTCTCTATGTATGAAACTTTTATTCTACTCATATATACATTCCTTTCTATGTATTTTCTTTTCTTTTCTCTTCTTTTGTTGTTTTTTTTTTCTTTTTTTTTCTTTTTTTTTTCTTTTTTTTTCTTTTACTTTTCTTTCTTTCTTTCCTTTCATTGTATACGTAATTACAATGTCAAAATCAAATATCCCCCACACTTAAACCGTTGCACTCCCGAGCACCCCCACACTTAAACACAAAACAAGTTGAAACCAATGCTCAATAAATCTTCAAGGTGCGGAATAAAATGGTTTTACGCTTAGGCTTGTAATGTGGCTTAGAAAAGAATGGGTCAAAAGGCACAAAGGGGCTAGCAAGGGAATCATAATGCAAGGGAAAGCTATTTGGCCAAAGTGAGGAGAATAAAAGAAAGAAAACAAGCTTCCATCATACTTATGCACGTAAGTGAAAAATGTAGTTTCAAAAAGAAAAGGAGCAAGTTCTAGAGAACACAAATCATGAGAGATGCACACATGAAAGAAAGAATGGCAAAAGATGAATTCCATTCATGCAGCCCAAAACCTCACAAGGTCAATACCAACTTAGGTAATCAACAACATCAAATCAACTACCAAGACTTGTAATCGAAGAGTCAAGAGTTCCAGACTAAACAGAATGATCCATTAAAACCAAAATGTCCTAGTTCATAATATGTAGCAATCATTAGAAAGAAAGAATGTATTTATTTTCAAAAAGCAAAGTAGAAAAGGAAAACAAATAAAAGAGAGGGAGGGAGAAGAAAGAAGAATACTCCCAAGGGTTTATGGAGGATAAGTGGCATCAATGAGGAGAATCTCTGCTTCCACAGGCTGCTGTGGGGATTCCTCATGAAATGGCTTGAGGCGATGCCCATTGACCTTAAAAGTCCGTCCTGTGGGTGGATCACATAGCTCAACAAAGACCAAATGGAAATATGTTAGTGATCACAAAAGGGCCATCCCATCTAGATCGAAGCTACTGAGCATAAACTTGAGACGGGAATTAAATAGAAGAACTTTCTCGCCCATGAAAATTCTTTCCTCGAATATGCTTATCATGGAATGCCTTAGTCTTTTCCTTATACAACCGTGAGATTTCATAGGCATCCAATCTAAGCTCATCTAACTCTTGCACTGCAGCTTCCTCTCCATCCCGGACTTAGCCAAATCCATGTTGCATTGCTTAATAGCCCAATAGGCTTGATGCTCCAACTCAACCGGAAGATGACATGCCTTACCAAAGACAATCCGATAGGGAGACATCCCAATCAGAGTCTTGTAGGCGGTGCGATATGCCCACAAAGCATCATCTAGTCGCTTACTCCAATCTTTCCGGGTAGAGTTGACAGTCTTCTCAAGGATTTGCTTAATCTCTCTATTGGAGACTTCAACTTGACCATTGGTCCGAGGATGGTATCTCATGGAAACCTTGTGAAGCACTCCATACTTGCGTAGCAAGGCACCCATGCTTCGATTGCAAAAATGGGAACCCTGATCACTGATAATAGCTCTAGGAATGCCAAACCTGCAGAAAATGTTAGACCTAACAAAATCTACCACCACGAGAAGAATCATTTGTCCGGTGGCTTTCGCCTCAACCCATTTCGAAACATAATCAACAGCCAACAAGATGTAAGTGTAACCATATGAAGCAGGAAATGGACCCATGAAATCAATACCCCAAACATCAAAGATCTCACAAAACAATATAGGGTTTTGGGGCATCTCATGCCTACGGAAATACTCCCGCCCTCGACAGTTATCACATGACTTGCAAAACAAATGGGCATCATGAAACAGGAAGGCCAAAACAAACCACATTCTAACACCTTCCTAGCAGTTCTTTGGGGTCCAAAGTGACCACCACAAGGCGAAGCATGAGCAAAATGCAATATAGATTGAAACTCACAATCGTGCACACATCTCCTAACTACTTGGTCACTACAAAATTTCCACGAGATAAGGGTCATCCCAAACATAATATTTAGACTCACTTTTCAATTTAAGGGTTTGGGCCCTAGTGGATTCTACAGAAAAAACACCGGCTACCAAGTAGTTAACTAAATCAAAGATACCATGGGGTCTTAACTTGCGGTTTGTGAAGCCGCTCATCGTGGAAATCATCCCGAATAGAAGAGGGTGAGAGGGAGAATGAGTGATACGACTCAAGTGGTCGGCCACCCAGCTTTGTGCTCCACTTCTATCTCGAATCTCCACATCAAACTCTTGGAGCAACAACATCCACCGGATGAGTCGTGGCTTAGCATCGCCTTTTTCAAAAGAAACTTTAAAGTCGCATGGTCGAGAAAACAATGACTCTACTAGCTAGCGGATATGACCTAAACTTATCAAAGGCAAATACAATAGCCAACAACTCTTTCTCGGCAGTGGTGTAATTAGTGAGTAGAATCCAAAGTCTTTGAAGCATATGCAATGACATGGGAGGCTCTATCAACCCATTGTGCTAAGATAGCACCAACCGCATAGTTGGAAGCATCGCACATCAACTCAAAGGGAAGGTGCCAATCGGGCTGGATCATCAGGTGTAGTAAGGCAACGCTTCAAGTGATCGAAGGCCGCCTTGCACGCATCATCAAAGACAAAGTCGGTGTCCTTATGCGTAAGGTTGGACAAGGGTTGAGCGATCTTGCCGAAATCTCGAATGAAACGTCGATAGAAACCTGCATGACCAAGAAAAGAGCGAACTTCCCGCACGAAGCGGGGTAAGGCAAAGCAAGAATAACATCTATCTTAGCAGGGTCTACCTCAATCCATTTCCTAGACACTATGTGTCCCAAGACTATGCCCGACTTAACCATAAAGTGACACTTTTCATAATTCAGCACAAGATTAGATTCAATACACCTATGCAAGACTCTAGACAAATTAGCTAAGCATGCATCAAAATCGACCCATATACGGTGAAATCATCCATGAAAACCTCCATGCGAGTCCTCTAGGAACTCGAGAAAATACTCACCATACAACGCCGAAAGGTGCCAGTGCATTGCAGAGGCCAAAAGGCATCCTTCGGTAAGCATATGTCCCAAAGGGGCATGTAAAGGTCGCCTTCTCCCCGATCCTCGGGAGCAATATGGATCTGGAAGTATCCGAGTAGCCATCCAGGAAGCAAGAATGAGACTTACCACCAATCGCTCTAACATCGATCAATGAAAGGTAGAGGGTAATGATCCTTGCGAGTGGCTTGGTTGAGTCTCCTATAGTCAATGCAAACTCTCCAACTATTCTGAACTCGAGTAGGAATGAGCTCATTCTTTCTGATTGGCTACTACAAGAACTCAGGACTTCTTGGGAACCACCTGATCGGGCTAACCCACCGGCTATCGAAATAGGATAGATGATGCCGCCTTGCGAAAGCTTAGTGACCTCCTTCTTCACCACATCAAGGATAAGAGGATTAAGGCGTCTCTGAGGTTGCCTCACCGGCTTAGAGTCCTCTTCCAACAGAATCTGGTGCATGCACATAGAAGGGCTAATGCCAACTATGTCGGCCAATGTCCACCCAATGGCTTTCTTGTTCGCCCTCAATAAGCTTAGCAGCCTTCTCTTCTTGATCAGCGTGAGATTATTTGCCACAATGATCGGCAACTGCTCATTCTCCTCCGAAATGCATACTTGGATGGTCCGGAAGGGATTTCAACTCTAGTTTGGGCGGTTGCTCGGTGGAGGAGAAGCTTGGGTGGTTGTTGCAACAACTCGATGTCATCACACCGGGAATACACGAAACCATATTCAAAGAAGCACAAGCGTAAGGACCGTGTCTATACGGCTCAAGGTTAACATCAATTCGAGCTCATCAAAATCGAATGAAGCTCATCAAAATCGGAATCGGGATGCACGTTAGGATCGGGATGAAGCTCAAACTCGAATCAATATCGAGTCTACAAGTAATGTAGAATCATCAAGCAAATCGAGAATCACCAAACAATGCGGTCTTAACCAAATTAGTGCAAACAGAGCACCATTCATTATCATCGCATGCACAAATGGGGGTATCAGCTCTCGGATGAAAAATAAGGATAATCAGGACACCAACCATTAAGAACATCATCCACAAAGATCATCAATCACATCAATACGTAAAAGCAATGCTCTTCCCTAGGATATTTCATGGCATCAAAGATATTGAAATTCACGATATATCACCAAACTCCATGGAAAGAGTACCGGAATGCACATCTATCTTAGTCCTAGTTGTTTTCATGAAAGGTCTCCCTAGAATGATTGGTGACCTACTACTAGGAGACTCACCCTCCATATCCAAGATGTAAAAATCAGCGGGGAATATCAATTCATTAACTTTGACTAATACATCTTCAACTAAACCGAGAAGGATGGGCATTACTCCTATTAGCTAACCGAACAATGACACCGGTTGGACGCAAGGGACCAAGACCAAGAGATCTATAAACAGATGCGAGCATGACATTAATAGAAGCACCTAAATCTAGCATGCAATCATCAAATCTATAGTTACCAATAAGGCAAGGGATAGAAAATGTCCCTGGATCTTTGCATTTACGAGGCATGGTAGGTTCGGATGAGTCTTTGAGACATTACAGTTCAAGCTCACTCGCTCATTTCCCTTGATCGCCTCTTGTTGGTGCACAACTCCTTCGAAACTTGGCATATTTAGGAATTTGTTTGACCGCATCTAAGAGAGGAATGTTGATCTCTACTCTTTCGAATGTCTCAAGTATATCCTTCTCTTGTGCTTTATCCGCCAACTTCTTGGGTCGACTGCTCTCGAGGGAAGGGAAGAGGAATAGGAATGTCTTCCTCTTCACCTTGCTGCACCGCTTTTTCTTTTCGAGTCAATCTTCACATTTTCCGACTCGTTTTCGATGTGGAAGTCACATCCGCAGCTTGCTTAGGTTCCTCCAATTGCTTGCCAGATCGTAGTGATATAGCACTCACATTTCCCTTAGGATTGGGAATTGTTTGTGAACTGATTTTGGTATTGGTTGCTCACGGTTCGATTTTGGTTCCAAAAGTTGGGGTGATTTCTCCAACCAGGATTATAAGTGTTGGAGAAGGCATTATTCTCGTTGGTATTGTGGCCTTCCTGGAAAAACACCCACTGCAGCTCTACCGGTGATCTTGGTAAGTAGGATCATGCAAGGTAGGGCAAGAGTCGGAGAATGATAAGGGTCGAACAAAACCCACAAGAGTACCCATCCGAGAAGGGAAGACTGTGATCGTCTCGTGTCCTCGCCACCGCCTCACAAGGGAGGTCGATCATCAAGTCTAGTCTCTAATCTCGAGAATCATGCTGGACTGGAGCTTGAATATGGTAAACAGGAGTACTATTGGCTCGTGCCAAACTGCCGAGAGTTATCTCGCCATAATGGATATCAAGTCTCGGGCTTCTTCAGTGTCTTGTTACTCATAGCCCCACCGCTAGAAGCATCCACCAACCCTTTGTCTATGGTGATAGACCATCATAGAAAGAGTTGATCAAGTCTTTTCGAGATATCCGATGGTGTGGACAGCTTGCACATAACCTTTTGAACCTCTCCCAATACTCATACATAGTCTCCCCAAATGACTTGTTTAATGTTGCCAATTTCCTTCTTGATTGCGCTTGCTTTTGAGGAAGGGAAATATTTCTCCGAAATAACCTCGAATATCACCAGCCTCCCAATAGATGAGGGTGAAGGTACAACAACCAATCCTTGGCTCCACCCTCCAATGAGAAAGGAAAAGCTCTCGGCTTGATATGATCTTCATCAATGGCATGAGGTTTCATAGTGCCGCATACTACATGGAATTCCTTCAAATGCTTAATGGGGCACTCACCGCAAGACCATGAAACTTAGGCAACAAGTGTATTAGACCAGATTTCACCAAAGTTAGCAAGAAGGTTAGGATATTGGATGCACAAGGGTTGATAATTAACATCAGTGCACCCAATTCCTTCAAAGTATGATGATTATCCTGCTCTCCCGCCATAATGTCCGAGCGAGCAAAGTTGCTACTAGAATCGGTGAACACAACAAGACTATCGAAATACTATCGAAGCACAATCGTAAAGATCAACGTAATGGACACAATCGAATGGCGAATCGACTCTAATTGAGTATCCAGCTTCGGTATTAATCTTATGACTTAGCCTAACAACTCTTCTAGCAAGAAGAATTGTTCTTTCTATTTCAGGATCAAATGGCAACAAATCTTTCGGATTAGTAGTATTCTGGTACTCATGCAACATATACACAAAGCGGAATTGGCAAATACTCGTAATGACAAAGATGCCACCAGAAAATCAGAATTACGAAAATGCCACAAGAGGTGGTGAAAAGTGGAAAAACACTAAAAGACACAGAGACAAAACACACAAAAGCAAAAACCTATGCTAGAAATTGACCAAAACAAGTCCAGAAACAGTATCAAATGATTTTTAAAATTTTTGGGACTTGGACAGGCAACTCCTAGACTATTGGGGGACTCAAAAATGGAATAAAAACTTCAAAAATTGAAAAAGTGGCCTAAACGATGGAATTTGGCGAAACGGAGGATAGCCCTTGGAAAATGGAACATTTTCGAAGGGGGTCTAACGATTCGCCATTTTCTATCACTGTACCAAATTTCAACTCAATCAGAGATACTAAAAAAATGGTCCTGTTGGAAATCAAAAAGCGTAACCTAAAACAGTGAAAAAAATGGTCTAAACGTTGGAATTTGGGGAAAATGAGTGAGACCTCACTTCCTCCTAGGAAGTGACTTTTGCTTAAAACACCCAATTCCTTGTGAATAAGACCTGGTTTGAGTGATCGGAGTCAGAAAATTTCTGTCCGCCACCCGAACCACCTAAACTACCTAAACTAAGCTATTTACAATATCAGTTACTAATCAAACCGATGCAAATTCCCCAACAGGGCGCCATTTTTGGAAAGATTAATTGCCGTATCTCCCAAAACAACCAAGCTCGTAATTAATTTGCGGAATTAGGGACCTGGGTCGTTTCCCAACGAATTTGCAACGGGCTTGTTCAATAACAATAGTGAAACAGAATGATAAAATGGGGGGTTTGGTTTAACAGAATAGAACAAAACGAAATAACATAACCAAAATGCAATAAACAGAGTCAAACAGAATCAAATAAACAGAGACAGATTAAAGATGATCAACCCAACGAATTGATTCCGAAACCTCCATCATTGAACGAAAATACAACTAACCCACGTTTGGTTCCGGATGAATCGAAATCTCTCGCATTCATCCGGAGATTCCCTCGCCTAGACGATCGCCTAGAATCTGTCCGGACAGTGGCGTCTCACTGTGCAATCGCACAGCAACACTGTAACCTAGTCCGAACTAAGTCCTTGGGATGAACCAAACCGAATATTAAATCTAATATTCGAACTATTTCTGGAAATCGAATCCGATAAGATGAAAACAGAATCGAGTAGTTACCGATTAGGCACGAGTTCTCTGGATGAATCATGGAATCCTCATCGTTGGGTTAATCACAAGAGTTTAGCCGATCATGGCTGGGAAAATCAAGAACGAACGAAGAACACGAAGAACGCGAAGAACATGAAGAACAGATGAGAGAAAATGAAAACTTGTATTTTGATCCACTCTAATGTTAAAAACGTGAATGAATATGTTTGTGGCAGCTGCCATACTTAAAAATAACCTAAAACGAAATGGGCTCTCATAGTTTTAGCCCAAAACAGAAATAAAATAAAACTGGACTTAAATTACAAAATTCGGGTCCAAAATAAATCCAGAATTGTACATCCGACTTTGGCTCCAAAATTGACCGCCTTCTTGACCGAATTTGCTCTTGATGTCTTCATAACAATTGTAGCTCTCTGAATCATCTGAAATATGAGACAAAAATGAGGCAAATCCGATGTCTGGTTCAAGAGTTATGGTAGAAATAGTGAAGCAACACAAAACTGGAATTTTATTATTAAAAATGGCTAAAATGCAATAAAAGGCCCAAGGCCCAAATAAACATAAGAGCCATTATTTATTAGCTAAAGGGTCCTAAATTATTATTCAAGAGACAAAAATAAGTGTATAAAATATTCAATTATCAATTGCGACCCGGTGCTCTCTTGAATATCTCCACCATAGATATCCAGGCAGAGCCCACTGATCCAATATCAACCATACCTAGTCCATTGAGGCTATACATTTGTGTTCTACACCAGAACAGATAGTTTGAGAAAAGGTTTATAAATTGAGACACAAGGTAATTCCTCAACCAATTCTATGTTAAGCTTTGTTAGGAAATACATAAGATCAATACGTTATCAATCATGATCCCTATAAATCAGGGATATTATCATAATGAGCCATCAAGAGTGAGTTTCTCCTTCCTTGTATATATACACATTGATTGTACATGAATAGACACACGAAATTCATATTATTAGCTTGCATTAGCTTACATGGTATCAGAGCTTTATGGGTCTTGTCTTATTTTGTATATCTCCATTCAAAGTTCTGATCTCCTACATCAGTAAGCGAAGTCGACCTTCTGGTTTACTTCAACAGTGAGAACGAGAAAGAGAGAGAGAGAGGAGAGTACGTGTTCTGTCTTTGAAGCCGTCTTGGAACACGCTCTTCCCCATCAGAATCTTCACCCTTCGATCGGCGGACGCCTGAAGTTTGGTGGCCATTCGATGCTCCTACGACGGCACATGGTGTTCATGCCTTTACTGGCAACCCACGGTAATGACATGTTTGACGATATTTTCTCTGGTGACTTCCTGTTCCAACATCCTCTACTCATTTTCGGCGACTTCTGACAGGTTTTGTGGTATTGGTTCATCATTTTTGATTGTGAAGTTTGATTTGGCTTGCTTTTATTTGAAATTCAGAACTTGTGTCGGCATCCTTCGGTGTGTTTGGCATCTATTGTGCATTTGAACTTTGTTAGTAGGAAATTTTGGACAATTATTTGTCATTTGGGGATCCTTGTGTGATCTGTTTGCTCGTTGCCTTTGACTTGTGCATGTTTGGGAATATTTTTGTTGGTGTAGTTGGCAGTTGTACTCTCTGTTGGGAGTTTATATTATTTCTAGTTTCTCTCTTGACTGTATTAATTGTCTAGTTAGTGTGAGTATTTGGTTATTAGTCCATGGTTGAATCTAAGACATCCGATATGTTGCCATGTCCGTTAAGATCACTGATGCAAAATTAAATTGGACCAATTATAATGATTGGAACAAAACTATTCGGGTTTACCTCTTGGGGGTTTAAAAGGAAGCCCACTTAACTCAGTATCCTCCTTCTAGTGATGATAAGAAAAGTTTGGCTTGCTTTAAAGCAGAGGCTTGTCTTTTTTTTAGATTCGGAATTCTATTGAACCCCGAATTTTGTCTTTCGTTAGCCATTGCAACACGGTAAAAGAAATTATGACTTATCTGGAATTTATGTTCTCTGGCAAAGGAAACTTCACTCGTATTCATGAAGTTTGTAAAGGATTCTATCGCTCTCAGCAGCAGCGTCATCCTTTGAAGGATTTCTTCTTGGACTTTATACAATTGTATGAAGAAATGAAGGTACTTATGTCTCCAAGGCAGATCTCCAATCCCGTATCAAGAATCTGGAATTTCAAGCTATCATTAGTTTTCTTGAAGCTCTTGATCCGTCTTATGACACCATCCGCTATTAGATTTTGTCTAGTCAAGAGCTTCCATCTCTGGAAGATGTGTTGTCACGAGTGCTTCATGCTAATAGTCTGATTCTTCTATCTATTGATCCCAATGTCAGTGCTTTGGCTGGGCGTGGCCTATTTGAAACCAGGAATTTTGGGTTTAAATGAGGCACTATTGTTCTACCCTATGGCAGCATTATCTGCTATTACTGCAAGGAACCTAGGCACGTCAAGAAAAATTGTCATAAATTGCAGACTAAATAGCAACGTGATCAACAACGTGGTTTTGCTCATATTGCTCACACACCCGATCAGTTTGATTCTTGTCCATCCTCTGCAGCGGAACTTGCTACAAGTACTTTGTCTTTTGGCCTTGCTACTACTTCCACGAAGTGGGTCATTGATTCTGTTGGTTCTCGGTGTTTTGATGACTACAATTTATGAGTTATTAAATTGAGTGAAAAACATATAGTTCAGGGTTTGCTCGAGCAGCACTCATATTATGCCCGAGCATCATCGGGATTCAGACCTCCTGAACTAAGTTGAAAGAATCTTGCCCAAGCAGCAGTTTGTGTTTGCCCGAGCAACAACGAGTCAAAGAACCTCTTTGAGCGAATTGAGCACTCATGCTCGAGCAAGAAGAATTCCTTTCCCGAGCAGCGTCGAGGCAGAAGCAAAATATCACAAGTCAAAAAGCCTGCTCGAGCATCAGAGAAATCCTTGCTCGAGCACCATGCTCGAGCAAGAGGAAAGAGCTTGCCCGAGCAGCTCTCTAATTTCATCTCTGGATGATGTCTGCTCGAGCATGAAGTTTTTCATGCTCGAGCATCATGCCCGAGCAAAGGTAAACTCATGCCCGAGCAGCTCCACTCAAGTCCTTTCATTTACCCTTTGGACACCATCTGCCCGAGCAGTATTTTACTCATGCTCGAGCACCATGCTCGAGCAAGAGATATAGTCTGCTCGAGCAACATTGGTGAAACACTGATTTTCACCCCTGCCTGAGGCTTCCTCGAGCATGACATAACAGCTTGCCCGAGCAGCAACGAGAAACTCTAGTTCTTTTTAAAGGCTTGCTCAAGCATGACATACCTGCTTGCCCGAGCATCAGCGAGAAAATTTGTTTCTTTCGAAAGCTTGCCCGAGCAACGTAAAACCTCTTGATCGAGCATAGGAACATAGCAACGATTTGCTGTATCTCAGATCGATTATATATGATGATTATTGGACCACCTTACCTTCTATTACTGATTATATTCAAACTCATTTAATTCCTATTTAACCATTCTGTTTAAATGAGTTTCAGGAAATCAATCCTTGATTGACGGAAAAGAAGAACAAATCATTACTTTCACGCGTCAACGAACAAAACAGTGGTGAAGAAGATGAGGTCCTTCAATTTGGAAATATTTGACATAGCCTTTACTCAGAGTGATTCCTTGCACAAATGAAGGGAAGACACTAGATGATGCAACGGTCATAATCCTTCAATACAGAGCAAACATTGGAAATCAAAGAGGCAGCATGACTCAACGGATATATTCGCAAACACCCATCGACATGAATCAAAACATTATAAAAGCCCATCTGATTCAATTCAAGCAAAAAAACTCAAGAGAATACGAGATATACATCTTTCTTATTACTGTGATCAACTACACCAATTATCTTGAGTATCCCTGGATACCTATAGTACTTCAGTGTTCATATTTTATTCACTCGTGATGAGTTGTTAAAACACTTTCATTATTTCAGTTGTTCAAACTTAAGGTTGTGAAACCTTAAGTAAGAGTGTACAATTGCAACTTGTAAGGGGGAGTGAGTCCGAGTGTGAAAGGATCATCCTAAGTTATAGAGTGGGTAATTGTACCTGTGTTTAAAGAGTTAGTGGAAATCTCAAGGTGTACTTGAGGACTGGACGTAGGTCAAAGGATTAGACCGAACCAGTATAAATCTCCTTGTGTTTATTTCTCTTCCCTTACTCTGGTAATTTATTTTCAAAGTGTATCTGCGAAAAAAACTGTTAAGATCACCTATTCACCCCCTCTAGGTGATATTCCACCATTAGATTCTGGTGCCACCAACCACATGATAGGTAACCATCATTTATTTTCCTCATATGCCCCATTGCCAACCCATCCTCCATATTTTTCGCCAATGGTTCCCTAATCTAAGTCCTTGGATCCAGAACTGTTTTACCCATTCCATCCATTTCCCTCTCTTCCATCCTTAATGTTCCTGATCTCACATATAATCCTTTGTCTCCCAGTAAATTGACTCGTCATTCGAACTGTTTTATCTCACTATACCTAACCATTGTTTAATTCAGGATCTTTCGATGAATCAGATTATTGGTAGAGGCTATGAATCTGGTGGACATTACATTCTTGATGATTATGTGTCGTGTTTCTTTCCTTGTTCTGGTGGGTCATCTCCCTTTGAAGTCGATTGTCGTCTCGATCATGTGTCCCTTTCTTCCCTAAAATGATTGTACCCTCAGTTTTCATCTGTGTCTTCCTTGGATTGTGAGTCGTGTCAATTTGCCAAACACCATTGTGTTCATTTGGTACCTCGAGTCAATAAACAGGTTGCATCCCCCTTTGAGTTAGTTCATTCTAATGTTTGGGGTCCTTGTTCAGTTTTGTCTCAGACTGGTTATCGATACTTTGTCACTTTTGTTGATGATTTTTCTCGAACTACTTGATTTACTTAATGAAATAGCATTCTGAATTGTTTACTCATTTTTGTCATTTTTGTGTTGAAATTCAAACACAATTTAATACTCTTGTGAAAATTCTTCAAAGTGATATTGTAAAAGAATATTTTTCCGCCCCTTCATCGATTATATGCATAGTCATGGAATCCTTCACCAATCCTCCTATCTTGATACACCTGCCCAAAATGGTGTCACTAAAAGAAAGAACCACCATCTCTCAGAAACTGTCTGTGCTCTCATGTTTCACTCTTGTGTCCCTAAATCATTTTGGGATGATGCCATGTCTATTGCTTGTTTTCTCATCAATCGCATGCCTTCGGCTGTCTTAGTGGCTCTGTTCCATATTCCGTTCTATTTCCTACCATTAAGTTGTTCTCTATTGATCCAAATTTTTTTGGTTGTGTCTGCTTTGTTTGGGATGTCTGTCTAGGTGTTAGTAAACTTGACCTAAAGTCCTTGAAGTGTGTCTTTCTTAGTTATTCTCGAGTTCATAAAGTCTATCGGTGTTACTCTCCTGACCTTTGTTGTTATCTCGTGTCCACTGATATGACCTTTCATGAGTTTTCTTCTTTCTTCTAGTCTTCGAACTTATCTGAGTCTTCCTTTGTCATTGATGAGCCTGATGATGATCTTCTAGTTTATCATGTCCCTCTCTCACCATTCCTGGCTGCTATTTTGGACCATGATCTTCTTGATGATGTTGATGTTGCCACTGCTCCGCCTTCGCCAGTAACTACTTCGCCAACGGATTCTGTTCTTGAGCCTACGTCCCTCGATCATGCCACTCCCGTCCCTGACCCCTTTGTTATTGACTTTTTCGTTGACCCATCTATTGACTTGCCTATAGCCCTCCACAAAGGTACATGTCCTCCTTGTCCTCCCAAACACTATGCTAATTGTATCTATCCTATCTCCTCATTTGTATCCTACCAACGATTGTCCCTTATTTCCCATTCTCTTGTGACTACCCTTGAGTCCATATCTACCCTTGGCCTCATACCCTTCACCAAGCTTTGACACACCCTGGTTGGCGTGCAGCGATGGAAGAAGAAATGGTGGCCCTTGATACGACTAATACCTGGACTCTTATAGATCCCCCTTCTGGGAAGAAGGCCATTGGTTGTACATGGGTGTTTGTTGTCAAGACTAATGTTGATGGTTCCTTAGATCGGTTGAAAGCTCAGCTTGTTGCCAAAGGGTATGCTTAAACTTATGGCATTGATTATGCTCAGACTTTCTCCCCTGTGGCTAAGCTTACTTCCGTCCTTCTCCTTGTCTCTTTGGCTTTCACCTATCATTGGGATTTGCATCAGTTGGATGTTAAGAATGCGTTTTTGAATAGTGATCTTCTTGAGGAGGTGTATATGGAGCAACCACTTGGGTTTGTTGCTTAGGGAAGCATCAGAAAGTATGTTATCTTCGAAAGTCATTGTATGGTTTAAAGCAAAGTTCTCATGCATGGTTAAATAGGTTTTGTTGTGTGGTCAAGAAGTTTGGTTTAAACCAAAGTAAGATTGATCATTTTGTGTTTTACCAGCAGTCCGATGCAGACATGTTTCTTCTAGTAGTGTATGTCGATAATATTGTGATTACTGGGAGTAACATCTCTGGAATCTTAGAGCTTAAGGTCTTCCTTAACTCCTACTTTCAAACAAAATACTTAGGCCCATTGAAGTACTTCCTTGATATTGAAGTCTTGAGAAGCAAGAAGGGCATCCTTTTGACTCAGAGAAAGTATGTTCTTCATCTGTTAAAGGAGACTGGAAAGCTTGAAGCTGCACCAGGCAATATTCCCATGATTCCAAATCCATTCTTGGTTCTTAATGATAGCATGTTTGATGAACTTCATGATGACTTAAAGAAGAAGATTGATCCAGAGAAACTAAAGCCATTTGCATCTCTTGAGAGATATAGAAGACTCATTGGGAAGATGAATTACCTGATATTAACTCACCCCTATATAACCTTCTCAGTCAGTGTACTTAGCCAATTCATGACATCTCCAACAGTGGCACAATGGGAAGCCTTAGAGCATATCTTGCACTATTTAGCCTTCTCTATACAGATTATGGGCACACTAAAGTTGAATTTTTCTATGATGCGGATTATGCAGGATCTAAGGCCACAAGACGGTCCACTAGGGGTTACTGTGTATTTGATAGTGGAAACTTGATATCTTGGAGAAGTAAGAAACAAGGTGTTGTGTCAAAATCAAGTGCAAAAGCATAATACAAAACCATGTCACAATTAGTGTAAGAAATTGTGTGGGTATTTCAACTCATGAAGAAAATTGGCATTACCACTGTATTACATGTGAAACTATGGTGTGAAAATAAAGCAGCACTCCATATAGCATCAAATTCTGTGTTCCATGAACGTATGAAGCATATTGAAATCGACTGTCACTTTATTCGTGACAAAATCAAAGAGAACGGTGTATCTACAGGGCATGTGCGATCAAATGACCAACTAGCAGATCTTTTAATGAAAGTTTTAAATGGGACACGGGTTGAGTATCTTTGTAACAAGTTTGGCATGATAAATATATATGCTCCCAACTTGAGGGGGAGTGTTAGGAAATAAAGGTTATGCTAGGAAATACACAAGATCAATACGTTATCAATCATGATCCCTATAAATTAGGGTTATTATCATAATGAGCCATCAAGAGTGAGGCTCTCCCTCCTTATACATATATAGATCGATTATACATGAATAGATACAAGAAATTCAGATCATTAGCTTGCATTAGCTTACAAGCGTAAGGGGGAGTAGTTTAGAGTGAAGGAGAAGAAGAAACTAAAACAATAATAGAATTGAAATGGAAAGAGTACAAGTAAGTTGGTGAACTTTTTATTACCTCTTTTAATATTAAGTCTGTCTCTTACTTGATCTGAACAAATTTGACGGGGGAGAGTATTTATACGTAGGTTATAGGCTATCAATATTTTGTTTGTATGTGTATAAATTGGTTACCAGTACTTAATATTTAGGTTTGGTGGGGAGGTTAATTGTATTGGCGGTACTGATATGACTCTGTCTTAACCAAGGTTATTAAAATTGGACCGGTCATTGAACCGGTCGAGGTACTGGGTCAAGGGTTAGTGGGTCAGACTAGAGTCAAACCGGGGATAAACTGGTGAAGAAGTGAAGATTTCAAAGTTATTAATATGAAATTAAAAAAAAAATTGATTTTATATTTCCTATAAAATAATAGTTTGGGAAGTTGTGACTGGGATATGACCTCCCTCTGGACATTTTGAGCGCCTTTCACCATCTCACATGTCTCCACCACTCACCTTAGGTGCACAACCCCCCCCTCTCTCTCTCTCTTTTTGGTTCAAAAGCACAACCCTCTCACTAATAAGGAATACTGAAAAGCAAGGTTTTGGAATTTTTAAAATATTTGAATTGGGAAGGCATGTGAGGTACTTATTTCAGAAAGGGAACGTGAGTTGGGAAATAATAATTCAACACGTGGCATGGATGGGATTTTGGGGGGGGGGGAGGTGGGTGTAGAAATGATCTTGATAATAGAGATTAGGTCACGTGGGTGGGTTAGTCCTCCTTTGACAGGGAGAAAAAACTAAAAAGAAATTAATAAGGCTTGAGTCGTGGGCTTAGGGTTGCAAATTTTCTTCCGATTCCTTCCTCTGAAAGACAGTCAACAATGGCCTCCTTCTCTCTTAATCCAACTTCTGTGTCCTTCTTACTCTGTCTCCTACTCGCTTTTCTTCTGATTCCCTCCTCCAAAGGCTGTGGTTACTTGCTCGGGGGCTTTTTGTAAGTAAATTCTCAGTATTCTCCTCTTTTGAGTTCATACTCATTTCTTTCTTCCATCACTAAATTAGTTCTATTTACGACAGATTCCATCACTACGCGACCTTGCAAGTCTCACCTTTTGCTTCATTGAGAAATGAGTGAGAGGGGCCTTCAAATCTCTTCAGATCTCTCTTCTCCTTCTCCTTCTCCACTACTACAAAAAATAGATATTACTTCTTTAAAGGACGTCCTATTTTTAAAAAGGGTAGTAAAATATGAACGCGGTGGCAATTTCGTAATTATGAGGAGGAAATTTGATATATAAGACGTCCTAATATTTTATTAGACGCGAAAAGTGTACTTAAAACGTCCTAATAATATATTAGGACGTCAAAATTGGCCTAAAATTCCGCAGCAACCTGAAATGTTGGCGGCAAATGATGTGGGTTTGGGCTTTTTAGCTTCTAATAATTATAATTAGACGCTAAAACTGGAATTTTTACACTAGCTGATTTCGCCCGAAGTTTTCATTCGCGCCTCTCTTCATTGTCGAAGTCCTCTGATCCTTGAGGCGAAATTCATCCCTCTCACTCCGTCGTCCTTCAATTCTTCCTGTCTCCCACTCCCACCGTCCTCCTTCCCTCCTCTCTCATAACCGTCAATCGACGACCTCCGTAGCCCTCTGAAGTTTCGCCAGTCCCCATCGTCACACTACTGCTGCCGTCGCCCTCTCGGAATCACTGCTACGCCCTCAAAGAACTTTTCCAGTGCTTAAACTCTCCTTCCTTGATCCACATCGTCCAGTGCTCGCTGCAAGCTTCTTTCATTCAGTTTTACCGATTTTTTTTAATTTCCTGCGTATTTGACAGTTCCGTTTGTGCTTGATGTCCGAGAGAGATGGGTCGCTAATAATCTATCTACAATTTGGTTTTGTCAGGCTTGCTAAGAATATATCTTCAATTTCATTTTCTTAAGCTTGATCGGAATCTAAAGTGTTATTCCTCTTCGGCCAGAACTTTTACGCGTTTTAGGAGGTGCTGAAGCATGTCCATCACTTCTTGGAGTTCCTCTGGGACATAATTCATCATTCCTTCAGGGTCTTGCATTTGCACCTCCTCGCATTAGAGAAGCCATTTGGTGTGGTAGCACAAACTCAACAACTGAAGAAGGTAAGCATGTGGGTTTTATTATGACTAATAATGAACAGATTTTCTCTAAAATTTATGTTCGGCATATTCTACAAGTTGGTTTGTAAACTCTCTGAAAATGGTAATTCATTCTTGCATCAAATATTGATCGCAGAACTAATGATTCGTGCCTATGTATAAAAAAAGAACGAATGATTCAGTGGACCTGATTTTTGATGTCCTATTAATGCAAACCGAATGATTCAGGGGCCTAATTTTTCAATGTCCTATTATTGCAATCTTAGTGGCATGAGCTGACTTTGTAGGAAGGAATTGCGTGACCCAAGGGTGCTAACTGATGTTGGTGACGTCCCTGTCCAAGAAATACGAGATTGTGGAGTAGATGATGACAGATTAATGAATGTCATTAGTGAGTTTGTTAAGCTAGTGATGGAAGAGGTAAACTATCATTCAGCAAATGAATCCCTGGGTAAATATCATAATACTTGGAATTTCTATTTTTCTTTGTCATTGTGCCCACTATAACATTCATAATATGACAGATTAATGAATGTCATTAGTGAGTCTGTTAAGCTAGTGATGGAAGAGGTAAACTATCATTCAGCAAATGAATCCCTGGGTAAATATCATAATACTTGGAATTTCTATTTTTCTTTGTCATTGTGCCCACTATAACATTCATAATATGTCTGTTTTGATTCAATTAAATATTTTTATTTGCCCATTTGTCATTGCATTGTTATTTATATTTATCTCTTTTTTTGGAAAATTTATCTCAAGTGCTCTTCCTTTCTAGTATTGCTTCCTTCTACAGTTATATCTAGTAGATAGCTTAATAATTTTTCTTAAAAGTGTGATCATGTACACTTTCATATTTTTCTTTTCTTTTATTTTTTAATTTTTTGATAGTGTTGGGCTATCCATTGTAGATCAAATGCCAGAAACGAATATCACTGTGGACTGTTGAGGACGACTGCCACTGCATGTTTTGCTGCTAACTCTACATGTTGATCACCCAATTGCATGAGTCCAGAGGTACCTTAAATCAGACATGCACTATTAGATAGCGTTGTTAACCTTCAAAACAAATTTATTTTTAAAAACGGTTATTAACTATGTAATGTTGCTTGGTAGATTGATCGTGGAAAACTGCTCTATTCAGGCCTATCTCTGATTAAGCATCCGGAGGTCTTGAATTTTGATTTATCTCTTAAAATATCAAGTGAATATATTTTACTTTACACAAATAGTGCCTTCTTTGTTATAGCTTTAAGTTGAGTTTTATTGGATCCATCTGTTACATGATGAGGCTAAATGTTGGACGGTCAATGTTTTTTATGCACTAGAGTGGTTTCTACCAGAGCTGTTTCAATTGGAGCCCTCATACAACAATAGAATCACACATAGGTGAGCCTCCCAATTCCTTTCCCATCTTCAATCTGTCTTTTGCTGCTGTTTGAAGTTAAGGAAAATAGTTGAATATTCATTCTGAAATAGGAAACAACAATTAAGGGTTCAAAATGGAAGCTTAAGGTAGATTAAAGCCTGTAAACATGATTATTGGTGTTGCATGAATTTATTTGGTTCTTTTTTGCGATGGCTAAAGCTAATTCCTATACCCCTGTTCAGTCAGCCCTGTTTTAATATAAAGGATGTAAGTTTTGTTTAATTTGATGCTTCTAATGGGTTTAGTTGAGAGTTTTGGGTTGGCTTCTTGCTGTGATTAATTCTGGAATTCTGTTGCTCTTATGATCATACTAGATATTGCATTGCCAAGCTAATTCGGTTTGTATAGGTTACTTGTCTTCTTGGTCGTGTGTTAGTGCAAAACTTCCCAAGTTGAGTTAATTTTAGTTTCTAGAATTGTTACACTATGAAATTCGACATTTACTTGCTTGAATATGTAAATTGTTGGATTTGCTCTTAAATTGTCAAAGCTTCCATGAAGTTTTGGATATTAATTGCCTCCAAATGTGAAAAAATTTTGCTGCAATAGTTAGGCATGTGTTTGGAATCACGTTCCCAAATTACATGGGGCATTCATCATCTAAACATCTAACAAGCTTACAAATTGAAACTAAAAAGACTGAAACCTGTAGGAACTAAACCAAGTACTGTAACCACCAATTGTTTGTGTAAGGATCCTAAACCAAGTATTCAACAATATATATCAGGTGATTACAGTTGTGATTACATCTGAAGCTCAAGTAATTACAGTTGTGATTATATCTCGTACTTTGTAGATATAAATAGTTATCGATATGTGAGATCAGCTGGTATGGATTTTAGATTAATTGCAGCACCCAAAGCAATCTCATTGCTTGTTTGAACAAAACCACGACACGTCAGATCAAAGCAACCTGTTTTGATTGAACCATCAACCTGCAGATTTTGGTATCCCAAAACGTTAATTCTTAATTCCTAATTCCTTCGTTCTTATTAAAATTGATTGAACTGAGCTGAATATATTGTTCATCTATATGTCATTCTTTTGTATGTATAAGCCAATATTCTCCTGAATCCTTTGTTGAAGTCATGTTACAGGTCCAACTTTCTTGCTAAACCGTGTGGCATTGTTCATTTTTTTTCTTCTTCTCTGACTTACTCTTTGTTATATATGGTGAATAGGCTGAAAACTAGAACATCCACGTAATGGAATATTTAATTGCATTAACATGCTTGTCACCGGTGCATTAGCTTGAGATCATTGTAATTACATTGTTATTCTCTTTCGTGATTTTGCTAGGCATTGGGTTATTAATATGATACTTGTTACTTTATTGTGGTATTATTATGTGACTTTATACTATTGTAAATGCATAATTCATATTGCAAGTATAAAGATGTCTTATTGACCTTGTTTGAATGTGAAACTAAATTAGTGCATGATTGAAGGATATGTTTCATTTTCGACCTTTACAAAAAGCCAAGGGATGCAGCATGCTACTCTTTACACGTCATGCATTTAAGTTAGAAACTGCATTCGCAAAAATATTCATTTCCTATTTTTCTGATGAATTATTTAATGTTAGTGATTACAAGACATTGAAATTTGAGGTGTAGAAAAATGTGTTCCAAAACTGAGTGTGGATACTAATTAATATTTAATTAGTGATTACCAGGGGATACTGAGTGTGGATACTATGTTATGCTCTACATGTACTCCATCATTCAGAGCGGACATACTTCAGATTTTGACAAGGTACTTGCTCCTTCATTCTCAAATGTGATGTGGTATCTGTTTTGGCAAAAAAAAAGTGATGTAGGAGAAAATGGAATTAAGTTTCCGTAAACATGATCCTAATAGATTTGTAAATGCTCATTAGTTAGATAATTAGGCATTACTTTCCTTTAGTGTCCTCAGTTTTTATTCAAAAAAAGGATCAGTCTTGTATTGATTTGGTGAAGATGTTGTGACAAAGGGATGATTTACATAGGAAAACATAATCTTCTAAAGATAACCAAAAATTGATGTCCCTCCTGTCATATTTCCTATTTTTATTAATCTTACAATCAAAGTTTAGTTCGTTGTTCATATTTCTAAAAATTTTATGCTCACCCAATCATTTTATTTGCAAAAATGTAAAATGATCATCCGATAAAACTAGATTCATTATTATATATTGTTTTATGCAGTATTGTAAGGTTTCTAAATGAAGAATGTCCTCCCCATAACTCACTTTTGTTGAAGTTGTACTTTAGTTGTGTAATTAATTCATTCACTTGATTGATTTTATCTTATACCTTTTTTTCCATTTTACATGTTTTTGGTACTAAGGATGCCTACTCGAAGGAAGAAATCGATTTGGTTCGAAACCTGTTGGCTGGACATCTTCTTCACCACATACATAATTGACGTTAGTCTTTATATTGCATAATTAGTAGGAGGTAGCTAGACAACTTTTTGAAGCTTTGTGGTGATTGTTGTACATAGAAGTAGTAGTAGTTACTTGAATTAGTTGGAGCAAATTGGTTAAGATGAATTGAAGTTAGCCACTTCGACTTTGTTGTTACTACTTTGCTACCTTTATATCCAATTCATCATTAACTATGTGTCTTGGGATTTTGTTATATATACATGCATGTATTTTGTTTCTGTCTTATGAAATTATAAGGTTGGCTGAGCTAATCTTTTTAGGTGTGTTGCTTTTTATTTTAATCACATTGTTGTGGTGATTGCCTCATTGATATGTGTAAGAAGGTTTTTGTAAAAAAAACACTTACGGCGTCTAATTCTATGAATTAGAAGTCGTAAGGGCATACTTACGGCGTCTAATTTTAGGAATTAGAAGCCGTAAGGCCATACTTACGATGTCTAAAACGAGAATTAGAAGCCGTAAGTATGGCCTTATGGCGTCTAATTCCTAGAATTAGACGCCGTAAGTATGGTCTAAATACCGGCTTAAGGCGTCTAATAATATTAATAGGACGCCGTAAGTTCTGACTTATGGCGTCTAATTTTTAATTAGACGCCGTAAGTTCCGACTTACGGCGCCCCCCGAATAGACGTCCCTCGTAAAAAGGACGTTAAATGTCCAAAAAATAGGACGCCGTAGCCCTATTTTGTAGTAGTGCTCCTTCTATGTCTCTCGAGTTTCAGCTATTTCTTTTTTTTTTATTTAAAAAACCCAACAAACTGTGACCCCGGTTTCTATGATTTTTTGGACCGGCTTCATGGCTGGTTCGCCGGTTTCCGGTTCGAACCGGCCGGTCCGGGTTTAATTACCATGGTCTTAACTCTTTTATCTCATTGGTTACCAGTACTTAGTACTTAGGTTTGGTGGGGAGGTTAATGGTATTGGCGGTACTTATATGACTCTGTCTTAACTCTTTTATCTCTCATTCATTCATTTACACCATCGCTCACTTATTGGGACTTCTATCTCAGAGACAGAGAGAGAGAGAGAGAGAGAGAGAGAGAGAGAGAGAGAGAGAGAGAGAGAGAGAGAGAGAGAGAGAGAGAGAGAGAGAGAGAGAGAGAGAGAGAGAGAGAGAGAGAGAGAGAGAGAGAGAGAGAGAGAGAGAGAGAGAGAGAGAGAGAGAGAGAGAGAGAGAGAGAGAGAGAGAGAGAGAGAGAGAGAGAGAGAGAGAGAGAGAGAGAGAGAGAGAGAGAGAGAGAGAGAGAGGGAGGGAGGGAGGGAGGGAGGGAGGGAGGGAGGGAGGGAGGGGGAGGGAGGGGGGGAGGGAGGGAGGGAGGGAGGGAGGGGGGGAGGGGGAGAGGGAGGGAGGGAGGGAGGGAGGGAGGGAGGGAGGGAGGGTTGTTGGAAGGAACACTACGAAGGCATGCGTGGACGGCAAAAAGGGTTGTTGGAAGGAACACTACGAAGGCATGCGTGGACGGCAAAAACTTGAAAACCCATAAAAACGAGAAAATCATTATACTTAGTGATATCTGTGGTCCATTCAACCACTACTAGAGCTTTGAGATAGTGGATTATATGAACTTCTCCCATTATATAGATAGATAGGGTTTAATTCAGAGCATTGAAATGGAGCTCTTTGGTGTTTTCTCTTTGTACTCTTCAATAAGAATATATAGCCAGAGAGATATATAACGCAGATATATTGAACTTGTACCATTTTTGAGGTAGTCCCGGCCACGTCACGTTCCATTAACAACAGTTTTGACTACTCAAATAGTGATATCAACATCTTGAATTTCTCGATCGTGTTATCTCTAGGTTTTTTGATCTGACATGAATTTCAAATAAATACAAGGCAAGCCTGCCTTGGAGGAGAGATAGTGGGCAAGTTGGAGCCAAATTCCCCTCACAACAACCCATTATCAAAAGCTTGCCCATATACTCTAGTTTTTAATATAAGGTATATTTACTTAATTTGATTAGATTAATAAAGTTAGTTAAATTAATTAATATGACGTCTATTGTCTAGAACACCTTACTCATCCCTTAATTCCCCTATTCCTTTTTTTACTTAGATTATTGTAGAATGAGTATCAATGGGGTACATTAGAAAAAATATATAAAAATTATGTCTTATATTTAGAATTAGGATCAACTCCTTAAATATATATGTCTTATGTTAAGGACAAGAGGAGTCTAATTTCTCCTAAGTAGAAATTATCTAGAGTTGATCTTTTCTAGTAACACCCCTGTTGAAGTAAGAGAGCAAGTGGTCGTATCCTAAGCATTCCAATCTGATGATCCTGAAAAATATTTGGGATCGAATTTCAAATATGTGGGGGTAAGTCTCAAAACAACAAGCACCTGCTTATGTTAACCAACGAGTAGGGAAGAAACTGCAGGGGCTGGAGAAGGAATTTTGTTATCCTTTTGAGGGTATTCCACGCCAAACAGATACTGTGTGTGTTTGGTATGACTTTTAGAGAGTCCAATCGGACTTATAGCAAAATGCATATTTGGTTGAGAAGTTGTTTTAATCGGATTTATGGACCAAAAGTAAGTTATTTGAGAAGTTATTTTGGGGAGTTTTTGTTCCAATCGGATTTATGGACCAAGATCATCGGACTTATGGACCAAGATCATGAGGTATTTTTTTTAGTACCGTTTAGTATCTTGAAGTATACTTTTAGTACTATTTAGTACCCTAAAAAATATTTTATACTAAAATTAATTTTTTCAAGGTCCCAAAATAATTTTTCACATTTTATATGAAGTATTTTTTTAGTACTGTTCAATACCCTAAAAAATATTTTAGGGTACTGATTGGTACTAAAATTAATTTTTTTCAAGATTCTAAAATAATTTTTTCAATATCATGAAGTATTTTTTTAGTACTATTCAATACCCTAAAAAATATTTTGGGATACTGAATGATACTAAAATTAATTTTTTCAAGATCATAAAATAATTTTTCAAAATCATGAAGTATTTTTTTAGTACCGCTCAATATATTTTTAGTCCTATTCAGTACTCTAAAAATATTTTAGGGTATTGACTGTTACTAAAAATAATTTTTCAAGATCCTAAAATAATTTTTCAAGATCATGAAGTATTTTTTTTAATACCCTTTAGTATCTTTAGATATATTTTTAGTACCGGTCAGTACTGTCAAAAATATTTCAGATTGACTACAAATTTAAATATTAAAAACTACTTATATTACCGACAATTCAAATATAAATCATATTTTAAAATCTGACCCAATATAATTTTTCCATAAATCAGATTGATTGTAGGGGTATAGGTCGTTATTATAAGTAGTGTGGCGAAAAAAAGATATTGTTCCCCGAAGGATTCATGCAAAAAGATCATTGAAAGATATGAAATTGAATTTCCCAATTAGGCCGAGCAGAACCAAAGCATATTGGTTGATTGTAAAATGCAATTTTAAAGCGTGAGAAGTATGAAAACTAAAACTTAAAGTTAATCAAGGACCTTTTAGATTAAAAAAGGCCTACAATTATTTATCCCATTGTATTTTGAGAGCCCCCAATTTAACCCCTTCTATATATTTGCTTTTCAAAGACAGTTATGTTAACTAAGGGGACTAATTTATCTCTTGGGTGTTTTCTCCAGTTTCCAAATAGGTGCTCCAAAAATTCTCTTCCAAGTCTTTTTTTTTTTTTTTTTTTGATAATTAAATTTTAGGAAAGGGGTTTGGTTCAACCACGATCCAAAGGCAGGGTAAAATCTCTCTTCCTCCTAGGTGATAGCGATGTTGAGCAGGGCGAGCCGTCTATTACCCTCAGGCGTTAACCTAGGTACTTAGGAGCTAAGATATCTCCTCCAGCGTCTTGATCAACTCCAGGATCGAACCACCTCTATTTGGTGAGAGTGTCCGACCTCTTTGCCAGTTAAGCCCAAGGACGAGGGGTCTTCCAAGTCATTCTCTATGTTCAGGTTGGTATCTAGAATGCCCCAAAATTGAGTTCTAACAGGGTGCCACAGTATTCCTACGTACTGTTGTGTTGTGGCACCACAGACGTTTCTCTTTTCAAAACAGATTGTCATGGCAACAGTAGAGACCTTCTAAACTTGTTTTTCACCTGGGAAAAAAGGAAGAAGAAGCAAATACCACTTTAAAATGCTAAATAAGTTTTGTTGTCTATTAGAGTATAGGCATTAACTATATTTGTGTAGTAACTGACAACTCATTTTAATAAGAAATATCTAAAATGATATTTTAAAATTCAAGTGGTATAAGAATATTGGGTGTACCTGAAGTGCATCCGTTTTTCTCTAATGCCCATACAAATCAAATAATAGATGCCAAGCGATTCTGAATCACTACAAATACAGAGATAGAAAGGAGAGTGAGATTTATGGTACAAGGAAAAGGAATCAATGCATCTGAGTGGGGAAATTGACCAAAATAAATTTTTTCTTTAAAAACATTTACCTAATTAAAGCACATTCCAAACATTTTACCAAAGTAATGCAGTTGGCGGCGCAAGGAAAAATCACGCCACTAGTGGCGTAAAAAAGGTTCACGCCACTGACACAAAATGTGTCAGTTTGTGTCAGTGGCGTGAGAATTTTCCACGCCACTAAGTGGCGTGGAATGCATTAATGGAATCAGACCCACTAGTCTGATTCCATATATAATAAAAATATATATTATAATAATAATAATATATAATAATAATAAATGATAAATAAGTGGAATAATTTAAAACTCTACTTCATTTAATTTGAAGTCAAAAGAAAGAAAGTATGGAGCTGAAATAACTCATTAAGAACGCCTATTAAAAGATTACGCGGTACAATTTAGTTATAACAACAGATCTCAATACAGTGGATCTATATATTTGTCATACACCAAATATTTGTACAACAACAGTATTGATTTTGGGATGTGTATCTTTTTTATACAGATCCCAAAATCAATACTGTTGTTATACAAATATTTGGTGTATGACAAATATATAGATCCCCTGTATTGGGATCTGTTGTTATAACCAAATTGTACCGCGTAATCTTTTAATAGGCGTTCTTAATGAGTTATTTCAGCTCCATGCTTTCTTTCTTTTGACTTCAAATTAAATGAAGTAGAGCTTTAAATTATTCCACTTATTTATCATTTATTATTATTATATATTATTATAACATTTTAAAAAAAAAAATTATATATGGAATCAGACTAGTGGGTCTGATTCCATTAATCCATTCCACTAGTGGCGTGGAAAATTCTCACGCGTGAAAAATATTCACGTCACTAAGTGGCGTGAACTTTTTTTACGCCGCTGACACAAACTGACACATTTTGTGTTAGTGGCGTGAACCTTTTTTACGCTATTAGTGGCGTGACTTTTCCTTGCGCCACCAACTGCATTACTTTGTTAAAATGTTTCCAATCTGATTTAATTAGGTAATTTTTTTTTTTTAAAAAAAATTATTTTAGTCAATTTCCCATCTGAGTGTCTTTATTGAAGTGATTCACAATTGAACTTTTTACGCCTATTTATAGTGTTATATGTATTCCTTATTCCCTACGTACGAGGTTGTCAAACTCATGAGTCTAAACAAACTCGTGACAGTGACATAAACTCGTATTGGTAAACTCTTAAGAGTTTACTTTTATCATTAAATATGTATTACTAGTGTAAAATTAAATAATTTAAATCTAAAAATGACAATAATTTGATTTAAATATATTTTAAATCTAAATAATTGAAATTAAATATATTAAAATTCATAATTTATTATATTTAATAAAGAAATTTCTATAAAATTCATATATAAAGCTATTGAGGATGACAAAATTGAAGAAAAAAAAAATAACACAATTTTGTAAGCTACAAACGTAAAAACAATAAATTTGGTGTGTAAACTCGTGAGTTTATCTGAGTTTACAACTGACATGATTTTACTAGAGACTTAACTTGATTTAATAAGGTAGGAACGTAAAAACAGTAAATTCGGGGAGTCAACTCGCGATTTTCCTTTCCATAGATAAATACATTATATAAGTAAAATAATACTACTCGCAGAATCATGTTCTATTGGTTAAATAATATGACTCAAAGAAATTGGGAGATATCACATATATATACTCAAACTTTTATATTATTTATACTTTGATCCCAATCATGTTGGGCCTGAACCTAATCCACCAAGTTTGGGCTAGGCTATTTTCCAACAACATTTATTAACTCATCACTTTCTTACTTATAATATTCATGCCCGCTAATAATAAATGAACTTCATTTGTGAGTGGAAAATGTGTTTACTTCAATTCTAATGAATTTATATCATTTCCTTAATAATATTAACATTACAACCCAGCCATTTGATGCATTTGGTTAATTTCTCATAACTAACTTATCATGAAAACACTTCCAATTTTATATTCACGACTCTTCAAATATACTCAAAATATACCTTAAATCTATTAAAAATAAAAGAGTGGATCCAGAAGTTTTGGTTAAAGCAACGGTTAATGCCATACCAATATATCGAATGAATTACATCTTTCAAGTCTAATTTCCTAAAAAATCTCGCAAAGACCTCGACCATCAGCTGGTATCTAACTTCTAGTGGGGCGATAATGGGGAGGAACTAGGAAGTATTTATCAGAAAGCATGGGCTTAGGTTATATTTTAGACAATAGCTTTTATGATTTACGAGGTAAGCATGTAAGAGGAGCTTTGTCTCGACTTGTGAAAAATGACTAATGAAATCGCAATTTGAGTGTTACCCAAATACTCAATAAATATAATGGGGGTTGGCATGGGACGCGGATTGCCTCAGAAGCGGCGCCTCAGTATCCCTCAATCTCGGCCGTCCAATATTTGATCCAACCGTATAGAAAGGGATACATCATATATTTCATATTTACCGCATGCCGTGTTTACACCGCATGCGGTGTTTTGAAATGTATGATGTGTCCCTTTCTATACGGTTGGATCAAATATTGGACGGCCAAGATTGAGAGATATTGAGGGATGAGGAGGAAGCAGATACTGAGAGTATCTGCTCCCATTGGCATGGGGTTTTGGGATTTTGAAGTGCTCAATAATTTATGGAAAAAATAAAAGAAAAGAAAATACTACTTGAATTTCAAAATTTTAAATAAACCCTATGGCTTATAAGCAGGGGCGGAGGGAGGGGGTGCTAGGGGTGGCCCCCGCCCCCCTAAAATTACACAATGTAGCCCAAATTTTTTAAAAAGTATATTTCAGTCTTATAAATTTTTTAATATTTTCACTTTAGTCCTTGTTATTTGTTGTGTGAAGGAACTAAAATGAAAATATTGAAATATTTGTGGGGCTGGAATGAAATTTTATGAATACTTGGTCCTATTCTGTAAAATTTGCCCCCCTAATTTTAATTTCTGGCTCCGCCCCTGCTTATAAGAGTATAGTTATTAACTATACTTGAGTAGCAGTTGACAACTCATTTTAATAGAAAATCACTGATTTGATATTTTGAAGTTCAAGTGGTATTTTCTATTTTTTTTTCATGATTCATTGCTTGCTAAGGGTGTGCATGGTAACGCTCCCAGAATGAGTTTTTTGTTAATTTGTGTTCCCCAGAACACAAATGGATGAGAAATCTGTTTGGTAAATCCTGTTTTTTTTTTTTTTTTGTTCCCGGGATGAACCGGTTCAATTTTTGTGCTGGGGAATAGAAAAAAAAAAAAAGCAGAAAATTCATGCTTTTCTATTTCTGGGCACAAAATCATAATCTATTTTTCCCCTTCTCTCTTCCCCTTCTCTCGATCGTGACATTGACGAAGCGAAGAAATTTCAATCACCCTAAGCGACAGATCAACTACCCTCTCCACCGCCGTCACCCCCACCGCCCCGCCGCCACCACTGCCGCCCCCACCCCCACCCCCACCGTCGCGGCCACCACGCCCACCGCCACCACCGCCACCCGCCACCGCCACCGCCACCACGGCCACCACCACCCCGCCGCCCCGCCGCCCCGCCACTTCCACCACCGCCACCCCCACCCCCATCCCCACCGCCACATAAATAATTTTTTGAATATAAAAATTACATAAATAAAAATAAAATGTGTTAACAAACGTAATTCTGATTCTCGGAATAAAAATAAAATGAGTTAACAAACGTAATTCTGATTCTCAGAACTTTTCCCAGGCACAGAATCAGAAAAAACTGTTTCATCTCAGAATCAGTGCTGAGGACAGAATGGTTCCCATGCACACCCTAAGAAAGCATGGAGACTAAACCAAGAGGAGGATTCTCTATGGTATAGCGTGCAGAAAGGGATACACTTTCCAAATTATAGTTTCATGGTTGCTAAAAAAGGGTATAATAAGGCCGCTTGGATCTGGTCAAGTATTCTATTCGGTATATCAATACGTATTTATAAAAAATAAATAAATTTCAATACCATTAAAAGTAAATTCTATTGGGTAGATCAATACTATTTTGATAAATACGTTTGATCTTTCAACATGCAACAAGCCTTATTGTTAAGCAACATTTAATTTCATTTACACACACACATATTAAATAGTTGAGGTTAAAATTAAATTTGATATCTTGAAAATATGTTTATTTAAAATTTGAGGTTATTTAGATAAATGTTTTTCCCCCTATTTTATCATATTTATTTAAATATTTGATATCTAAAAAATATTTAAAATATACATTTCAGTATTAAATTTGAATTCTTAAAATGCAATTACGTAATGCAAATGTCAAAGAGCTTGAGAAAAATTACTTAACATTTATTTATTTAATCCAAAAACTACTGGAAACTTACAAATTCAATTTAGGTAATAAAATATTAATTACGGTCAATTAGCTTATCCTAATACGTTAGCGCAAGCGTAAGCCTCTCTGTTTTTTTTTTTTTTTTTGATATATAAGAAGGCTAAAAGCCTACATTACAAAGAAAATAAATTATAGGGTTAAGGTGCGGATTTGCCAACGAACTATTATCCGAAGAGCATTTGGCACAAAAAACAATTGAGGGGACCAAATTGTTCAACGAACTATTAAAAAGTGAAGAAAAATACAATTTGGTGCAGATTCGCCAACAAACTATTACCCCGTCACTGTCTTGGTTTCTCCGTCTTCCATTGACTATCACAGTGTCGGCGACATCGGCGTCTCCAAAGCTTCTATTGTTGCTGGGGTTCCACTCACCCTCTTGAACTCATCTAGTAGTCTACAGAGCTTTCAACCGGCACGTGCCTTGCACCCTGGTTGCATCCCTCCAATGCCACAAGCAGCAACTGCAGCTGCCGCATCACCTGCTTGCATGGGCCCCATCTCTGTTGGTGTTTTCCTTATCCAACAAGAAGGCTTAATCGCTCTTTTCTCCAGCGTCTCCGCCACTATCCTACGCCAGCGCCTCATATTTTAACGTAATTGTGATAGTTTTTTTTAATAGTTATTTGGTACTTTTTTTCATTTTTTAATAGTTCGTTGGCCAATTTGGTCCCCTCAATTGTTTTTTGTGCCAGACGCTCCTCGGGTAATAGTTCGTTGGCAAATCTGCACCTTAACCCTAAATTATATTTAAGGGGAAATTAGTCTCAAACACTCTTGGTCAACCTATGTTCTTAAATTAGTGGGACACTCCTCAGGGACGAAGCTTGAGATAGATATTTGGGGGAGGTCAAATGTATACTCATTAACTAATTAAAAAGAAAAAAATATTTGGAGAGCCAAATGTATAATAAAAAATAAAAAATCTAATTTCCATGAAATATTTGGGACAATTTTTTTTTTTGGGGGGAAGGGGCGCATGGCCCTCCATTGTCTATGAAAAGCTCCATCTCTGACACTCCTCTAAAATAGCAAACATAGAAATACCCATTTTAGCTAAGGCATCTACCACTCTTCTAGAATCTCGCGAAATAGATCTTAGGTTAATCTGCCAATCCATTTTTATCAACTCCCTGATTCTCATAATAGTCATGTTAAAAGAGGTATAATTACCATCAGCTATTAACTTGATAACTTCTTCAGCATCCGATTCTAAAATAACTTTATTTAACCCCAACTCACAAGCCAAATGTAGGCCCTCCAATAATGCCCATTCTTCAACAATATTTGATTGATAAGCACCAATGCTCCTTGTAAACCCAGCAATCCACTTTCCCAAACTGTCTCTCAAAACCCCACCACAACCAGCCTTAGTTGTCGCCAAAGTCATAGCTCCATCCATATTTAGTTTCAACCAGCCATATGGAGGTCTTTCCTAGCACACATTATGTAAATTTCTCGGATTCTCAACATGTCTCACAGAATCATTATCAAGAGAAAATTTATCCCAAATTAGCGTAATAATAGCAATAGGATTGGTAGGTTTAACAAAGCTATTATCAAAAATATATAAATTCCTCCACTCCCAAAGCTTCCAAATAGCTACCCCAAATAATAAATGCCAACACCCTCTCAATCTTTTCCCTAGAGGATTTTTAGTATTCAAATACAACCAATCCCCAAGGTTAATAGAAAAGAAGTCTGAGACATACCTAGGTTGGATCAGAGTGATTCACATGTTCCTAGCGTACTGTCAGTCTCTTAAAACATGCAAAATGTCCTTCAGCCTTGAGTTACAATGCCTGCAAAGTGCATATGTTTGAGACCATGAGCTTCTCCACACATTAGTAGGAAGCTTATTCAAAGAGACTTTCCACATAAATACTCTAATTCTTTTAGCTCCTCTCCATTTCCATATGTCTTTAAATAATTTGTCCATTAAGAGAAGAGGATTTGGCTCAATCATGAAATAAGCACTTTTAATTGAGAATCTTCCATCTCCCGAGGCACCCCTAACCATGAAATCATTTCCTGTGTCAGCTCTTGGCAGTAAGACCGGAAGTATTCTTCTGATTCCAGCTAGACTGACTATGCTTGAAAGCTTCTCCATATTCCAAGTACCTCCTCCCCCAGTCCAATCCACAACTAAAGAATTCTCCTCCTCAACCAGGAGGGATCTTAAACATAAATCTTTAATTTTAATACCCTCCCCTACCCAACAATCATTGAAAACAAACACTTCTTGGCAATGGGATGATAGCTTTCAGATGCCTCACTATGGCCCCAAATGAAATTTCTTTCCAATAGTTCCACTTCATAACAAACACTTCTTGGCAACTTTGCCACTTGGATCAGATACATTAGTATTGAACTCACAACTAACTTAGCTAATGCAATCCTTCCAGCTATAGAAAGACTATTAGCTTTCCAGACACTCAATTTAGATCTAACTCTTTCAATAACATACTTAAAATCTTCCTTCCTTCTCCTATTTCGAATAAGAGGAAACCTCAGATATCTCCCAATTTCACTAGAGATTTGCATTCTAGTCATATCCTTGATTCGAAGTCTAGTATGCAAAGGAACTTTAGGAGGAGAGAAAAATATAGACGATTTTGTCTTATTAATTCGCCCTTTAGAAGCCAACATAAATTCCTGTAAACACCCCATCATACACTTCGTTTGAGCTTCAGAAGCAACACCGAATAGAAGTAAATCGTCATCAAACATAAGGTGAGACATATTAGGACTAGCCCTGGTTGCATAGATGGGCTTCCAGCTACCATTCTCAACTGAATCACATATTAGGTGAGAGAGTTTATCTATACATAAAACAAACAGTAAAGGTGAAATCAGATCTCCCTGTCTAAGTCCCCTACAAAGACAAAAAAAACTTAGTTTGAGATCCATTCTACAACACATTATAAGAGATCGAGGACACACAGGAGATAATAAAATCCATAAAGGCTCCATCTAACCTAATGTCTAATGAACCAGCTTTAGAAACCTCCAACTATTTTATCAGAAGCTTTCTCAAGGTCTATCTTCATTGCCATTAATCATTTCTTGCTTATATTCTTACTCATAATATGTAGCATTTCCTGACCCATAAGTATATTATCCTAAATTTGTCTACCTTTAATGAAACTAGCTCGTAAAGGAGATATTAAATCATTCATTACCTCTCTCATCCATAAAGCAATTACCTTAGTGATACACTTATAGAGAACCGTACATAAGGAAATAGGCCTAAAGTAGGTCACCAAGTCAACATTAACCAACTTTGGAATCAGTGAGATAAGAGTTTTATTTGAATCAGCTAGAGACAACGTACCTTGAAACACTTACTTCACAAAACTGCATAGGGCCGGCCCCACTGTGTGCCAGTTTGATTTATAAAAAATAGGAGGGAAGCCGTCAGCTCCCAGAGCCTTATAACAGCCCATAGAAAACAAAGGACTCCTTATTTCATCATCCCTGGGAATTCTAGCTAAGCTCGAAAGAGTTAACTGATCAATGGGGGGGAATTTAGTTCTTGTATCTAGCATTCATGAACCTTAATCAACTGTGCAAAAGAGGTTTTTAAAATGACTAATAAGCAGCCTTTTATGTTCCTCCTCATCATCCACCCATTCTCCATTATCATTCTTCAGCATGGTAACCTTATTCCTCCTTCTTCAAACTTTTGTCTTCAGTTGATAATATCTAGTACTTCTATCTCCCATCGTGATCCATTCAGATATGGATTTTTGGAACCATTTAATCTCTTCAATTTTCAATAACCTCTCCAATTCATCTTGTAGTTTAATCTCTAAGGCCCCGTTTGTTACGCAGAAGATTTGAGGAAGGAAATGAAAGGAATGGAAGTGAAAGGAAAGGAAGATTAGGAGGGAACATTAAAAATGTGAGTTGTTTGGTATGCTAGGGAATGGAAGTTAGTTGAGGGAAAATGAAATGTTTGGCATGAAGAATTGGGTATTGGTTAAGTGGGAAGATTAGGTGAAATTCCCAGATTGCCCTTAAATTTATATAGAAGAAAAATGTTGATAATTGGTTCGCCCTTTTTTCACGTGACATGAATGAATCCTAGAATCAAAATGCAATGTAAAATTGAATTAGAAGGTGATGGGATATGAAATTGTGACGAGGACTGGCTCCCGGTGGTGAGAAGGACGATGTAGATGGAAGGAATTAGGCGAGGAAAGCACGAAAGTTTGTGAAACGAGCTGCGGAAACGAGTATGAGAAGAGAAACAAGGAAGATTAGCACAAAACATTGAACACAGGTGATACTATAGAGAACTGAAGAATGATTGAAAAAAATGACTGCTAAACCCTTGACCATTGTGAAGTCGCTGAATGAAAAGGAGTTTGCTGGGTTGGGGAAACATAGGTGACAATGAAGGAGTGAAGAAAATATCGCAGGTTCATGTGAAGCGCAATTAATTAGCACAATGAAGCAGCCACATAACAATAACGAAAATGACATCTATTAAAAAGGGCACATGAAGTATCAAAAATTGCAGCTGTGAGGATGAAGAAGAAGACATTAACAGGGATACAATATGCAAAACATGATTATTGGTTGCTGTCAAATGGGCAGTAGAATGAACCAAATTGATGCACAGAACAGACTAACATTTTGACAAATTGCATCGCAATTTATTAATAATCTTCAGTCAATGGAAGGTGTGTGAAAGGAATTAAAATAAAGCAATCTGGCCTTCTCAAATGCTGCATAAGAAGGAAAGCAAGGAAAAAAAATTGAAATTGGACTTGTCAAATGCTGCCTTACAATAAACTTGAACCAACACATAATAGAACTAGAGTGGCAAGGCACAAAATGAAAATAAATGAATGATATTTGCCTTCTCAACTGTTGCATAAAAGTAAACAGAACCTTGGACATGATAGCAACATGAGGCAGAGTCAGATAAATTGACATAAATGATACCATGTGAATCGTAGGGTGAAAGGAAACAAAAAGAAGCAAATTGGCATTCTCAAATGTTGTATAACAAATAATTCACAAGTTTTTCACAAGGTGCATCAGGCACCCAAAATTTGCAAACACAGTGACATAGAATAACCGTCATTATGCAGTTTTCACATGACAGGAAGAAACAAAAATTTAAGTTCAAACGAAACAAGAAAGTTCGAACTCCATCACACATTGTAAACCATATCTGCAACATTTTACCATCTATCAAACCAAATGAACATGTGATGTTGAGGAAGAATGTCAGACATGAACTCTAAAATGTAGAAAATGTTAAGAGACAGTAACATAGATTAAACACCATTCAACTGTTTAAATATGACAAGAACACACAAAAGTTGAAGTTCAAACCAAACAACAAAGTTCGAACCCTACATGACAGTATGTAAACCATGTCAGCAACAAGGATAGGGACTCAGCAGTCATAACAACAAAAACCATAGTCAGTACTGTACTAGCTCATTACATTTAACTCAAAACATACAAGATAAAAAACTTTGTCCCTAGTTCTTCTTCTTCTTCTTCTTCGATGGGGACCTCTTTCGAGCTGGGTGCCTAGGTGATGATGTCTGTGAACCAGGGAGGTTCACTGTCAAATGCAGCTCTGTTGCCCAGGGTTCAACTTCTCCTTCTCCAAAAAATGCCCATTGTTGTTCCAAGCTTCTTCACCGACAGCTTCGTCCAGCTCTAGCTCGCGCCTTCCTCGTGCTTTTTGATAAATAGGTACAGTGTTTTCAAGGGGCCTTTTTGTCCGACATTTTCACTCTCCCGACAACATTTTAACATTCTCGCCTCTTTCGGATGGAAAGCACCTTCCAATGGTTGATGGAAGCTTCGCAGTCGCGGGATTGTTACACGAAGGAAGATGCGCCAACCAAACATGTTTTTTGCGTGGGAACTCTCTTATCTTCCCTTTCCATTGCCCACTTTCGCTCTAACAAACAGATCCTGAGTTACATAGAAACTCAAATTAGGGTAAGCACAAGCCTTTTGTATGCTATCAAGCCTTTTCATAATAATTTGTTTTTGCCTCTCTACTATACAAAATACGTCTTTATTCCATGCCCCAACAATTTTTGGAAATTACCTAAAGATTGGTTAAGATCACTATCGGCAACCCGTACTCCTTCTAAGAACTCATTATACTTATACTGTTTCAGTCATATTGGTTCAAATTGGAAGGGGCGATCCCTAGCCCGATTCTCTTCATTCACACATTTCAGGCAAATGGGAATATGGTTTTAGAATTGAGTCCTAGACAGTACTTGAATAGAGAAATTTGAGAATTCCAAGAGGAAAGCGTCGTTTGCCAAGGCACAATCAAGTCTATCATATAATTTTCGACCCCCCATTAGGCACAAACCTTTCCAAGTAAATCTAGGACCACTGAACCCCAAATCCACCACACTACATTGCCTAAGTCGATCATTGAACAATCTAATTTTTGCTTCATCCCCACCATCCCCATCAATCCTTCCATTAATAAGGCAATATCATTGAATTCACCTATAGCTACCTTGGGGACCAATAGTGAAGCTGCAAAACCCTCTAACTCGTTCCAGAGAATATGTTTCTGAGTAGTATTAAGGATTGCATACACTACTATAAGAAATTGTCTCTCCTTTCTACAAACCAAAACATCGATATGGTTTGTTCTCCACGCAACGACGAGACCGCCGGATTTTCCCACGCTCAAAACGAATGCTAAACGATCAAAACCCATTGAACTTAGACATTTGAAATGAGCTTCATTCTCTCTCTTGGTTTCATATATAACAATAAGACACGATTGGCTTCTTTTGCACACAGTTCTGAGATTCTAGATGAGATTCCTATCACAAGCACCCCATACATTCCAATATAAGATATTTGTTATAAATTTGATTTTAAAAGGCGAGCCCAACAAGATTTTAAAGACAATAGACTTTCGGCCCATCACTACCCTCCAACTTCTCCTATCAAGTCTCCTACACCATTTCGTCATCTGGATTAGTTGTGTCTAAGTCGGCCTAGAACCTACCAGGTAGCCTACTATTCGGTCCAAAATCCCTTGGATCATGAGAAGCTTCCAGAAAATTATTAGATTCCAAATTCTTAGCCCCCCAATAGCCTTATGCCTCTAGTATCATGTCCTGTCAATATCTCCATTATGTCTCCTACCCTTTTTGATATCACGTATGTTACGTGTAACATCTCTACCGGCCTCGCCCTTTCGGGTGGCAGATAGAGGGAATCCTATTTATAATTACCGTATATTACCTAATTACTACTTATTAGCATGCATCAGAGGTTAACGCGGCAGAGTATATCCCGTTAGATTTCAAACAATACTGGTATAATTAAAAGTGAGTAACAAAATATAATCCCCGAAAGGATTAAATATACAGTCATCCACTCTGTGCCCACAAGGCCAAAAATATACAGTTATCCAAACCCAAAATAAATATCCAAAAATAATCTTCCTCCGCCACCAACAATTCCACCTACTCCAGCTCCACAGTCTTACCCTTGTCACCAGATACAGCCCTCAAAGTACTTCCTGAAGCTTTACAAAAATCTGGGATTCAAAAATGAATCCCGGAGTAACCATTAATCTCATATGTAATGCATAAATAGGGTATGTATGCAACCATAATTAGAAAAACACCAATAATAGAGCATTCAGTAACAAACACACAGTAACACAAACATACCAAGTATACCATGTTAACTGCAGAAGGACTAAATGTCCTAGAAACAAACGCAGGGTTGCTCAACAAAGCAAGCCCCGGATCCACAGCGCTAGGAAAACACAGTAGTCGGGCTCTGAACCCAGACCACATTTAATGCACACAAACGCATGTCCCTTTTCAGGAGACACGGGTCCACAATCATGGAAAAGCAAACATATAAGGAAATACAAGACATATGAGGATTAAGGTTACTACCTGGTAGTTGAACAAAATTACCGGTATAATTTTCCTCCAGGTGCACAGAATCAAAATGATCCTAAAATAACCAAAATATATAAATATAAGTAACTCTTCTTCGAAGTATTTATTTGTTGACTCAAAAATAAGCCTTCTTCAATCTAAAAAGGAAAACCCTCAATCCCATACAAAAATCATATTTTTAACAAGTTGAAAACATTGAACACCCCAAATGTAAAATTCTTTCCCACATGCTTGAGAATGACCGAAAACATCTCTTGAATCCCACAACCTAACTTTCTCTTATATCATAATGACTCCTCTTCCTAGATCTCAAACCTTAAGCTTAATACTTTATTCAACCTTTTATCTACTAATCAGGTCATTTCATGAACAAAAACGTAGGGTACAGATACTACCACTTTCTCAACGATTTAGCTTAACAGCTTTGGACCTATGATTCTTATTTCTTTGGAAATAAGAATGATTCTTATTTCTTTGGAAATAAGATACAGCTAATACGAATTGACTGCAAGAATTACGATGCAAGCCCAGAAAGTTCGTAAAAAAAAAGATTCTGATTCTTGTTTAATCAAATTACCCAACTACTTGATCCATTGCATAATTGAATTCTGTTGCGTTGGGAGGAATAAAATTCATGACGACATCACGACTCCTTGAACGGCGGTACATGGAAGTAAAATAATCACTTACTTGCTTTTAGTATCCCACTAACTTGAAACTTGACCCTCAATGTTTCCTCTTCCTTCTTTCAACTTTCACCTTTATGCACCTAGGGAAAGTTTTCCTTAAATGAATATTGACTTACATGAAAGAAAATAGAAGAAAGTGGAATAAGAGTTCAAAATCCTTACTTCCTCTTGGACGTTTTGCTTGATGTTCCTTGTGCTAGTATTTCCTCTTCTTCGATCACCTTCTTCTCTTCTTCATCAGATGCGTCCAGCAACTCAAAGGAAAAGAGGTAAGTTCCTTAAATAGACCCTCAAGGGTGGTTTTAGATTTTGCTTCACCATCCTAGAGGAAAAATAATTTTTCCTGGCTTCCACTAATCTCGCCGGCGCATCTGATGAGGTTTGAAAAAAACAAACATATTTCTTTGATTTCTCTTAGTCTCTCAGGTCCGATGGTTTTAAAGGAGAAAAGAAAAATTTCCTCACTTCAACTAATCTTTCTCTCACGTCGGTAGCTAAGGGAAATATTGGGTAAGTATATATTTGATTGGGTTTACATTAGGTGATTTTCTCTTATGTGCTTCTTAGATACTTTTCTCTCTAATTAAAGGGATTAGACATTCTTAAAAAAAAATTATATATTCTATTTATTTAGATTAGATTATATGTTGGATCCTGAATTTTTTATTCACTCAATATCTCAAATTAATTAATTTTTAGTTCTGCATTTAAAAATATTTTCCTCTGACCCCAATATCCTAGAAATTAATTAATTTGAGATATTGGATGTAAAAAAAAAAATTCAAGATGTAGCATATAATCTAATCTAAATAAATAGAATATATAAAAAATTTTAAAAAAAATGTCTAATCCCTCTAATTAAAGAAAAAAAACATCTAATGTAAATTCGTATTTGATTTCTTTAGCTTTTCTACATGTGTCAGGTACGTTGGGAAGCATAAAAAAAATTGTGTGATCCATACTTGCTCCACGTACTCACTACTTTTCTTCTTCATTTGAATTGTATTGTCTTATTAATTACACATCCTATAAATACTCCTATCCAGATTATAATTTCCTATTCTCCTTTTCTCACACCTCCGGCGGTTTAAACAAATATTGGAGAAATATATGTATATATTATTATTATTATTATTTTTTTTTTTGGCTTCTCCTCACGTGGCACAATGGAAAATATTGAAGAAATTGAGTGTGTGATTTCCTGTCTTACCAACCCCACCTTCTCCTTCATTAATTGAACAATGTCTCATCCTTCATTTCTTTCTTCTCTCACGTCAGAGGCAACCTTCTCCTTCTTAATTGAACAATGTCTCATCCTTCATTTCTTTCTCCTCTCACGTCAGAGGCAATGAAGTATTTAAGAAGAAATACTTATTTATATATATATATATATTTTTTTTTTTTTCAATTATTCCCATTTGCTTCTTTCTCCTGTCTGACACGTTAGAAAGCATAAAAAATTTGTGTTTGTGTTCCATCACGTACCTACTCCCTCTTTCTTTCCTTCATTTATTTTGATTTCTCCAATCCATCAGTTCATTCTTTCTCTCTTTCATCGGGCGATTTCATTCTTTCTCTCACCATCTTCTATTAATTGTGCTTTGATACCCCCTCGTCTTTGGGTTCAACCGTCTTTGGGTTCAACCGGCGAAAGGGTCGGACTTTCTCACCTTAAGGGGGTTCGATCCCTACGTTGGTCAAGGTGCTGAGGGAGGCATCCTAGGAGTCTAGGAAGCAGTGGAAACGCTGGTAGAGGTGGAGGCATGTGTACTCTCTAGCCAGTATGCCCTGTGGACTGAGCTTCAAGCGCTCTGCCCTTGAACTGTGGGTGAGCCAAACCCCTTTCTTAAAATTTTCTTAACAAAAAAAAAAAAAAAAAAGTGCTTTGACAAATCCTTCCAATCTCTTATACCTAAAGCTAGTAACTTTTTATTTATCTATTTTTTTTTTTACTTCTTCCCTCTTGCATGTCTGCCACCAAGGAAAAATATGGAGAAAATAATTTATGTTATAAGTCTCATATAATATCCACATTTCTAAAGTAAATTAGACCTATATTGAAACTCCACTAATTTTTTATCAGAATTTTCCCCTCCTTTTTATTGGTCGAAAAATATAAGAATAATAAGGGAAAAATATATTTTTACCTTCTTTGATATTGCCATTTCAATTTACTTGTAATCAAATTTATTAACCACATTTTCTGAATAATTCCACATTTTTTTCCCAATAATTAGTTTATCTTATCAGAAAAATAATATACCACTGACTACTTTGGTGAAAAATTCTCATATATTCCATTAATTGATTTAAATGAAGATTTGGGGATGTTCCATTACGCTCGATATCTCCTTTTCTGTTTCCACCTTTTGTACAATATCCCTGGTCTGCTTTATTTTTCTCTATTCTTGACAGCATACTGGCTCAGAGGACTTTTCACTAGGTAAGCTCTTACTTTTTGCTTGTTTCTTATGTTGGCCTTTTTTTCTCCTTCCCAGATCGTACCAACATGAGACTCTTTTTCTCCTCCCCTATGTCTGCCATACCTGCTCCTCCTGAACTAGTAGTCTCCACTACCCTCTCTATCTTTTCGACCCCAACTTCTCCCTCCCATCAACGGCTAGAATTCAAAATGAAGAATCCTTGTTGTGCTACCGTCCATTTTTTGATTGTTTATCCTTCTCCCATTTTTTCTTTCAACTTGGTTTTTGCACTACTCTCTAGAAATCTTAGCTTGATCAATCCTCTTCACTTCCTCCATAACCATATTCCTCATTTTTTCCATCACCTAGTCACCATCATCCTTTGCCTCTGTTTTGGCCGACCCTTTCCTTGTTTTACATGTTTGTGTTATATGACCATATACGCCACAACTTATGCATAACTAATGGAGGCCCTCATATTCAACATAATAATCTTCACCATCCAAAGCAAATATTGACATCAACTGTATACTCAAATCAACAAACACAAAGATTCTAGCATAATGACCCCTAAACTGATTAGAAGTATTAATGTCAGTCTTAATGGTTTCTCTTATCCTATCTCCAATTCAAGTTAGTGCCTCTTTATCATAGTATTCCAAGAATACATTCGGCATACGAACTTAGACCGCCACTTTATTTCTAGTAGCTCCACGGCTGGAACAGAGGCTCCCAAGGTCTCATTGTCAAGTAATGGTCAAACAACATTTAAGGCCCCTCAGTTAAAACATTAAAGTAATATTCTCTATTGGAAAGTGTAACAACAAAAAAAACCATTCCCAATATTTATATCACTATAACTCCTCTCTTCGCCCACAATGACTGATTGTAATATTGACAACATTAGCTTATAACCAATTTAGCTTCACAATGGCAGCTATATTCCATGCTTTATACAACCGTTTTTTCATCTTCCCAGAAAATGAAAACGTTGGAAAATTGCGGTTTGGATCCTCCTCAGTGTTACATAAAGGCTCACTGTCTTCCTTTTCAGAGTCATGCCCAGACATTGTATCATCCGACAACGCATTCTTGCTCTCGGCATGTCCATCTTCCTTCTTCTTACTACTAATTCCTTTCAGCTTCTCCGCAAAGGACGTACCAGCTATGCATTGTTTTTCCCCCATCGTAACCAAGCTTGGCCCTTCATCATCATTACTGTGGCTCCCTCCATTCTTGATTTTCTTTGAGCTCCTGCTCAGCAAATCATCTTCCTCTGATGACGAAGGAACCAGAGTAGCACTCTTCTGAGCAACCACCAAAGCCATGCCCGAGAACAGTTTCAAACTCAAATTGTTAATAGCCCGCGATGAAATAACTTGGTCTAATGTTATTTAAGCCTCTGTAATTCAGTGAGTGTACGTTATTGATTTCTAAAGAACTTCGTTTGACCAAAGATGGAAACAAACGTCCTCGTTCCTAATCACATTGCTTTGATCCTCTCCACATGGTGAAATTAATTAATCCTCATTTTTTCCTCTTGCCAACACTATTTTAGTCAATTCTTTGGCATTCATGGTCTATTTCTCTATATTATCATAATACGTTAGCGCATGCGTAAGCCTCATTTTTTCCTCTTGCCAACACTACTTTTGTCAATTCTTTGGCATTCATGGCCTATTTCTCTATATTTTCCTAATACGTTAGCGCATGCGTAAGCCTCACTTTTTCCTCTTGCCAATACTATTTTTATCAATTCTTTCGCATTCACGGCATATTTCTCTATATTTTCTTTCAATTTTCAATTGTTCATCCTCTCGGCAATCGGCAAATGCACGATTGGCATTCACTCCGTCTCACTATTTAAAGCTTAGGAAACTTGGGCAACGAAGAATCAAACATTGCTTGTAGTCAATATCAAGTAGGAGCTGAAGGAAATTCACAGAATGAGCAGCTACCCAGGAACAGGAAAGCTCGTGTGCGTCACTGGTGCTTCTGGCTATATTGCTTCATGGCTCGTCAAGTTCCTCCTTCTTCGTGGATATACTGTCAAGGCCACTGTTCGCGACCCTAGTGAGTACTGCTTTATAGCTTCCTTCGCGTATATTTCTATGGATTGACGAAAAATTGGGTGAATTTGGTCCTTAGATTCCTGAAAGGTTCCGATTCATTGTGCTTTTTAAGTTTCTCTGTTATTAGAGATGAATTTATTCCCTTTTTTTTCCATTTAATGCCATTAAGAGGTATTTTGAGTTAACATTGTTGTGGTGGTTTGAAAATCCCTGCAGATGATCCAATAAAGACAGAGCACTTGCTTAAACTTGATGGTGCAAAGGAGAGGTTGCACCTTACTAAAGCAAATCTCCTGGAGGAAGGTTCCTTTGATTCTGTAGTTGAGGGGTGTGAGGGTGTCTTTCACACCGCATCTCCCTATTCTATTGATCCCAAAGACCCACAGGTTCATCCGATTCTGTAGTTGTTGATAGATAATTGCAACAAACGTTATATAGTGGAATGAAATACTTTACTATTTGATTTCCTATGTTTTGAAGTGTGTGGTTTGACAGAACCTTGCATAATGGATTATAGTGTGATTGATCAGCATTTCAAGGCCTTCTTGATTCTAGTCACAATCCTTGATTGGTCTGTGACAAGCATGGCCTGGTTGACATAGTCAAATGAGCTTACCATGTGCTCTTGACCTTCAAGTCTGGAACATTTATGAGCATCATGTAGGAGACTTGTGCAAATTAAACTGTAAAGAACAGAGTAACATGCCTTGGGTGCTTCTTATTTATGATGTATACTGCGAACAGGATAGAAAATGAAAACAAAGCATAGGTGCACTAGTTTTCCTTCACCTTTTATTTTGACAAGTGTGTTTTAGGATCAAAGAAATTACTCAGGAGCTCGGCCATCTGTTTGGTTCATTTTGATGGGCTTTACAGTAATTGTGATGCTGTCTGAAATTTCTTAAACACGATTTCCCACCATAGAAAATTAGGGATTATCATGATGACTTTTTGATGCTATGCATGGACAATTTCTGAAATCTCAGTTAAAGACAGAAGTTACGATTTTGGTGTCTTAAAAAACATGGGAGCTACGCTATTTACTAGCTTATAAATGTTGCTTTGCTTATTTCAGGCTGAACTAATTGATCCAGCAGTTAAAGGAACTCTCAATGTTCTCAAATCATGTGCAAAATCACCATCTGTGAAACGAGTTGTTTTTACATCTTCTATTGTTGCAGTTATAATAAACGAAAAGCCTAAAACTCCTGAAGTTGTGGTTGATGAGACATGGTTTTCAAATCCAAATCTCTGCAGGGATTTGAAGGTTTCTGCCCCATTCTTATGATCCTAAGTTATTAATTTCTATGTGTAATCTCACACTTAGTAACTGTAATGCTCTTAAAGTTTCTGATTATGCTTCCAAATTTGGATTTTGTGCTTTCAGCAATGGTATGTACTTTCAAAGACTATGGCTGAAGATGCTGCATGGAAATTTGTAAAAGAACACAACATTGATTTGGTTAGTATCAACCCAGGATTGGTTATAGGACCTCTCTTGCAGCCAACACTTAATGACAGTGCAAGTTATATTTTTGATCTGATAAATGGTAATTCACTAGATTGTATATACTCACAAAATTCATGCTCTAGAGAGATCCTTTTAGGTGCTTTGTCTGCGTCTGAATTGCATGGAACACATTCCACCAACTTTTTCTTGCTCTAAGAGTAAGGGAAAGATTCATACCTTTGGATCAAATAGTAGAAACGAAGAAAAAGTATTAAAAAGAAAGGGAGACTTTCAGTATTTTGAATCAGTAACTTGAATAACCAAGGGTAACGTCAGTTGAACAGAGTTATCCAATTTGTTTCATATCCAACGAGTGAAAACCCCGTTGGCCAAAAGAACCAAAAAAGAAATAAAAAAACCATGGATGTGTAATTGAGAATGTTATGAACCCAATTCTGTCCCGTAGAGTTGTAGAAGGTGCGGAAGGAACTACTTTAAATTCTTACTCGGGGCATGGAATTACATGAGGGCTTATGTTCAAAACTGTGAAGTGAAAGCAATGTTTCATATTTCAGAGGAAGCAAGTTATGGTTTGAAGTCTAAACATTTTTTACTTGAACTAGACATATATTCTTATGCAATGCACATTAGCATATGAGTTGTACTGTTAATAGCTTATAGATGGTGTGTATTGATAATTTGATATTGATTATGCCAATATGCTGTTAATTCTCTTCTAGATGAAATTCTTGATTTATTTTTGTTATTTTGAGAAGTATTAATTGGCCTAAATATCTGTCCTTGATTTGGTTCTGGACAAGGACAATTGTGGCTCCTTATAAGGAATTTCCCCATACTTATATGATGCAGGTGCACAAACATTCCCAAATTTCACTTATGGAATGATCAATGTGAAAGATGTTGCAAATGCTCATGTGCAGGCATTTGAGATTGGTTCAGCTAGTGGTAGATATGTTTTGGTTGAGTCTGTGGCACATTTGTCAGATGTGGTGGAGATTTTGCGTGAATTGTACCCAACTTTACAACTTCCAGAAAAGTAAGTTAAATTTAATTCTATATTTTCAAAATTGCGTAAAACTTTTGAATTGAAAAGAATTTTTTTAAAAAAAAAAAAAAGAAGAAGAAGATATTTGCTGGTGAAAACAAAAGGAATAGAAAAAAGTGATTTTCTAGTTTAGAAATGTTCTTTGTGCCTAACAATAAAAAATTAACAGCTATAGTTAAGTAAGAATAATAGAATTATAATAGATATTAAAATTTAGTTTTTTGTGCTAGGGGAAAAGGCAAAAAAATAAAAGTTTTCCTTGCTTGAAATTGATGATGACGACCTGTTCCTCAAACTAGATGATAATGTGGTAGGGTACGGATTATGGAAAGGTTAAATGAGAATGGGAACGTCAAGAGACCTTGGGAAATAAAAGGAACATAGATTTATTCTGTTTCTAAAGAGAAGTAAGAATCTCACTAGCTCTCTAAGAACAGCCTCTCTGAGATAGAGTCATCCTTAATAGTAGATGAGCCAGGACTACTAAAGCCCAAGGAGAATCTCCTGTTTCAATTTACTCTCTGAAATATTCGACACTTTATTGATGAGACACTAGGCTTATTTATAATGATTTACAGATGGTAGACTCTATTCAAAATATAAATATAAAATATATCTAAATCTAAGATTTAGATAACTAACCATCATAAATCCTAACAACTAAATCTTAACTAATAAGATATTCATCTTATTTCCTAATTCCTAAAGATAATAATAAAAAATAATATCTAATAAGATATTCCTCTTATTTCGTAATAATAATAAAAGACAATAAAAACAGACTCAATTAATTAAATATTAATTCCTAAAATCTCTAACTTTCCGCAACTTCCATTATCTTCCGCTAATCTGGTACTCTATCATAATGGCATTTGATTGTGATCTTTCCATCATGGCCCGAATATGTTTTGCACTCTTACGCCTTTTATGTATGCATATTTATGTAATTTAATTACTATTTATTTCAATAATTTTGACAGGTGTGCGGATGATAAGCCATACATGCCAAGGTATCAGGTTTCCAAAGAAAAGGCAAAAAGCTTGGGAATTGAATTTATTCCATTGAAAGTGAGCATCAAGGAGACTGTTGAAAGCTTCAAAGAAAAGAAGTTGATCAACCTTTAACTCATGAAGTCACTGCCTGCAATGTCATTCCCCTTGAGCAACTTCTGTGTTGATAATAAAATATTAGAGGTGAAATAATTAAGATACAAGGTTTGTATTATGTGGAAATTAGCTTGTTGAATAGGTTTGTCCCTGCTATAAATTATGAAAAGAATTAAATGTGTAAGCCACATTGAGCACTAAGTGATCCAAAGATTTAGATACAAGAATTTGGTTGTTGATGGGGTTTAGTTTAATGACGTCGTGTGATCTATATATTAGACCTCACCTAATGATAAAGTAAGTATTGTTGTAGCCTTACGAATGTAGAAAAGTCCTAATGGGAGACTCTCCCACCATAGCCAGGTACACGACGCGGGCCAGATTCGGATTAGTCAGGGTGAAGTTCTGGATACCAGATAGGCAATAAAAAAAAAAAAAAGTAAGGATTGTTGTTGTTGTTATGTTTAGCCCGGGGTGATATTGATTTAGCTGGACCATATATGGACTCTAGAAATTTGTGAACTTTGACAATAAAATTTTGGTTGAGAATTGGGATGGTAGTATTTTCAGTAAAGCAAACCTTTTTTTTTTTTTTTTTTTTTTGCGATGAAGCTCAAACCCTTTTTGGAATTTGAAAGGAAATAATATTATGAGAGAAAACTCTAATATTTTTTAATTAATTTTAGAAGTTTTTCCTTTATAGTATTTCTTTTCCCCATTTTTCTCTTATTTTTCCTCCTATCCAAACATAATGACTAAATTATACATTTATTAAGATAACCTCAAATTATTATGTTTGTTTATTACCTATCTATAAATTACTTACAATTTAAGGGGTTTAAATCATGGTAGTGAAAACGTAGATTTTACATGAAAACGGAAGGAGAATGAAAAATCGTAAAATGTAAAATCGTAACGTAAAAAAATCGTAAAAACATAAAAGTGTTTGGAAAATTAGTAAAATCGTTCTAATGAAAAAAATCGTAAAAACGTAAAATCGCAGTGATAAATCGAGTTTTTAACTACCATGGTTTAAATGACAGCGGTTAATTTGTTACAAAAAATTTGGCACGATTTTTAAAATTTGTGAAATTGGCAGCAAACATTTGTAGCGGTTTAACTTGTACCGCTATAGTTGAAATTCAAACTTTGTGGCGCCATTCCTAAAATTTCGTCTGATATTATAGTGGTTATGGAATCGTTACAAATATTTGCCGCCTCTCAATCTTTTCCCACCAAATTGTAAAACTTCTTAGACGAATTTAGTTGCGGTTAGTTGACCGCTACAAAACATTCCAATTTCATCTTATAGTGGTTTACTCAATACTACAACATGTACTTTCAACATGGCATCCCGACTTCATCCAGTAGTGGTTAATCTAAAAATACTACAGCTTCATTAGCAGTGAGTATATTTGAGTGACGGTTTATAGTTACCGCTACAAAATAGCTTACCATGGTATATTTATAGCGGTTTCTCTAACCGCTACTCATGTCGTTAGTAGCAGCCAGAACCGCCACAAACACATTGTTTTGATTGCTACAAAATGTCTTTTTTTTTGTGGTATACGAGAGGAATAGTTAAGAGAGAAAAAGTCTTTAATAATTGCATAATTGTACAAAACCTAACATTTTAATAATCTTAAAAAGTGTGATTTGAACCTCAGGATCAAGCAACTGATAGATGTTTTTTAGGTCTTATGAATGGTTGGGATTAAACAACTTGAACAGTAGGCTATCAAAACAGTGGGCACCGAAAGTTTAATCAAATATTAGGTTTGTGATAGAAAACAAATACAGGCTACCAAAACAAAGTGTGTTTTCCATTTTTAATCAAATGACTCAAATTTCTTATGGTGAACGGCTTAGATTGACAATGGCATTAATTGCATAAGTAGACCAAACATACTTCCTCTGGTCCTTATTATTACAAGGCACTAACCAACTTTTCTTACAAACTAATAAAAGTAGTTAAAGTGAATAAAGTTGTCTTAGAATCTAAATAATTTATAATATTATCTCTACTAGACTTTAATATTATATTAATTATTACTCTCACCCATTACCTTTATTAATTAGGGGTAGACATGGAAAAAAATAATCAATGCTCATTGGGAACAAACAAGTTGAAAGTGGAGCTGAATCACAAAGATGGGGGTGAATTGGGGATTCTCAAAAATCTTTTCGGGCTGCTCTGTTTTTGCGTGGTATAACAGAAGTGAAACAGAGTATAGAGAAGAGAAGCAAGACACAAGGATTTATACTGGTTCGAAGTATGAATGTATCAAAAGATACTTTACACAAGAAAACTCAAAGAGTAATTGAAACTTTAATGATTTTCGTTCTTGCACAGATTGGTTGTTGAGAAGCATTGAATGCATCTCTATTTATAGCTAGAGATCATTAAATGACCGTTGTAAATCCTCATATAACCGTTGGAGATATTAGAGGATGATTAATGAAGGTTTTGGTCTTCTTCTCTCTCTACTCTTTGGTTCATCCAGCTTTGCAGAAGATCAGAGTTGACTTCCTGACAATTAATCCGTTGGAAGAGTAGATGCTGGATGAGGAAAGGAAACATTAATTCCTTCAAAACGTATGGAGATTGTCCAGAAGTATGCAAGCTTTCTGCACTTTGCATTTAATGTTCTGACTTTTACTTTATGCTTTTTGCTAATTCTCCATTTAATCCTGTCTAAATCATCTGAAACTCATTAACAAACTGATTAAACATAGTTTGGAACAGTAATGAGTGATGATATAAAGTATTAGGATCAAACACACACATTTCACAAATTCGTGTAACTTGAAATTTGAATTCAGCGACGCAAACTCGAGTCAGTTTTTCCAAACTCGAGTTTTCATGTTTCAGTAAAAGATCTAAACTCGAGTTTTAATATCTTAACTCGAGTTTTCTCATTTCAAAAGAAAACATCGTGATTTGGCATTTAGACAAGTTTAGTGCACAGTGCAAAACTCGAGTCATTAAGTGACTAACTCGAGTTTTGGACTTTAGATGAGAAATCATGTTTTAGTCCAAAAACTCAAAACTAGAGTTTCCAAATCAAAATTGAAGTTTTCAAATGTTCAAAAGATAGCAGAGCTCTCTGCCTGATTAAAACTCGAGTTTTCACATTCATTGAAAATTATGAAAACTTCTCTGTAAGGCCGAAACTCGAGTTTCCAAAAGTAAACTCGAGTTTTCTCGTTTATGAGAAAACATTGAAAAGCTTTGTTGAAATAAACAATGGAGTTTTTACAAGTTCAGAATCGAGCATTGTTCTCTGTAGGATGAAAACTCGAGTTTCCAAAGTAAACCCGAGTTTCCAACAAAGTGTGGAAACTTGGAGAACTCTCTGTGTAGCCAAAAGTCGATTTTCCAAAAGTGAACTAGAGTTTTGCTAACTTTGAAAAGGTTGATAGCTCTCTGTCTTGCCAAAAACTCGAGTTTTCATTTTTTAACTCGAGTTTGCTTTGTCTATGGAAAAACTCAAAAGCTCTCTGTATGGACAAAACTCGAGTTTTCATTTCTAAACTCGAGTTTGCCTTTCTTTGCAAAAACTTGAGCTTTTCTCTGTCAAGTCAAAACTCGAGTTTCACTTGTTTGCCTTTGACAGTAAGTTTTTCAACTTATAAAGACAAACTTCATCTGTGTTTACAATTGTCCGTTATCATCAAAACCAATTATAGAACTAACACAAGTGCCTTATAAAAAGAACCAAATAAAACTTGGTAGTTGGTGCCTTATAATAAGGACCAGAGGGAGTACCACTCTGGTCCTATTTATAAGTCCATTTTGACCAAAAAAGTTGGTCTTATTTATAAGTCCCTTTTGACATATGTTCTAAACAGTAGCTATATTCACAATTCTTATCAGTGTGAAATAACAAGACACTTGAGAACGAATTGGTCAAAGTTTTAGACCCAAATCTAGAACTTTAAGTGTCCAAAACTCACAAGAGATGATAAGGTTATATGTTTCTTGCAGGTATATGGATGAAGCTCACCATGTATTTGATCAAATGGCTAAGAGAAGAATCTATATTGGGCCTATTTGGATCCACAGTAACACAACATTGCAGGCAAAAAATCTGGTTGGGCGTTAGAAAAAAATTTTAATGAAAAAAAAAATTCAATGAAAGGCGTTTGGGTTGACTTATTTTTCACTGGGCTTTAACCCAAAACACTGCTTCTTTCAGAAACCAGGAGCCTGAGCATTTTATCCAGCAACGTTGGCATGGAATTCGAGAAAGGGGCTCTGTGCTGCCACATGCTTTGTCCTCTATACTGGACAAATATGCGCCACATGCTCTCCTTCACATGCTCTTAGGACCCGTTTGTTACAAAGAAAGCTTGGGGAGGGAAAGGGAAGATCCCAATCTTCCCATGGATTTTGGCTGTTTGTTACACAGAAAGTCCAGATGGTTTTTGATGATTTACCCCGAAATTCAAATTTGGCGGGAAGTTCGAACTTAAGGAAAGTTCAAACTTGGCGGGAAAGTTCAAATTTGGCGGGAAAGTTCAAATTTGGCGAAATTTTTTTCTTCAAAAGTTCGAACTTAACAATAATATATTTTTTTAAAATATATTTTAGAAAAAAAAATATTTTTTTTTATTTTGAATTAATTTCTTTTGAGGGTAAAATAGACATTTCCTAATTTTTTACCAACTTTCCCTCTTCATTTTCTTCCTACCAAACAACTCAAGCCATCTTCCCTCATCTTTCAAATCTTCATTTCATTTCCTTTCCCTCCTCCAAAGTTCATTTCCCTCCCCAAACTTTCTTTATAACAAACGGGTCCTTAGGTACCCATGGCTCTGTGCTAGGTTAAAAAATGTCCTGATAATTGAACCCAAAAATGTTATATAATAATAATAATAATAATAATAATAATAATAATAATAATAATAATAATAATAATAATAATAATAATTGATTATTTATTAATTATTCTTTTATTTCCTAAACTTAATTAAAAAATTATATTTTAAGTTGAAATCCCACAAAAATGATGCATATCCCTTTTTATCTATTAATTTAATTTTTTTTACATAAATTTACATTTAAATTTTTATCTTCAATTATCGAAATATATACAATATATAAATACATATATATAGTATTCAATAATATTCATGTATTCTTTAGTCATTTTCTATTTCAACTGATTTTTCAACCGCTAACCCAAACACATCTCCGTTTGAAAAAAAATCACTTCTGTCACCGTCAACTTAAATATAAATCACATTTACAACTTGACTTTTTTCCTATCAAGCTTCTACAAAAGTCAGATAAAAAATAAGTCACCGCTTCTACCGCCAACAAGACTGGTCCGTTGCTATTAGTGTTTGCATTATACATCTAAGACAAAAAGAGATGATGTTCTTGGGGACCTCCACTATTTGACGGTGGTCACCGGAGATATAAAAACCAAACCTCTATATGCTTTTTGTTCATCTTGTCTCTGATCTGAACCACCATTTGGAGAGAACATATGGGTGGCCCTTATTCTCCAGAGATTCCTCTCCATAGCTCGGTGGAACAGAAGCGGCAACCCCATATTATTGCTCCAAATTAATCTGTATCAAAAAAATGAACAGCCATGAGGCTTCTGCCATGCGTTGATGCTCTTCTGATGGATTCTCAATCCCAGGCTTCCAAAACATATATGGTGATTAAAGGTAATTAATCTTCTTTTAATCTTTCATTATGTAATAATTAATATGATCCACCTTTATATTCCCTAAAGTAATTTTCAAGAAATATTTTCATTATTTTACTCTTTTCTTCTCAATTGAGAACAAGATCCTCAAACGCGAGTCTAAAAATTTCTACCATTCTTCATATCGAAGAATTATTAATACATGTATATTCTCAGTAGTTTGGTTAAAAATGTAAAGATAAGACAAAACAGATTGATTTAAATTAAAAGAGAACATGAATCATGTCAAACAACTCATGAAAAATGAGAAGTATTACCTTTGGTATTCTATTGATCTGATTTATCTAAAAAGGCAATTCCTTGTGGAAATTGCAAGTTCCATATTTCCTTCTTCATCATCAGTCAATTTCATCAGAAATTTCTTCATGAAACTTAGAGAAAATAAATTTTGGTAACAAGTTTGCATGTTTGTGTCTAAACACGCATGAAGTAATGGCGTTTTATAGAAACAAATAAATGCTAAAGTGAAGAAAACAATGGGCTAGCAAAACAGTGTGCGCCCATAGTTTCATCACATATTACCACTCAGGTAATATTTATAATTTCTTAATTAAAATATTTGATCATATTTATAAGTCAAATTTGAGGATATTAAATGAGATTGTAACAATTTTAATCATATTAATTGTACCAATAAAAATAGAAAGAAAATAAAGAGTTAAAAAAATATTCATTCATAAATGAGGAAAAAGTCGAAAATTTATCTCATAATAATTGAGTTAACTATCTCTTCTTAGTATGTTCTCCCTCTGATGCTTATTATAAGGCACCAACTAATAATTCTCACAAACTAATAAAAATAGTTAAAGTTAATAAGGTTATCCTACAATTTAAATAACTTCCAATATTATCTCTACTAATTGCACTAAACTCTAATATTATACTCCTTCTGGTCCTTATTATAAGGCATCAACTAACTTTTCTCACAAACCAATAAAAATAGTTAAAGTCAATAAAATTGTCATAGAATCTAAGTAATTTTCAATATTACCCTTACTAATTGCATTAAACTTTAATATTATATTAATTGTTACTCTCACCCATTACCTTTATTAATTAGGGGTAGACATGAAAAAAAGTAATCAATGCTCATTGAGAACAAACAAGTGCCTTATAAAAAGGGTCAAATAAACTTGTTAGTTGGTGCCTTATAATAATGACCAGAGAGAGTATTAATTATTACTCTCACCTACTACCGTTATTAATTATGGGCATACATAAAAAAAGAATAATTAATGTGTTTTGGAAACAAGCAAGTGTCTTATAAAAATAATAAAATATAATGGTAAGTTTGTACCTTATAATAAGGAACAAAAAGAGTATGATTTAGTTAAAAAAAAAGATTTATAAATAATACTAGAGTCTTTATACTTCAAGAAAACGTAATTGGTCATTTCAAAAGAGTTTCTTTTAAAAAGTTTCATGAAACTGCTCGAATTGATGAATCGGTTAGATTGATAGAGCCATTCAATCCGAGAGTGGACAAAACACCATCATTATTTTAGTGATATTGAAAAGTGTGATTTGAACCTCGAGATAATCAATCCGACGTATAATTGTTTTCTTGGTCCAATGAACCGTTGAGAACTTGAGATTATACAATAGTAATGTATTTTGAAAGCAATACTAGCAAGTTTCTTCTTCACTAGTGTAAAAAAGAGTTTTAAGACCGCTTCATTTAGACTGGAGTATTGATGCCCGGTCTTAAAAGTATGACTGATGGCAGTTTTGTAAATATAAAGAACTTTTTGAACTGGATCCTTCATTTATAGGTCTTAAATATATTATTCAGACCGGTTAACAAAACAACCGGTCTTAAAAATGTTATTAAAAAATTGAAATATAAATTACTTCATAGAGAAATCTCATACAGCTGGACTTATATTCTCTGCGGTCCAAAATAATAAGGAAAAAGTTAAATATAAAGGTCTAAAAATTTTAAGGCGGTTATATATAAAAGACGGTCTTAAAGGTTATACTTTTAAGACCGACATAAATTGTGGCTGGTACAAAATATTGAAAAAAATTAAACAAAAATTTAATTAATTTTAAGATCAGAGTTTAATAAGACCGGTCTTAAATTTAGAATTTTAAGACCAGCCTTTTAATAATTCCGGTCTTAAAATAAAATCTTTTAAGACCGGACTTAAATTGTGGCCAGTACAAAATATTTAAAAAATTTAAACAAAAAGTTTATTACTTTTAAGACCGGAGTTTAATAAGGGCCGGTCTTAAAGGTTAAATTTTAAGACCGTGGTTTTAGTACATCCGGTCTTAAAACTAAAGCACCAAATATATTCTTCTTCGCACGAAACCTTACTTTACGTTGCTCTCTCTGAACTCTGAAACCTTGTTCTTCTTGTTGCATTATCTCTCTTCCTCGCCCACCACCACCATCCTCTGTTATTCTCTCATTTTCTCAGGCATTCCTCTTTTGCACCACCTTTTCTCAACCTCTCTTCCTTTCTCGAAAATGAATGGAGAAAACGATTCTTGTCCTTTTCGTTCAACGCCAATTACTGGTGTGACTGGTGTGAGTCAAAACGAACCCTCTTCATCTCACAGTGAGCCTCGTAACTACCATGCACGCCGTGTTAGAAGAGGCACATGAATGAAAGATGTATCCTTCAGTCGCACTTCTGTGTCAAAACTCGAGATTCAGTTTGATGAAAATTTGGCTCCTTTCGGTCCTAATAAAAACAAATATAATAGTTTTGTCGGATTTTTAGCACGCAGCAAGGTTAGCATTTTGATAGATGAGTGGAAAAATGTCGATGATGTCACAGTAAAGGATCCTATTTGGGACACTATCCGGCTTGCATACACTGTTTTTGACAGTCAGAAATTGAAAGACAAGACATTTTCGTATTGTGCTGATTGTTGGAGGAAGTTTAAGACCTATCTAGCTAACAACTATATTTTTGACAAGGTTCTGGCTTGTGAGTCTCGCCCTTATCTTTGGGACAAGTACACATTTCTTGATGAAAAAACTTGGTAACAATTTGTTTAGCTGCGGAGCACTCCAGAAGCTTTGGTGAGTTTATATTTAGTTTTTTTTTCCTTTTTTGTTTGCATATTAACCTGTGCGAATATGTGAATGTTATTGTGTTCTTCTAATCCTGTTAGTTAGATGGTTTGGTGTGTGAATAGAAGTATACATTTCCATCCTTTGTCCTGCATCAGAGGAGCATGTCTTAGTTCTATGCAAGTCTGATATGTAAATCGTGAAAAGGTAAAATACTAAGTAGGTAATTAGGGAAATAATAATGGCATAAGAGTCAAGCCATTATTATAGTCTTAATTCTGTTATAGTAGGTAGTGGTTAGACATTGTTGTTAGTTAGTTAGTATGTTAAATGTGTAAAGGTTTTGGTGAAAGCTATTATTGGGCCTTAAGAGTCATGCCTCTAACTATATATAAGAGGTTAGACTAATATGTGTAGGAATCAGTTATGATGAATGAATGAATTGACTAAGTTGGCAGCAGTTCTGCAACTCCATTTCCTCTGTTTCTCCCAATTTCTTCTACAATTCTACATCTTCCTTAACAAAGTCTTGAAACTTGATGAAGTGAATTTGACTCATGTTTGAGGATCATATCAAGTAGAGGTTCTCTAATTTCTGTTAGTGAGATGGATGGAATTCATAATTAATAATTTTTTTCAATCCTGATTAACAGAAAAGAAGGGAACAAGCACAAGAGATCGGGAGAAAGAATGATTGCCCGCATAGAGCTTATTGTGGCGGATATGAAAAGGCCGAAAAAGAATTGATAACGGCCAAGCAGAAGAGATTGGGAGATGAAGCTGAATCCAATCATTATGCGATATGTGATCCGCCGCTATCTCCAATACGTTGCGAGGAGTTATGTTTGTATATTCGCAAAAAGCCAAGAGGCGATTACACGAGTGAACAAACTCGTCTAGTTGCTGAAAGAATTGTAAGTATCGTTATTGTTATTTTTTAGTTACTAAACATGTTTCATTACTAAGCTTCTCGTTATTTGTATCTTATAGAAATATCTTAAAAAGAAAGAAGCAAAGGGATCTTTTGTGTTGGACGGGAGGAATGATGTTCTGACCGTTGCGATTGGAAAACCAGATCACTCGGGTGTGTAAAGGGGATTGGAGGATGGGTAAGCCTTAAGCAATACTTTGGTAAATCCAAACGCCATAAACAAAGTATGGTTACCCAGGAGGAGATGGAACATACTCTGGACATAGCAACTGAGGAAGCAGCGGCCAAAGCAGAGGCCAAAGCAGCAGAGCGGGAAGCTTCATTGACTGCAAATTTTCAAGCCCATCTGGGCAAGGTGAAGGAGGAAATGATGATGCTTGTGAACTCTCATCCAGAGACCACTTTTCCTTTTCCACACTTACCTGCACCTATGTAACAGAGCACTAAAGGGAGTTGCATTGTTGGACGGTTAGAGGAACCTTGTGACCTGTATGTGGAGGATCCTGATAGACGATTAGTTGCAAAAGGGACTGTACTCTACAACTTGGGATCAACTGTACTCCACCAATAAATGGCTGATGATGAAGCCAAAGTGTTAGTTGAAGAGGTGATCATTGATGCACTTGTCCCTTTCCCAACTGGTCAGCTGAAGGTTGTGAGTGATGTCAAGGGAACCTTCATCTCGTGGCCAATGAAGCTTGAACATGTTTCTACTCCTCCTGAAGCTTCAGCCCCTCCTGAAGTTGTTGACACGGCTAAGTTGAGTGCCAAGGACAAAATTTTCCTTAAGGTATTCAATAAACAATTTGGATTTAAAACATAGCCTGTCAATATAGAAGTAGGCCTGCGTAATAAGCACCCAGTTTTGGTTGACCAAGATGATTTAATGTCCTTGCTGTTTGATAAATAGGAGCTTACTGATGCAATTATTCTCATGTTTATAAAGTAAGTATCTTCTTCTATGAGTACATAACTTAAATGCATCGTTTACACACACAATCATATATACTAATTCGCTGATGTCATTATTGTAGGTTCATGCATCGTGAATTGGAACAACAGGGCAGAAGCCAAGATATTGGATTCTTGTGCCCACAGTACATAGGTCAACTACCCTTACCGGATAGACAATCATACATAACACGGAGGTTGTGTAACAACATGAGAAAGTGGTACTTGGAACCATACTACAATAGGTACATATCATAATTCTTGTCTGCAATTCCCTTAATTCTGCTACATATTACTGAATACTTGTCTTTTGTGAATTTTCAGTCACCATTGGCAGTTGGTCCTTATTTGCACAGATGAGAATAAAGTGGTCTTTTTATGATCTACTCACAATGGTCCATCGTCTGCATTGCAACAGATCGTGAACAAGTAAGCATGTCATTTTGATTGTCTTGTCTGAAATCTCTGTTGTGAATTTTCAGTGAACATTGTTATTGATAAATTTGTGATTTTGATTATAAGCCCATGAAGAATTTCCAAATGAAGGTTTTGAAAAAGCTTGGGTTTCAAGTCAAGGAGTCTAAATGGATCATACCAAATGTTAGTACATATTTGGACACTGACACACTTTCTTTTGAACTTGGTCAGTAAGCAATATATGCTCTTATATATTTCTTGTTCGTTTTTAGACCCGTCAGCAACCACCTGCATCCAACTTATGTGGCCATTACGTCTTGACACACATATATAATATTATCATGTAACAAATGACTAACATCACTGAAACGGTAAATGTATTTGATATTACATACGTTTATCTTTGCGCTGACCCCTTTGATGCAAGGAAGGACGAGTAATATATTTCTGTCTTTGATGTTACAGAGGTTTTCCTGTGCTGGCCCCTTTCCTGATGGTGATATTAAGCGCATACGCGATGTGTTTTGTGAATATCCTGTATGATCTGATGACATCGGAAAGTCAGAACAATAATGTTTAATGATTTGTGAAATTCATTTATAAATATAATGTTTGATGCAAGGAAGGACGACTAATATATTTCTGTCTTTGATGTTACATACGTTTTCCTGTGCTGGCCCCTTTCCTGATGGTGATATTAAGCGCATACGCGATGTGTTTGGTGAATATCTGTATGATCTGATGACATCGGAAAGTCAGAATAGTAATGTTTAATGATTTGTGAAATTCATTTATAAATATATGTTGTAGCAACAATCATCTTCAATCTGTAAATGAACAATTGTACAATTTGTTTAATGATCAATAATAATTTTTTTTATTCATTTCCAATAATTTCCTTGTGTCCATTTTTTGTTGCTGAATGTATTGGATGCTGGATAAAGTTCTTTAGTACTTGTACCTTGAGGACAGGATGTTGTAAATGAGCAGTATGAGTCTTTAATTTAAAAGTCTTCGTGTGTAATACCCTAAAATTTGAATTAGGGAAAATATCATAATGATCTTATTTTCTAAGGAAAGTACTGTGGGAATTAAAGGAAAAATCTCTTGGAAATTAGGAGGAAAATAATAATGTGCCAAAATGACCAAAATGCCTCTATGGAGCATATAATGACTTAGGAAAATTATGAAAAATCCTAAAAGACAGTAAAATAATTATTAAAATTGATAGAGTATATTGCCTCTAATTTTGGTAATTTAATAAATTATGAACTTGGAAAAATTAGAAGTGGTAAATCAAAAAGTATTGAAGTGACCAAAATGCCCCCGTAAATTCTAATATAATGCATAGGTCATAAAATACCAATGTCAGTGCAAAAGTTATAAGGTAAGGAGTTATTCTAGTTGAGAAAATTATCAACAACTAGTAAGGAATTAATTAAGTGATTATTGGCTAATTACTTAAGCATAAACATAGGAAAATTCAAAGATAATTATGTAAAACCCTATAATTAGTGGGTTATGGCTAAAAAATTAGCATAAATATATTTCCTAATTAATTGGAAAATATGAAGGAAAATTAGTAAGATTAAGTAATTTTAAGCCTAAATACAATTATGGACCAATAGGAAAATTTTGTAAAAAAAATATATAAAAAAATTATTAAATTATATAATAATTAATTAAAAAATAAAATAAAAATAAAAATATATAAATGTGTGTGAGAGTGCCGACATCTTGTGGAATAAGAAGGAAAAAAATATAGGAAGAGTGTAAATAATAAACTCTTAATTAAATATTAATTAAAGTAAAAGGTAAAAAAATAAATAAACACCGATAGGAATTGGATCCTATCCAGAAAACTACGAGCAAAATTTCTAGAGTCAGAGTAAAATATTACTGAGTGGATTTTTATCCTGAATTGAGCTGTACCTAGAGTCGTTTCTGAGATCGGTAGAAGAAGTTAGTAATAAGACGAAATAGGGAAAATCTGAGAAATAGGCAGATAATCATAAAATTAGGATTTGAACAAAATAAATTGTAACTCAACATTTGGAGATGAGTTTATGATTATCTAGACATATTTGGAATCAGTGAATTTTTGTCCAAAAGTTGATGATTCCGGAATTTAATTCCATAACCGAGCACGCTTTTCGAGAAACTTCGGCTGGACCGTTGAAACCCTATATGGAATCAAAATTTAGGTTAACTTGGACATTTCTAATGAGAAAGAAAAGGTCTTCAAAGTTGTGATTCTGAATTTTTGAGATTTTCCGAGATTACGCGATTCGAGCACCGATCGGGAACTTTATCGGTATAAGACTTCTAGAGCAAGGAAGTGACATCACCACCACGACATCTTTTTTTGTGCCACCTAAGGGATTGAGGTCAGCATGGTAAAGCATGAATAGTAACCCCGAAAAGTCTATAAATAGCAACCTTCACCTTCATAATTTCTCACATCCAAAACCAAGAGCTCTAGTCGAAATTTCCTAGAGAGAAGAGAGAAGGAGGAGTCCGGGGAATTTTGCAGCGAAGCCCTGTGTAAGTTCTTCGGTACCGAGTCTTAAGCTTTCGGTAGTTTTAGTAGAATTGTTAGTTAGATCTAGGAAGTAGGAGATGAAATTCCTATTCTTGTTTTTAGGCCTCATTGCATCGAAAGATGCTTGACGAGGTAAAAACATAGTAGGGATTGAGTTTCTGAAAGTTGGGAGTTAAAGTAACGAAGTGCTGGCGAAATTCCGCCGATTAGGGGGTCAGGGGTAAAATAGTCATTTTTGACTAAAATGTCCGTTATGATGTCAAAAGTTATTAAATGTAAAATTATCCTTATAGGATATCTGTGAGCACGTACCGCTGTCGTAACGCTGTCAATTTACCGTTTCCCGTCAAGTACCGAATTTCCGTCAACGAAGGTACGTCCGCGTACTGGTAACCTTAACTCTTGTGTTTATGGTATGCGTATATGTGTTATGTTTATTCTATGTGTATATGTGGTGTATGTACGTTTGCGTACTGGTAACCTTAACATTGATGTTTATTGTATGCGTATATGTGTTAGGAGTATTGTATGTGTATATGTGGTGTATGTACGTTCGCGTACTGTAACACTAATATGATGTTTATGGTATGCATATATGTGCTATGTGTATTGTATGCTCTGTGGTATGATTATGTACCGTTGTTATGATTATACTTGCTGGTTATTGGGATACATTTCAAGGGGGCCTATGTGCTGTCGAAGGCCTAGGTGCTGTCAGGGGGGCCTACGTGCTGTCAGAGGCCTATGTGCTGTCAGGATACGTTGCAGGGGTAGGGCCTATGTGTTGTCAGGATATGTTTATCTGTGCTTTATCTGCTGATGAATTTGTACTTTTAATGTTGTGATTGTTTGTAGTCCATATATTGCTATATGTAAATATGAGGTTAACCGTTACCTGAGGTCTGATTGCAATGGACCTCAGCTCTTAATATAGCGTCAGGGTCAGGAGGACCGAGTGCCGAGGAGAGAGACAAGCAACCCGCATAGAAGATCCAGCTGAGGACTTCCTTTCGTTGTTCTAGCGGAGGCCTTTCTTTTGTCGTTATGTACTCTTAAAACATTCGGTTACTGTACCGTTGTTGTAATTAGCCAGACTTACGGCATTTGAAATACAAGTATCAGTTACTCAATCGCTCCGGTGCTCTACTCTGATGGAAAAAAAAATTTACTGCTTTTGAAAATGGGATGTTACATCGTGACTTTTAGGACCAGGTTGTTTATAAAGGTCCGATCCTAAAAGTCTTTGTTTACTTTTGAAAAATATGGCAACACTTTTAGGACCGTATATTTGTTAAAGGTCCGGTCCTAAAAGTCTTAGTAATTTTAAAAAAATATGGTGAGACCTTTAAGACTGGATATTTGTTAAAGGTCCGATACTAAAAGTCTTCGTTCAATTTTAAACCATATTGCGAGACTTTTAGGATCGTATATTTGTCAAAGGTCTGGTCTTAAAAGTCTTCATGTAATTTTAAAAAATATGGTGAGACTTTTAGGATCATATATTTGTTAAAGGTCCAGTCCTTAAAGTCTTCATTTAATTTTTAAAAATGTGGCTTGATTTTTAGGAACGGTTATGTTTTAAATGTGTGGTCCTAAAAGTCAATATATTTAAAATGGCAAACCTGTGTTCTTCGTCAATTTTCAAACAATGCCCTAGGGTTCTAGACAATCGCTCACTTAGGACAACCACTCGCAGGGGGTTCGAGATAACTGAGGTTCTTCTCAAGGTAGGACCCTTGTTTTCGTCGATTTTACCTCTCCAGTTTTTGATGATCATTATCGGTCTCCTTTTTCTTTGTCTTTCTTTGTTTTTTTTTTAAATAGAAGAAAGACAAAGAAAAAGGACATTGAAAATGATCATCAAAATCTGGAAAGGTAAAATCGAGGACAACGAGGGTCCTACCTGTTGGAAATTATGCCCTAGGGGCAAGTCATTGTACTTTAAACGTGAATGTCATTTAAAGTATTCTTCATTTAGTTATCATTTTCATTTGCATGTTTATAGTGATAATTGTATCCTTGGATATATCTCATTGATTATCCTAAATGTCCCTGGTCGATCATCTATGCGGGAGTAAAGATGAAATAAGACCAGTATGACTTTGATAAGATATGGAGATACGAATCAAAGTCATAGGCACTTATAAGAGTACAAGGTGCTGGACCGACCCACTATGAGAAAGCTGCATTGATTAAGTCATAAGATTTTCTCATGTATAACCGCGTCATAATGCCCTTTGACCTGAGATCATCATGGATTCCTACATGATGAGTTGCTGATCTTTGACCTAGTCAAAAGTCACCTATGACCAGGCGATGATAAAGGCTTGGATCGGGATCAATGGTTTTCATGCAGAGGAATGTGAATGGTCAAGATGGAATTTGTCCCTCACATTTGTAGAGAGATAATACTAGGCCCCTCGATGAGTGAGTCTGAGAAATGTATGGCCATACTACGATGGAAAGGATTTTCCATTTCAATTGTTAGACTACTCAAGAATCAAGAAAGTAATGGTCAAGAACAAGAAGTTGACATTATTCGTGCCTCATCCTTGACCAAGTTATCAAGTGACAAAAGGGACGTGACATGGTTGTACGATAGGTTGTATCGTATCATCGATCCCCATATGAATTAGGTAGTCGCAATGTCTTGCTAGAGGCCACTTTTGACTTGTGGGCTGATACAGTATTGGCCCGCTGCCAATCTCATGTAGGCCTACAGGGTCGCACGCAAGAATAGCCCAACACGAGTAAAAGTGTTCAGATTCATTGAATCTTATAGAGTAAATACTCTTTCTGGTCCTTGACAAAAAACAAGGACTCCATTTTGGTCCCTGACAAAAAAACCAACCCTTATTCGTCCTTTTTATGGGACTAAAAATGACTTTTTGGAAATTTGTGAGGGATCAAAATGTCCACTAATCGACCCTTATTCGTCCTTTTTATGGACTAAAAAGGACATTTTTTTGTCAGGGACCAAAATGGGGTTTGTGTTTTTTGTTAGGGACCAGAAAGGGTATTTACTCAATCTTATATATGTCTAGGATTTAATGAATATTTTATTTAATCTAGGATATATATATATATATATTAAATTCAAAAATATAATAATAATATTATTTATAGATAATAATATTATTGTATAGTATTTAATTTATTTGATAAATTGAATCACTATAATAAATTGAGATATTGTATCTCAGATTTAATTTTCGAATAAAGAGGTAGTATCTCATATTTAATTAAATTGAGATATGGTATCTCAGATTTAATTAAATAGAAAGATATCATATCTCAGATTTAATATATAGAAATACATCAAATCATCATGCTTTTAATTCGGATTAAATAAATAGATTAGATTAGATCTGTTAGACAGATTTAATCAATGCTATTTATATCTAAAATTCGAATTAAGATTAATTGAGATTAATCTTGAATATTTTAATACGACTCAATTAGGGTTTTAGAAACCCTATAAAAGATATTGATCTAGTCGTATTAAGATAAGGAACAAGCCACGGAAGAAATCCTAGAGAGAAAAACGTGAGACACAAAGTAAGAAGGCGCTAGCACGCTGCCCTACGTGTTGGAGAGTTGTTCGGTGTGGATACCGGTAGAGGGAGTGGATTCATAGAGTCGGCTCCTAGAGATTGATAGAGCAAGAATGTGTTAGCCCACGTGTTCGGGAAAGAACGCATACAAGCTCATATAGGTATGGTTTCTCTAACGAACCTTGATTTAAACGTCGTTGATAGATATTCTCTATGGGATTCGTAAAATTTTAATGGATGAGAATCCTTCCGCTGTAATATTCTGAATTTTGAGCCTAGAGATTTGAGAATAAGTCTGTATCAGGCATACATCTAGACCCTATTCAGGAAGTGTGATGTTAAATTGGGAAATAAACCATTGATATCTTATGAGTATTTTGACCAAGAGCTCAAGGTTGTACAAGTTAAAGGGCACAAAAACACTTATATGATGTTAATCGGTTGGTAAAAATGTCATGTAACTATGTCCTAAGGTTTGGGACAACTGGATGAGCATAAATATGCTAAAATAAATATGCACATGACATTTCCTAGACTGATGAAGATCCCCTGCGTTTTTGAAGAAGAAAAGTCAGTGTAATAATTACGTTAGGACACGTGTCACTGTAGGATTGGAAAGCAAAAAGTAAGTAATGATTATAGGGGTAGAAAAGTCAATTTCTTACCCCATAAGGATCCATTTTCCTCCACATGGAGAGATAGAAGGAAAATCAGATGATTTTATCCATACTCAGGCCTAAACACAAAATGCGGGTCCCACAGGTTGTTCACTGGTGGAAAAGGGACCGACAAGGATCAATTAGGGGTTTCCTTTGGACTGGATAGGACAAGTGTGGGGCCACTTTGATAAGTCAAGGAGGCTCCATCTAAGCATGTCCACTCAGAAGAAAAATATCTGAAATGTTGAAGAAAAGTGCAAAGGGTGACACCCTGTTGACCAGCGGGACCTACGTGGACCGGTAGAAGGAGATTGGGCCGGATAAAGTGGAAAAGACAGGGGAAAAGTAAGGGGGCGGATTTGGTGGGCCCAAAGAAGCGTCACCTAACCCCCATAATGATTAAAAACGTGCTTGAAGAGAGAGAAAATAAGAATCAGTCAAAAAGTCAAGCTGCGGGACCCAATGGCTGGAAAGAGGGGAATTAATCAGATAAATTAGGAAGAATAAAATAAAATAATGGGATCTGAGTTGAGGGGTCCAGAAGGCGCCACCTGGCCCTAGGAAGAGTCTAGAAAACTTGCGGAAAAAGAAAAGAATAATAAAGAAGTTCAGGGTCAAAATTGGTAATTTTCATAAATTCCGAGCCAAAGTAGGTAATTTTCCCCAAATAAAACGAAAATATCCAGATATTTTCAGGGGAAAACGCCACTTGTCAGCTCCCTAGATAACCCTGGAATTTTCTGGAATAACTTGGAGAAAAAGTCAAGAATCAGATCCAGTTTATTACACAATGGACAGAAACTTACGCCTGTTAATTCTAAATTACCGGATCAAATTTACCTTTTATTAAAAAGGTGTTTTAACTCCTCATTTTAACCCTAGAGGCACGAAATTTAGCAGAACAAGAGAGAAGGATCAGCAACCTCCATAGCCAAAGCTCAAGCTCCAAGATACCAAGAACACTCGACGATTCTCCGATCTTAGGTAACACCGAAAAACCCGGAGTAAGGGCTTGCTGCCAGATTCTGGAAATCTGGGCAAAGAAGCTTCAAACGCGTTTTTAAAATAGTAAACAACCTTATTTTTAGCTGAAATTTTACATGAAGAAAATAGACATCCGGGACATGATTTTTATATATAATATAATGATTTTTGAATAAATATACTGGGTGAAATAAATTTTTGTAAACGGGTCTAGAAACAGGGGAGCGAATCGGACCAGGGAGCGAAATTTGAGCTCCACAACAAAATCAGTGAACTCATGGTTTCTGGAATTATTTTTATTGGAAAATAGACATCTTAAAGGTTCAGATGGAGTTGGGTTCATGTTAAAATGATTTGTTTGGAATTTATTAAAAATGTTACAATTTGGACCAGAAATCCTGGATTTTCTGGAAGTTCAAGAGGGGCTCGGATTTTTATGAAATTTGTAAGGGTATTTTTGGAAATACTAAAAATAAGGTATTTTGGTGTTATTTAGGGCAAGGGCATAATTGGAAAAGTGATCAGGCACAATAAATAATAAGGCAGTACACACCCCCACCAGGTAGTAACCGCTTTACTCAGATATCTTTATGTGTGTTGTTGTATGTTTGTATTTGTCATGCGTGTTTTGCATATGTTTTGCCAAATATGCATACAGAGTTATGTGATTCCTAGCGCTGAGGACGATTGGTCCGAGGCTGGCCTTGATTGGCGGCTGTACGGGTCGATAGGTCCGAGGCTGTCCTGGTGCAGGCAGCTTTACGGGTTGTGACTCCGGTAAGTCTGGGGCTTGCCTTGATAAGGCAGCCTGACGGCACGTGGTAGTCGGTGTTGTGTATATTTTGTTTGCATATATGGTATGTTTGGCATCTTACTGTTGACTTTTTATGTGGCATGGTTATCTTCATACCCACTACACATTTAGTATTTGAGTACTGACGGTTACTCTGGGGGCCAACAATGGACTCCAGAAGCTTCTGTAGTTACAGGGAGTCGTGCCTGAAGCTTGAAGAGCCTTTTTGGAAAGGTAGGGCAGTACAGTGTAGTTGAAGAATAGGGAATGCCCTATTAAAATTTGTACTTATATTTTGAGGATGACTGTATATTTCTTGGTATTTATTTTGGATAACTGTACCCTTAACCCTTTGGGGACTTTTGCTTTCTATTTGTTTCACTTTTACCAGTACAATAGTTGTCCAAACCGGTCATATGCTCTGTTGCGCGTACTCTGATAGATAATCAAAATGGACTTATAACCAAGGAAAGGTAATAGTTTAAAAGGAATCCCTCTAACCCGCCACCCTAAAGGGCGAGGCCGGTAGGGGTGTAACATCCGCTGCGTGTACGGATCCCAACAGTGGCATCAGAGCCAAGTCAACCGTGCGTTTATATTGGGTTTTCTATATGCGAATACATGTGATGTATGTAATGTTTAACCGAATTTGTTATGCATTCAAATCGATGGTTCGCGTTAGGGTTTTCTACATGCGATTATATGATATATATGTATGTTTAAAAACGAATTTTATATGCTTTAACTTGATATATGATAAACCGATTTTTGATGCGTTTAAATCAAAAATTAGGACGTTCGGGTCACACGGCTGTTTAGTGTAGTTTTGAATTGTTCAGTTCCGACGGCAATCATGTTGAATCTTCAGTCACGTTCACACCTAGGTTGCGTTTTTGAAACGTTCACACCTAGCAGGACCGCCGTGACTAACTATTCGTAGCGCGAGAATTTAAATCATGATATTATATTATAGATTATGAATTTAATTCATTATGATTTGGATTTTCCAATTCAAGTTTGGATGGCCTTTCTTGTGAGAACTTAAATTATGGTTAGACTCTTATAAAGTGTTGATTTCTTATGTGCCATTTTTATGAACGTTTTTTTGAAGAAAGGAAAGGAAATAAATGTGATCCATCATCTTAAATGCAATCCAACAATCAAGATATGAATATGTGATAAGTATATATTTTATAATTAAATAAGAGTAGATTCTGGGATATATTGGATTGAACTTATTGATATTTTGTACTTATTTAATTATCTTTATGTACTTATCTATTTTTTAATTAAATATAGGATAAAATGATATTATAACAGAAAATCTATTGATATCCTATTTTATTGTGCAGGAAATATTATGTGATATAAGAAGGAGATAAAATAGAATCAAATAATATATATATATATATATATATATATGTATGTATATATATATATATATATATATGTATATATTCAAGAGGAAACAGATTTAGAGAAAGGCGTGGGACACGCAGAGAAAGAAAAGCAACGAAAAGATATATTATATGATATAATATGCCATCCAATTGACCCAGGATGATAAAAAGAGGAACGTACCTGCGCGAAGAAAAAGGATCGTATCTTGGATTATATGAGCTTGAGACGTGGGACCCGCTGCAAAACTAACCCTGAATTACATCTATTAAAAGGCAGCAAGCAAGCAAGAGACAGGGAGAACGAGCGAGAATAATCGGATAGCAATTCAAGAACGAAACGACGGACGCCGCGAATGAGAACAATTCCCGAATAACAATTGGAGAGGAGAGGAGACGCACGCAGACGGCATTGGAGAAAGAGGATCAAAGCACCATTGTGGAGATCAACCTTCCCCAATCTCTGAAGAACAAGTTTGATTTTCATCTCTTTTATTTTGTCAACCTAGCCATGCTTGGCTAGTTTTCTTTTGTAGTTAGGGCGAGGATGAACCCTATGCGAATTTAGAGTATTTTTTTGTATCCTTTATTGATCGTTATTTTCTTGATTGAATGAATTATCTTTGCTTAAAGCTTTCTTAAAGATTGATCACCTTTTAGATTGTTCATAGGTTGGTGTATGACAATAGAGATGTTGGTGCATTTAACTAGAACCGTTAATTCATCGTAGAGTTGCATGACCTAGACATAGGCTTACGAGTTTATGCGATCTCATAATTCTGGTTTAAATAAATTGATCTTTCCAAACAATACTAAGACATTAGGTTGTTTTCAAAGATAACGGACTAAGGTAGCATCAAGACATTGGGACTTAGTCTAACTTTAGAGAATTGATCGTCAATCGTGGGAATAATAATTTGTTAGGGATTCAATTCAAATACTTGGAGGAACATAGGGGGATTCTCATCCCTAGCTGCGTTTTTCTTAATTACTCATCTTCTCTAAAAGTCGTTCTTGAAATTCTTGATTTTGAATTCTTGTTCTTTATTTAATTCTGTAAATTTTTTTTGGTTACAACTCACCCCATATTACTCAATTCATCCAACTAAAGCAAAAATAGCGAATTAGTGATTGGAGTACTATTCCTTGTGGGACAATCTTTTTCTCACTACCTTATTACTTATAACGACCGTTGCACTTGCCGAAGTTGCTATCAAGTTTTTGGCGCCGTTGCCGGGGAATAGTTTTATTTCAACACTAAGAGTAGTTATTGAAACTCTAGATTGGATTTTTCTTTTTCTTTTGTTATTTTACTCTGTTTATGCGAGGTACCACTGACAGAAATTCGCTGCAGTTTGATCCTGAAATCAAAAAGACAGCAAGGAGAAACTGAAAACTTCCTAAACAGAGAAAATGAAAGGTTGTTAGCTCTAGTACTGGGACTGAACTGGTTATAATGGCAGGAAATGGTGCAGATCCTCCTCTTCCTCCTCCAAAAAGGACCATGGGCGACTACATGACACTTAATCCTGTCAGGACTGCAACTAGCATTGTCAATCCTGCTGTGAAGGCGAATAATTTTGAAATCAAGCCATCCCTCATAAGCTTGGTTCAACAAAGTTATTTTAGTGGGAGTGATTTAGAGGATCCTAATCAGCATATTGAGACTTTTCTGCAGATTTGTGATACCATCAAGATGAATGGGGTTCTTGAAGATGCTCTTTGTGTGAGACTGTTTCCTTTCTCTCTGACAGGGAAAGCAAGAGCTTGGCTTCGTTCTTGTTCTACTGGAAGTCTCTCCACTTGGGACATTATTACCACAAAGTTCCTTGAAAAATATTTCCCTTCTTCTAAGTATACAAAGTTGATGTCAGATATTAGTTGCTTTGCTCAAGGCAATGGGGAATCATTATGTGAAGCTTGGGAAAGGTTTAAGGAGTTGCTTAGGAAGTCTCCACAACATGAGCTGCAAGACTATGATCAGGCGAGAATATTCTTCAATGGGATGCTCCCGTCTTCTGGGATGATGGTTAACGCTGCAGCAGGTGGGAAGCTGAAAAGCAAAACTCCAGATGAAGCATTGGAGTTGTTTGAGGCAATGGGGTCCCTTGAGAATGAAACTATTACTCCACAACCAAAGAGGGGAGTTCTTCATCTAGATTCTTACAATACACTTTTGGCCCATAATGAGAACATTTCCGAACAAAACAAGATGATCCAACAGCAGTTAGCTACCCTCACTAAACAGCTTGCCTCTTCTCAGGTCTCATCCATCACTTCTCAGCCTCCTTTGCTTTGTTATTTTTGCAAAGGGGAACATGCTAATGGAGATTGTGAAGCTGGTAGTACTGGAGAAACAGCTGAGGTTAATTACATGAATAATCCTCCTAGGAATTAGTTTAATCCATATAGCAACATGTACAATCCTGGCTGGAAATCTCACCCAAACTTTTCCTATAAACCCCAAGAAGCACCTCAGCAGTTCCACCAACCCACCACCACCATTACTGATCTGGAAAAGGCTTTGACACAGTTGAGAAATCTGTTCCGGTGAATGAAAAATATGAAAAAGGGGTGGAAGAACATGAAAAGGCTTTAGAAAAAGAGGAGGAAAAGGCTGAGAATGATGATGTGCAGCAGGTTCCAAAGGAGATAGCTACAAAGAAGTCTGCCACTCCTTCTTATGCAAAACCTTCGTACCCCCAAAGGTTGAAGCAGCAGATTCAAGCAACAGATGATGACAGTTCTTGGATATTTTTAAGAAACTCAGATTAACATTCCTTTTGCGTAAGCTCTTGAAAATATGCCTAATTATGCAAAGTTCATGAAAGATTTGCTTTCCAAGAAGCATAAGTTGCAAGAGGTGAAACAATGGCATTGACTCAGCAGTGTAGTGCCATTATTCAAACAAAGTTGCCACCAAAGCTTAAAGATCCGGGCAGCTTTAGCATTCCTTTTGCAATAGGGAACGTCAATATGGGCAAGCACTTTGTGATCTGGGAGCTAGTATAAATTTAATGCCCTTATCTGTTTCGAAAGCTCTCGGCATTAAAGAGATGAAGCCTACTATGATGCCAAGCACAGTTGGCGGATAGGTCCATTAAGAAGCCAGAAGGTGTCATTGAGGATGTGCTTGTGAAAGTGGACAAATTCATCTTCCCGGTGGATTTTGTGGTTCTTAACATGGAGGAAGATGCTGAACTTCCTTTACTTTTGGGAAGACCCTTCTTAGCTACTGCTAGAGCGGTAATTGATGTAGCTGCAGGAAAAATAGAGTTTCAAATGAATGATGAGAAAGTCACCTACAATGTGTTTCAATCCATGAAATACCTAGAAAGATTATTGCCGTATCTACCAAAATGACCAAGTTCGAAATTGATTTGCAGAAATAGGGAACCTGGGTCGTTTCCCCAACGAACTTGCAGCGGGTTTGATTAACAACAATAGTCAAACAGAACAGTAAAATGGGGGGTTTGGTTTAACAGATTAAAACAAAACGAAATAACATAAACAGAATGAAATAAACAGAATGAAACAGAATGAAATATGCAGAAACAGAATGACAAATGATCAACCCAACGTCTAGATTCCAAAAACTTCCATCATTGAACGAAATATAACTAACTCACGTTTGGTTCCGGATGAATCGAAATCTCTGCATTCATCCGGAGAATCCCTCGCCTAGACGATCGCCTAGAATATGTCCGAACAGTGGCGTCTCACTGTGCAATCGCACAAGAACATCAGTAACCTAGTCGAACTCGTCCTTGGGATGAACCAAACCGAATATTAAATCTAATATTCGAACTATTTCCAGAAATCGAATCCGATAAGATGAAAACAGAATTGAATAAGTTACCGATTAAGCACAAGCTCTCTGGACGAATCATGGAATCCTCAACGTTGGGTCAATCACAGAAGTTTAGCCGATCATGGCTGGGAAAAACGAAGAACGGACGAAGAACACGAAGAATTCGAAGAACAATTGAGAGAATGTAAAAACTTCTATTTTGATCCACTCCAATGTAAAAACGTGAATGATTAATCCGTTTGTGGCTACTGGCTTCTTAAAATAAACCTAAAAACGAAATGGGCTCTAATGGTTTTAGCCCAAAACATAAATAAAATAAACTGGACTTTTAATTACAAAATTCGAGTCCAAACAAAATCCAGAATTGTTCATCTTACTTCGGCTCCAAAATCAACCGCCCTCTTGTCTGAATTTTCTCTTTATGTCTTCATAACAATTGTAGCTCTCTGAATTATCTGAAATATGAGACAAAAATGAGGCAAATCTGATGTCTGGTTCAAGAGTTATGGTAGAAATATTGAAGCAATATAAAACTAAAATTTTATTATTAAAAATGGCTAAAATGCAATCTAAGGCCCAAAGCCCAAATGAACATAAAAGCCATTATTTATTAACTAAAGAGTCCTAAATTATTAATCAAGAGATAAAAAGAAGTGTATAAAATATTCAATTATCAAATTCCCCACACTTATCTTTTTGCACTCCTGAGCAAAATCTAAAGAAAAAGACCTAAAGGAGAAACTCTTCTTTACTAATAATTGCTAACAATGCAAAAATTGAATCAAGGGACAAAAAGTTCCAAAAGACCAATCAATCAAGACCAAAATCCCTTCATCTCAAATTACAGTTCATGGTAGTCTCAATCAATGATGCTAATCACAAAAGATGGTCTCTCAAATGATGCGCTTAATCAATCAGTCTCTCAAGTGTTTAAGGTAAATAAGTGTATCGCTCAAATTATACTCAAGAAATTTGTTCTACCATAAGCTTGCTCAACTTCTACGTCTCCACTACTAATAACAAATACATGCACAAATCAAGAGAGCTTGTTATTAAAGGTTGTAATGGGGCTAGGGTGAAGGTAGGTAATAGTATGGAATGAAAGGCTAAGCACCAAAGAAATCAAAAAGAGCACTGATTAACACAATCATTCTCTCTATGTATGAAATTCTTATATATATATATATATATATATATATATCTCATTTCTTTCTATGTATTTTCTTCTTCTTTTTTCTTTTCTGCTTGTTTTCTTTTCTTTCCCTTTTTTTATAATCACAATGACAACATCAAATATCTCCCCCCACACTTAAACTGTTGCACTCCTGAGCAACCCCCACACTTAAATACAAAACCTAGGTGAAACCAGTGCTCAATAAATTTTCAAGGTGCGGAATAAAATGGTTTTATGGTTAGGCTTGTAATGTGGCTTAGAAAAGAATGGGTCAAAAGGCACAAAGGGGCTAGCAAAGGAATCATAATGCAAGGGAAAGGCTATTTGGCCAAAGTGGGGAAAATAAAAGAAAGAAAACAAGCTTCCATCATACTTATGCATGTAAGTGAAAAGTGTAGTTTCAAAAAGAAAATGAGCAAGTTCTAGAGAACACAAATCATGAGAGATGCACACATGAAAGAAAGAATGGCAAAAGATGAATTCCATTCATGCAGGCCCAAAACCTCACAAGGTCAATACCAACTTAGGCAATCAACAACATCAAATCAACTACCAAGACATGTAATCGAAGAGTCAAGAATTGTAGACCAAACGGAATGATCCATTAAAACCAAAATGTCCACGTTCATAATATGTAGCAATCATAGAAAGAAAGATTGTATTTATTTTCAAAAAGCAAAGTAGAAAAAGGAAAACAAATAAAAGAGAAAAAGGGAGAAGAAAGAAGAATACTCCCCAAGGGTTTATGGAGGATAAGTGGCATCAATGAGGAGAATCTCTGCTTCCTCAGGCTGCTGTTGGGATCCCTCATGAAATTGCTTAAGGCGATGCCCATTTACCTTAAAGGTTCTTCCTGTGGGTGGATCACATAGCTCAACAGCACCAAATGGAAATATGTTAGTGATCACAAAAGGGCCATCCCATTTAGATCGAAGCTACTGTGCATAAACTTCGGACGGAATTAAACAAAAGAACTTTCTGGCCCACAGAAAATTCTTTCCTCAGAATATGCTTATCATGGAATGCCTTAGTCTTTTCCTTGTACAACCGTGAACTCTCGTAGGCATCCAATCTAAGCTTATCTAACTCCTGCAATTGCAGCTTCCGTTCTATCCCAGACTTAGCCAAATCCATGTTACATTGCTTAATGGCCCAATAGGCTTGATGCTCCAACTCAATCGGAAGATGACATGCCTTACCAAAGACAGTCCGATTGGGAGACATCCCAATCGGAGTCTTGTAGACGGTGCGATATGCCCACAAAGCATCATCTAGTCGCTTACTCCAATCTTTTCGGGTAGAGTTGACAGTCTTCTGAAGGATTTGCTTAATCTCTCTATTTGAGACTTCAGCCTGACCGTTGGTCTGGGGATGGTATGTTGTGGAAACCTTGTGAAGCACGCCAAACTTGCGTAACAAGGCACTCATGCTTCGATTGCAAAAATGGGAACCCTGGTCACTAATAATAGCTCTAGGAATGCCAAACCTGCAGAAAATGTTAGACCTAACAAAGTCCACCACCACAGAAGAATCATTAGTCCGGTGGCTTTCGCCTCAACCCATTTCGAAACATAATCAACAAACAACAATATGTAAGTGTAACCATATGAAGCAAGAAATGGACCCATAAAATCAATACCCCAAACATCAAAGATCTCACAAAACAATATAGGGTTTTGGGGCATCTCATGCCTACGGGAAATACTCCCCGCCCTCTGACAGTTATCACATGACTTGCAAAACAAATGGGCATCATGAAACAGGGAAGGCCAAAATAAACCACATTCTAACACTTTCCTAGCAGTTCTTTGGGGTCCAAAGTGACCACCACAGGCAGAAGCATGAGCAAAATGCAATATAGAGTGAAACTCATGATCAGGCACACATCTCCTAACTACTTGGTCACTACAAAATTTCCACAGATAAGGGTCATCCCAAACATAATATTTAGACTCACTTTTCAATTTTAGGGTTTGGGCCCTAGTGAAGTCTACAGGAAAAACACCAGCTACCAAGTAGTTAACTAGATTAGCATACCATGTGATCTTACCTTGCAGCTGTAGAAGCTGCTCATCAGGGAAATCATCCCGAATAGAAGAGGGGTGAGAGGTAGAGGGTAATGATCCTTGCGAGTGGCTTGGTTGAGTCTCCTATAGTCAATGCAAACTCTCCAACTATTCTGAACTCGAGTAAGAATGAGCTCATTCTTCTGATTGGCTACTACAGTAACTCCGGACTTCTTGGGAACCACCTGGACTGGGCGAACCTACTGGCTATCAGAAATGGGATAGATGATGCCAGCTTGCAGAAGCTTAGTGACCTCTTTCTTCACCACATCAAGGATAAGAGGATTAAGGCGTCTCTGGGGTTGCCTCACCGGCTTAGGGTCCTCTTCCAACAGAATCCGATACATGCACATAGAAGGGCTAATGCCAACTATGTCGCCTAATGTCCATCCAATGGCTTTCTTGTTTGCCCTCAATAAGCTTAGCGACTTCTCTTCTTGATCGTGCAAAAGATTATTTGCCACAATGACTGGCAACTGTTCATTCACCTCCAGAAATGCATACTTCAGGTGATCTGGAAGGGATTTCAACTCTAGTTTAGGCGGTTGCTCAGTAGAGGGAAGAAGCTTGGGTGGTTGTTTCAACAACTCTGATGTTATCACACTGGAAATACCTGAAACTACATTCAAAGAAGCACAAACAGAAGGACTGTGTCTATACAAATTTCAATGTTAACATCAGAATTCAGTTCATCAAAATCAGAAGTAAGCTCATCAAAATCAGAATCAGGATGCACGTTAGGATCAGGATGAAGCTCAAACTCAGAATCAATATCAGAATCTACAAGTAATGTAGAATCACCAAGCAAGGCAGAATCACCAAACAATGCAGCCTTAACCAAGTTAGTGCAAACAAAGCACCATTCATTATCAGCACATGCACAAATGAGAGTATCACTCTCAGATGAAAAATCAGGATAATCAGCACACCAATCAGTAAGAACATCATCCACAGCATCATCAATCACATCAATACAGAAAATATAATGCTCTTCCCTAGGATGTTTCATGGCATCAAAGATATTGAAATTCACAGATATATCACCAAACTCCATGGAAAGAGTATCAGAATGCACATCTATCTTAGTCCTAGCTGTTTTCATGAAAGGCCTCCCTAAAATGATTGGTGACCTACTACTAGGAGACTCACCCTCCATATCCAAGATGTAAAAATCAGCAGGGAATATCAATTCATTAACTTTGAATAATATATCTTCAACTAAACCAGAAGGATGGGCATTACTCCTATTAGCTAACTGAACAATAACACCAGTTGGACGCAAGGGACCAAGACCAAGAGATCTATAAACAGATGCAGGCATGACATTAATAGAAGCACCTAAATCTAGCATGCAATCATCAAATCTATAGTTACCAATAAGGCAAGGGATAGAAAATGTCCCTGGACCTTTGCATTTACGAGGCATGGTAGGCTGGATGAGTGCTGATACATTCTGGTTCAAGCTCAGTCGTTTGTTCCCCTTCAGTCACCTCTTGTTGGTGCACAATTCCTTCAGAAACTTGGCATATTTAGGAATTTGTTTGACTGCATCTAAGAGAGGAATGTTGATCTCTACTCTTTTGAATGTCTCAAGTATATCCTTCTCCTGTGCTTTTTCTACCAACTTCTTGGATTGAACTGCTCTCTGAGGGAAAGGAAGAGGAATAGGGATGTCTTCCTCTTCACCTTGCTGCACTACCTTTTTATTTTTAGAGTCAATCTTCACAGTTTCTGACTCTTTTCCTGATGTTCCTGATGTTGAAGGCACATCTGCAACTGGTTTAGGTTCCTCCAATTGTTTGCCAGACCGAAGGGAGATAGCACTCACATTCCCCTTAGGATTAGGAATTGTTTGTGAAGGAAGAGTGTTATTCCCCTGAGGTTGAAGCTGGTTCAATGATGTTGCCAACTGCCCAATCTGTGTTTGCAAACTCTGAATGGAAGTGTCAGTTTGCTGTTGGAACTGCATATTGGCTGTGACAAATTGCTTCATCATATCTTCAAGTAAGGAACCACTACCACCACCACTACTACTACTAGTCTGCTGTTGTGCCCCCTGTGGAGGTGGAGATATGGCTGGTCGAGGAGGTGGTGCTGGCAAAGGCAGAGGAGGTGTAGACTGCTGCTGGAAATTCTGTGGTCTGTACTGTCTCTGCTGGTAATTCCCAGAATTCTGCTGGTAATTCCCAGAATTCTGCTGATACTGGTTACTCTGATTTTGATTTTGGTTCCAACAAAAGTTGGGGTGATTTCTCCAACCAGGATTATAAGTATTGGAGAAGGCATTATTCTGCTGGTATTGTGGCTTTCCTGGAAAACACCCACCGCAGCTACCGATCGGTCTTGGTAAGTAGGATCATGCAAGGTAGGGCAAGAGTCGAGTAGAATGATAAGGGTCGAACAAAACCCACAAGAGTACCCTTGCCGAGGAGCGGAAGACTGCACCGTCTCGTGTCACGCCAGCTGCCTCACAAGGGAGGTCAGATCATCAAGTCTAGTCTCTAATCTCTGAGAATCATACTGGACTGGAGGTGCTTGAATATGGTAAACAGGAGTACTATTAGCCCTGGTGCCAAACTGCTGAGAGTTATCTGCCATAATGGATATCAAGTCTCGAGCTTCTTCAGGGGTCTTGTTACTCATAGCCCCACCGCTAGAAGCATCCACCAACCCTTTGTCTACCGGTGATAGACCATCATAGAAACAGTTAATCAAGTCCTTTTCAGATATCTGATGGTGTGGACAGCTCACACATAACCTTTTGAACCTCTTCCAATACTCATGCATAGTCTCCCTAGTGACCTGTTTAATGTTGCCAATTTCCTTCTTGATCGCAGTTGCTCTTGAGGAAGGGAAATATTTCTCTAGAAATAACCTCTGAATATCAGTCCAGCTCCCAATAGATGAGGGCTGCAGGTACAGCAACCAATCATTGGCTCCACCGTCCAATGAGAAAGGAAAAGCTCTCAGCTTGATATGATCTTCATCAATGGCATGTGGTTTCATTGTGCTGCACACTACATGGAATTCCTTCAAATGCTTAATGGAGCACTCACCTGCAAGACCATGAAACTTAGGCAACAAGTGTATTAGACAGATTTAAGCTCAAAGTTAGCAGCCAGGTTAGGATATTGGATGCACAAAGGTTGATAATTGACATCAGGTACAGCCAATTCCTTTAAAGTATGACGATTTTCCTGTTCTTCTGCCATAATGTCTGAGTTAGCAAAATTGCTACTAGAATCAGTGAAAACAAGAAGACTATCAGAAATACTATAAGAAGCACAATCAGAAAGATCAACGGAATGGACACAATCAGAATGGTGAGAATCAGACTCAAATTGAGTAGCCAGTTCAGTGTCCAGTTCAGTATTAATCCAATGACTTAGCCTAACAACTCTTCTAGCAGTAAGAATTGTTCTTTCTATTTCAGGATCAAATGGCAACAAATCTTCTGGATTAGTAGTATTCCTGGTACTCATGCAGCATAGACACAAGGTAGAATTGGCAAACACACAGAATTACGAAACTGCCACCAAAGTGTTAAAAAGTGGAAAAACACTACAACAAGAAAGCAAAAACACAAAAACAAAAACCTATGCGAGAAATTGACCTAAACAAGTCCAGAAACACTATCAAATGATTTTTAATATTTTTGGGACTTGGACAGGGCAACTCCTAGACTATTGGGGAACCCAAAAATGGAATAAAAAAACTTCAAAAATTGAAAAAGTAGTCTAAATGATAAAATTTGGCAAAACAGAGAATACCACATGAAGAATCTGAGATTCTAATGTGGGGTCAGTCATTTGCCATTTTCTATCACTGTACCAAATTTCAGCCAAATCCGAGATACTCAAAAAAAGTGACCCTAGTAGAAATCCTAGAACCAAAACTTAAAACAGCGAAAAAGTGGTCTAAACGTTGGAATTTGGGGAAAATAAGGTATACCTCACTCCTAAGGAGAGTGACTTTTGCTTAGAATGCCCAATTCCTTGTGAATAAGACCTGGTTTGAGTGATCAGAGTCAGAAAACTTTCTGTCCGACCACCCGAACCACCTAAACTAAGCTATTTACAATAATGTTACTAATCTAACCGATGCAAATTCCCCGGCAGCGGTGCCATTTTTCGAAAGATTATTGCCGTATCTACCAAAATGACCAAGTTCGAAATTGATTTGCAGAAATAGGGAACCTGGGTCGTTTCCCCAACGAACTTGCAGCGGGTTTGATTAATAACAATAGTCAAACAGAACAAGAAATGGGGGTTTGGTTTAACAGATTAAAACAAAACGAAATAACATAAGCGTAATGAAATAAACGTAACGAAACGAGAATGAAATATGCGAAACGAATGACAAATGATCAACCCAACGTCTAGATTCCAAAACTTCCATCATTGAACGAAATATAACTAACTCACGTTTGGTTCGGATGAATCAAAATCTCGCATTCATCCTGAGAATCCTCGCCTAGACGATCGCCTAGAATATGTCCGAACAGTGGCGTCTTACTGTGCAATCGCCCAAGAACACTGTAACCTAGTTCGAACTGAGTCCTTGGGATGAACCAAACCGAATATTAAATCTAATATTCGAACTATTTCCAGAAATCGAATCCGATAAGATGAAAACAGGATTGAATAAGTTACCGATTAAGCACAAGCTCTCTGGACGAATCATGGAATCCTCAACGTTGGGTCAATCACAGAAGTTTAGCCGATCATGGCTGGGAAAAACGAAGAACGGACGAAGAACACAAAGAACGCGAAGAACATGTGAAGAACAGTTGAAAGAATGTAAAATCTTCTATTTTGATCCACTCCAATGTAAAAACGTGAATGATTAATCTGTTTGTGGCTGCTGCCTTCTTAAAATAAACCTAAAAACGAAATGGGCTCTAATGGTTTTAGCCCAAAACAGAAATAAAATAAAACTGGACTTTTAATTACAAAATTCGAGTCCAAACAAAATCCAGAATTTTTCATCTGACTTCGGCTCCAAAATTGACTGCCCTCTTGTCTGAATTTGCTCTTTATGTCTTCATAACAATTGTAGCTCTCTGAATCGTCTGAAATATGAGACAAAAATGAGGCAAATCCGATGTTTGGTTCAAGAGTTATGGTAGAAATAGTGAAGCAATATAAAACTGAAATTTTATTATTAAAAATGGCTAAAATGCAATCTAAGGCCCAAAGCCCAAATGAACATAAAAGCCATTATTTATTAACTAAAGAGTCCTAAATTATTAATCAAGAGATAAAAAGAAGTGTATAAAATATTCAATTATCAATACCCAACTGATAATAGTGACTGCTTCAGAATTGACGTAGTTGATGAGGTCATTCAATAAGTTTTTTTTTTTCAAGAAGGTTCAGATGAGTCTATGGAGGATGATCTTGCTCAATTGTTACAAGTAGAAGAAGAGGTTTCTGCAGAGAAGAATTCTGATTTACAGGTTAAGGAGCTGAAGAAGATAGATCATGATGCGCCACCTGTTACTCCTAAGGTGGAACTAAAAGAGCTCCCTTCTAATCTAAAGTATGCTTTTCTAGGGAAGGATGACACTTATCCCATTATTATTAGTGCTGAGTTGTCACCTACCGACGAAGAGAAGTTGCTGAAAGTTTTGACTACCCACAAGACTGCCATAGGGTGGTCTATATCTGATTTAAAGGGGATTAGTCCTTCATTTTGCACTCATAAAATTCTCATGGAGGACGATGTGAAACCAGTAAGGCAGCCCCAAAGGAGACTTAACCCGACTATGAAGGAAGTGGTGAGAAAGAAGGTGGTGAAACTGTTAGATGCAGGTATGATTTATCCTATCTCTGACTCAAAGTGGGTTAGTCCAGTACAGGTAGTACCGAAGAAAGGTGGAATCACTGTAGTGCAGAATGAGAATAATGAATTGATACCCACTACAACTGTTACGGGCTGGAGAATATGTGTGGATTATAGGAGGTTGAATGATGCCACTTGCAAGGACCACTTTCCTTTGCCATTCATGGATCAGATGCTTGAAAGGCTTGCAGGTCACTCTTATTTCTATTTCTTAGATGCCTATTCTGGTTACAATCAAATAGCAGTGGCTCCAGAGGATCAAGAGAAGACAGCTTTCACTTGTCCCTTTGGGATTTTTGCTTATAGACGGATGCCCTTCGGTCTTTGCAATGCCCCAGCTACTTTTCAGAGGTGCATGTTGTCTATCTTCTCTGACATGACTGAGAGATTTATGGAGGTATTTATGGATGATTTCTCTGTTTTTGGCACTTCGTATGATACTTGCTTGGCTAATTTGTCTTGTGTGCTCCAAAGATGTCAAGAGAGTAACTTGGTGCTTAATTAGGAAAAGTGTCACTTTATGGTGAAAGATGGGATAGTCTTGGGTCATAGAATATCTGATAAGGGGATAGAAGTGGATAGAGCCAAGATTATAATCATCAAAGACTTACCTCCTCCCACCAATGTGCGTAGCATTCGCAGTTTTCTTGGTCACGCAGGTTTTTATCGGAGGTTTATCAAGGATTTTTCCAAGATAGCCAAACCACTTAGTCAGTTGTTGGTCAAAAATGAAGACTTTAACTTTAACAATAATTGTCTAGTGGCATTTAATTTGTTGAAGGAGAGATTAACAACTGCACCTATTCTGACGACGCCTGATTGGGAGTTACCGTTTGAGCTGATGTGTGATGCCAGTGACTATGCTATAGGGGCTGTATTGGGGCAAAGGAAGAATAAGTTGTTTCATGTTATTTACTATGCGAGTAAAGTTCTGAATGAGGCACAACTGAACTATGCAACAACTGAGAAGGAGATGCTTGCAATTATTTATGCATTAGATAAGTTTAGACAGTATTTGATTGGTTCCAAGGTGATTATTTTTACGGATCATACTGCTCTAAGATACCTCTTGATTAAGCAAGACACTAAGCCAAGGCTTCTCCATTGGATGCTGCTACTCTAAGAGTTTGATATTAAAATCAGGGACAAGAAAGGGGTGGAGAATGTGGTAGCCGATCACTTATCTAGGATACAGGTTAAGGAGTTGCAGGATGATTCAGAGATGGAGATTCGGGATGAATTCCCAGATGAGTATGTCTTGGCAATCAGCAATGTACCTTGGTTCGCTGATATTGCTAATTATAAGGCAATTGGGATGATACCAGAGGGACTAACATGGCAGCAGAGGAAGAAGTTCATGCATGATGTTCGGCGGTATATCTGGGATGAGCCTTTCTTGTTTTTTAGGAGTGCAGATGGAGTGCTCTGGCGCTGTATTCCAGAGGAGGAAACTCATAAGGTCCTCTGGCATTGTCACGGTTCAGATTATGGTGGACATTTTGCTGGAGAACGCACTGCTGCTAAGGTATTACAAAGTGGTTTTATTGGCCTACACTGTACAAGGATGCTAGGAAGTTTGTGGAGCGTTGTGATCGTTGCCAAAGAACTGGGAATATCTCTAGGAGACATGAGATGCCCCTTAACAACATTCTTGTTATTGAGATATTTTATGTGTGGGGGATTGATTTTATGGGGCCATTCCCAAGTTCTTTTAACAACAAGTACATTCTTGTAGTTGTGGACTATATCTCCAAGTGGGTAGAGGCAATTGCTCTTCCCACTAATGAAGCTAAGGTGGTGGTATCTTTTCTCAAAAAGAATATATTCAACAGGTTTGGGGTACCTAGGGCCATTATCAGTGACGGAGGAACTCACTTTTGTAACCGACAGGTTCAATCAGTGCTTAGCAAATATGGTGTCACTCATTGTGTCACTACTCCATATCACCCACAAACCAGTAGGCAAGTGGAGATGTCTAACAGGGAATTGAAGCAAACTCCTATTGGCATGTCACCGTTTCAGCTGCTATATGATAAGTCTTGCCACCTTACAGTGGAGCTTGAGCATAAGGCACTTTGGGCAAAGGTACTACTTTATAATTCTCGTTTGAAACTTTTTCTAGGGAAATTCAAGTCTAGATGGTCAGGACCTTTTGTAGTCAAAGAAGTCACACCTTTTGGTGCAATTGCCATTGCACCAATAGGTTCAGATGAAGAGTTTAAGGTGAATGGGCAAAGATTAAAGCCTTACCACGGTGGACACATTGACAGAGGAAGAACCTCTGTGGCATTGAAAGTTGAGAATTAAGGTGACATCCGTCAGGCTCGGGACAGTAAACAAGCGTTGATTGGGAGGCAACCCAATAAGTTTTTCTTGCAGTTATTATTATTATTATTATTATTATTATTATTATTATTATTATTATTATTATTATTATTATTATTATTATTATTATTATTATTATTATTATTTCTCTTTCATTTTTCTAGGTTTAAAGATGATCACTCCTCTTGTTGTTGCCAAGTCTTGCGTGTGCACTCGCTCCTCTAAAAAAAATGAAACATCATGGATGGTACCGGATGAAGAACTCCACATCGGAGTTAAAGACCTAAACCAGGGGAGTACTAGTTTCTTTCCCTCTTTATATTTTTGCAACATTGAGGACAATGTTTGATTTAAGTATGGGGGAGGGATATGATTTCCTTGGTTATGCTTATCCTTATACAATCGAAAATATTTTTTTATTGTTTAGGATTGACCTTAATTTTGAGTTTTCCCCATCTTAGTGAATATTATCAAGTCAAAAATTAAAATAGAAAAGAATGTTTCAACTAAGTCTCTAAGCTTTGAATTTTTGTAGCAATCTGGATATGGACTATGAGAATAAGGAATAGTTTGTAATAGGATCAACAGATTATTAGTTTATGAATATTTTGCTACATGATTTTTAGAAAATTAGATGATGACCTTTGCTAGTTAAGTATAACTTTTGTTTAGGGAAATGACTCAGGTAAAAAAAAAAAAGAAAGAAAAGAAAACAACAACTCCGCTGACATCTTTAGACTTGACTTAGTAACCAGTGCTGCATCACCCATGTGTAGGGTCGCGTCAAACGGTAAAGTCCAAGAGAGTTATGAGTTGGGCTAAAAGCCTCTTGAGGTGCCTGTTGGAGTAACTGAGTAACCGGTGCTGCATCACCCATGTGCAGGGTCGCGTCAAAAGGGGACCTACAACTGCTCAAAACCAAAAAAAAAAAAAAAGAGAAAAAAAGAAAAGAAAGAAAGAAAGAAAAAAAAAACTATGAGGATCCCTATTAAGTTCAATAAAAAGCTTGGTTTAGTGGGGGCATTTGAAATTTTTCTGAAAAAATTGAGTAGCATAATATTCCTTCACTAATCTTATTGTTTGCCGATCTTTTGATCATAGGATGTAGAAAGATTGTTACAATTGTTTAAGGCTATTGACTTAGTGACCTATTCTTATAAGACATTAACTTAAATAAGATTTGATGATATGATCTAACTGTGGTGGTTTATTGCTCTTGTTTAGGAATTCCATATGCAATGTTCCTTTCAGATAATTAATTCTCTTTCTTTTGCTTGAGGACAAGCAAATGTTTAAGTGTGGGAGAGTTTGATAAGTATATATTTTATAATTAAATAAGAGTAGATTCTGGGATATATTGGATTGAACTTATTGATATTTTGTACTTATTTAATTATCTTTATGTACTTATCTATTTTTAAATTAAATATAGGATAAAAAGATATTATAACAGAAAATCTATTGATATCCTATTTTATTGTGCAGGAAATATTATGTGATCTAAGAAGGAGATAAAATAGAATCAAATATATATATATATATATATATATATATATATATATATATATATATATATATATATATATATATATATATTAAAGAGGAAACAGATTTAGAGAAAGGCGTGGGACCCGCAGAGAAAGAAAAGCAACGAAAAGATATATTATATGATATAATATGCCATCCAATTGACCCAGGATGATAAAAAGAGGAACGTACCTGCGCGAAGAAAAAGGATCGTATCTTGGATTATATGAGCTTGAGACGTGGGACCCGCTGCAAAACTAACCCTGAATTACATCTATTAAAAGGCAGCAAGCAAGCAAGAGACAGGGAGAACGAGCGAGAATAATCGGATAGCAATTCAAGAACGATTTTTTTGGATCCTTTATTGATCGTTATTTTCTTGATTGAATGAATTATCTTTGCTTAAAGCTTTCTTAAAGATTGATCACCTTTTAGATTGTTCATAGGTTGGTGTATGACAATAGAGATGTTGGTGCATTTAACTAGAACCGTTAATTCATCGTAGAGTTGCATGACCTAGACATAGGCTTACGAGTTTATGCGATCTCATAATTCTGGTTTAAATAATTTGATCTTTCCAAACAATACTAAGACATTAGGTTGTTTTTAAAGATAACGGACTAAGGTAGCATCAAGACATTGGGACTTAGTCTAACTTTAGAGAATTGATCGTCAATCGTGGGAATAATAATTTGTTAGGGATTCAATTCAAATACTTGGAGGAACATAAGGGGATTCTCATCCCTAGCTGCGTTTTTCTTAATTACTCATCTTCTCTAAAAGTCGTTCTTGAAATTCTTGATTTTGAATTCTTGTTCTTTATTTAATTCTTTAAATTTTGTTTGGTTACAACTCACCCCATATTACTCAATTCATCCAACTAAAGCAAAAATAGCGAATTAGTGGTTGGAGTACTATTCCTCGTGGGACGATCTTTTTCTCACTACTTTATTACTTATAACAACCGGTGCACTTGCCGAAGTCGCTATCAATATGATTCATCATATTAAATTCAATCAATCAAGATGTGAATTTAATGTGACTTGGTTGATAAGAAATGAATATGATTCATCATATTAAATTCAATCAATCAATATAATATAATATAAACTAGATAATTTAATCATGATATTTTCTCTTATTATATGAATTAATATTTGTTGTGATTAATTATTCAAAATTGTTTGGGTATGGTGAACAACATGGGTCTAGAATTTACAAGTGTTGTATTATTTAAATATGGCCTGCGAGCCATGCCTTTCTCTAAACATTCTTGATGTACATTCTCTTCTCATCTCACTCCCCTCGTATGTTAAACGAGGTTTCTCTTTATGTATTTATCCTTTTATTATTTAGAGAAGTCCCCTCATTGGCTTGAGAGGATTATAGGTTAGATGAGCCATGTTGTGTCACAATTTTAATTATGTTTTGATTAGATCTTTGCATGATTAATTTAGATTTTATATGAGATACAATATTTATTGCATTCATATAAGTAGAATTAATAGGATTAATTAGATTATATCAAATATACCCTCTAAATAAAATCTTAACTCATAATGTCGTCAATTAATGAATACTTATCAAAACCTAGATCACCCATTTGTATGTTCCACCAAAGTGGATGCACTTGAGTTATCTTGGTGAGATAAGAGTGGGTAATAGTGATACTCAACATTCATTATTGTCTTGACTTAATTGAGATTAATAAAACACACTGCTACAAAAAGTATATTTAACGACTCCCATATAACGACCGATTAAATGAAAACAGACATAGAAAATGAGGCGGTGGCCTTTTTGAAATTTTGTCGAGAATATTCAACGACTGTTTCACAGAAAAAGGACGTTGAAAAGTAGGCGGTGGCACCGTTGTAATTTTCTGCTTACCTTTAACGTCTGTTTCCTTAAAAACTGACGTTAAAAATTAATATTTAACGTCTGTTTTATAAAACAGACGTTAAATGTTGTGATACAACGACTGGTTCTATACAAACAATCGTTGTATCCCATATTTTTATCTATTTTCTTAGTATGTAGCCTAGAATTTCGATAGTTAACAGACGAAATCTAACCATATTTTCATTTAATTAGTTTAATATTAAAGTTGATAAATTATACAATATATCTCTTATATATATATATATATATATATATATATATATATATATATATATATATATATATATATATATATAACACACATTGAAATCAATCAATAAATTTAATATTGTGATTTTAATATGTAAATCTAAAGATTACATGACTGATTGACTGGTGTGATTTCAATCAATATATTTATAAAAATATATATCAATATCATTTAAATCACGCATTAAATTCAATCAATAAGAAAAAAAATTGTGCTACTTATCGTTAGAATAAAAGCCTTTAAGATTACATGATTGTTGTGATTTTATCCCATATTAATAGATATTTACTAGTAAATAGCCTAAAATTTTGATAGTTATATTAAGAGAAGTAAAACAAACGATCGTTTTTAAAAACAAACAGTCGTTTATACGCATTAAGTAAAAAGTCGAGTCTCCCTCACGCCACTTTATTTATTTATTTTTTTTAAGTTACAACGACTGGTTTTTCAAAACCAGTCGTTGAAACTCAAATTTTTAGGATATTTCAATTTCAATCTCGCGCCTTCGACATTTTGTTGTTCCCTCTCTTCTATAAAAATATAAAGTTTTCTCTTTAAAACCCAACAGTATGCAAAACGTCTTCCTCAAATCCATCATCCTAAACGCAGATAAGAGTCTTGAGACCCACCTATCTCCTTCGCAGCACCCAACGGCTCCACCATTGCCGCCAACGAGATTCTCTATAGCGGCGTTAGCGACTCCGACTCGTCCTCTATCATGAACTATGAGCATGCTCCACAGCCTCCAGATCTGTTGTTTGCCATCGCTTGCAGATTTGGGTTGCAGATCTGCGTCTCTCTCTCTCCTCCTCACTAAACAATATGTCGAGCAACAATCCCGAGCATCGTGAAGAGGAGGAAGCCCCCCATAGGCGATGATGAGAATACCAGAGCTCTATTTCCTAGTGCTTTCTTTTGTTGAAATTATGAATGGATAGTTCTATTGTAGTGTTTTTCTGCTCTATTTCCTGGTGCTTTCTTTTGTCTGTAAACAGTTCTTTTATTTGTCTTCTGCTTCATTCAGTTAAGACTTGAGAGGTTTTATTTTTCTTCTTATTTTTGTGCTTTGTTGGACATGAAACGCTCTATTTCTTGCGTCGAATATTGAGTGGTGCTCCTTATCATTTATTTTCAATCCATTCTTTTTCTCACAAGGCTTTAACTTGTTCCAATTGCACCTTATATTGTGTTTTAGATGGTTTTATGGACTGCCTAGCATGCGTGTGTACTATAGATTTATAGATATACAACGACTGTTATTTAAATAATATTCGTTGAAATGCAATGACTGTTTTTTAAAACAGTCGTTGTAAGTCATAAACTTTCAACGACTCTTGTTTACACGACCGTTAAAAACAATCGTCTAAGGGTATTAAAAACAGATGTTAAAAGTGTTTTTTGTAGTAGTGACCGTTTTGGATCTCAAGGCATTAGATGGGATTAAACATGCCAAGTCATATGATGATCGAATCCCATAAAGATCTAAGAGTTACATGTGATGTAATCGGCAAAGAGGTTGCCTACCTAAATAACTTGATTTTAAGCGTCTTGTCAAAGCGGACTTAAAATTAAGCCAAATATGGATCTTAGCCCACTATTTATAATGAGGGTTGTTAATTTAGTGGGAGGTTACTAATTAAACTTTGCATATCATTTAATTGTATAATCATGTTGAATAGTAATACCGCAACACCATCAATGCGATCAGTCCTTGAGAAGGACGAACTCGATGAGACAAACTTTCTTGACATGTTTGGGAACTTAAGCGTTGATCCTAAACACGAAAAAGGAGTATCTCATCAATCAAATCATTCCTTACGAGCCTACAACAAATACTCTAAGAGTTCACAAAGATGCTTACTTGAAGCATCACAATGACTCTATGGATGTAGGATGCCTGATGCCTGCCACTATGGTTCCATATCTTGATAGAGATCTAGAACTTGTGAAAACCTCTGAGATGATTGTTCATCCTATGGAAATGTTGCAGCAACAGGCAAGGCAAGAGAGGTATGAGACCACAAAGGTCTTATTTTTTTGTTAGATGGCTGAAGGTGCATCAGTTAGTCCTCATGTGTTCAACATGAAAGGCTACATTGATCACCTTGAGAGGCTTGGATTCCCTATGTCCCAGGAGTTAGCTACATATGTGATCTTGAACTCACTCCCAAGAAGTTATGATAACTTTGTCATGGATTACAACATGAACAACATGGAGGAATAAATTTCTGAATTGCATGGGATGCTCAAAATAACTGAGCAGAGCATTAAGAAGAAGCCCCAAACACTATTTTGTTGGTTCAGAAAGGAAGGGGTATGAAACTGAAAGCCAAGAAGGCAAAACCTCCGAAGGATGGGGTCTGCTTCTTCTACAATGAACTTGGTCATTGGAAGAGGGATTGCAAACTCTATATTGAAGATCTAAAAAGAACAAGAAGGATAGCGGGGCTATCGCTTCAGGTATCTATGTCATAGATATTCACTTTTCTACTTCCTCAACATGAGTATTAGATACTGCATGTGGTTCTCAGATTTGTATAAATGTGCAGGATCTCAAGGACAGTTAAAAATTGAATGAACATATCTATGACATAAACTACCAAAAGGATCAAGTCAAATGATTTGAATCCGACCTACCTATGACATTAAATGAGAAACGCATTTCAAAACTCCATAGAGATATGGATTTCTTAACTCATTTGATTTTGAATCATTTGATACATGTGAGTCTTGTGTATTGGGAAAGAAGACAAAGGCACCTTTTATTGGGCATAGTTAGAGAGCCACCGATTCATTAGGCCTCATACATATTGATGTGTGTGGACCAATGAATACATCTGCCACAGGAGGTCATTTGTACTTCATTAATTTATAGATGATTTTAGTAGGTATGGGCATATCTACCTAATGAAACATAAGTCTGAATCTTTTGAAATGTTCAAAACATTCTAGAATGAAGTGCAAAACCAACTTGGTAAAACAGTTAAAGCACTTTGATCTGATCGGGGTGGCGAATATTTGAGCCAAGAGTTCATTGACCATCTTAGGAGTTGTGGGATCATCTCACAACTAACTCCTCCTGAAACACCACAATGGGATGGTGTTTCTAAGCGGAGGAATCGAACACTATTAGATATAGTTCGATCTATGATGAGTCAAACAGATCTTCCACCTTACTTTTGGGGCCATGCCCTAGAAACAACTGTGTTCACACTAAATCGTGTTCCATCAAAGGCAGTTAAAAAGACACCATATGAGATATGGACTGGGAAGAAACCTAGTTTGTCATTTCTCAAAATTTGGGGATGTGAGGTTTACGTCAAACCACAAGCCTCTGATAAAGTATCATCTGGATCCTCAAAATGCCTTTTTGTGGGGTATCCAAAGGAAACTAAAAGATACTATGTCTACAATCCTACCGATAACAAAGTGTTTGTTATCCGAAATGGTATCTTTTTGGAAAAAGAGTTTATCTCTAAAAGAACCAGTAGGAGTAAGGTGTACCTCGAAGAAGTTCGAGAGCCACAAGACAACGTACAACCACAGATGGAAAATAGAGAAGACTCACAACAAGTTGTTAAGCCTACTCAAGTAACACAAGGCCCACGAAGGTCCGATAGATCACTGCTACAGCCTCAGAGATATGGATTTCTAATTACTGGAAATCGTGATGTTTTGCTCATTGAGCAGAATGAACCAACTACCTATTGAGAAGCCGTGGTGGGACCAAACTCCGAAAGATGGCTAAATGCCATGAAGTCTGAAATGCAATCCATGTACGAAAGTGAGGTATGGACCTTAGTTGATCCACCTGAAGGTGTAAAAACTATTGGGTACAAGTTGGTTTTCAAGGAGAAAACTGACATGGATGGCAAAGTAAATGTCTTCAAGGCATGACTGGTTGCAAAAGGATTCACTCAAACTCATGGTGTGGACTGTGATGAAACCTTTTCTCCAGTTGCAATGGCCAAATCAATCAGAATCCTTCTTGCCATTGCAGCATATTATGACTATGAAATATGACAGATGGACGTCAAAACAGCCTTCCTTAACGGAAAGCTGCTGAGGATGTGTACATGGCACAGCCTGAAGGCTTTGTGCGTCCAGAGGATTCTGGTAAAGTATGCAAGCTTTAAAGGTCCATTTATGGATTGAAGCAAGCATCTCGGAGCTGGAATCATCGATTTGATGAAGTAGTCAAAGAGTTTGGATTCATTCAAAACATTGATGAACCTTGTGTTTACAAGAAGGTTAGTGGGAGCACAGTTGTATTTCTAGTGCTTTATGTAGATGACATCCTACTTATTGGGAATGACATTCCTACCTTGCAGAGTGTCAAGTCTTGGTTAGGAAAGTCTTTCTCAATGAAAGATTTAGGCGAAGCCACTTACATCCTAGGGATCAGGATCTATAGAGATAAATCCAAGAGGCTGATAGGGCCTAAGTCAGAGTACATACATAGACAAGATACTGCATAGGTTCAATATGCAGGATTCGAAAGAGGGTTATATGCCCATGTCTCATGGCATCCATCTCAGTAAGGATCAGTGTCCTGGTACACCTGATCAAAGACCCCGCATGAGTAAGATTCCATATGCCTCCGCTATTGGATTTATCATGTATGCCATGTTATGTACTTAACCGGATGTCTCATTTGCTTTAAGTATGACCAGCAGATATAAACAAGGTCCCAGTGAGGGTCACTGGACTACTGTCAAGAATATCCTGAAGTACTTAAGAAGGACAAATGACCTATTATTGGCATATGGTGAATTGGATTATGAACTCTGTGTGACTGGTTACACAAATGTGAGTTTTCAAACTGACCAAGATGATCTAAGATCACAATTTGGATATGTATTCCTTTTGAATGGTGGTGCGGTAAGCTGGAAGAGCTCTAAGCAGAGCACTGTAGCTGATTCTGCAATAAAAGCTAAGTATATAGCAGCATCGGATGCAGCTAAGGAAGTCATTTGGATTAGAAAGTTCATCACTGAACTTAGGGTGGTTTCTACCATCTCAAATCTAATAGACTTTCTCTGTGACAATAACGGCGCTATTGCGCAGACCAAGGAGCCTAGGTCACATCAAAGGACCAAGCATATACTCAGGCGATTTCATCTTACCAGAGAAATCAATGATAGAGGTGATATAAAAATATGCAAAGTACTAGGAGAAGACAATGTTGATGATCCTCTTACTAAGCCGCTTTCACAAGCAAAACATGAGCATCATGTGTGGACAATGGGAATTAGAGTAATTAATGATTGCACCTAGTGCAAGTGGGAGTTTGTTGAAAATTATGCCCTAAGGGCAAGTCATTGTACTTTAAACGTGAATGTCATTTAAAGTATTCTTCATTTAGTTATCATTTTCATTTTCATGTTTATAGTGATAATTGTATCCTTGGATATATCTCATTGATTATCCTAAATGTCCCTGGTCGGTCATCTACGCGGGAGTAAAGATGAAATAAGATCAGTATGACTTTGATAAGGTATGGAGATAAGAATCAAAGTCATAGGCACTTATAAGAGTACAAGGTGCTGGACCGACCCACTATGAGAAAGCTGCATGGATTAAGTCATAAGCTTTTCTCATGTATAACCGCGTCACAATGCCCTTTGACTTGAGATCATCATGGATTCCAACATGATGAGTCGCTGATCTTTGACCTAGTCAAAAGTCACATTTGACCAGGTGATGATAAAGGCTTGGATCAGGATCAGTGGTTTTCATGTAGAGGAATGTGAATGGTCAAGATGGAATTTGTCCCTCAAATTTGTAGAGAGATAATACTAGGCCCCTCGATGAGTGAGTCTGAGAAATGTATGGTCATACTGCGATGGAAAGGATTTTCCATTTCAATTGTTAGACTACTCAAGAATCAAGAAAGTAATGGTCAAGAACAAGAAGTTGACATTATTCGTGCCTCATCCTTGACCAAGTTATCGCGTGACAAAAGGGACGTGACATGGTTGTACGATAGGTTGTATCGTATCATTGATCCTCATATGAATTAGGTAGTCGCAATGTCTTGCTAGAGGCCGCTTGCGACTTGTGGGCTGTGGAAAGATTTTTGCCGTGTCTTCCAAAATAAACCAAGTTCAAAATGATTTGTAGTGATAGGAACCTGGGTCGTTTCCCCAACGAATTTGCAGCAAGTTCGATTAACAACAATAATAGCCAAACAGAACAGTAACAATGGGGGTTTTTGGTTAACAGATTAAAACGAAAACTAATAGAAATAGAAACAGAATGAAATGAAGATTAACAGATAAACAGAAGATTAACCGAGGATTTCGAATTCCACCAACTTCCTTCCTCGGACGAAAAACAGAATTGAACAAACTCGTGATATATTCTGGACGAACCGAAATCTCTGCGTTCGTCCAAAAATTCCCTCAACTAAACGATCGTTTAGCGTTTATCCGAACAGCGGTGTGTCGCTGTACGATCGCACAGAAAACACTCAAACCCAGTTCGAATTAAGTCCTTGGGATTTCTCAATCTGGGCATTAAATCTAACACCCAATCCGAATGCAAATCGAATCCAAAATTACAAAACAGAACTGAATTTGTTACCATTAAGAGCGAGTCCTCTGGATAGTGGAATCCTTAATCCCTGGGCTAATCACCGAAGCTTAGCCCAGCATGGCTATGCAGAACGAAAATGGAGCAGAAATGAAGAAGTTCATGACGAACACGAAGAACTCGAAGAACGGATGAAAAACAACTGAGAGAATTTGAAACTTGTGTTTTTGATCCACTAATAGGGTAAAAACGTGAATGAATCTGTTTGTGGCAGCTGCCTTACTTAAAAATAACCTAAAATGAAATGGGCTCTCATAGTTTTAGCCCAAAACAGAAATAAAATAAAACTGGACTTAAATTACAAAATTCGGGTCCAAAATAAATCCAGATTTGTACATCCGACTTGGGCTCCAAAATCGACCGCCCTCTTGACAGAATTTTCTCTTTATGTCTTTATAACAATTGTAGCTCTCTGAATCATCTGAAATATGAGACAAAAATGAGGCAAATCCGATGTCTGGTTCAAGAGTTATGGTAGAAATAGTGAAGCAACACAAAACTGGGATTTTATTATTAAAAATGGCTAAAATGCAATAAAAGGCCCAAGGCCCAAATAAACATAAGAGACATTATTTATTAGCTAAAGGGTCCTAAATTATTATTCAAGAGACAAAAATAAGTGTATAAAATATTCAATTATCAGGCTGATACAGTATTGGCCCGCTGCCAATCTCATGTGGGCCTACAGGGTCGTCTACGAGCAAAAGTGTTCAGATTCATTGAATCTTATATATGTCTAGGATTTAATGAATACTGTATTTAATCTAGGATTATATATATTAAATTCAAAAATATAATAATAATAATATTTATAGATAATAATATTATTGTATAATATTTAATTTATTTGATAAATTGAATAACTATAATAAATTGAGATATTGTATCTCAGATTTAATTTTCGAATAAGGATGTAGTATCTCGTATTTAATTAAATTGAGATATGGTATCTCAGATTTAATTAAATAGAAAGATATCATATCTCAGATTTAATATATAGAAATAAATCAAATCAGCAGGCTTTTAATTCGGATTAAATAAATACATTAGATTAGATATGTTAGAAAGATTTAATCAATTCTATTTATATCTAAAATTTGAATTAAGATTAATTGAGATTAATCTTGAATATTTTAATACGACTCAGTTAGGGTTTTAGAAACTCTATAAAAGATATTGATCTAGTCGTATTAAGATGAGGAACAAGCCACGAAAGAAATCCTAGAGAGAAAAACGTGAGACACAAAGTAAGAAGGCGCTAGCACGCTGCCCTACGTGTTGGAGAGCTGTTTAGTTTGGAAACTGGTAGAGGGAGTGGATTCATAGAGTCGGTTCCTAGAGATTGATCGAGCAAGATGGTGTTAGCCCACGTGTTCGAGAAAGGACGCATACAAGCTCGTATAGGTACGGTTTCTCTAACGAACCTTGATTTAAACGCCGTTGATAGATCCTCTCTTTGGGATTCGTAAAATTTTAATGGATGAGAATCCTTCCGCTGCGTGTACGGATCCCAACACTACCTTGAGAAGAATTATCACTGTATTTGTTCTAAGAATGCCAACGATGTTTAAAAGCGACGACACACGAGGGTCCAAGTCCAACCTCTAGAAGAATTATCACTGTATTTGTTTGTATGTTTGTTCGAACAATGTGAACGATGTTTTGTATGTTCTTAACGTTGTATTCTGTGAATTTTCAATGTTGACACACAAGGACAATGTTTTGTTTGTTTCCTTACTACTATGTATGGACCACTTGAAAAATGAAAATGAATAATATAATGAGGATGGGAACATAATTTAAAGAAATTTTATTCTACAAACTAAAAAAACAACATAAAATATCTAATCCTCCCCATCGTTGTCGGAGGGGAAGGAGTCAGCGGAGGGCACGTCGGAGGAGTCCTCTTCAGAAGAATCGTACTCCACGTCATTGGCATGGGGTACCATGTTGAGCTTATTGTCGACGGTATGAACAAGCCCAACCAATTGACCCAAGTGTCGGTCGATGTGATCGACGCAGGCCAGTAAGTGCTCCAACATTTTCCTGGAAGAAGGATTTGGAGGCAATGGAGGAGGCGAAAGTTGAGGTTGAGGAAGAGGAGGAGGAGGAAAAGGAGGACCTAGTGGAGCAACCATTATGGTTGAGGCTCGGCGGTGCAGGAGGTCGTAGAGGTTGTAGAGTGAAATGAGGAAGTGGAGAAGAATGTGAAGAAACTAAAGTAACAAGGGGCTTTAAATAGATCACCATAGTTGGAGTGGCCTCAGAATACGAGGAGATGTGAAGTTAGGAAGTTGATTTACTTGGAAGCCGAAGTGATCGACTCTAAAGCTTTGAACACATAGTGCAGGATACAGAATACGAGGAGACGCAAAGTTGGAAAGTTAATTTACTTGGAAGCTAAAGCGATCGAATCTGAAGCTTTGAACACAAAGTGAAAGGATACGACTCTATATGAGGTATTTGAAAAGACAGAACTTTTATGACGGGATATTTGTCAACGACGGTCTTAAAAGGTCTTTAATTGACAAAATATAACTTAAAAAAATTAAGTACAGGCTTTTAGGACCGGATTATTTATAAGAAATCAGTCTTAAAAGTTATTTAATTGAAAAAATTAATTATAGACTTTTAGGACCGCATTATTGAAAAGAATCCGGTCTTAAAAGTTATTTAATTGAAACAATTAATTATAAACTTTTAGGACCGGATTCTTTATAATAAATTGGTCTTAAAAGTTTTTACTAATTATATATACCTATTTAATCTCATTCATTCTCACAATCCAATTTCGTTTCTCTCTTCCCTAACTCCTCACTACATCTCTGCCCTAACTCCTCACTGCGTCCCTGATAATCCTTTGTCCCCTACTACTCAAACCATGGTTAGATACAAGATAACCGCTCGTAGGGGTACTCTTGAAGCTCGTGCCTTCCTTAGATCGTTATACGAGGCGCCTCAAGCGAGAGTGCGTTCTATTGTGACGGAAAGTCTCGGGTAGTTGGACCCATTGTCATTTCGAATGGTGAAGAGATTTATGCACCACGTTGAAGAGGTTCCCACTCGCCCCCTCCATCCTTCTGCCAATATTCCCTAACCTCCTGGTCCCAATGACCCTCTCGCTGAGTTCCTCCGTCTTCTTATTTTGGATGATGAAGAGATTGCCAGCCCCCTTCAGCCTTCAGACCATGATGCATTGCGGCTAATGTAAATAAGACAGGAACTTGCTGATCTCCGGCGGGAAATTAATGTTTTTCACGTCGATATCGCCAAGGCATTGAATGATAATAAGCTTTAGGATGTTTAGTTAGATTCTTGTTGAAACTGGAGCTTAATCACCAAGAGGGGGTGAATTGGGGATTATAAAAACTTTTTCGGTTACTCTGTTTTTCAGATATAAAACAGGGATGAAAACAGAGTGAAGAGAAGAATAGCAAGACACAAGGATTTATACTGGTTCGGTCTAACCTCTTGACCTATGTCCAGTCCTCAGACTCTCTGGGATTTCTCACTATAACAATTGATTACATACTCTGCAACTCAAGAGTAATTCTCTCACTAGAACTTACTCCTTCTTACAAGTTGTAATCAATAACCCAATATCCAAGTCCCCTTAACTTGAGATACTTTACAATAAATGATTTACAATCAAGAAACTCTCTTTAAGAGTAGATAAGATAAACACTGAAGTATGAATGTATCAAAAGATACTTTACACAAGAAAACTCAAAGAGCAGTTGAAACTTTAATGATTTTCGTTTTCTCACAAATTGGTTGTTGAGAGAAATTGAATGCATGTCTATTTATAGCTAGAGATCATTAAATGACCGTTATAAATCCTAATGTGACCGTTGCCAATATTGGAGGATGATTAGTGAAGGTTTTGGTCTTCTTCTCTCTCTACTCTTTGGTTAATCCAACTTTGCAGAGGTTCAGGGTTGACTTCCTGACTTTTAATCCGTTGGAAGATCAGATGCTGGATGAGGAAAGGAAACATTAATTCATTCAAAACGTGTGGAGAATGATTGTCCAGAAGCATGCAATTTTTCTGCACTTTGCATTTAATGTTCTGACTTTTACTTTATGCTTTATACTAATTCTCCATTTAATCCTGTCTAAATCATTTGAAGCTCACTAACAAACTGATTAAACATAGTTAGGAATAGTAATGAGTGATGATATAAAGTATTAGGAGTAAACACAAAGATTTTGCAAATTCGTGTAACTTGAAATTCGAATTCAGCGTGTACACTCGAGTTTGTTCTTTGAGACTCGAGTTTTCATTCTTTCATTAAAAGCCTAAACTCGAGTTTCCAAAAGTTAACTCGAGTTTTCTCATTCCAGAGAAGAATATTGCGATTTGGCATTTGGACAAGTTTTGTGAACAGTGCAAAACTCGAGTCATTAAGTGACTAACTCGAGTTTTGGACTTTTTATGAGAAATTATGTTTTAGTCCAAAAGCTCAAAATTAGAGTTTCCATAGTGTTCAAAATTGGTAGAACTCTCTGCTTGTTCTAAACTCGAGTTTCGAAAATGAAACTCGAGTTTCCATGGTTCTTATAAAACAATGGAAACTTCTCTATAAGGCCTAAACTCAAGTTTCCAAAACTAAACTCGAGTTTCCTCGTTTATGAGAAAATATTGAAAAACTTTGTCAAAATGAACAATGGAGTTTTCACAAGTTCAGAATCGAGCATTGTTCTCTGTATGACGTAAACTCGAGTTTCCAAAACTAAACTCGAGTTTCCAACAAAGCTTGGAAACTTAGAGAACTCTTTGTGAAGCCTAAACACGAGTTTCCAAATGGAAACTGGAGTTTCGATATGTTCGAAAAAATTGATAGCTCTCTGTATGGTCAAAACTCGAGTTTTCAAAACTAAACTCGAGTTTTCCTTTCATTGCAAAAACTTGACCTCTTCTCTGTCAAGTCCAAACTCGAGTTTCCAAAGTGAAACTCGAGTTTGCCTTTGACAGTAAGTTTTTCAACCTACAAAGACGAACTTCCATCTGTGTTTACAATTGTCTGTTATCATCAAAACCAATTAGAGAACTAACACTTGTTGTTGATAATTTTCAGTTTGTTTTTTTTTTTTCATTTTCTTGTGTACGTGCATATTCTCCAGTTTTGTATGAAGCATTAAGAACTAAGCTTGTGTCTTCTTTTTGTTCATAATCTCCAGTAATTAAAGAAGCTTATTTTCTAATTTTCCTTTATTTTCATTCAGTTGTTGTTGTGCTCGCCAATGCCCATCCTCTCTTTTTTTGTTTCATAATGTAAATAAGAACCTTTAGGAAAGGATACTTTATAATTAACGGTCTTAAAAATATTTGCCTTTTAGGATCGGATATTTTATAAAACTCTAGTCTTAAAATTAAATGAATAATAAAAAGTTAGGACCAGATTCTTCTAAAACTCCGGTCTTAAAAATTAAATGAATAAAATGTATACCTTTAGGACTGGACACTTTATAATTAACCGGTCTTAATAAAATCTTAAAAGCTAAAAAATGTCTTTGTTGCACGAAAAATTAAATTTTCCCCCTCTGAACTTCTCTTGTCGCGCCGTAAGTGATAACTCATGTTCTGTCTCCAGTGTTTGTGTGTTGTTTCGTGATACACTTTGTGTTGCTCTCTCGACAAGCTAGTGCTGGTCAGCTTATCACTTTCTGGTTCCTTAGCTAAACGGCGATAGACCAAGTTGTAAAAGGTGTATCGGTTATTTAACTTTTAGATTTTTCTGCTTATTGTTTTGGGCTTTCCATGGGTTGAATGAAATCGATGAAATGTTCTTGTGGGTTCCTCTGTTGTTAATGAATATTGCATTTTCAAGATTATATTTGCACTTAAGACCTACCCAACTGACCAACAAGTGTTTTTGGGGTTACTTTTGTTGTCTGCAACATCAACGTTCGTGGCCGGAGAAGAAAGACTCAGCAAAAGCATTTGAATTTATATGCTATATGTGAGTCCACAAAACCTTCATGCGATGCATTTATTTTCCTCGTCTTGCATTTATTTTGCTTCTTCGATTCACAGTGATACATTTATTACCAAGAGTCATTTATTCATGATGCATTTAATGGGCAAGTTTCTCCTTCAGAAAAAAAATATTTATAACCTACATTGAGCATATGCATTTGGAGTTTCCTTAGTTTATGCAATTTTCAAATTTTTCCGATAATGTATGTTAAATCTTTCTGTTTATAGGAATTCTACTATGGATCACAGTTGGATAAATGCTTTACGAACGAGATTTGAATATGAGAATTGGGTGAGGGAATTTATAGAATTTGCTAAACGAAATGCCTATGATGATAGTAAGAAGTTTTATTGCCCTTGTGTAGGATGTTTGAATGAGAGGCGACTAAGTCCAAAAGTTATATATACATATTTAATTTGTGAATGATTTTGTAAGACCTATACAGTATGGGTATGGCATGATGAAAAAAATGTCAAGTGCATCTCAACATGGGGAAGTGGCCTTTAATAATAATGACACGGATATGGATGATCACATAGAGGACATTATTCGTGATATGGGAGAAGAAGCTTTTGAGCAATCACATTCATATGATAATATGTGTAGTGATGCAGAGATGCCGCTATACCCTGGGTGTAAAAAATACCAATTGTTGAACACTGTATTGAAATTGGTAAGCTTGAAAGCATGTCATGGATGAGGCAACAAGAGATTTTTTGAAATGCTTGAAGCTTTTAAGGACATGCTTTCGGATGATGATGTGTTGCCGCATCGATACTATGATGCTAAGAAAATACTTTATCCACTGGGGATGGAGCACAAAAAGATCCATGCATGCCCGAATGATTGCATATTGTATAGAAAAGAGTTTGAAGAGAAGCAGAATTGTCTGATATGTGAAACCCTAAGGTACAAGTCAAATAAGGGGCCTGCAAAAGTGTTGTGGTATCTTCCAATCATACCAAGGTTCAAGCGCTTGTTTGCTAATGAAAATGATGCAAAAAATTTGAGGTGGCATGCAGATAAGAGGATTTCTGATGGAAAGCTTCGACATCTGGCTGATTCTTCTCGATGGAAGAAAATTGATCACTTATTTCCTAACTTTGGCAAACAACCTAGGAACCTTAGGCTTGCCCTTAGCACGGATGACATATTGTCAATTAAATAAATCCTTTTTTTTGTGGCCAAGAGTATGAATATGCTCCTATGGCATTGACTGGGGAGCAAGTTTATGAAAATGTGAAAAATATCAATGTCATCTTCGGTAAGACTGCAAAGAGTAGAAAGGAAACAAATATATGGAAAAAGATATCTGTATTCTTCGATATTCCATATTGGCGCATTTCCATATTCCTTATAGAACGGATGACAAGCATGACCACACAGTCCACAAGGGTAACTAATTAAGCGTAACTCAAGGCCATGAAAACAAGCATGAACATACAATTCATGAGGGTAAATAACCAAGTATGGCTCAAAACCATGAAACAAACATGGACACACAACCCATGAAACAAGCACAACACGAAGCTACGACACAAACGCAGGTATAAAACCTAAATAACAAGCATGAGAATGTGGTGTTGGTTATTTATTTATTTGTTCATGTTAGCTATGAGAGGGAGTATAATGAAGAGCTTATTGATTTGCAATAGGTTACATATTGAATTGGTGAAGATGTCGGATTAGTTGGAGGGAAAATTTGACATGTGGATGACTTGTATATGGTACTTGGGTGGGGATGACAATGATGTTTTATATATGTAGATGACTTGTTAATGGTGAAAATTGATTGCAAGTAATGTATATGGAAAGGAACATGTTCTCTGGGATTGATGACTTGCATGCATTAGGTGTACATGGGATGAGTAATGTTCACAAGACATTTGACCTTTTGCATGATAGTTGCTGTCATAAACATTTCTGGTTTTTTGTCAACTGTTGGGATCCGTACACGCAGTTGAAGGATTCTCATTTATTAAAATTTTACGAATCCCATAGAGAGGATCTATGAACGACGTTTAAATCAAGGTTCGTTAAAAAAATCGTACCTATACGAGCTTGTATGCGTCCTTTTTCGAACACGTGGGCTAACACCTTTTTGCTTGATCAATCTCTATGAGCCGACTCTATGAATCCACTCCCACTACCGGTATCCACACCAAACAGCTCTCCAACACGTATGGCAGCATGCTAGCGCCTTCTTACTTTGTGTCTCACATTTTTCTCTCTAGGATTTCTTTCGCGGCTTGTTGGTTCGTCTTTTTAATACGACTAGATCAATATCCTTTTATAGAGTTTCTAAAACCCTAATTGGGCCATATTAAAATATTCAAGATTAATCTCAATTAATCTTGAATTCGAATTCTAGATTTAAATAACATTAATTAAATTTCCCAATAGATCTAATCTAATCTATTTATTTAATCCGAATTAAAAGCCTGTTGATTTAATTTATTTCTATAAATTAAATCTGAGATATGATATCTATCTATTTAATTGAATCTGATATACTATATCTCAATTCAAATTAAATCAGATCTATGATATCTTTATTCTAAAATTAAATATGAGATACAATATCTCAATTTATTATAGTTATTTAATTTATCAAATAAATTAAATACCCTATATAATAATATTATTATCTATAAATAATATCACTATCATTTTCAAATTATATATATATATATATATATATATATATATATATATATATATATATATATATATATATATATATATATATATATATATATATTCATCCTAGATTAAATACAATATTCATTATGTAACATCCCATTTCCAGAGCCAAATTTTTTTTTAAAAATCAGAGTCGAGCCTTGGAGCGTAAGAGTAACTGATTCCCATTAAAAGGGTAACCAGAGTGTAATACAGTGTTGATACAACATCCTATTGTTCTCATAGGTAATTACGTAAAACGATAAAGTGACAACTCCGTCTCAGAGCTCACTCGTGCTACATGCCCTCCAACTATGAGCTTACTCGTGCAGCTTGCCTCGATCTCCAATCCGTGGTCCTCTCCGACTGAAGCTATAGTGAGATTCAATTTATCGAATTGAATCTCGGGTAACAATTAACCTTATGCTCAAATAAAACAATATACGGATGACAGATATTCAAAACATAACAGCAGCATATCACTTATGCATATAGCAGATGCATGATTGCATGATTGTGACACAGACAGAACATAAGCGTTAAAGCAGTATGTATAAGTCCTACACAATAATAGCCTGCACAAAAACCAGTGCCACGATGATCGGTCGTGTCCTCAGCGCTAGGAAAACTCTAACGGTATCATTAAGTCTATAACCGCGTGAAACCGTATGTATAATCGGTAACCCCGAACGAGTCTCTAACCAGTGAATGTATCTCGGTGACCCCTAACAGAATCTCTATCCGTGAATGTACCTATCACATATATGTATATGAGCAGCACTAGATTAGTGTTACAGTACGCGAACGTACCTTCGTTGATGTACATAGATGTTTCTGACGGAAACTGTACTTTCTGACGGAAAACAGCGGTTTGTCCGACAGCGGCACGTTGGACAGCGTAACGGCATAAAATTAGGACTCCTGACGTCCTATACAAGTAATATCACTTTTATTAGTGATTTGATACTATATCTGGCATTTTAGGTAAAAATTACCATTTTGCCCTTCTACCCCTAATCGGCGGAATTTCGCCAGCACTTCGCTACTCTTACAAATTTTCTTCCGAAAGAAGCTTAAAGCTTGGTACCGAAAAACTTACCCAGAGCTTCGCTGCGAATTTCCCCAGACTCCTCCCCCAGAGCTTCTCTCTCTAACCTCTCTCTAGGATCTCAACTTTTGGTGTGAAGATTTCAAGAGGCAAGGCCTCTTATTTATAGAAATTTGAAAGGGTATTTTGGGCATTTTCAAAATTGTCTAAACCATGGAAAATTATACATGTAATGGTGTTTATTTCATGTCCAAGGGCCTTTGGTCGACATACAAGGGCTGATTTGGCAGCATTCAATTGGTCCAAGAGTGATTAAATGAGCTTGCTTTATGCCCGGTCTAACCGTTTTCCCCGATCGGTACCCGATTCGCGTGATTTCGAAAAAATATCAAACTTCTGGATTTACAACTTTGAAACCATTTCTTTACTTACTAGAAATGTCCAAGTTAACCTAAATTTTGATCCCATATAGGGCTCCAACTGTCCAGTTGAAGTTTTCTCGAAACGTGTCCAAACGCGTCAGGTTTGAACGTATTTCGGAAACATCATCTTCTTGAGAAAAATTCACCGATTCCAAATATGTCTAAATAAATTCAAACTCATTGCCAGATGTTGAGTTAGAATTTATTTTCTTTATATCCAAAGTATGCCTATCTGCATTTTTCCCTATTTCGTCTTATTAGGAAAATGCGCTAACTACCTCGGAATTAACTTAGGAAGAGGTCACTTGAAGGTAAAAACTCACTGATCAATATTTTACCTTGACTTTGGAATTCTCATTCCTAGATCTCTAGATAGGATCCGTTTCCTAATTTCTAAGTTACTATTCACATTTTTTTACTTTAATTAATTATATTAATATAATATTATCAAGTTGCAAACTTATACATACTTTTTTTTTTTATTTCGTTTTTTTTTATTTTATTTAATATAAAATAATTATTTAATAATTATTTTATATAATTTCTTACATAATTTTCCTATTGGTCCAAACTTGTATTTAGGCTTAAAAATACCTAAACTCAACTATTTTTCTCCAAAATTTCCAATTAATTAGTAAACACGTTTTTACTAATTTTAAGCCAATAACCACTAATTTTAGGGTTTTACATAATTATTTCATAATTTCCTTTGCTTAAGCTTAAGTAATTAGCCCAATATTACTTAATTACTAAATCATCACAAGTTGATAATTTTCCTTCTTAGGACACTTTATTACCTTCATATTCTTGCATTAACATTTGCATTTTCATGCCTCTTACATCATTCTCTAATTTGCAAGGGTATTTTGGTCTTTTATTACTTTTTGCACCTTATTATACAATTTCTCCAATTTAATAATTTACTAAATTACCATAATTAGAGATAATATATTCCCTAATTCACTTGGCCATTTTACTGCCTTTTAGAATTTTTCATAATTTTTCTAAGTTAATTACCCTTTCCAGGGGTATTTTCGTCATTTTGGCACTTTGGCCCTTAAACTCTCTAATTTCCTACAGAAATTTACTTAGAACAATAGACTATATTTCCACGAGTCTTACGATCATAATTTCACTTATGAGAAATAACCCATTTATTTATCAAAATATAATATTTCAGATAAATAAATATGCGGGTATTACACATTAAATATTAGACATATCTAATATTCAATAAATCTGGTCACTTTTGCTTGTGTTGGGATATTCTTGTGTGCGACCCTACAGGCGCACATGAGATTGGCAGTGGACCAATACTGTACCAGCCCACAAGTCACAAGCGGCCTCTAGCAGGACATTGCGACTACCCAATTCATATGGGGATCGATGATACGATACAACCTATCGTACAACCATGTCACGTCCCTTTTGTCACACGATAATTTGGTCAAGGATAAGGCATGGATAATGTCAACTTCCTTTTCTTGACCATTAATTTCTTGATTCCTGAGTAGTCTAATAACTGAAATGGAACTCATTTCCATCGTAGTATGGCCATACATTTCTCAGACTCACTCATCGAGGGGCCCGATATTATCTCTCTACAAATGTGAGGGACAAATTTCATCTTGACCATTCACATTCCTCTGCATGAAAACCACTGATCCCGATCCAAGCCTTTATCATCACCCGGTCAAAGGTGACTTTTGACTAGGACAAAGATCAACGACTCAGCATGTAGGAATCGATGATGATCTTAGGTCAAAGGGCATTGTGACGCGGTTATACATGAGAAAAGCTTATGACTTAATCCATGTAGCTTTCTCATAGTGGGTCGATCCAGCACCTTGTACTCTTATAAGTACCTATGACTTTGATTCGTATCTCCATACCTCATCAAAGTCATACTGGTCTTATTTCACCTTCGCTCTCGCGTAGATGACCGACCAAGGATATTTAGGATAATCAATAAGATATATTCAAGGATACAATTATCACTATAAACATGCAAATGAAAATGATAATTAAATGAAGAATACTTTAAATGACATTCACGTTTAAAGTACAATGACTTGCCCCTAGGGCATAATTTCCAATAAACCATCACTGCACTTGTCATTACCAATACTAAATTTGTCATTACCATTAACAATAATTGTCAAGTCAGGACCTAACAATTGTGTGAAAATCATTACAGTATTTGTCAACACCATTACTAGTTTAGCCACTCCCATTCTGACGACCTAATTTTATTTTATTTTATTTACATTTCTCAAGCAAAAGTTGTCAATATAGATACTTGAGTTATTAATAGCAATACACATTTATCACTTTAGAATCACTATTAGCAACTAAAGTATATGTAGTGATAGTTTATGTCTAAGAAATTCAAATATATATATATATATATATATATATATATATATATATATATATATATATATATATATATATATATTAGGCCGCTAGAGCTCCAGTCACCAATTGCTGGCACTAGAGCTTCAGCGGCTGATCACCAGCAAGGAAACTGGAGCTCTAGGGACGGACCGCCGCCGATTGGGAAGGGGTTTTAGGGATTTTTTAAAAGAATAAAAAGTGAGGGCACTTATGTAATTTCACACATTTGTTAACATTTCAAAATTTTAAATAAGTTAATTTAGAATTATTGAAATTCACCACACTTATTTGTCTTTTACATATTTTGACAGTACTTTTCTGTCATTTTCCCTTTAATATTTCAACTTGATAATTAAGGAATGACTGGTTTAATATAAGAAAATTGATATTCCTTAAACTTTATAACATACAAGGTCAAAAAAATTAAGCCTTATTATATATAAAGAATTTTCTGACATATTAATTATATTAGCATTCACATTACATAATAATTTTAGACATGCGAATACATTCCTAATTCATATATATAAGTAGAAACATACAAAGGTGCATATTAAAAACTTATGTTAGTCTAATGTAGTAAAAAACTTTTCATCCAAGGTGGGCTTTGGGAGTCAACTGGAGAACAAGTTCGCTTATATTATCTTAATACCAAAATATTTTTTCCGTAAATAACATCCCACAATAAAATGTCAATTTATGATAATGATAAACTTGTCGAATCATAACGGAATCCAAGTAACTTAGGAACAATTATTCAACATTTAAAAATTTAGACAGCTAAGAGTATAAGAAAACAACTAATCATAACTATCAAAAATCAAAGAGCTTTACATATACGACAATCGATAGACCAATTTGAAAAACAATAATGTATTTTATCTGAACCTAGACAGAATAATAATGATAGGTATGAACACAGTTCATGAGAATAAATAAGTGATCTGGTGTGACTAAAAGCAATGAAAACAAGTGTGAGTTTTTTTTTTTTGCTCAAAAAAACAAGTGTGAGTTGAAAACTAAATATAAACATCATGCTCATGCAATCACGATAAAGAATTGAAAATATTGGCCCAAAAATCTAATTGGTTAAGGGTAGGTTAGAGATGCTGGGTGATACCTAATCTACTTTGCCAAGCCCGTTTCCAAGCGGGACACAAATGCAAATAAGGAAGAATATGGGTTATGGGGTATGTGTAATATATTCTTTCATTAGAAAAGGGGTAACAACCAAACTGAATTGGTTCTAACGGAAGGGGTTAATTGCAAACCAATGTTCGAGTCTTCGTTAGAGATACCACATTTAGTATCTAACAATATCTTAAAAAGGATTGCACTAAATGGGAGGATATCTATTCCTAGCGGGGAAAAAAGAAAAGGGAAAATCTCATCCTAAGGGATAAAAAAATGTCAAAAGATTCTTAAAGCAAATTCTGATGTCAAAAAAGTTTTATTAATAACTCTTTCAGTATGAAATTATCAACTTTTATCTGTGGGTTTTTAATAACTCCAGGGACCTTTTTGACATTAGAATTTTCTCTCACTTTTCTAACGGTGTACCAAACACGTTGGATTAAGTGAGACCAGAAGAACCAAAGGGAATGGTTGAAGTTTTATGACACAGCAAGCCGTATATTATTGTTAAAATGTTTGATGCCTAAAATTTAATTCGTTCAACACAATCTTAAAGATTCAGCTATTTAATCTGTTCTTTTTTTTCATTTTTAGAAAATATGTATCTAGTACTTAGGGAATAAGTTAAAACAAAATAAATTAAATTTTAGGAATTGAGTTATAATTAAATGAAAATTTTGTAGATTAAATGATTAATTTTTTCTAAAATTTATCATACACTAGTGCAAAAAAGGCTTTTAAGACCGGACGAAACAGGTACATTAGGACCGGACCCGCGACCAGTCTTGTTCCAGGCGGTATTAAAAGTCGACCTTTAAGACCGGACTTTTACACGGTTTTAAAGAGTTTCTTTAAGACCGGACATTTGGAGCGGTCAATGTAGGAAATAAACAAACTTAAGCAAGAAGATATCTGAGTTTGATTTCAAACCGGATCTATACGAAGGCGGCGTGGAAGGACCCATAGATCAAAGAGGAAGGAGCCGCCGTCGTCCAGAATCCTCAAAGTAGTACGCTTTCGCTGTTCTTTGAGGATTGGAGTCGACGCCATCGCAAAACCCTTGAAGCATCTCACGCCAACGTTGCCAATGATTTGATTGTGCGACTCTTATGATGACTTACGAAGATTGCGAGTAGGTTAGAGGAAGAGGATGACATTCTTCTTTGGGGATTTGCCCGTGAGGCTCTTGGGACACTCGTTGAATCTATAACTAAGAAAATGTTATATCACCAAGAAGACAAAGCAAACTCACGGACTTAACGAGGTTTAGCGAATGTAGTTTTTTAAACACTTTTAAGACCGGTTTTGAAACAACCGGTCTTAAAAGTATATTTTAGGACCGGTTGTTTTAAACAACCGGTCTTAAAAGTGTAAAAAAAAAAAAAAATGACCGGTGGCAATTTCGTAAAATATAGAACACTTTTAAGACCGTCTATTTGAAACAGCCGGTCTTAAAAGTGTTCTATATAAATTTTTTTTTTTACACTTTTAAGACCGTCTATTTGAAACAACTGGTCTTAAAAGTGTTCTATATAAATTTTTTTTTTACACTTTTAAGACCGTCTGTTTGAAACAGCCGGTCTTAAAAGTCTGTTTGAAACAACCGGTCTTAAAAGTGTTCTATATAATTTTTTTACACTTTTAAGACCGTCTGTTTCAAACAGACGGTCTTAAAAGTACTTTTAAGACCGTCTATTTGAAACAACTGGTCTTAAAAGTGTTCTATATAAATTTTTTTACACTTTTAAGACCGTCTGTTTGAAACAAATTGGTCTTAAAAGTGTTCTATATAATTTTTTTACACTTTTAAGACCGTCTGTTTCAAACAGACGGTCTTAAAAGTACTTTTAAGACCGTCTATTTGAAACAGACGGTCTTAAAAGTGTTCTATTTATTTAATTAGTTAGCGTATACGATTATATTGTGCAATTATCTTAATTAAGTTGTTAGAGAGATTTTAGGAATTAAGTTAGCAGATCAAGGTTTTTGAATTTCGTAATTAAATTCCCGATTGTAATCATCTTAATTAAGTTGTTAGAGAGATTTTAGGAATAAAGTTAGCAGATCATGATTTTTGAATTTCGTAATTAAATTCTTGATTGTAATAATCTTAATTAAGATGTTAGAGATTTTAGGAATTAAGTTAGCGAGATCATGGTTTTATGAATTTCGTAATATATTTCGATTGTAATCCCTAAATTATAGGAACCGCCTAGGTTTATTTACTTATTAGCATCGTATATAATTTTAATTAAGCGAAGGAATAAATCATCGCATTCTCGGACTTGATCGCGTCTTCTCACAATATTTACGAAATTGCCACCGGTCATACTTTTAAGACCGGATATTTTTAGCCCGGTCTTAAAAGTGTTCTATATATTTACAAAATTGCCACCGGTCATACTTTTAAGACCGGATCTTTTATAGTCCGGTCTTAAAAGTGTTCTATATATTTACGAAAATGCCACCGGTCATATTTTTAAGACCGGATCTTTTATAATCCGGTCCAAAAAGTTCTTTATATTTACGAAATTGCCACCGGTCATACTTTTAAGACCTGATTCTCTATAATCCGGTCTAAATGAGACGGTCTTAAAACCCTTTTTTGCACTAGTGATAAACTATCAACTCTAGTATTGCTATTATGTAATGATATTCTAATAATAATAAAAAAGTCATGAATATGACTATCATAACTATTCCTTACGGTCACGCTCATAAATTATAATAAATGAAGAGTCAAACTTGTTTGATTTAGTTTTTTCTTCTCTATAATTTTTTTTATTCGACTGCTTTTTTTCTTAAGAGCTTGTTACGCATAGGCCTGGCATAATGAGATCATCATTTTGAAAACTTTTATATCACTTTCGATATAAGATCTATTTATAATGCAAATTGCACAACAAGATCTTATATATATTAAATACGAAGGGTAATATTTTTCTTTGTTATATAAAATTTCCTTGAACACAAGTAACAAACTAGAATTAATTGGGATTTCGTATCTAGCAAAAGTTTGAATTTTCGTTGAGAAAAGTGTCTTATATATAGTGCACGAATTGAATATGATTGTCTTCAAAATGAGTTGTGCCAATAATAACCCCTTGGGGAAAAGTGTCTTGACTCTTGATTATATTGTTAATCCACGATTCGAATTAGTCTATTACAGATACTAATGTGTGACTAAAAAAAACAAAAAAACGCCAGACACATATCAGGCTAGATGCACCGTAAAGCATCCGACATGGATTTATCTTATTTTGAAAAGAAAAACAAAAAACAAAAGAAATGAGAAGAGGAGGCAAAACCCAATTTGTATAATGTAAATCCCAAAGTCAACACCCAACTATTTCTTTTTCTTTTGACTTTCTTTTCTAAATTAAGTTCTTTCGACCTCAACTATTTTCTATTAAACAAATTTTTTTCTTTTTCTTTTTCTTTTTCTTTTTTTTTTTTTTTTGCTAAAAAAATTTTAGGAAAGGGGTCGGGCTCACCCACAATTCAAGGGCAGGGCGCTTGGAGCCCAGTCCACAGGGCATACTGGACAGAGAGTACACATGCCTCCACCTCTACCAGCGTTTCCACTGCTTCCCAGACCCCTAGGATGCCTCCCCCAGCGCCTTGACCAACGCAGGGATCGAACCCCCTCCCTTGAGGTGAAGAAGTCCGACCCCCTTGCCAGTTGAACCCAAGGACGAGGGGTTCTTTTTCTTTTGATACAATATGAGAAACCATACTAATCCTCTATCCGTTCTCCGTATAGAGAATCTGTTAATTTAATAAACTTGATTTATACAATTTAGAATTTATGTTTTTAGTTTTTATGAAGGTTTTATGACTAAAATATACATTTGATCCTTTATGTTTATATCAAGTTTCATTTTAGTCCCTTATATCAGTAGATTTTTAGTTCTTTAATGTTAACACCATTAATATTGTTTAACGAAAACATGCTGACTCAATAATTTCAAATGGTGATTGTAGCATACTAATAATTTAGGGAGAATCCCATATAAAGACGATTAAATTACCCAAATTCTAATTTGGGTTACTAAAATTAACAAATTATTAATTAGGTTTTGTGACCCAATTAAATATTTAAAATTTGGGCCAAATTACTTCTGTGTCCCTTAATTATTGTACAAAAAAAAAGCAAAATTAGAGACTGAACAATATTATTTAAGAGTTATGTAAGAACCTAAAGACAAAAAAGCTAGGAGATGACGATGTTGTTCATGGAGTCAACATCACCTTGCCCACACACACCTTCGTCATATAGAATGTTCATTGTGGTTCGAAAACAGGAACACGATTTGCTATCATGTCGTTCTTGGTTGGTTTCCAGTTGCCAACGAAGACGTCTTATGCCAAAGGTTGTTTCTTCTTGATTGGGGTCATCCACCTCCAAATTGCAGCCTGGAAAGTCAGGGTTGCATTCTGCTCTACGTATTCTCGATGATTTAGCAGATTTACTTTCAAAGCTTCTCCAGCAGCACCTTCAAAGCTTTTCCGAAGGGGGAAGGCAGCGTGTGTTGTGGCGAAGATTTGGGGGTGATCGAGTTAGGTAGGGCATTATTGGAATATAATTAATATTTAAATATTTTAAATTGGGTCATTGACCCAATTTCAGATTTGTCCAGTTTACCAACCTTATATTGATTTTTTTCTATTTTAACCGTATTTATATAGGATTCTCCCTACAATTTAATTCTTTAATTTAATATTTTAACATAAAAATAAATCAGGCAAAAAGACAAAAACAAGCGTCTTCACTTCGACCATGATCCTTCACCGAACCCATCGTCTGAATTTTGAGAAGGACAATACAATAAATTAATAAAAGAAGTTTTTTTTGGGGGGAGGGAAGAGATTTATATTTAAAAAAAATCAACATAACTTTGACTTATATTTAAAACCGAAAGGACTAAGGAGGATTATATTTTTTTTTTTTTAATAGAAGAACGTGCTTACACAATTGATAGAGAGATGAGAATTGATCTGGGAAAGAAACAAGACGCAGGAGAGGAAAACAATTAGAGATGACTGCGGGGGGTAACCAATACAACATTTGAAAAGAAACAACAAGACTTACAAGATTGCATTCATCAGACTGGTTGTTTCCGCGGGTGAGATGTTCAATGCTTCAAGGATAAGTTAGGGATGGATCGAGTGTTAATAAAAGATTATTAATATTTTTTTTTTCAATATATGTGTTTTAAAATATTAGTTTATTATAAGATTAATATAGCATGCTTTGTCACCGTTTAATTATATAATGGTCATTTAAAACTGATGAGTTAGTATTTTCCGTTAAATAAAACTAACAACGTTAACATTAAATCACTAAATAAAATGTGCATTTTATAAACATAAATGATTAAATTGAGATTTGATGCAATATAAATGACTAAATGTATACTTTAGCCAAGTTTTATATAACACATAGATAATTTTTAATCAGCAATAAGAAAATAAGAAAAACATATTAAATACGAGTAATATAATCTAAACTACTGTTGAGAAACAATAACAATGGGATTGGGGAAAGATCCTCTATTCAAAAGTACTTGTGTTTTTTTTTTTGGCATTAACTCTTTTTCTTTCCCTAAAGTTTTATCAATTTTAGAGAAAAACAAGACATTCGACCCGTGCGTTGCACGGATATTTTTAGTCTACAATGTATATAAAAAAAATTGCTTACAATTTCAGAGTTTGAGCAGGTAATTGAGTAAATGATACATTACAAATGACTTATTCTTTTTTTCTTAATATGTAGTAACTTATTTCTATGATTGTAGCACAAGGTTTTGAAAAACTTCTCTGTAAACAACATTTAATGTTGTGTTGCTGCATTTACTGAACTCATTCAGTATTAGGATTTTCGAACCATTGAAATTCTTCACCCTAGACAATGCAACATATAGTTGCCCATGGGAGAAAACCGGACTTGGTAGGTAAAGACCTACATTTGTCATCGATTGACCCTGGCTTTTGTTTATTGTCATGGCAAAAGAAATAATTATAGGAAATTGCCTTCTTGTCATATTGAAAGGCAATTTTGTTTAAGATAGATTCATATCCATTCTATGTATCAAAATCTCTTCACCAATGCTTGTGCCATTCAATGCCTTTGCCTTAATCACATTCTTCCCAAGTTGTGATATTTGAAGCCTTGTTTCATTGCACATTCCTGCAGCTTGATCAATGTTCCTTATCAACATTCCAGGTACACCAACCTTCAAAACCAATTTATGATGGGGATACCAGAGCATTTAATTGCATTTAGGTATTCTACATCATACAAATCCTCAAAGCTTTCATTTGCATTGTCTATTCGATTTATAGAGTCTGAGCTAAAGTACTCAATTGCATCTCCTGGCAACAATGAACAAATGTACTCATTCAATGTGTCGACGTTTTCCGTTGTTGGGGTAAGGATGGACCTATTGTTCAGTAATCTTCGTCGAACAGACGCTCTATTAAATTTGGGTAAGTAGATTCAACTATACACTTAATTGGATCACAATCATCTCGAAGCAATAAATCTTCAGAATTGGGATCTCTACAATGCCATCATGTGGTAATTCAACGGCTCCATCTCCTACAAGAAGCAACCAATCTGAAAATGATTTTATTTTCTGTTGTTCGATTGGATAGTTGGAAGAGTTTAGCCTCATATTCTTTGTTAACCGCAGTAATTTGCATTCATTCCACAGGTAGGAAGCGTTGATGGATGCATCTACAATCTCAGCTCGCCCACATTTTGGAATGACTGGAAGGATTTGCCTAAAATCGCCACCCATGACAACACATTTTCCACCAAAGATGCAATTTCTCTTCATCAAGTCCTCAACGTGCGGTCAATCGCCTCAATACAATGTTTCTTCACCATTGGTGCTTCATCCCAAATGATGATGTTAGCAGTTTTTTTTTTTGAAGAAATTGCGCAAATGATCTCATCAAATACTTGCTTTTGTTCATTAGTCATCAACCGTTGCAATCTTTTTGATTCGACCCTCTCTTTTTGCTTATCGTAGTTTAACTCTTGAAGAATAAGCTGGTTTGAGATATTAATGATGTTGTCTTCATCTGCCTCTTTATTCGTGAAAGAAATCTGCAAATCTATTTGAGAAAATGAAATGTATTTAATTTTTGTCATATTCGAAATAGGAGATACATATTAAGTACACAAATAATACGATCATAAAGCAATTCCAAAACATGTTCATACTTTAATATTAGTAATAATTATAGTAAACTTAGTTCATATTTTAGGACTCATACTTGAAATGTTTAACTAATAATAATAATGTTAATATGGAAATGTTGTAATGTACAACTATTTGTTAAACTAAAATTTGTTAAACTAAAACGAAAATTGTACATAGTCACATACCTTGAAAACGTTTGTCTCCATGATTAATATGTAACAGATCTTCACAAATTAATTCTTTGGTTTGCTCCCAAACAATAGCGGGTGCGACAAACAATGACTTAGTAACATGCTAGTGAAAAATGACGTAGATAATTTCTCGATGCCCATGATGATGCCTCTTTAATTGCATCAATATACTCTTTGTCATCATCTAATAATCCAAGTGCAAAACATGCTTCCCCGAATGTTGGAAAACTACAGATAACAGATTCGATGTCTTCATAATTCTTTGCCCTACGAACTCTTGTAAGCAACAGACGAAGATAATATAGTTCTCCTTGAGTGGTGTACAATGACCCATCCTTCCAACTGAGAATCCACGCTCACGAATTTTCCAAAATCTTTTTTCCCTAACAAATGTAAAGTAGTTGGGGAATTGAGAATAAGTAAGTGTTCTTGCAAAAGGGTCATCATTATTTTTATCAAACCAAGCAAGGAACATTGACTCTTTAACTCGTGGGTTGTTTACAAGGGAAGACATTGTTTCACCTTCCTTGTAGTATATTGACTGTTGTTGAGGAAGATGGAAACTTAATCTCTCCACAGTGGATGTCTATGGTGTATATCAAAACCAAAAATTCTCCACGACGCCTCACATGAAGATACATAACGACAATTGAGGTAGTGAGAGATTTCATCAAATGATTGTTGAGAACCCGGTTGGTCGTTCTTGTTATATATCCCAGCTATAACACGGTCATTCCCTTTACTTATGTATTTAAATAGGTACTTGATAGCACGTGATTGATTTGTCTTTTCAATGTTCAAATGACCACCAAATAATTTCAGCAATGTAGCATTATAAGGGACGACAGATCTGTTATCTAGTTTAACACCCTTTCGTGACACCATATGACCATCATCTCTCTTACGATATGTTGGATACCCATGTTCATCTAACATTGTACGTGCACAAAATCTTTTGGGGAAGTATTTTGAGCACTTACCATCTTTCATACAAGGCGCGCTTCTTGATGATCGACCGCATGGACCATGGACCATGTAGCTTCCAACTAATTCATACAGTTCAGGGTCTTCAAGTTTATCGGTATCTCTGCGATATTAGTTGGTCTACCTCAAACGATGATCTTATTTTGTCCGACTCAGACAACCATAAAATGATATGTGCGTGTGGTAACCCTCTTTTTGGAACTCAACGGTGTATACATCTGCATTCATAAATAATTTTAAAATTGTTATAATGATTACAAATAAACTTCATATGGCAAATAAGTTTCTTTCATTAAAACCTATCACCATTTTTCCCATTATATTATTACTATACTTACTTGAAGAATGTTATTGACAATTTTTTCAAAACAAAAACAAAATAGCATTTACAACTACAATCGCACGTTATTTAGATGATTAAAATCCCAAAGTTGCTTATCAATGATATGTAAATGTTTAACATATACGAAATGATGATTTCTAATCTTGTAGAAATTAGTGAAAATTTGTACTGCTTTAATTGATCCAAATATCTTTCTGATCCTTCAAAGTCCGCATTAACTTGTGCAACTTCAGGTTGAATATTCTACTCAATATTTCTGGTCTATCACATGGTTTTAAACCATCTTGGTCACAATGACGAGTAATTTCAGGCCACATGGGGTTGCATGTAAATGTGATAAATATATTTGGATAACCAGCCCATGCACAAATGGCCATAGCATCTTGATAGTTTTGAATCATGTATCGTGCGCCACTGTGAAAGAAGATGGTAGAATAACTCGTCGCCCTGTTGATGAAGGGTCTGTCTCTCCTCTTGTGAGTGCATTTGTTATTCCACTATAAAGATCTACCCTTAATTCCTTTTGGTGCTTTCTAATGTAGTCAAGCCTATCACTTTCGACCATTGAGTAGCCATCAACAATAAACTGTTGCAGTAATTTGTTCCCATGCAATATGACTGACGTTTCAGACTTCCTCCTCATTAACCGGAATGCCAGGTATTCCCTAGGTGTTAGTTTCTTCTTCTTTTTTGTTGCTGAGAGTGATTCTAGAGCGTGTTGATTTGATGAGTCGTACCCATTGTCTCCGTATGGAAAAAGCAACGGATATTGCAGTGGTAGGTATGCCATGTGTAGCTCATCGATCCTCTGTAATTTACCACATTGTCGTTTCACAATTATGTCTCTCTTCGTGTATGAATTGTCAAAGTCACCTACAATTAGAGCGGCAAGCTCTGAAGTTGTTGGCATACTATATTGCTTAGAGAGCCCAATTGAGTTGCTACTTCTAATTAGTCTTATACTAACATCATGGATGGCATTTTCCTTAATAATTTCCCCTGCTTTTCTGTAATTTTTGACCACACAGTTGTGCTTGTCCAGGCATTCTTTCAAAATTTCGACAATGTTGTGATCCAAATTTGCAACACCAACATAACGACTGGAAAAAAAAAAACACAAGAAATCTTTCAACTTGTGATATATATGATAAAGAGTATTTTAACATTTTTTTTGTGTTTACAAAATCATGTCGAGTCATATTTAAACTCATACTAGTTGTAAATTCGATCAAACTCGGTAGTCCACACAGCGAATTTATTGTTTTTACATTTTACAAAATTGTGTTAGCTCACTCTCAAACCCCATACTAACTTTTCGATTTCATTATAGTCAATAGCTTTATATATGAATTTTATAAAAAAATTGTGTTTGTTGAGTATGATAAATTATAAATATTGAGCCAATGATATACTATTAATGCATATTTATTATTTAGATTTGAAATATATTTAAGTTACATTATTGACATTTTTTTTTATATTTAACTAATTAATTATACACTATTAATTGCATATTTATTAATAAAGTAAACTTTTATGAGTTGATAATTCGAGTCAATGATATGATTTTACGTCAATGTTACAAGTTTACTTAAACTCATAAATTTGATAACCTTAGTTATAATATAGGGTTAAGTAGTAAATCTGCCTCGAAGGTACACGCCTAGGAGCAATTTTACTCTTGAAGTTTTTTTGCCTCAATATAATGTAGCCCTGAAAGTCTAAAAAAGTAGCAATGTTGTCTTTTTCCGTTAAAAAGTTAACAATCAATGTCACTTTTTTAACAGTCAACGTTAGGTTTTTTAACGGAAAAGGGTAACATTGCTACGTTTTTAGACTTCTGGGGCTACATTGAGCCCAAAAAAAACGTCCAAGGCAAAATTGCTCTTGGACGTGTACTTATGGAACAGATTTGCTACTTAATTCTTGTAATATATGGGCAGCTATATCCATTATACTACCTCCGGTCATAAATATAAGATCAAGTTGAGTTTTTTAAAGAGATTAAGGAAGCTAAATAAATTACTTTAAAGTGTTTATACTCATCGTTTTATCCAAACTAATTTTCCTGACTTATAAACTGATACATAATATGATGAAGTCACTTATTTAACTTCCTTAATCTTTCCAAAAAAGTTAACTAGGTCTTATATTAATGACTAGTGGGAATAATAATAAAGAGGTCACACTCATAGTACTCCCTTTGATCCTAATTATATGACATATTTAACCGATTTTGGGGAGATTAAAAAGAAGAGTCAAAATTAGTTAATTTTATTCATTTTCCTAAAATGCTCTTATATAAATTTAAAATGATATAAGTAAAAGTGAATCAAACAATCCCGCCACATATCTCTCTGATTAATTTTTCTTTCCACACGTTTTCTAATTGAAATAATGGTTTTACTATATATACATATATATGTATACATATACATACATACATACATATATATATATATATATATATATATATACACACACACACACATATATATATAGACACACACACACCCCCATATATGTACACACACACACATACATATATGTACACACACACACACACACACACACACACACATATATATATATATATATTTATTTATTTATACACACACACATATACATATATATATATGTACACACACATATATATATATACATACATACATATATACACAGACACACACACATATAGAGAGAGAGAGACACACACACAGTGTGTGTGTCTATATATAGTTGTGTGTAGACACACAATACATACATACATACATACATACATACATACATACATACATACATACATATTTTTATAGACAAACACATGTGTGCGTACGCGTGTGTGTGCGTGTGCGTATGTGTATTGCAAATTAATGTTAGCTGATCGATAAATAAATTGAAATCCAAAAATTTAAAAGTTTCACTAACTTAAAGAGTCTACAACCCACATACATATACTCACCAAAAACCAAACACACTTAAGAGAATTAAATAGGGGTATTTTAGGAAGCAATTGACAAAAACTAAAAAGTTGTATTATAATTAGGACCAAAACTAACCCTCAATGTTGTCCTATAATTAGGACCGAAGGGAGTAATAAATAAAGAGCCTAACTTGTTTAATTTTGTTTTTTCTTCTCTATAATTTTTGTGCTCCAACTATATTAATTTTTCCATAAGCACTCGCGATAAGTTGAGCTCACGTATGAAGTCATCATTTTAAAGATAAATATATATACAGACATTGGTTATATAAAATTCCATTAATTATGGCCAAAATGACAAATAAATACCATTTAAATTTGCAAAACTCCTAAAAGTCTCCCGAATTTGTAAAAAAGACTAAGAGGTACCAAGGACCTATGAGAGATATGTAAATTCAGGTGAAATTACCATTCTGCCCTTAGTTTTAAATAAAAAAAATAGGAACACCCTCGCCAGAAGGCTGCCGGCAGCCGGCCTCCGGCGGCTAGACACTGACGAGGGGGGTGGTGGGGGTCTTTATTTTGGGGGGTGGGGTTTTGTTTTAAAAAATATATATTTTTTGAATGTGTAGGGGGTGGGGTTCGAACCCGGCCCCCACCCCCAACATATCCATAGGGGCAAGTGATAGTGCATTTTTTTTTTCAAGTTTCAATTAGGGGCATTGAAGACTTAAAAAATGTAAACATGAAAAAAAGTTGTAATTTGCGTTATGCAATTTGTAAATGACGTTATTCAATTTGTAAATCGCGTTATAACATTTGTGATAGTGCATATTTTTTTTTAGTTTCAATCAGGGGGCATTGAAGACTTAAAAAAAAATGTAAACTTAATTTTTTTTTTTTTTGCAAATGGCATTATTTAATTTGTAAATGGTGTTGTTCAATTTGTATATAGCGTTGCAAGTTTTGTAAATACCATTGAAAAAATGTTAAGAAGAATATATATATATTTGCTAATGTATATATATATACTAAAGGAATCAAGTGGCCCAATTGATGGGCTACTTGGCCCCATGGATGTGTTGGGGATAGGGGTCCACCCCCTACACATTCAAAAGATATATATATTTTTAAAACAAAACCTCACCCCTTAAAAAAAAAAAACCCCACCACCTCCCTCGTTGGTGGCCGGTGGCCCTCCAACGAGGGTGTTTTTATTTTTTTTAATTTATTTAAAACTAAGGGTAAAAATGTAATTTCACCCGAATTTCCATATCCCTCATAAATCTTTGGTACCTCTTAGTCTTTTTTACAAATTTGAGAAACTTATGGAGATTTTGCAAATTCAAATAGTATTTATTTATCATTTTCCCTTACTCATAAGTAACAAGCTAGAACCAACAGATTGGGTGGAGAATCCTTCACAATATAAGAAATGAAGGTTTGAATCATTATTAAAGAACATGTTCACCGGGTGACCTAATAAAGGTTATCATTAAAAAAAAGAAAAGAAAAAAAAAAACTAGCCGTAAAGCATGCAAAATGAATTCATCAACAATTGTGGGGGAAAAAACAAAAGGAATAAGAGGAGGAAGCAAAACCCAATTTGTCAAGGTACAAGTATATCGAATGTCAAAATCCCAACTGTTTGCTTTTCTTTAAATTAAGTTCTTTCAACCTCAACTACTTTTTATCGCATACTGTTGTTTTATTAATCTTGATTTATATACTTTAGAATCTATGGTTTTTAATTTTCAATAAAATATGATATTGCATAGATTTTTTTTTTTTTGAAAAAATTTCAATTAAATTCAATTGAATTACCAAAAATCTAAATTCAAGACTACGTTTTTAATAAATTCCTAACCAAGCCGAAAAAATTAATTAGGAATTCTTGAATATTATCAAAGAGTAAAATACTTTTATGTAGTAAAAAAGAAAAAAAAAATTGGTCAACAAGTAAAAAAGAAAAATGGAAGGATGGTAGAAGCCTAATTTTGATTTTGACTAACCCCTTTGGTGGTAGACAATGTCTCTTTGACATGCAAAGCCTTTTCCCTAATTTCCAAGACCGCCATCTACTCCACATGTGATTCTTCAAGAGGTTTTCGAGAATTTGCGTACGCCATTTTGCAACCCTGTTGATAAAACCAATAAATAAACAAATTAAATTAAAAACATTGAGAAATTTTCAAATAAATCCTGTTTAAATAGTCAAAACTGAAAAGGGGCTTCTAACTACTTACTGAAAAGCCAGTTCCGATTTAAAGACCGAGAAATAAATCAATAATGCATATCCCAAAACTAAGAGATCAGCACCCACGTCATCTTTGTGGGAATGAGTCATGATATTTTTTCTTGGGAAAATTACGTTATAAGGAAGAGAATTTATCACAATAAAATCCATTGAAATCATAAAATTAGGGACTTCTGTGTAATTATTTGTGAATGTAAAATTATTTGTGGATTTTTTTCATTTCTCACATTCAGAGGATATTTACAACAACAAATGCTATATTTACAACATAAAAAGCATAAATTAACAACAACATTCGAAAACCTGGATTTTTTTTTTTCATTTCTCACATCCAGAGGCTATTTACAACAACAAATACTCTATGTACAACAATAAAAGCATATATTTACAACGACATTTGAAAATTTGGATTTTTTTCATTTTTCACGTCCAGAGGCTATTTACAACAACAAATGCTATATTTATAACATAAAAAACATATATTAACAACAATCTTCGAAAACCTAGATTTTTTTCATTTATCACGTCCAGAGGCTATTTACAACAACAAATGCTGTATTTACAACAGAAAAAGCATATATTAACAACAACCTTCAAAAACCTGGATTTTTTTCATTTCTCACGTCTAGAGGTTATTTACAACAACAAATGTTGTATGTACAACAGAAAAAGCAAATATTAACAACAACCTTTGAAAACCTAGATTTTTTTCATTTCTCACGTCTAGAGGATATTTACAACAAAAAATGTTGTATTTACAACAGAAAAAAAACATATATTAACAACAACATTCAAAAACAGAGATTTTTTTTTTTTTTTTTTTCCATTTCTCACTGAATCTTATATTTAAATTGAGCTAATGACATTTTCTAATACCCACAGTGGCGATCAGGCACCGGCGCGGCCGTAAATACTAAATATTAAATAAATACGTTCGACTTATTTATATTTTTTCTGACAATCGGTGTGCCCCTGCGGTATATATATGCATGGATCCACTACAATCCTGGCGCACTCCCACATGTAAGCAGCAGAGCAAAAGGGGGGAAGTGAGAGAGAGATAATGAGCTTCAACGCAGGGAAGCTCGTATGTGTCACTGGTGCTTCTGGCTATATTGCTTCATGGCTGGTCAAGCTTCTTCTTCACCGTGGTTACACTGTGAAGGCCACTGTTCGCGACCCTAGTGAGTTATCCTCTTTTTACCTGCTTGGCTGCTTTGCTTTTATCTCTGAGTAATGTCTGGAATTCGCTTTCCTTGCTGAGTCCTGTCACTATTTTTGGTTAGGATTTAACATTTCCTAGAGGGACATCTCCAGATTTTATTTTTCCTATTTCTGGTTTTGTTGGAGGGGCATTTTATATGGCAATTGAAAATTGAAGATGATCCGTTGGGGTATTTATGGAGAGATGATGATAGGAACCTCTAGGAGAGTTATGCCCCTCAAGCTCTTAAGTTTATCTGAGCTGAATCTCATCTTTCCATCGATGGACTTTAGTCCCATGCCTTTCGATGGTTCATAAAAGAAAAAAATTGCCTCCAGCTAAGCATATCGCTAAATTACCAAGAAATGATTATAGTCCTCTGAAGGGAACCCATGACTCTGATATTTCCTTTTGCTTTGGACTTTTGTTATTGTTTGTAGTAAATATGTGGCCGTATCCTTGTTTTCATATGACATATTCTTTTGACTGTGAAATTGAATATATATGCAATTAAATAGAAAGGATTGGCGTGTGCTCACAACGGTAAATATTTACTTTACATGGGTTCCTGAAGATTACATTTTGCTTATGCTTTCCAACTTTCTGTGTCATTAAATTGCATCGATTTTTATTGTTCTTCCCCAGAATGCTAATTATTAAGGTTTTGAATGACCATTTTACTTTGGTTTGTAACTCTCTGCAGATGATCCTAAAAAGGTAGACCATTTGCTCAACCTTGATGGTGCGAAGGAGAGATTGCACTTGATTAAAGCAAATCTCCTGGATGAAGGTTCCTTTGACCCTGTTATTGAGGGGTGTGAGGGTGTCTTTCATACTGCGTCTCCCTTTTATCATGATGTCAAAGATCCCCAGGTTCATTCTATTCTGCATTTGTTGATGGATAATCAAATGTGCTCTGTCTATTGTAAAGCATTCTGTTTTTGCTGCTTTAATATGCTTGAACAGTGTTTCCTTATGTCTAGGAAGGTTAGTGGGAATGGGGTGCAAGAACCATTAAGATGGGGTCTTCTTCTTTGCAATTCCAAATGAGAAATCAAAATTGTAGGAATCTGAAGGCGTTGTAATAAGAGTGCCACAACCCATAATTATAGTATTTCATTTCCTCCGATAAGCAGACAGTTAATTTCTAAACACTAAAAGATTGTCATGCGGACAATTCCCAAAGTTTTTCACTTGGCAAATAATAGCACGATCTTGTTGATATAGTTCAATAAAATGAATTAATTGCTTACTCTTGTACTAGAAGGTAGGAAATTTTTAGTAAATGGGAAAATTCTTGGACCTCTAAGCACAATATTGTAAAACGATTAGAATGCCATGCCTTAGGCAAGTTCTATTCTTGATGCAAAACTGCACTTGCTGCCCATATCCTCTTCAAATGGAACTTTGTATTTTATATCAAAGAAATGATTGGATTAATGTCTCTCATTTTGAATGTCCTTGTTTCTTTTTGGATTTATGGTTGGTTTCATTAATGAATTTCTGTCTGGAATCTTGTAATCGTGATTCTTGGCTAAAGAAAGTGGTAAACTGTTTTGAATATTTTATTATTACGCATTTGACATTTTCTATAATTTATCAGTCAAGTATAGAAGCTACCAATTTCTTGTGGCCTTATTTTCTAACTCATGTCTTTTGTCTCTCATTTCAGGCTGAACTGCTTGATCCGGCGGTGAAGGGAACTCTCAATGTTCTAAAATCATGTGCTAAATTTCCATCTGTGAATAGAGTTGTTTTAACTTCTTCCATGGCTGCAGTTGCATATAATGGAAAGCCTAGAACTCCTGAAGTTGTTGTTGATGAGTCATGGTTTTCAGATCCTGACTTTTGTAGGGCATCTCAGGTATCTGCTATATTTCATTGGACCAAATTACTGATAAAGATGTTATCATGCTGGTTAAATTCGTGTTAGTGAATTTTCTATAGAGTTCGGACAACTATTACCTATATAATGGGCAAATCAGAATGTTATGATATACTGTATGCTAAATGTACATTGTCAGTGGTGGTCACCAAGGTGGAATGGCTAGATATTGGAGAGCCCATCTGCCACTAAGGTGGAATGGCTCCACACTGGTGGCATCTTGGTGGTTATGAAGATTGTGGCTTTGGCCTCCTACAATACCACAGAACAATCCGTATAAGAGGGACATTAGTAAATAAAAGAAATGTCCATAACAATCATTTAATATTGTATCATGTGCGTGCTGAGAAATTTATGAAGGCTCCTCCTCCCTAAAACAACCTCAGACTTTGCCCAAATCCTTAGTCATATCAATTTCATATTTTCTCTTATTATTTTCAAATCAACTACCCACAAACATCTGTGCCTCTGTTTTTCTTTCCATGTTTCCCCAATTATTTTCTTCTTCTGAGGAAACTTGAGTGTATTTTGCTTGTTTTCAAGTCCTCTATTTCGACTAAAGTCTCTTAGTTTTAATTTTGATGTCAAACTGTTGATCCAGGGGGTGCAAATGTGATTATTTGTCATGCATAGTAATTTACAATGTCCTCAAGTTTCCTTCTGTTTCCAATTTTGTGCTTTCAGCTGTGGTACGTAGTTTCAAAGACTTTGGCAGAAGAAGCTGCATGGAAATTCACAAAAGAAAACAACATTGATATGGTTACCATCAATCCAACAATGGTGATAGGACCTCTCTTGCAACCAACGCTTAACACAAGTGCAGCTGCAATTTTGAATATAATCAATGGTACTTTCTGTTACTATTCATAAAGCATCTAAGTTACTTTATCAACTCCAACTCAACTGCTTTTTATGGCTTTAGTAAAAGGAAAAAGAACAGGGATCATTGTAACAAGGTAGTAAGTGTATGTCAAAGTGTAAGAAAATGGACGTTGTGAGATTTTATTATGTAGCTATAAATTTTATAATTTTATATACGCTTCATCCTTATTGACTTAAATTGTGCATTAAAAGGAAAATGGGAACCATGGACTGGAATTGGCATGAAAATTAGTGACACAATTCTATCCTATACAAAATGTAAGGGAGATATTTCAGATAAACAAAGTTATATTCTAAATGTTCTTTTCTTCAAAATTTATTTATTAAGGATCCAATAGTCTGACTTGTTTGTGATTTAACTTTCCTTTGAGAAATATTTGATGACTTCTATGTGTTATATGTACTTTGTTTGGCCACCAGACAAGTATTTTTGCATCCCACTTTTAGGGACTCTTTCCATCCTTGATTTATGCAGGTTCCCAGACATTCCCAAACATGTCATTGGGATGGATCAATGTGAAAGATGTTGCAAATGCTCATATTCAAGCATTTGAAGTTCCTTATGCTAACGGAAGATATTGTTTGGTTGAGAGAGTGGCCCACTACTCGGAGGTTGTGAAGATTTTACGTGAGTTGTACCCTCAATTGCCACTTCCTGAAAAGTGAGTTCAATTATTCCTACAATTTCAAGACTGCATATAATATATAGTTTAGTTATATATCTTGCTCTGATCTTTTTTGCCAATTTATCTCTTTTCCAAAATGTTGAATTATCCTTTTCATTTTTGTTTTTCATCTATTGTTTCTGCTCTGTTGGGGTATATTGTCATGTTAAATAATGGCGGTTTAATCTACCATGTTCTGCTGTGGAAGCAACATATTTCTTTATATGAACTTAAATAAGGATCTGTTAGTTTAAATAAGGATCTAACATGATAGCTTATAAGAAAAAGCTTATTTTGATAAGCTATTTGTAATAGCTTATAAGAAAAGGCTAAAAATTGAATTTTTTTGACAAAACCTTAATGATTGTCATGTATCATTGTAATAGAAATCACAAGTCAGTTGGATTAGTTGAATGTAACCGTTAGCCCATAAATAGATGTAAACTCACTTGATATTGTGGTCCTCTCATTTGATCACAACAGATTTTGATCTTATTCCTCCAAAAACCATCATGTATAAACCAAGTGGCATGTATCCTCAGTTCCTCACCTCATCATTGCCATTCATTTAGTTCATGTATTTTATTTCTGATTTGATTTTTTCTTGCTAATTTCATTTCTTGCTTTCTCATCGATAGGTGTGTGGACGATAAGCCATTCGTGCCGACGTACCAGGTTTCTAAAGAAAAAACAAAAACACTGGGAATTGAATTTATTCCATTGGAAGTGAGTCTCAAGGAGACTGTGGAAAGCTTGAAGGAGAAAAATTTTGTGAACTTTTAACTTTGCAATCCGTATTTGAAGATTAAATGTTGGTTAGCTCAAGCATGCTTTGAGTTGGTATATGAGGAACTGATATCAGCTCTATCTCCTTTTGTAATAAAATAAACACTGTTTGAGAAGATATTGAGAGATATAGGACCTATTTGGAGTGAACTTTAGTTTGTCTATGTGATGGAGTCAAACCTGACAAAAGGGTGCAACTATATTACTTTCTTTCGTGTTAAACATCGATTCCTAGGATTTTATGGTCATGCTTGTCTTTGTTGTCAATTCTGAGATACGTGATACAATAGACTATCTTTTTTGGTTGTTAATATAAGAGGTAGTTGACATTTTCTTAAGGAAATTAAGAAAGTTTAAGTTACATTAAAGGATTTATATTTGTCCGTTTTTTCAAATTAATTTATGGTCTATAAACTGATATATAATATAATAACATATAATATATCCTGGTCCTAAGTAATTTATTTAGCTTATATATTTTTTTTTAAAAAAGTCTCCGGGTTCTTTTGTGAGAGGAAATAATTAGAATTTGTTCATGCAGATGTTGCTGAATCGTTAGAGGATAAAATGCATTTAATTTTCCTTTAAAACATTTTTTATTAAGAACTACTTCGGTCCCTCCGGTGCTATAAATGAACAACAAAATTATATGCTAGAGGATAAGATGCATTTAATATTGGGAAAATAACAAAAAAGAAAAAGAAAAGACAAATATGCAATCTAAGTAGGAATGCATTTAATGTTGAGAAAGTAACTAGAAAAAACAAAAGACAAACATGTAATCTAAGTAAGAATATGAAATTTTGGAGTTTGGTTCTTGATAATTTTAGTATAGGTAATAACAACTTAAGAATAGTAATTAACAAGTTGGTTATACACCGTGACAACTTGGTGTCTTAAGTTGTCAATCTCTATACCGTAATAGTTAAAATTCTATATTCAAGTTATTAAAACTCAAACTTTAAAATCTCATATTTTTACCAAATTACCTATTTGTATGTATATGAGTGAGTCTAATAATTGAAAAAGCAAATATGTTAAGAAGTTATTAGACTCTCTGCATCTAATTAATAACCATGTTACTATAAATACATAGATATATATGTATATATATGAGTGAACGGCGACGACGACGGTGGGAAAAGGCGGAAGTCCGGAAGTCACTTGGAGGAGGAGGAGGGCCGAGAAATGGAGGAGGACACGGGGTTGCTGGACGACCGGAGGTGCTGAGGAGGACTGGAGGTGCGAGTAGAGAAGAGAAGTCGGTCGAAATGTTCCCAAATTTGGGATAAAAACCACGATTTGCGAGTGTGTATGAGAGAGAGATTATAATTATGTTTGTTTTGGTATATGTGTCAGATGGAGAATTTAAGATATAATGTTTGTGTGAGAGTAAGAGTGCAAGCAAGGGAGGGGATAGTTTGTGAGATGTAACAACCCGACTTTTCAAAAGCAGTATAATTTTTTTTTAAAACATCTTTTCACATTATCAGAGTAGAGCATTTGAGCGGAAGAATAACTGATATATATATATTCAAAATGCCCACTGGCTAGTTACAGAAACGGTATAGTAACCGAGAGTTTTCAATAAGTAAAAGAACAACATCGGAAAGTCTTCAGTAGGAACCATGATTCTGCTGCTTTCCTCTCTTCTCGGTCCTCGGTCCTTCCGACCCTGACGCTATAGCCGAGATCCAATTTAACACATTGGATCTCAAAATCTGTTAACCTCATATTCACATATACAGATATATCATCCACAATCATTCATATTAACAGTATAACAGATGTGTCACACGAAGTGCATAAAGATGGGTCACACGTAGTGCATGTAGATGGGTCACACGTAGTGCATGTAGACGGGTCACACGTAGTGCATGTAGATGTGTCACACGTAGTGCATGTAATCAAAAGCTCATAACCATACTCACAACATATCATCCGACTCACAACCACATATACGCATACGATAAACATCAGTGTTAAGGTTACCAGTACGCGAACGTACATACTTTCGTAAACCGAACAGAATGGCCGTGTAAGTGTCTATCATGGGGGCCTCACCGAGTTCACGGCGACTTAATGGCTTACCCACATAGACTAGCCTTTCCTTCGGCACCAAACTGTTCTAACATATTTGCATTCAATAAACATACCATAACAATACACATAGCACACTGGACCGTCCAAAACATAACTTTTGAAACAACTTTTCCTTCTTCCTTATTCTTCTTGGCCGACCTGCACAAGCTCCAACAGCCAAGGGATTGGCCAATGGGAGGAGGCCAAGTGTCTCCTTCCAGAAGCCTTCCGGTTGAATTTCTTCGATCGGTACCCGATTCGCGTGATTTCGGAGAAATCTCAAAATTCTGGATTTACAACTTTGAAACCATTTCCTCACTTAGTAGAAATGTCCAAGTTAACCTAAATTTTGGTTCCATATAGGGCTCCAACAGTCCAGTTGAGGTTTCCTCGAAAAACGTGTCCGAACGCGTCCGGTGTCGGAATTCGTTTTCGGAGATATCAATCTCTTCGAAATAATTCACTGATTCCAAATATGTCTAAATAAATTCAAACTCATTACTAAATATTGAGTTAGAATTTATTTTCCTCTTTTCCAAAAATATGCCTATATGCATTTTTCCCTATTTTGTTTTATTAGGAAAATGCACAAACTACTTCGGAATTAACTTAGGAAGAGTATTATGGAAGATAAAATTCCACTGATCAATAATCTACTTTGATATTGACAATCCCATTCCTAGATCTCTAGATAGGGTCCGTTTCCCAATTTTAAAATTACTATTCACTCTTTTTACTTTAATTAATTATATTAATATAATATTATCAACTTACATATATATCTTATACATATATATATATATATTTATTTTTCTCTTTTCCTTGGCAAAATTTTCGGTCAACATTCTGATCCTTTTTTTTTTTTTTCGTTTTATATTTTATAAAATAATTATTTTATAATTATTTTATATAATTTCTTCCATAATTTTCCTATTGGTCCAAACTTGTATTTAGGCTCAAAAATACCTAAACTCAACTATTTTTCTCCAAAATTTCCAATTAATTAGTAAATATATTTTTACTAATTTCAAACCATTTTCCACTAATTTTTGAGCTTTACATAATTATTTCATAATTTTCTTTGCTCGAGCTTAAGTAATTAGCTCAATATTACTTAATTACTTTATTATCACTTGTTGATAATTTTCTTAATTAAGACACTCCTTTATCTTCAAACTTTTGCCTTAACATTAGAATTTCCATGCCTCATGCATTATTTTATAATTTACAAGGGTATTTTCCATAATTTTTCTAAGTCATTTATGTCCCTTAGGGGCATTTTCGTCATTTTGGCACTTTGGCCCTTAAATTCCCTAATTCAAATTTCGGGGTATTACATTTCTCCCCCCGTTAAACAAAATTTCGTCCTCGAAATTTGCACTCTACCCACTATACTTTGTACTAACTAGACTCCGTCCTACTCGGACCTTGGACTCCACGCATCGGATCTTCACTTTGTCTGCCAGCCGCTCCTCCTGGCGATTGAGAACTCGTTTCAGCTTGATTATAAAGTTTTTATCATATTTTAAGTTGATATATACAGTGTTTCCGTGGCTTCAAGACACCGCGTACTTTATATATATTGCTTCCGTGGCGCCCATAACACCGCGTACTTTAGTGTTTTAGCGTTTCCGTGGCGCCCATAACACCGCGTACATAAGTGTTTCCGTGGCACCCATAATACCGCGTACTACACATTCATCATGTCGTATTTTGATATACGGTATCCCCATGGTTCCCATACACCGCAGCAATACCATATATCTCATACTCATGGATATCATGTCGTACTTCGATATATTATGTTCCCATGGTTCCCATACACCGTGGCAACATAAGATACCTTATACTTAATGATACTATCGTGATTTGTTACTTAAGAAACTTGATAATGATTATTACTATGTTATGTTTGGATTAGTTCGACTTTGAACTACAGAGGTCTTCCCTTTTTCTCAACGTAGCTCTTCCGTTTGTCCTGTGCTGCTAAGAGTCGTCTCTTAACTACAGCGATTTGTTTGGAATTTCGTTGGTTCTTTCCACCCAACAATGGATACGTAGAAAATGATGATGAGTGGATCTGATCCAGCCTTCAGAAGAGTATGGAAATACGTAATGGTTCCTCTGATAGAAATTTTCAACGTGGGTCACGATCAGATATCGGTCCCACTCGAGGTTATCTACCTCGTCCTCCACCTTGGCCTCTGCCTCGACTTCTGCCTCGACCTGGGAGTTCCGGCTTCTCTCAGATTTGTCATGTCTCGTTCCTTTTCCTTTACTAAGGGAAAAACGTTAGATAGGGAGTACAACGATGATCATATCATAAATTCCTATCACACTTCAAACCACTGAGCCAGGTTTCGATCCTTTCCTTCGTTGGATTCTCGTTGGTTTTCTATATTCGAAAATGGGTACGTATAAGTACGTCTCGGAAGTTCTACATGAGTCAAATACTGCATGTACTTATCTTTGTTGATCTCGGAGTTTCATCCAGCGTGGCCCAGCTCCGCGTATGAGCTCTGTGCTAGAATAGAATTAACGTCCAGTACAAACTGGCAGTTATCAGAGTGATGCACCAACAGAGGGTGGTACACTGGTTCAGGATGGTATACCGCAGAGGTGACTGGTACAATGAGGTAAAATGGTACACCGACTCAGGCTTATATCAGTACTCATTTTCAAAATATGCTCCAAATTTTTGAAAAGGCTTAGAACCTAACTCCGTTAATCGAACAGAATGGCCAGGTAAGTGTCTATCATGTGGGCCCATAACGGATTGGGACACCCACGTAGACGAACCTTGCCTTGGGCACCAAACTGTCCGTAATAACTTAGTCAGATCCATGCCAGGAAAACTGCTCTGATACCAAAATGTAACACCCCAACTTTTCAAAAGCAAGATAATTTTTTTTTAAAACATCTTTTCACATTATCGAGTAGAGCATTTGAGCGGAAGAATAAGCGATATATATATATTCAAAATGCCCACGGCTAGTTACGAAACGGTATAGTAACCGAGAGTTTTCAAAAATAAAAGAACAACATCGGAAAGTCTTCAGTCGGAACCATGATTCTGCTGCTTTCCTCTCTTCTCGGTCCTCGGTCCTTCCGATCCTGACGCTATAGCTGAGATCCAATTTAACACATTGGATCTCGTGTAACTCAATTAACCTCATATTCACATATACAGTATATCATCCACAATCATTCATATTAACAAGATAATGATGTGTCACACGAAGTGCATAAAGATGGGTCACACGTAGTGCATGTAGATGGGTCACACGTAGTGCATGTAGACGGGTCACACGTAGTGCATGTAGATGTGTCACACGTAGTGCATGTAATCAAAAGCTCATAACCATACTCACAACATATCATCCGACTCACAACCACAAATACGCATACGATCAACATCAGCGTTAAGGTTACCAGTACGCGAACGTACATACTTTCGTAAACCGAACAGAATGGCCAGGTAAGTGTCTATCATGGGGGCCTCACCGAGTTCACGGCGACTTAATGGCTTACCCACATAGACTAGCCTTTCCTTCGGCACCAAACCTGTTCTAACATATTTGCATTCAATAAACATACCATAACAATACACATAGCACATATATGCATACCATAAACATAAGAGTTAGTGTTACAGTACGCGGACGTACCTTCGTTGGCAACGTTAGGTACTACCGGCGGAAAACGTACTTTCTACGGAGAAACGTGCAAACGTCCTACGGCACGTCGGGCAACAGAACGGCGCAGAATCAGCTTTTCAGATATCTTATGAGAATAATGTCACTTCTATTAGTAATTTGACATTATAACTGGCATTTTTAGGTAAAAATTACCATTTTGCCCTTCTACCCCTACTTGGCGGAATTTCGCCAGCGCTTCCGCTACATAGGCTATTTTCTTCCCAAAATTTTGCCAGAACTTCGACGCCATCATGATTTTCGAAAATAAAGACTAAAATAGCCCTCCCATATGATATCCAATCATACTAGAAAAATTAAAGGCTATTCTAGCATTACTACCCTTACTCTTGAAAGAACTACGAAAGCTTAAAGCTCTGATCGAAAAACTTACCCGAGCTTCATTGCGAATTTTCCCGAGCACCTCTCTCTAAAATCCTCTCTCTAGAATCAGCTCTTGCTTCTCAAATGTGAGAAAAACCAAAGGGGAGGGGTGGGTATTTATAGAAAAAGGTGTAGGATTTCTAGTCGGATCAACTTTGTGAGAATCGATCCGGACCGTCCAAAACATAACTTTTGAAACAACTTTTCCTTCTTCCTTATTCTTCTTGGCCGACCTGCACAAGCTCCAACAGCCAAGGGATTGGCCAATGGGAGGAGGCCAAGTGTCTCCTTCCAGAAGCCTTCCGGTTGAATTTCTCCGATCGGTACTCCGATTCGCGTGATTTCGGAGAAATCTCAAAATTCTGGATTTACAACTTTGAAACCATTTCCTCACTTAGTAGAAATGTCCAAGTTAACCTAAATTTTGGTTCCATATAGGGCTCCAACAGTCCAGTTGAGGTTTCCTCGAAAAACGTGTCCGAACGCGTCCGGTGTTTAATTCGTTTTCGGAGATATCAATCTCTTCGAAATAATTCACTGATTCCAAATATGTCTAAATAAATTCAAACTCATTACTAAATATTGAGTTAGAATTTATTTTCCTCTTTTCCAAAAATATGCCTATATGCATTTTTCCCTATTTTGTTTTATTAGGAAAATGCACAAACTACTTCTAATTAACTTCCGGAAGAGTATTATGGAAGATAAAATTCCACTGATCAATAATCTACTTTGATATTGACAATCCCATTCCTAGATCTCTAGATAGGGTCCGTTTCCCAATTTTAAAATTACTATTCACTCTTTTTACTTTAATTAATTATATTAATATAATATTATCAACTTGCATATATATCTTATACATATATATATATTTATTTTCTCTTTTCCTTGGCCAAATTTTCGGTCAACATTCTGATCCTTTTTTTTTTCGTTTTATATTTTATAAAATAATTATTTTATAATTATTTTATATAATTTCTTCCATAATTTTCCTATTGGTCCAAACTTGTATTTAGGCTCAAAAATACCTAAACTCAACTATTTTTCTCCAAAATTTCCAATTAATTAGTAAATATATTTTTACTAATTTCAAACCATTTTCCACTAATTTTTGAGCTTTACATAATTATTTCATAATTTTCTTTGCTCGAGCTTAAGTAATTAGCTCAATATTACTTAATTACTTTATTATCACTTGTTGATAATTTTCTTAATTAAGACACTCCTTTATCTTCAAACTTTTGCCTTAACATTAGAATTTCCATGCCTCATGCATTATTTTATAATTTACAATGGTATTTTCCATAATTTTTCTAAGTCATTTATGTCCCTTAGGGGCATTTTCGTCATTTTGGCACTTTGGCCCTTAAATTCCCTAATTCAAATTTCGGGGTATTACATGAGACCTCCTTCCATCTCCACCATGTTCATCCTCCTCCTCTCCTCCATGGTCAGCTCTATTAATCTCTCAAGGTTGAAGATCAAGAGTTGTGGTAAGGATTACAATCATTCTCTTGATGTTTTTGGAAGTTGGTTGTGAACTCCAAATTTGTTGGTATGAGAAAAACTTGAAAATTTAAAGATGTTTTCAAAAATCTGAGGTAACCACGGTGTTCACCGCGAAAAATTGAGTGGGAATAAAGTGGTGAATGAATTTTGAAAGGTATTTTGAAGCATAAAATCACAAGCTTTTTAAAAAGGTGAAAACTGTCATTTTCAGAATCGTAAGGTCAGTCAGCTTGCATGCATGGTTTGACTGAGTAAACGACCTCTAAAACTTATGAAATTTTCTGAAAAGGTAGTAGAGGCGTGTAGCATTAAAATGGTGGTATTTTGTAATTTTCTGAGTTATTTTTTACAAAATGACCCAAGTTTCTGGAAAATAAAACTAGACAGTAAGCTTGTATAAGACATTTGATTGGGTAAATGAGCCCAGAAAATTATGAAACTTTCTAGATAGAAAGAGGACGCATATAGATTTAATTTGATATGTGGTTTGCAATTTTTAAAGCTTTGTGCAGTGATATATTAATTTTTGAAGTTAAGAAAAGTTTCTAGAAAACTCATTGGACAGTCCTGACGTTTTTTAAAACTGGGAACAATTGGTGTTTGATAAAATTATAAAACTTTCCAATTAGATAGAGGACGTGCAGAGATTTAATTTTTTGTATAATGGGTATTTGTTTGAGCTCTATACGACAAGTTATTGTTTTTTAAAAAATAAGAACAATTTCTAGAAGTTTCAACTGGGCAGTCCGAAGAAATTTAAAATCTGGGAATAGAGTGGTGTGTTTTGACTATGAAAATTATTTTTCCATGAAAAAAAATTGTCAAGGAATAGGTGGGTTTTGATTGAACATAGTTTTGATTTTTTTTTTTTTGTTGCAATTTATTAAAAATGATTGCAGTTACTACATTTTCTGGGCAGTGAAGTTAAAGACTGAAAATGACCAGTTATGGTAACTTAAATTATACCTTAATGTAATAAGGGTTAAAAAGGGAATTACCATGATAATTAAAGAGCCTTTTATCATGTTTTCAAATATGGATTTAGTATTAATCATTATCACAAAGCTATAGGAATTCTTGAGCCTGCTTGCACCCTGAAGTATTTGGACGCAGTTAAGGTTACTACATCGTCGAGTAGTAACTTTAACTCTCTATGACGTGTATGTTTATATGTAATTTCCATGCTTATGGATTGGTGTCTTGTGCACACAGTTGATTACATTTATGTATTTTTTTATTTGACCAATAATATGTGTCTTCCTATGTGCTAAAGGAATTCAGAACCGGGTAGGTTCTGCATTTACTTTCCTTTGTGCTAATGAATTCGAAATTGGGTAGGTTTTGCGCTTATCTTTCCTCAGGTAGGGGAATTTGGGACTCATAGGTAGAGCCGGGAAATCGGGCCAAGCCCATCGGGCCGGCCCGTTTAAGCCCTGGCCTTGTAGGGCTCGGGCTTGAAAAATAGGTCATAATTTTGAAATTGGCCCTGCAGGGCCGGCCCTATAGGGCCTCGGGCTTAATCGAGCCGGCCCTGCAGGGCCTCGGGCTGGCCCGTTAGGCCCGTTTTACTGTAGCATTAAAAAAAATTAATTATCTAGACTTCCACTTAATGAATGTATTTATTTGTAATTACTTAGATTTTTTTAGTTTAAACTATAACCCTTTTTTTATGTTTATTATTATTCTGTATTAAATAAACACATACTTTGGTGTTGCAATATTATATAAGTAATAAATTATAAATATATTTTGTGTAAAATAAGTATAATTATTTTTACCAATCATGCCTGAATCGAAGGAATCTGCAGATACACACAAAATTACGAGAGGGAAATGTATTTTTTTCGTGGGCATACACAAAGGAATTCCTTTTTGTTTAATATTTTTTGAAAAAAAAGGAAAAACATATTCTTTTTGTTTATTTTTTTTTTTTATGAATTAATAAATGTGTTTATTTGTTGAATGATTTATATTGTTTAGATATTAATGTTGATAACATTTATTTGATAAATTAGAACTTTAATGATTGCAATTTACTAATTATATTTCTTTGAAAAAAATCGAAAGAAAAAGAAGGAAAAATAATTAAAATTTGGAATAGTAATTTTCAGCCCTCGTAGGCCTACCTGCCCTGGTACTATCGGGCCGGGCTTTGAAAAACATATGTTTTCCTTACTCCAGGCCCTGTCGGGTCGGGCCGGCCCTGATTCCCAGCTCTACTCATAGGGTCCTGCGTTTACTTTCCTTGTACTGCGAATCCCTGTGTTTATCTTTCCTATCAAGGAATTCAGGACTGGTAAGGTCTTGCGTTATTTTCCTAGCACTGTGGAATTCGAGACTTGTTCAGTTTTGCGTATTCACAGTTGACATTACATGTATGATATACTGTTGATTGTTGTACGTTGTGCTTCGATACTGAATGTTAAACTGTTTTCTAAGTTGTATTAATTTGTTTGTATATATTATATACACTATTCATAGAGATTTACATATTACTCTGAGATTCATTCGTGAATCTCAGATTTGTATAAAAGTATAGGTAGTGGATTAGGACGGAAAGGAAAGGCGGTGTTTAGAGGGAGAGATGGATAATACAATTGAAAAGTAGCGTACAATACAATCTAGAGTAGAACTAGGGAGGGGCTAGGGTTGGCCCTCGCCCTTAGAATTATATAATAGTACCTAGATGTTTAAGAAATTATATTTCATCCTCCTAAGAATTTCAATATGTTCACCTTAGTCCCTACTAAAAGTTTAGTGGAGGGACTAAAATGAACATATTGAAAGGTTTATAGGGATGAAATGTAATTTCATAAACACATGGGTTTTATTATGTATTTTTCGCCCCTAACTTCAATTCTTGGCCTGAATACAATTAAGCGTTTGAGATAATATAATTATATTATAATTAAGTTTATGTAAGTTTACTTATTTTTACAAATAGTATTCTTAAATGATTTGATAATATTTGTTATACCCCTATCGGCCTCGCCCTTTTGGGTGGTGGGTTAGGGGGATTCCTTTTATTTAATTACCTTTCCTTTATTACTTATTTCTTTTTATCATGTATAAGAGTAAATGCAACAGAGCATGATACTGGGTTGGACAAATACAATGTACTGATAAACATACGATAACCAAAAGTAAATAAGTCTCTGAAGGGTTAAGGGTGCAGTTATCCAACAATAAATACTAATCAAAAGATAATCCTACAATCGTCCCAAATATGTAAGGTACAAAAAGCGATAGGGCATTCCCTATTTCTTCATCCTCAACTCCCAGCCCTACCTCAAGTCTATCGATCTGCTCAACCGGAAACACCTGTATCTTTAAAACGGCCTGGAGTTCAAAATTGAACCCCAGAGTAACTATCAAACTCGTATGTTATATGTATGCAATGCATGATATGTAAACCACAATCAGGAAAATAAAGATGGCATGTATCACATATCCATAGGACCACCTATCAAGACAAGCCCCCGAAAATCCATAGCGCTAGGCAGTGGCGGAGCCAGGATTTAGAATTTATGGGTGCACAATTAGTGTAAGGGTTAGGCCCCGAAATTTTTTTTTTTTAAGGAAAGTTTTAAATGCTTTAAGATTATATCGTTAACATTTTCTGGAAGGAAAAAAGTTTGAAGAATGAAAGAAATCAAAGAACTTGGGGAAGTCATGAAGTAGCACTAAGAGCACCCTAAGTGTGCCTTTATAGAGAAAATGAACCTGATGAACAAAAAGGAAAGAGAAAACATAAAATATATACAAATAAGACTTATTATCATGCTTTCACCATAGAGCAAAAGAATAAGAGAATGATAGTTACAAATCGGCACTCCAAGTTCAGCATGCCTCAAAAAAGGCTATCCACTAGAGAGCACGGCACTTTCAATAAACTTTCTTTCAGCGCATTGATGATATATATATAGCAATCTCATCCTGATAGAATGGATCAATGGGGATTTTAGTAAATAAAACACAATCACAAAGGCTCATGAAACTTCACCTGCTTGATTTTGTTTGAGGGTAGGTGACAGAACAACTTTTCTAGTGATCCTATTCGTTGTGTGTTAAACATGAAATTTCAATTTCGTAGTTGATTATGACATATGCATGGTGGCCTCCAAGAAGTCTAACATTTTACATGCTATTATGCTAGAATATCTAAGTTCTGCAAATGATAAAAAACAAAAATGATTTTTTAATGACAATTTCAATTTTATGTTTCATGCCCAACAGAAGGGTCAAAAATAAGCTCAGAAAAATCAAACTTGTACATCCTAGTATCAAGCTTACTGATAAAAGTGTCTAGTCAACTCAATCAATGGAACAGAGGAGGTCCTGCATCAACTAGGGGCCACGCAACCAAGGAAAAAAACGTCCTTAAAATATTATTCCAACGCATTACAGCTCAAGCATTCAACTTATTGCAAGCACTTAAATCTCAGCTCAAGCATTCAACTTATTGCAAGCACCTAAATCTAAATTCTCGTATAAAAAGGATGACATCGCATCTCATATTAATAATATGGAAATATAAATAAAATAATAATAATAAAGGACACCATGCATAATGATTCTCCTTAAATAAATAAAACCGCTTGCCCTTTGCTACAAAATAACACATTCATATATTCAGCCTCAGCCTTCAAAAATTATTACTTAAACTGCATAGAGAAACCGGCAATATCCACAAAATAATAAACCCAAACTGCACTCCAAAAATAGTCACACAGTAAAAGCAAAATTTATTTTCACTATCACAGAGAACCAGACAATTTAACAAGGAAAAATTAGCACATCTAAAATGCCCAAACAAAACATAGGACTCAGCATAGACAGACTGCTACTTATACACAGAGTATCAAGCCTGTCCTATCCAGTCAGTCAAGCAAACTTTAAAAGACAGAACAAAGCACTAATCAACCTTTTGTAAAGACCTCATGCCAAGACACAAACAATTGGTTTTGTAAAGCACTAAAATTTCTTACTTTACCATTAGTTTTCGGGTCTACGAGCGTACGAGACGACAGATGAAATTTACACAAGACCTTATTCGAAGGTCATTTGCTAAGCTTTGCAGGAGAGATTATAAAGTCACAAAATAGATTATTTCAAATGAATTTTGTTACGAAGAAAAGCAAGTGAAATCAACTATGAGATTATAAAACCATTCCTAGGTAATTTAAATTGTGAAACCTTTGGGTGCTTCACTGAGGCAAACAAGAGGAAAAAGGCTGGGAAGCTATCCGAAGCGGGGCAGACGAGCCAGCCTTCACGTTTGCCTCATTGAAATGATAACAGGTGAGAAATAGATACGGCAAAACAGCTGAGGCAAGGATTTAATTTAAATGAACTGGAATGTGCTGTAGGCGGGAGGTTAAACCCTTGCACAATCAAGAGTTCATCAAGATTCTGAAGTTGAAGACAAATCTAGAGTCGTGGCAAAAGCATAAACCCCTGATGAGCATAAAAAGAAGAAATATTGAAAGACACAATCACAGAGATGCAAATACCTGAATTTCCTTTGATGGTAATAATGAGCAGCTTTGCTCGACGGAATAAGGATGGGCATTGACGGAAGGAGGGATTGCCGTTGACGGTGGAAGGTTGGTCGAAATAGGGATAGCCGTTGACGGAAATAGGGAGAATGGCTGTGTCGGCGGAGGAGAGGTGATCGGAAAATGGATCTGAGATGTAGCTGGATCTGAGGTTTGAATCGTAGAAAGGAAGAAAGGAAAGGATTTGGGGGAGAAAAAAAAAAGAATCAAAGAAAGGAATTGGTGGGTATGTGGCTTTCGAACCCGGGACCTTAAACGCATATGACCAAAGCTTTAACCAAGTAATCCATTCAGATTTATTGAAATAAATTCCTTCACAAAATATATATTTTTATGGGTTCACTTGCCCCCAGGAAAACTAGTGTGCCTCCGCCCCTGGCGCTAGGAAACCTTAGTAGCGAGGGCTCCAAACCCTAACCATTCACCTTCGACTATAGCAACGACCTAAGGACACACAATCCACTAGGCACTACAGCCTCACATACCTTGGACTTCAGCAGTGACCTAAAGACACACAGTCTCATAGGCACTACAGCCCTACATGCCTCGGACTTCAGCAGCGACCTAAGGACACACAGTCCCATAAGCATTACATCCCTACATACCTTGGACTTCAACAGTAACCCAAGGACACATAGTCCACTTGGTACCACAACCCAAATCCTCAACCATTGCACAACAAACATGCGAGAGTAACATAAAGCATGCGAGTTAACAGTTACTACCTGGTGCTTTCTCCGGTACTTGAAAAGTATCCCACACGCGTCTCAACCCTAAATACAACAAAAATACCATGCTTTTAATCACTTAAACAGATTCTACTTCCAACATCATGAATTTCATCCATATCCAACATTTTCCAGAAATAGTGTTCTGACTTCAAAAATTCATAGCTAATTCAATAAAAATCCGATTGACGCGATTCCAATGGCCACTAAACCCTTATTATGTATTATTTACAATAAAAATAATTTTCAAGGTCATCTGGGTTCTTATCCTTTCCTTATTCTCAAACCCTAGCCGCTGGTCAGAGAAGGAGTTCAGGTTTTAGGGTCGTTTTCAAAAATAAATTTCTCCCAGTAAGAAAATCGAAAAGTTACAAAATCTTACATCAAAATGAAGCTCAAGATGTATAATTTAACCCTATATAATTTCAAGGAAAACAGACTTTATTTACTATTTAAAATCCATCGATTAAATGTCGCTGCCCAAAATTCCATATCTAGGTAGCTAGCTGTTTCTCTTTGTTTTCGGGGTTTTCGAATTCATAAATCTTAAATTTAACCTATTCCCATACAAAATATCGTTTTAGACCCATTTAAACCTTTAGAAACATTAAAAAAAAAAACATCATAACACCAAACTTAGACCAGTCAGCGTGAAACCCTAAAATTCCCACTATCGAGTCACAATAAGATAGTTTTGTGACTTACTTGGTCTTATGCTTGGTTTATCTTGATCTTCCTCTTCCTTGGCTCTTGTTTTGGCGTTAGCCTTTAGCATAGAGGAATTTCAACAATGTTATTTAAGAAAACCCTAAGGGTCTTCAAGAAGATAAAGAGAATAGAAAGCTTAACTAACAAATTTTACACCAACTTACTTTAATCCTTCAAGTTGAGCTCCTACTTCCTCTACCTTGTGTTTGAACTTGCTGGACTCACTTTCCTCACTCTTGAACACGCCCTGAACAGCCAAGGAAATGGGAAGATTGGTCCCTTAAATAAACCCCAAGGTTTACGTGAAATATCCAAGTTTTGCTATTATCCATTAGTCCAAAGGGTGTGTCATGTTTTTACATGATTCCCTTGCTTGATTCCCAAGAAAATCTAGACTCCTCTTGGCTGATGAGGTGGCGCAATTCAGGGCCATACAATCAGATTTATTTTAAATTTCAGGTGTATTAATTATATATATGTTCATGTAAGCTTTTTACCCAATGGTCCATAAGGTGTTCTATGGTTAAAAGCTTGTTGCTTCCTTACTTCTTCTCCAAGTACCTCTGATTTTCCCCATGGCTGATCTGTGTGGCGCCATTTTAGCCTCATGAACAACATAATTACTTGTCCAATCAATTTCTGTAATACCCCAGAATCTGACTTAGGGTAAATATCAAAATTGGGAAATATACCTATTGAAAATAGGTGAAAATGAGGTCTCAAACACCTTGTATTGAGTTTACCATGTTGTTAGGGTAATTTCCCTTGAAAAAAGATAATTTGCAATTAGGTCCCTAAGACATTTGAAAATTTGCAAATAGGTCCCTAAGCACATTGTGGGTTATAAATACCCTGTGAAAGCTATAAAGAAGGCAAGTAAAAATCTATTTGAAACAGGGAAGAATATTGTCCCTAATTTAGGTAATTTATTAAATTACAAACTTGGAGAAATTGTAGAAGAATACTCAAAAAGTAAGGAAATGACCGAAATACCCCCGTAAATGCTAAGATAATGCAGAGACATAAAAACAATGATGTCAATACAAAAGTTATGAGGTAATGGGACATGCTAATTAAGAAAATTATCAACTGTTGATAAGAAAGTAATTAGGTAACTATTGGCTAATTACTTAGGCATAAGCAAAGGAAATTATGAAATAATTATGTAAAGCTCAAAAATTAGTGGAGAAAGGTTTAAAATTAGTAAAAATATAATTACTAATTAAATGGAAATTTTTGAGAAAAATAGTTGAGTTTAGGTATTTTTGAGCCTAAATGCAAGAATGGACCAATAAGAAGTTTTTATAAAAATTGTATGAAATAATTATTTAAATAATTATTTTATATTAATTAATTAATAAATTAAATATATATATATAAATATATATACATGGCTGCCGAAAATTTGAGAAAGAATGAAGATAGGATCAAGTTTTAAGTATCATGATATTTGTTTCAATTAGGCACATGTGTTTTATTATTTTATAATATAATTAAAGTGCATGAATAGTAATTAAGTAAATAGGAAACGGACCCTATCTAGAGATCTAGGAATGAGATTTCCAAATTCAGGATAGAATATTGATCATGGGTTTTTATCTTCCGTTAAACTCTTCCGGAAGTTAATTCCGAGGCCGTTTGTGCATTTTCCTAATAAAACAAAATAGGGAAAAATGCATATAGGCATATTTTTGGAAATGAAGAAAATAAATTCTAACTCAATATCTAGGAATGAGTTTGAATTTATATGGACATATTTGGAATCAGTGAATTATTTCCAAGAGATTGGTGATTTTAAATGCGTTCAAACCGGACGCGTTCGGACACGTTTTCGAGAAACTTCAAAGGACAGTTGGAACCCTGTCTAAAGTCAAAATTCAAGTTTAAATAGATATTATTGATGAGGAATAGAAGGTCTTCAAAGTTGTAAATCCAGAATTTTGAGATTTTTCCGAAATCACGCGATCGGCACCGATCGGAGAAATCGGCTCAAAGCTTCGGAAGGTGACACGTGGCCACCTCCCATTGGCCAAACCCTTTATTTTGGAGCCTGAATTTCGGCCAAGTGTGAAAGGGAAGAAGGAAAAAAGGGTTTTTTTGAAAAGTTGCTTTGGACGGTCCAGATCGATTCTCACAAAGTTGATCCGACGACCGAAATCCTACACCTTTTCTTATAAGGTAAGTCTTTCGGTCTTTAGTCTTTAGTTCGGTAGTTAGTAGAATTGTTAGTTAGATTTAGGAAGTAGGTGACAAGATTTCTATACTTGTTTTAAGCCTTGTTTGCATTGAAAAAATATGCAGAGGTATAAACATAGTAAGAATCGAGTCGCCGAAAAGTTGAAGCTTTCGCAGTTTTTCAAAAGTAAGGGTAGAATTTGTTAGAATAGCCTTTAAATTTCAAGTATGATTGGGTATCATATAGGAGGGCTATTTTAGTCATTATTTTCGAAAATCATAGTTGCGTCGAAGTTGTGGCAAAATTTCGGGAAGAAAATTTGTCAGAGTAACGAAGTCCGATATAGTACCAAATCACTAATAAAAGTGATATTACTCTTATAGGACGTCGAAACTCAATTGCGTCGTCGTTATTTGTCCGACAGACGTTTATTGTTTTTGTCAAAACGACCGTTTTCCGTAAACGTGCGTAATACGTCAACGAAGGTACGTTCGCGTACTGTAACACTAACTTTGATGTTTATGGTATGCATATATGTGGTAGGTGTGTTGTATAGATGTTATACTGTTTCAATGCATATAGTGGTTAGAGGTTATGTTTGTATGCTGGGTGCAATTTGTCTGTATGCTGGGTGCAATCTGTCCGTATGCTGGGTGCAATCGGTCTGTATGCTGGGTGCAATTTTTCTGCATGCTGGGGGGCATGGGTTGTGATAGAGTGATGGTATGTCTTGATGATGTTGTGGATGTCTGCTGCTTGTATGTGTATACATAAACATGAGGTTAACTGTTACTCGAGATCCGGTGCGCTGGATCTCAGCCCTTAACATAGCGTCAGGTTCAGGAGGACCGAGGACCGAGGAGAGAGGAAAGCAGCAGGTTTGAGGATCCGGCTGAAGACTTTCCATTATTATCCTTTACTTTTTGGAAACTCTCGGTTAATATACCGTTTATGTAACTAGTCAGTTGGCATTTTATATCAATATATCAGTTACACTCTTCTTCCGGTGCTCTACTCTGATGAAAAAAATTTATACTGCTTTCGAAAAGTTGGGATGTTACAATTTCAGATATGAATTCAAACATATGGTGCAAATTAATTCTATTATTATTATTTTTAATCCTTTTTCTCTTTTCATAATTACATGATTTGACCTTTGTGCTTTATCTCCAAGCAACTTCTCTCTCTTCCCAATCCTCATATGGCGCCATTTTATACTGAACAAGGGGTCTAACTTTTGTTTATTTAACCTCCTACAGAAGCCTTTAACTGGTCCCGATCGGTTACCCTTCGCCGGTTACACTTTCCCTTACATCTTGGACTACTCAGTTGGACTTGTATATGGTCAAATTAGCTGTTCTTTTTCTCTAATCATGTGTGGACGAAACTTAATGTCTTGGGGAGAAAGAAATTCATATTTTAATATCTCATAATTACTTTGTAATTATTGCACTAAAATGACCCATTAAACCCCAAGTCGCCATGTGTCCTACTATCGTTATTACCATTAACTTTTGCTTCTACATCTGGTTTGTATGCTCAGTCTCTTCCCCTTTTTCCCTGGTTGGTCGGCGCCATACATATCCTGTAGGGGAGGGCTTTGTGTCCGAATAATGCTCTTTATCTCTTATTCATTATACCGGCTAACGTCATTTCGGTGTTATAAGCTTAGCTTCAGTTACACTGACTAATTTTATTATCTCAGGGTCTAAAATAATTTATGTAGTATGTCATAGAAGAAATACAATTCAAATTATAATCAAAAGCTTCTCATTAATTCACTATTTCATACTTGTGCATTGATTACAAAAATAGGGGTGTTACAATATTATATAATGAAATTTTGTATTAGAAATAGTGAAGAATAACATAATTTTTTTTGCCAACTTTGAAAAATAATATAAGTAGAGGCAATAGTAATTAATTAAGGTATGTGAGAAAGATTTAATTAAATTAAGTTTATTTATATATTTAAAATTAATTAAAGTTTACTTTATTATGAATATTTTATATTGTTTTTATTTCTTGTCTTTGAACTGGGTTACTACAAATAAAACACCCATACCAACTAAGCTAGCTGATACCTGATACATTCAGTGAAAGTTATCTTATTTATATTTAAAAATATGTAAAGTGTAAATCTTCAATCCCAACACCATTTTTCCGTTTCCCTCCCATGCGAAAAGAAATTATGCACTAAAATCAACCAAATCCCTAACTCTCCCTTCACCTCTCTCTCCTTTCTAAGCCTTCATTTGATTTCTCCAACACCCATGGTCCAATGCTACTCCTTTCTTAGCTTCTCTCCTTTAGCTCACCATCAGTTGTGGCGAGAAATGAAATTTGAAAATTTGGCACCACCAGTTGTAGTGGTTGACCAAGCACTGCTAGTTAATCTCAAAAATTCTAAAATATGGTGTCAAACTTGCCAACCGCTACTAATATTTAATGAAATATTAAATTGTTGCGCCAAAAATTTTAATCTAACTTTGTCATGGTTGACAGGCTGCTACTTAATGTTGTATATATAAAAGGGATAAGTATTATGTTTTCCCTGGAAGTTGTCGCAGAGGAGCAATGAGTATCCAGAAGTTTTTTTAAGAGAAATTTTGGCCAAGAAGTTTACAAAATGTAGCAATTTTGCTCCTCTGCTAATTTTGACCGTTAAGTTTAACTGATATGTAGACGTGGCATGCCACCTCATCAACCAAAATAAGGTTAAGTATCATTTTTTCACCGAAAGTTTTCGCTGAGGAGCTGTGGGTATCTAGAAGTTTTTTTGGAAGCAATTTTGCCATGGAAGTTTACAAAACATATCAATTTTTCCATAACGTCCCCCAATATTAAATTTAGATGTTAAATCAGTCAAACAACACACATGTCATGCCACCTCATCATCCACATCTCTTAGCCCAATATGATGTGGCATCACCCTCGTCATCTCTTTCTTGTTGAAGGAATCATTGGTATTGAGGGCATCACTTAGCCCAATACAACAAGTATAAATAAATAAACATGGCAAGAGATCAATCTCGTCTTGTTGAAGGAATCATCAGTATTGAGGGAATTAAAGGGATAAACAGACTCAAAATCTCGTTTTCTTTGAGTTGCTGAAGGACATAGAGCCAAGAATCTAGGGTACAGATGAATAAGCCAAAATTGGAAAGGTCGAATTTGGAGTTGGAGAGGGAGATCCTTGAGACACTTATGATCAAAGGGAATTTGTCAAGCCAAACTGGTGAAAGAGACTGAAAGATCTGTCGCGAGACTCGGAGGAAACATTACTTATGATCTAAGCAAATGAAACGTAAACGAGATATAAATTGTCCCGAAAATTGGTTCAATAAGACAAAGCAATAGCGATAGTATTTATCTTTGTATAGATTGAACTAGGCCACCTTCCCCTAAATTGCTAGAATTGCTACTACGTTTTGTAAATTTCCAGGGCAAAATTGCTCCTAGAAAAAACTTCCGGATACCTACTACTCCTCAGCAAAAACTTCCAAGGACAAAATGATACTTATCCCTATTTTGATTGATGAGGTGGTAAGCATTGGTGCCATGTGTGCATATCAGTTAAATTTAACGGTCAAAATTAATAGAAGCGCAAAATTACTACATTTTGTTAACTTTTGGGGCAATTTTGCTCCAAAAAAACTTATGGTTACCCAGTGCTCCTCAGCCAAAACTTCTGGGGCAAAAATGATACTTATACCTAAATAAAAAATTGTGTGAATAATTTTTCAATCTATTGCTCCAATGTTATTTGAATGGTTTATCATTTAAGTAACAATTTAAATGATAGTAATTATTATTTGAGGATGATTAAATTAAGTTAGAGAAGTATATTATGTATGTTTGATTTTGAGAATGTGTAGTTAATAATGATTTAGGTTTTTCACTTTATGAAATTAAAGTTGAAGGTAGAAATATATAATTGCTTATGGAAGGAATGTTGAAAATATAGTGGAAGGAACCTTCAATTTCTATAGAAAGAAAAAAATAGTATAAGAATTATATGAAGAAGCAAAATAAAATAAAATGATATGATCAAAGAATTGAGGAAAAAAATTTACCACATAAAGCTTAGCACTTTATCAACAAAGAAGAGAAAAAGGTGAGAGGAGAGGGATGTGAAGAAATGGAAGAACGTAAAAAATGATGTATGGTTGGGGTATTTATAGCGGTCAGTGATACGTTTGAGCAACTTCTAGAGGCGCAGTCAGATCCGTAATTGATCCTTATGACTTCATCATCTGGGACTCTCTCAGCCCAGCTGCACATATTTTATCAAAAAATTATTGAGCAATTTATATAATTAAAATGAATAAAACATGTTTAAACAAATAATGTCTATATCTTACAATGGCTTCCTCTGCCTGCTGAGTGGTTGCACTCTCGTCCTGGTGTCTATGTAAAATAGTGAATAACTCCCCATAGTCCACCTGATGATTCTCCTATTCCACCTTCTTCTCCTAAAAGAATTTAAACAATAAATTATATTATGAAAAAAAAATTTATAACATTAAGCTAAAATTAATTTAATAGTAAAAAAATACCAATTCACTATAGGTGACAACAAATGTTTTCGCTCCTATCGTGTGATGGATGCTCTAGTGCCCTTGGCTCCTATAGTCTCTCAAAAATAGCTTACAAAACAACAAAACATTAATTTTTTACTTTTTAATAATGTTTTATATTTGCTTCGAAATAATGCTCCCTCCGGTCCTAAATATAGGATAAAGTTCATAGTGCAGTTTGCACTAAAAAATTTGTCCTATATTTAGGACCGAAGGTAGGAATTATTTTAAAAAAACAAACATCCTTTTGGACTCCTCTTGTACTGGACAAATCTTGCCCAGTCATTAGGTGAGATGTTGTCAAGCACGACCACCACCAACTGCTCCAGAGTCATCATTTCATCCTTATCCACAATGTGGTAGAGACGATTTCTTATGTTCTTTCACCCATCTCCCATCTTTATCAAGGTGTACAACTTCCTGTTGTTTTACATGGCAAACCTATCCTGTATCATAAATTTAAATAAATCAGTAACAATTAAATAGATTATAATTAAATACAATTGATTAATTAAATAAAATTATAAAAATTTATATTTGATTCAATATATTAAATTAGTTACCTTCACAGGCTCGTCTCACGCTAGATCCTTCATGTAACATCCCAACTTTTCGAAAGCAGTATAAAATTTTTTCATCAGAGTAGAGCACCGGAACAAGAGTGTAACTGATATATTGATATAAAATGCCCACTGGCTAATTACAGAAACGGTTCAACAACCGAGAGTTTTCAAAATGTAAAGGACAACATCGGAAAGTCTTCAGCCGGAACCATGAATCTGCTGCTTTCCAGATGTGTCACACGGAGTGCATAAAGATGGGTCACACGTAGTGCATGTAGATGGGTCACACGTAGTGCATGTAAATGTATCACACGTAGTGCATGTAGATGTGTCACATGTAGTGCATGTAGATGTGTCACACGTAGTGCATGTATTCAAAAGCACATAACAATACTCACAACATATCATCAAACTCTCAACCACGAACACGCATACAGTAAATATCAGAGTTAGTGTTACAGTACGCGAGGACAGCGTAACGACAGCAAATCAGAGTTTCTGACGTCCTATAAGAGTAATATCACTTTTATTAGTGATTTGGTACTATATCTGTCATTTTGGGTAAAAATTACCATTTTGCCCCTATACCCCTAATTGGCGGAATTTCGCCAGCACTTCGTTACTCTTAGAAATTTTCTTCCCGAAATTTCGCCAGAACTTCGACGCAATTATGATTTTCGAAATTCTAGACTAAAATAGCCCTATCATATGATATCTAATCATACTTTGAAAAATAAAGGCTACTCTAGCATTACTACTCTGACTATTGAAAGAACTACGAAGACTAAAAGCTCTGCACTGGAAAACTTACCCAGAGCTTCACTGCAGAATTTCCCGAGCTCCTCTCTTCTTTCTCTCTCTAAATCAGCTCTTGCTTCTCAAATGTGAGAAAAACCAAAGGGGAGGGGTGGGTATTTATAGAAAAGGAGGTAGGGTTTCGTAGTCGGATCAACTTTGTGAGAAGCGATCTGGACCGTCCAAAGCATCTTTTCAAAAAAAACCCTTTTTCCCTTCTTTGCATTCACACTTGAACGAAATTCAGGCCCAAAAATAAAGGGTTTGGCCAATGGGAGGTGGCCACGTGTCACCTTCCAGAAGCTTTCAGACCGATTTCTCCGATCGGTACTCGATTCGCGTGATTTCGGAAAAATCTCAAAATTCTGGATTTACAACTTTGAAACCATTTCCTCACTTAGTAGAAATGTCCAAGTTAACCTAAATTTTGATCCCATATAGGGCTCCAACAGTCCAGTTGAAGTTTCCTCGAAAACGTGTCCGATCGCGTCCGGTTTGAATGCATTTCGAAAATACCAACTTCTTCGAAAAATTCACCGATTCAAAATATGTCAAAATAAATTCAAACTCATGCCTAGATGTTGAGTTAGAATTTATTTTCCTTATATCCAAAAATATACCTATATGCATTTTTCCCTATTTTGTTTTATTAGGAAATGCACAAACGACTTCAGAATTTTCTCCCGGAAGAGTATAACGGAAGACAAAATTCCACTGATAATTATTTTTCCCTGACTTTGGAAATCCCATTCCTAGATCTCTGGATAGTATCCGTTTCCTAATTATTAAATTACTATTCACCCTTTTTCACTTTAATTAATTATATTGTATAATAGATGCAACTTGCAACAATAATTTTCATTTCATTTTTCATTTTTTTTTTATTTTCTGCCCATTTTTCCGTTTTTTTTTATATATTTTTTTTTGATTTAATTATTTAATTAATTATTTAATTAATTAAATAATTATTTTTACATAATTTTTATAGAATTTTCCCATTGGTCCATTCTTGCATTTAGGCTTAAAAATACCTAAACTCATCTATTTTTCTCAAAATTTCCAATTAATTAGTAAATATACTTTTACTAATTTTCAACCATTCTCCACTAATTTTTGAGCTTTACATAATTATATCTGAATTTTCCTTTGCTTACGCTTAAGTAATTAGCCCAATATTACTTAATTACTTTCTTATCAATAGTTGATAATTTTCTTAATTATAACACCTCATTACCTCATAACTTTTACACTGACACATTTGTTTCCATGTGTTCTGTATTATCTTAGTATCTACAGGGGTATTTCGGTCATTTCCTTACTTTTTGAGTATTCTTCTACAATTTCTCCAAGTTTGTAATTTAATAAATTACCTAAATTAGGGACAATATCCTTCCCTATTTCAAATAGAATTTTACTTGCTTCTTTTATAGCTTTCACAGGGTATTTATAACCCATAATGTGTTTAGGGACCTATTTGCAAATCTTCAAACGTCTTAGGGACCTAATTGCAAATTATCCTTTTTCAAGGGAAATTACCCTAACAACATGGTAAACTCAATACAAGGTGTTTGAGACCTCATATTCACCTATTTTCAAGAGAAATTACCCTAAGTCGGATTTTAGGGTATTACACTTCAGCCTTGGGGGAATCTTCTTCCAGTTCTGGAAGTGGATTGAGAATTGTAATATCCTGAATTTTGGGCCTAGAGACTTGATGATAAGCCTACAATCAGACAGATGACTAAGCCATGTTTGGGAAGAGTCCTAAGGATGTCAAGGGATAGAATAGCTCTCGAAGACTATGTGATTCGACCATACTAGGGAGAGGACCTAGTATGCGTAGACTGTAACACCCCAACTTTTCACAAGCAGTATAATTTTTTTTTTATCAAACATCATTTCAAAATGATCAGAGTAGTGCACCGGAGCGATTGAGTAACTGATATATATATTAAAATACCCACGATAGCATGTCTTGCTGTTTAGACAGTGGTACAAGAGTGTTTCAAAAAGTATAACAGAAAGAAGTCTTCAGCTGGGACTCCTAGGCGTGCTGCTTGTCCTTCTCCTCGATCCTTGGTCCACCTGACCCTGAAGCTAAGTTAAGAGCTGGAGTCCATGCATCGAACCCCAGGTAACGGTTAACCTCATGATTACATACATCATATATGTACAACAGACATTCTTAGACTTTTGGCAACATTTACTACGGTCAGACATAAGGTATACATATCAAATATGTATAGCAATAACAATACAGTCGGATGTAAGGTTAAATCACAATGAGAAATGTACATAATCAGATATGCACGGCCATAACAATACAGTCGGATGTAAGGTTAAGGCACAGCGGATAGTCATACAGTCAGATGTAAGACATGACAGAGAATAATACAATCGGATGTATAACAACAAGACGATCGGATGTACAGACAATAGTACAATCGGAGTACAGAAAATAGTACAATCAAAGTACATGCATGACAGACAATTGGCATGACAGAACAACAAGACGGCCGAGTACGGGCATGACAGACAATTGGCATGACAGAACAACAAGACAATGAGTACAGACAATATACACACATGCATACAATAAACATCAGAGTTAAGGTTACCAGTACGCGAACGTACCTTCCTTGACGGATTACGGTATTTCTAGCACGTTTTACGAAAAACTGTACTTTTACAGAAAATCGTGAAATCTCCAGCAGTGGCTTGTCGGGCAGCGTAACGGCAGCAAATTAGGATTTCTGACGTCCTATAAGAGTAATATCACTTTCATTAGTGATTTGACATTACGACTGGCATTTTAGGTAAAAATTACCATTTTGCCCCTATACCCCTAATTGGCGGAATTTCGCAAAGACTTCGTTACTCTGACTACTTTTCTTCCCAAAATTTCGCCAGAACTTCGACGCCACTTTGATTTTCGAAAATAAAGACTAAAATAGCCCTCCCATATGATGCCCAATCATACTTGAAAATTTAAAGGCTATTCTAGCATTACTACCCCTAATTTTGAAAGAGCTATAAAAGCTTCAACTTTTCAGGTACTCGATCCCTACCAAGTTTTTACCTCGTCAGGCATTTTTCAATGCAATGAGGCCTAAAAACAATAGTAGGAATCTCATTCCCTACTTACTAAAACTATCTAACAATTATACTATCTTTCGAACTAAAACTAAAGCCCGAAAGACTTACAGTTGAAGACTTCGCAGAACTTCGCGAGCTTCTCTCTCTTCTTTCTCACTCAAGGATTTCGGCCAAGAGAGGAGAGGAATTGGTGTGAAGATTTTGAAGAGAGCTCTTGCCTATTTATAGACTTTTGAAAGGACATGGATGGAATTCTTGAAGTTGTTACAACCTTGGAAATTCAACACCATAATGGTGTAAAATCCTTGACCATGGAAGAGTGTTGGCCGAAAATGAGGGCTGGTGTGGCTGCTTCCAATTGGTCCAAAAATGGTGCAAAAACTTGCTTTATGCCCGGTCTAAACGAATTTCCCCGATCGGTACCCGATTCGCGTGATTTCGGAGAAATCTCAAAATTCTGGATTTACAACTTTGAAACCATTTCCTCACTCAGTAGAAATGTCCAAGTTAACCTAAATTTTGGTTCCATATAGGGCTCCAACTGTCCAGTTGAAGTTTCCTCGAAAAACGTGTCCGATCGCGTCCGGTTTCAGAACGCATTTCTGAAAATACCAACTTCTTCAGAAAAATTCACTGATTCCAAATATGTCAAAATAAATTCAAACTCATGCCTAGATGTTGAGTTAGAATTTATTTTCCTTATATCCAAAAATATACCTATATGCATTTTTCCCTATTTTGTTTTATTAGGAAATGCAAAAACGACTTCAGAATTTTCTCCCAGAAGAGTATAACGGAAGACAAAATTCCACTGATCATTATTTTTCCCGACTTTGGAAATCCCATTCCTAGATCTCTAGATAGGATCCGTTTCCTAATTATTAAATTACTATTCACCCTTTTTCACTTTAATTAATTATATTGTATTATAATGCAAGTTGCAACTTATAATATCATGATATTTTTACAAGATTTTCCTCCCAAATTTGTCAAACATTTCGGTCAAAATCTGGTCCCTTTTTATTTAATTTTCTTTTTATTTAATTAATAATTAATTAATATTATATAAAATAATTATTTAATAATTATTTTTATATAATTTTTACAAAATTTCCTATTGGTCCATACTTGATTTTAGGCTCAAAAATACCTAAACTCAACTATTTTTCTCCAAAATTTCCAATTAATTAGTAAACATGTTTTTACTAATTTTAAAACAAAAATCACTAATTTTTGAGCTTTACATAATTATCTCTCGAATTTTCTTTGCTTATGCTTAAGTAATTAGCCCAATATTACTTAATTACTTTCTTATCAATAGTTGATAATTTTCTTAATTATCACACCTCATTACCTCATGAGTTTTACACTGACACATTTGTTTCCATGTGTTCTGTATTCTCTTAGCATCTATGGGGGTATTACAGTCATTTCAATACTTTTTGGGTATTCTTCTACAATTTCTCCAAGTTTGTAAATTAATAAATTACCTAAATTAGGGACAATATCCTTCCCTATTTCACATAGATTTTTACTTGCTTCTTCTATAGCTTTCACAGGGTATTTATAACCCATAATATGCTTAGGGACCTATTTGCAAATTTTCAAACGTCTTTAGGGACCTATTTGAAAATTATCTAATTCCCAGAGAATTTACCCTAAGTCAGATTTGAGGGTATTACATAGACCATGAGATTAAAGTGTTAGTGCAGAAGGGCACATAATGTCTATTCGGTGTCATTGGCCTGGTAGAAAGATGCCACCCAGCTATGTCATGAGGAATGAGATGATTGGTCAAGCAAAATGTGTCAGTATCGCAGTGCACATGGCGTTTCTAAGGCACATAGGTGTACCTTGTGTTTTTTGGAGAAGACATCAGTATGTTATGCCATGTGGGGCCCAAACATAGAGTCTAATCGGGAGTTATTTGACGGGTTTCAGTATGCGTGTTGTAATCTCAAGTAAAACCCGAGTAGAATCACAAGCAAGCACCGATAAAGTAGCTTTAATAAAGTAAATCATGATGACTAATGATGACACAACTTTTGTGTTGGTCCAAGGGGACACATGTCCCCTCATCATGACACACTTTTGAGTTGTTGCAATAATAACTTGACACATGTCCCTTCATCATGACAAAGTACAAGGCTACTTTTATGTTGGCAGAAGCAGAACATACCACTTAGCATTTGAGTCTGGGGAATCTATCAGTCTCCGGTCCAAACATGTATGTGACTTTTTCAAACATCGGACCCAGGAGTCAGAGGAGGAGCCACCTCTTCCCTCATTCTCTAGAAATTCGGCCAAGTAGCCACATGGAAGGAAAAGAGAGAAATAAGAAAGGATTGGAATTGTTATGTGATAGCATACTTGTAAATAAGTGAAGTTTAATGTCCAAATAATACTCTCATCCTCCTAACCGAATTGAACTCCCTTAATATCTAATATTTTCCCATTCCATTTCATCTAAGTCAGCCAACACAAGAGGGGAACTGGAAGTTAAAGCTTGAGAGGAAAGAGAAAGTAACCGAAGCCAATTTTGCTTATGACTCGACATTTCTAGCCTTGAGGTGTTCTCTAACGTTGTTATTCTCGGCTAGAGCAACATTTCTATGGTTTGGAAATCTTGGTATGAGGTGTTTGGTGTTGTCTACAAGGTGGAGGTGCTGCCAAAATTGAGAACCGGTTATAGAATCAAGTAGAGGTAAGCGTATGCTTCATTTTGAACCAAATATTTTGAGGTTTCCATAAATGGTTGTGATTGCCTTGATTTTTGGTTAGTAATATTTGAGCATGAAGGAGTCTATTTTTTTAGTTTTGATGCTTCCAATGAGTTTAGAATGAAAAATTGTTCGGGATAAAGGTGAGAAACTGATACAAGAAGCATCGGTAGAGAAAGCTAAATTTTGGCAAAAAACACTATAGTTTTGGCCAGATCTGTTTCTATATGAAGAAGAATGATTTTGTTGTTTTTTATGATAGAAATGGATTCCTTGGGCAAAATTGTGTGGGAATAGATTCTGATCATGGTTTTAGAAGGGTTGGATTGAAAACCAAAAGATTGAGATTATAGTAGTAATGCTTCCAAATTTCATTTTGTAGAGGCAGTTTGGTTATGTTGTGTTTTTACTAACCAAATGATATACAATGGCCCTGAAAATTTTCAGGGTTGTAGAAGACATCATAAGCTTTAATTTGAATATAATATGGGCATATTAGATCTGTATATTAGTAGTTATTAATTTGTGAATTTGGTCATGTAAAACTGGCAAGTTTCTAGGGCAGTGTCCAAAGAATTACAATTTCGGAATGTTTTTCGTCCAATTGGATAAGTACAATATTTTTACCTAAAACTAGACTCAATAAGGGTGACGTAGCATTTGGAAGAACTTTAATTTAACATTTGTACAATGAGATATGAATTTTCAAAGTTGGTTGAAAATTCTGTCAGTTTTAACTTGTTGTGCGAAAAATGAGAAAAGTAAGGGGAAAGGGTAATTAGGTTAACTTCCAATGGTTAAGATAAACACTTGGAGTTAATATGACCCTTAAACTTTAAGAAGAGGATGGATAAATACTAACCCGCCGTTTGTGAATGTATATATGGTATAGGAGCCGACATTTGCCCGGGATGACCAAAGGACTGTGAGTCAAATCAAGGAGTGGTAAAGCGTTAGGGTGGTAACTCTTCTCTTGCATGCTATGCATGACTATATACATGTGTGAATCAACATGTGATTAGTGTTGTGAACATGTGTTAGGTGGTAGGGCCTAATGGGCTGGGGATCCTTGGGTTGTGAAACCTAACGTGCATTCAGTTGTTATGAGTTGATGTTTTATGTGATTTGCTATATGTGATCTTTGAATGCTGAATGTTTGTTTTATTGGTTGGTTGACATGTACTGTGCATACGTACTATGTGAGATTAATTGTTACTTGGGATATTCCTTTTGAATCCCAACCCTTTTCTATTTTCTATTTATTGAATAGAGTACTGGACATGGCTCACGAGGCAAGGTGGTGGATACCGGCAACTGGAGGTTCCGGTCTGGTTCAAGACTTGTCGTGGGGTTATTTGTTGTAGAATTTTGTAATTACTTTTATTAGAATTTGTAAATATTTCATATGTACCATGTGGGTATTTCTGTTTTTAATCAAGAGCATTCAGTAAATTATGCTATTTCTGTTTTACCCACTCAATTGCGTATGAATACTTTGACGAATGTCAGTATACCAGTGGGGTATGACAAGAACTTGGATGAATTCCCGCCTAGCTCCTTAAGATAGCAATTGAATAGATAATTGTCATTCTCAATCGATTGGTCTGTGGCCTCATTTCACTGAACTACTACATGTAGCCCCGGGCCCATCTTATTTAGAGCAACCACGTCTAGCTTCCTCGTAGTGATGTTCCCCTACTTATCTGCACAATTGATCACAAATTTTAATTAACTTTAATTTCACATTTAAACCACTTTAATTAAAATGTTAACTTTAATAAAAACAATTCTTTACCTTGAACCTGTACCTCAAACCCACTCGACCGCGAAGACAACTGTCATGGTTTATTCTAGCTAGTCCTTAGCCTCCTCACGGTCAAGGAACTATTCTGCCTCGCTCAAGGGAAAATTGATATCAAATTTCCCCTAATTGTTGTAGTCGCTCATACTATTACCGGACCCTCTGATTGAATAGGCCTCCTGCATTGGCGGGTCACCTGCTGTGGTGGCACTGGGCCATGTAGACCTTTGGGGTGCCCTTTACCTTGACGACTGCCCCTACAGAATATGTCCTCTAGGTGGACGCTCATCCATAGCCTTCCCTTTCCTTTGTCTCTCTTGGAAGACATTATAATTACAATTATTAGCCAATTAAAAATAAGTTATAGTCACACCTAACCAATCTTTATAAAAAAAATAATAATAATAATAACCAACATTATAAATAATGTAACATCACAATATTATAATAATATAATTACACGTAACGAAACAAAAAAAAACAAGGGAAAATCCTATATAAAGTTGCTTAAAATAGAGAAATTCTAAATCAAGTTGTTAAACCTAACAAATCCCTAATTAAGTTATAGACTCAATTTGGGATTTTAAAATATAGGTAAATTGACTTTATTACACTCTCCTAATCTTCTTTATCATCTTTCCTCTTGAAAGAATTTAATTGCTCTTTAACTTAGTCTTCTAATAAGTGTGCATATATATTAACATTAATATATACTAAAATAAAATATGATTCATTTAAATCAAAAGAGTTTTTGTATTCGGAAGAATGATTTGAGTAAAAAAAAAACGCATAACACCGTTATCAATTAAATGTTTTGAATAAAATTTTATTTTTGAAAGAACTCAAATTAGTTTTTTGGTCAATAAAAAAAAATATCAATCTTCATTAATCACGCAATTTTACTTGTGTGATATATAGGTTGATTTTTTTTACGTTAATAAATATCTTTTATTTTAAAAAATCATTAATGAAAATCTTTAATATGCAGTTTGCTATACCAAACAAGTTATTTTTTATAGTAATTTTTTTTTCTCAATGAACAAAAAATCAAGTAAAAAACAATTTTTTTTTTCTCAATGTTCAACTAGAAATCATTTAATTAATATTGGGGCTGATTTTTTTTTTTGAATTATTCCTGATCATTCTTCCACACAAAAAAAAAATTATTTGATCCTAAGTTATTCATATTTTATTTTATTATATATTAATGTTTATATATATTTACACTTATTTTAAAAATAAGTTAAAAAGTATTGAAACCTTTTTAAGATGAGAGGGGAGACTATAAGAGGATAGTAATGTCATTCAATCTAAATTTTGAAATTCTAAATTGGGTCGATAACTTAATAAGGGATTTATTGAATTTACCAACATGATTTAAAATTTCCCTATTTCAAGCAGCTTTATATGGGATTTTCCCAAAAAACAAATTCAATATTTTATAAAACCTAATTTAAAACGCATGTAAAAAAGAAGTTTAAACAAACATATTACACAAGACAAAATAGGCTAAGAACTCATAAATATTTCAAAAATATATTTAAATAACAAATAAACTACTATAAACAATTCTATTAAGCTCAAATACAAAATGAAATAAGTAGCTTTAATAACCTCAAGTGCCTAACTCTTTAGATCTTTGAGAAGAACCTCAGATCTAAAGAAAATTCCCAGAGCGCACATGAGGAATGATTTTACAAAAAGTGGTAAAATGAAGGGTGTTAGCGTTTATATAGCTGGGTAATTTATAGCAATTCTTACCAAAACTTTTAGAAATCACAAAACTCTACCTTGGTCAATTTGTCGCTTTGTAGCGGTTATTTGAGACTGCTACAAATATGCAACTCTTTACATTCTGTAGTGGTTATTGCCTCAAAAATTGTTACAAATCACAACACATTTTGTAGAGGTTGGAAAGAACCATTACAGATGCACCGTCACGTGGCGCCAAACTAGTGGCACGTTTTGTAGCGGTTAGTATGACTCAACCGCTACTAAGTAATCATTGCAACTACGACCCCAGCTCGTTGACAAGCTGGCCCCACATTTTGTAGCGATTTGTGTGCTCTAACCGCTACAAATTACCATCGCATACTAGCTTACCATTTGGTAGGAGTCATACAATTGTAAATTTATAGTGGTTTACCCAAAAAGCGCTACAAATCCTAAAATACATGAAGCAACTCTAGAATAAACATACAATGTGTATATTAAATATATACGTTAGCCTACACGATAAAGGTAACAATCAAAAAGCTTCTTTATCCAAGGTGGATTTCTAGAGTCAACTAGAGGAGCAAGTCCACTTCTACCATCTGAATGCCAAAATATTTGCTGAAGAAAACATATTAACAGTCAATTCATCAAATAATGAACTAAATTAAAGCCTACATTTGTATCTTTGTTTTTTGTAAGAATATTTTTTCATGTCACAAAAAACCTCTCAAGAGTGACACACACTAACTAGTGCCATTGTGTGAATTTCATATTTAATGTCACGGAATGAAAATTAAGGGCCGTCTGGCATACAATATGAGAAAACTTAATTATATTCCTTAAACCTCATTACATATAAATAATTTCCTGAGAAATTAATTATAGCGGCATATATACAATTAATATAATAATTTTGAACATGCGAATACATTCATAATTCATATATATAAACATATCCAAAATAATAAAAGAAGATAGGGATCTTGCCTAGAGAATTTGGGTAGCAACTCTAAAATAAACATACAATGTTATGCATTAGATATTTACGTTAGTCCACGCGATACGGGCAGCAATGAAAAACTTCTTATCCAAGGTGGGCTTCAGGAGTCAATTGGAGGAGCAAGTCTACTGCTATATGAATACCAATATATTTTTCTGGTAAATAATGTCCCCCAATTGAAACAGGTTACCCGGATAAAATGTAAATATACAATAATGATAAACTCCTCAAATCATAACAAGTTACATGGAATTTAAACAAGAAAGGATCACTTATTCATCATTTAAAAACTTAGACCGCTAAGAGTATATGAAACTAAAGAAAGAATTAATCATCACTATTTAAATTAAAATAAAAAAAATTCAAAGAACTCTAACCTATTTGAAAATTGATAAACCGATTCGAAAATCAAGTATGGTCTTTATCAAGATGTAGACATAATGATAACAGGAATGGACACATAATCTGCAAGTATTTATCATCACTATTTATGAAACTAAAGAAAGAATTAATCATCACTATTTATGATGATTTTTATATGATTATAGGTATTTTTATCATCTTAATTGTATTTATCATGTTTAAATTTTTTTCCAACATTTTTCTTATTGTTGTTGAACGTTTTGGATATTCTTATATATTTATGATGTTTTAGTTTTATATGACGTGTTTCATATTTTTATAGGTATTTTTAGGGTCCTAATTAATTTTAATAGGTTCAAATTGTACCTTCCAAAGAGAAAAAATTAAAAGCAAAAAAAAAAGATGTAAATCTAGATCCTAGATTGGCTGGATTAGTCAAAGGTATCCACCAAACATGGTTTGGTCTAGCTCGGTTTTAAATTGGTGCTAGACCAGACTAGACCTCAGGTTGCCTTGTACAGACCAAAGTCCTCTCTAAACTAGATCTCAGGTTGATGTCAAACTCAGTCCAGTCCTGTCTATGATCATCCCTAAGTGGTACACAAATGTAACAAGCATGTAGGATTAAGTGAATCGAGAATGAAAGGGAGCAATTGAAGTTTTTAGGGAAAATCACTTTCAGGTCCCAAGGTACAAACATAACTACACAAAAAATCTCATACCAAATTCCCCTAACAAAAAAGTCACTTTGAAATTTTTATGATTAGTTGTCAATGTGAAATGACTAAGTTGTAACACCCCTAATTCCTACGTCCATTATGAAGTCCATTCATGTCCTTAATCTCTTATTAAACTAATTTGTGTGTATTTATCATAGTGAAGGCGTCACAACAAAGATCATGCATAACGTTTGGACGAATGAGTGACTAATAGCATATGCCTAGACATATGCTAGTTAATTTAAATTCCCGAAGGCATATAAGCGTGATACAACTTAAAATTCAGTAATACTCTAGGTTAATCCTGTTGGAGGATTTAAGTTATACAATTATCTCGAATTGTCAGTTGAATAGTTAGCAAATACAATCCAAGACATTAGAGTATGAAATTCAACTTAATTAAATCCCCTCCTTCGGGGTCTTTTTCAGCTACTCCAGCTGCACAACTTTACTCCTTGATCTAGAGCATCTTCCTAGATCTTTAGGTGTGACTGAGATTCAGTGATCAGATGAATCCCAGGGTAACGGTTAATCTCATATTTAAAGTGTAAATCATACATGACAGATATTTTACATATTGCAGAATAAAAGAAAGCATTCAACAAGCATACCACTACCTGACTATATAGCACACAACACATGCATCATTAACGGTGAAAGCACTCGCAAGTGCTACGTGTCGCAAACACGAATCCTTAGCGCTAGGAAAAATAGACATTCAGCATTATCATATAAAACAATAATCCACATCCAGCTGAATACAAATAGCTTATATATATATATATATATAAATTAGCAAAGTTCCTAATTCCTTCTTATGCAGCCACGGCAATATATATACACATATATAATAGTAAACTTTTCTTTCTCTTTTCTCATGCAGCAACCCACATATATCAGCAAGGTTTTGACTTATATATATATATGTGTGTGCAGCGACCTATATATATAAGCAAAACATGAGTTTCCAAATACTTCATATGACAGCAAAAGTTTACATATAATGAGGGATGGGCAGAAATGAGAAAATGAGAGAAACCGGACTCCAAGTTATAGATGTTGGGGTGTTGAGCATATAAGTCAATATAATAATATCTATTGGAGGTATATGGGCTTTGCGCATAGTTTCTGATGCTATATAGTTTGGGTCAAACAAAAATATATGGTTTAGGAGAATAATGGGCCGAGCACTTAATGGATTTGGGTATTATAGAAACAGGGTGCTGCATATGATTTGCTTATATTAGACCTATGGGTTACTTGGTTAGGCAATCCGTTGGGCTATGGAAGTGTATAAGTATAAAAACTTTGGTGTCTCAATTAAATAATAAGATTATATAAAAAAAATTAAATAATAAGAGGGTGTGTGTTCCAAAATTATCTCTTGTAATTATTTTCTTGGTTTTATTTACAAGGAAATAAAATCTTAATTTTTCAAATAATTAATTTAATCATTTGCCCCAATTTCACCGTTTAATTCTCATATATTATTTCTAAAATTTTTAGGCATAAATTGTTCCTTATTTGAATTATTCTTCTTCCCAAAATAGATTAAGGAAAAAATAAGCCTTCATTAATTAATACTCCCTCTAGTCCTAATTATATAACAACATTTAGGAGTTGGTTTTGGTTTTAATTATAGGACAACATTTAAATTTTTGTTGTTGGTTTTGGTTTTAATTATAGGACAACATTTTAATTTCTTCTTAATATACCCCTATTTTATTCTCTCAAGTGTATTTGGTTTTTGGTAAGTATATGCATGTTACCCCTATTTTATTCTATCAAGTGTGTTTGGTTTTTCGTCAGTATATGTATGTAGGTGTATATACTCTTCCAATCGGTAAAAATTTTAGATTTATGTGTGTGTGTTTATGTATGTATATATGTGTGTGTCTACATACAAATATATATAGACACGTGTGTGTGTACATACAGATATATGTATGTGTCTACACACAAGTATATATAGACACACACACATATATGTGTGTATCTATGTATGTATATATGTGTGTGTCTATGTGCACAAATATATATAGACACACACAATGTATGTGTGTGTATCTATATATGTATATATGTTTGTGCCTACACAAAAATACACACACACACGTGTGTGGGTGTATGTATGTATATATGTGTGTGTCTACATACAAATATATAAACACACATGCAAACACACACATATGTGTGTGTGTGTATATATATATGTATATTTGTGTGTCTGTCTGTCAATATATATGTGTGTGTACATATATAAACACTCATATATATACATATATATCTTTGTGTGTGTGTGTGTGTAACACACATATATATGTATACATATATAGACACATATATGTATATATAGTAAGACCATTATTTTAATTAGATAGTATATGGAAAAGAAAATTCTAAGTCGGAGAGGTATGTGGCAGGAGCTATTGATTCACTTTTAGTTATGTCATTTTAAATTTATATAAGGGCATTTTAGGAAAATGAGTAAACTTAACTAATTTAACTTATTTCCTTAATTTCTCCAAAATCGGTTAAATATGTCCTATAATTAAGACCAGAGGGAGTACTATAATTACTCAGGCCAAATTTCACTAATTTAAATTTCCATAGAATATTTAAATTTCAAATCCCAAAATTTAGGATGTTACTTGTAACATCCCAATTTTCAAAAGCGGAATAATTTTTTTTTTTTATCAGAGTAGAGCATCGGAGCAAGTAAAGGATTGAGTAACTGATACAACATTAACTGTGGCGTAACTGTCTGTTCATAAAGAACGACACATTTATTTGTACATATCTTAAATATCTTCGGTCGGGTCTTCACGCGTGCTGTTTACTCTGCTTACTCTTATCTTCTGTTCTCGGGTCTCCGGACCCTGAAGCTATAGTAAGAGTTGAGGTCCAATGCCCATCGGACCTCAGGTAACGGTTAACCTCATGTTTATATAAACAATATATGTATGGCAGATATTTCATGATATTACAACAATATTCAATACAAAAGCCCATAACAGATGTATGATAACAGTACAATCAAATGTAAAGTTAATTAGTCTGCACTATTCACCAGTGCCACGATAGCATGTCGTGTCCTCAGCGCTAGGAAAACTTAACGGTGATATCAAAACCATAACCCGTGTAAAGCTGTATGTAGTGATCTAAGCCCCATAAACATAGTCACAGTGCATGTCCAAGACAGAGTCCCGTCCATGACTTTATGAAAGTATCCATCACATATAAATATACTATAAGCATCAGAGTCAGTGTTACAGTATGCGTCTGTACCTTCATTGATGAATCCAGTACATCTGACGGTCGGAATGTGATCACAGATATCCTATAAGGATAATATCGTATTTATTAATTCATAATCAGTATCCTAACAGATATTTAAGTCACAAATAACTATTTTACCCCTAACTCCAGAAATTGCTAACCGATAAAATTTCGCCAGAGCTTCGCTACTCTGACTCTCAACTTTCAAAAACTATATTCCTATCATGTTTTTACCTCGTCGGACATCTTTCAATGCAATGAGGCATAAAAACAAGAATAGGAATTTTATTTCCTATTTCCTAGATCTAACTAGCATTTATGCTAAGAACTACTAAACAAACGACTAGAACTTAAAAGCTAAGGACCGAAGAACTTACCAAGAACCTTGCTCCTCCTTCTCGAAGCTCTTCTTTCTCACTACCTTCTCTCTAGATTTCGAATTGCTCTTGCAATTTTGGTGTGAGAATTTGAATAAATGAAGGTGCCTATTTATAGAGAATTGGTGTGGCAACTTTGGTAATTCCATGGAACTTTCTCTACTCAAATCTTGGCCATTGGATCTAGGGTTAGAATTGAACTCTCATCCTCACCCTTCACTCCCTCTCAAACGTCCCTCTCTCCCTCTCTCCCTTATCTCTTCCACCTCATAATGATATCTTATCTCTTTAAGATTTCCTCTGACCAATTAATTTCCCTACTTGATGTTTTACTTGCATGTGCTTATAAATCCCAAATATTCTTAGATGTAAATTTTGAAGTTTATGTAGTCTCTTGAGAAGCACTTGAAATCTCTTGAGAAGCACTTGAAATAACAAGAATTATGGTTCAATTAAAGATTTTTACTAGCATTTTAGTCATTTTAGGATTAATCCAAAAGTTAAAAATACATTTGTTCATAAAAAGTCCTTATATTTGATCTATAATTAACATATTTCAGTACATAATTTATTTTCTATCGGTTCTCATTTACTTATGTCTTGAATTAATCCTAATGGCTTTTGAATTCTCAAAATATCTCCTCTCATTCTCTCTCCACACACTTGGTTCACAATCACCCACAACTCACAACTCTCACACACCACACAATTCACATTTTTCTCTACTACACTCACAACACACACACACACTCACAACTCTCTCTCTCTCTCTCTCTCTCACACTCACACACTCCACAAACCGTCCCCCTCCCCTTTTTATTTTTATTTTTGCTATTTTTTAATTTATCTAATTTTATTTAGAAGAAAATCTTTCATTGGTTGATTAGGTTTCACAAGGATTACCCTTTTTGAAGTTAAGTTAAAGCCTTTAGATTAAGATTTATGAGATTTAATCCTAGCCTTTGATTTTAGTTTGACTTGTCAAAATTGATTAACAAGTTTGATTAGTGTCTTAATCTTATGCTTAAAAATCTTTAACACATCCTTTGTTTGTCATTTAGGCTTTAGAGATTTTATGTACTTAATCCTATACATTCCTTAATCATGCCTAATTAATTAGTAATTATATTTATGCTAATCTTGGTACTTCATTGGCCATTGGTCTCTAATTAGGGTCATACATCCCTAATTGTGTATTTAAAACATGTTATTTAATTAACTATGTAAGTTTTTGGAATTAATTTAATAAATGAAGATTTAATTATCTACTAATTGTTGACAATTTTCTTTAATTGGATTAATTATTTTCTCACAACTTTTGGGTTTACTTTGGTCATTTATGCACCATGCATTAATTTAATAATCATAGGGCAACTTATGTTCCCTAGAATAAAATTGGGTTTTTGTCTCTTTCATTTCCAAGGAAAATAAACCAATAAATTACTAAAATTAGAGACAACATACTTTCCTATTTTAAATAGGTATTAATTGCCAAAATATAATGTTTATAATGAATATGATTTTTAGGGTATCACGTTACATAAGTTGCCACAATGAAATTTTACATCAGTAGCTTATGTGTGTTTTGACAACTTCTTATGTCTATTTTGACAACTTCATGAGCCTATTTTGACAAAGATATTTTCATATTTGTAGAATTTTTGGAACTTTAATAGTTATTGTCCCAAATTTCACATCAGTAGCTTGTGCGTATTTTAACAACTTCTTGTACCTACTTTGACAAATTCATGAGCCTATTTTGACATTTCATATATGGAGAATTTTGGGAACTTCAGTAGTTATTGTCCTAAATTTCACATACATATTTTAACAACTTCTTATGCCTATTTTGACAATTTCATGATCCTATTTTGACAGAAACTTAATTGTCCCAAATTTCATATTAATAGCTTATGTGTATTTTAACAACTTCTTATGCCTATTTTGACAACTTCATGAGCCTATTTTGACAACGATATTTGCACACTTGGAGAATTTTTGAAACTTCAATACTTATTGTCCCAAATTTCACACAAGTAGCTTATGCCTATTTATGACAATAGGAAAAATGAAGCATGAAATCTAACAATTAGTAAACTCAAAATGAAGAATTTCTATAACCATTTATGCCATGAAGTTATGCATTTGGACCATTAAATCAGGTTACAGTGACTTCAGTTAATAAAACCCTACACTTTCCACTGGACATCATGAGGGCAATACTTTGTTCCCAGTCTTTTGAAAACAAAATCAAAAAGAAAACAACTAAACAGAAAGCTTTTAAAGGCCTCATAACCGACCGTCAAGAAGCTGAGACCATAACGTTGTCCGACAGCATCTACGGCCTCAGAACATAAGCTGTGGTATGTTAAGATCGATCATCAACGGTTTCTTCTCTGTCCGCATGTTTTTTTTTCTTGCCCACCGCCACGTCCAAATTCTCCAACTTGTATCCCTTGTACTCTGATCTCACCGGTACTCCTGTGATGGCTTCCGGCGCATAATACACTGGAGCCCTCCAAAATTCCAGGCGCCTCCCAAACATCTCTCCACCATCACAATCACCACAACAAGAAAAAGAGGACTTGGTCGGCGGCATCGGAACCAAGGGAGCGATGGGAACATGGGCACCGATCTAGCGGCGCAATGGCCTCGAGAAGCTCATCCTTGAGAGCCTCAGCGTCTTTGCCATTTTTCAAGAAAATAGGAAAGAAGGAGACTCTTGCCCTCCATTTCAGTGATGCCGAAACGGAAGAAAGGGAAGTCGTTGGGATAGAGAGATGAAGGATGGTTTCTTTGTTGTAGAAGCGAGAGGTTAAAATGTTACAGAAGAAGGCGCAAAATGGAAATGGAGAAATTCAGGGGGTGAATTTTCAAGCGGAGTGGTGTTGAGAACGGGAAGAACGATAGGTTGAGCAGATGATTACGTATGGTTTTTTCCTTGAGCCAACTTAATCATTTCACATTGACAACTAATAATAAAAAAGTCCCTGACTTTTTTGTTAGGGGAATTGGTATGAAACTTTTTTGGTGGTTGGTGATTTTCCCAAGTTTTTTTGACAAAGCAAACCAGACATTATTGTTAAAATGTTTGATACCTAAAATTAAATTAGTTCAACTCAATCTTTAAGTTTAAGCTATATTTATAATCTGTTATTATTATTATTATTTTTTTTTTGCAGTATTAGAAAGTATCTAGTACTTAGGGATTAAGTTAAACCAAAATAAATTTTAGGAATTGACTATTGAGTTATAATAAAATGAAAATTTTATAGACTAAATGATTAATTTTTTTTTAAAAATTTATCACAAACTTTCAACTATAGCTATTGCTATTATGCAATGATCTATATGCTCATAAAAAAGTTATGAATATGACTACTATAACTTATTCCTTATTGTGTTTGTAATCATCATTGTCAAACTCGCAACTGACTCTATGAGTTTATCATTTTTGTGTTTCTAAATCATGTTGAGTCATACATAAACTCATAGTTGTAAACTAGGTCAAACTTGTGAGTTTATCACCCACTGAGTTTACCGTTTTTACATTTAGACTTTATAAAATCGTGTTAACTCACTCTTAAACTCGTATCAACTTTTTTATTTGATCATGATCAGTAGCTTTATCTATGAATTTTATGAAAAAAAATGTTTGTTGAGTTTGATAAATTATGAATATAGATAAATTTAATTCAATTTTTTGGATTTAAAATATATTTAAGTTACATTGTTGTCATTTTTATATTTTAATTAATTTATTATATACTATTAATGTGTATTTATTAATAAAAATAAACTCTTATGAGTTGACGATTTAAGTCAATGACATGATTTTACGTCACTGTCATAAGTCTGCTTAAATTGTGAGTTTGACAACCTTGTTTGTAATATATGAGTAGCTATCCATTATACTACCTCTGTTCCGAAATATAAGATCAATTTGACTTTTTTGAAGAGATTAAGGAAGTCAAATAAGTTACTTTAAAATGTTTATACTTATCGTTTTTATCCAAACTACTTTTTTTGACTTATAAAATGATATATAATTATACATAACATATTGATTTGAGTATGTAACATCTCGTTTTTCAAAAGCAGTATAAAATTTTTTCATCAAAACATCGTTTCAAATCATCAGAGTAGAGCATCGGAGCGATTGAGTAACTGATACTTATATTCAAAATGCCGTAAGTCTGGCTAATTACAACAGCGGTACAGTAACCGAGTGGTTCAAAAATGATATACATCAGTGGAAAGTCTTCAGCCGGTCTCTAAGCTTGCTGCTTCCCTCTCTCCTCGGTCATTGGTTCTCCCGACCCTGACGCTATATTAAGAGCTGGGATTCGCACCGGACCTCAGGTAACGGTTAACCTCATATTTACATACACAACATATGGATTACAGACAATCACAACATAAGCAGTATATGAGCATGCAACCAATGGAGATGTATCGCCCCTAGCATGCAGACGTATCGCCCAAAAGCATGCATACATATATTGCCCAAAAGCATGCATACATATATCGCCCAAAAGCATGCAGATATATCACTCATAGCTAGCAAACGTAAACATATTAACAGTACATAAACATACCACAGAGCTATAAGCTACCATAATAGGCATACGATACACATAACATATATACGCATACAATAAATATCATATTAGTGTTACAGTACGCGGACGTACCTTCGTTGACGATATACGGTACAACCGTTGGTCAGAACGTACTCACAGGTATCCTATAAGAACAATAGTGTATTTGTTACTAATAAATTATCATAACAGTCATTTTAGTCAAAAATGACCATTTTACCCCTGACTCCCCTAATCGGCGGAATTTCGCCAGAGCTTCGCTACTTTGACTCTAATCTTCCAAAATTTCAACATATCTCTTACTCCAACATATTTTCCAAAAAAAATATCATATTTAATCATAAAACATGATATCTAAAATATACTGGAAGATTAAAGATCAAAACACCCTCTACCCTAGAACTTCAACAACTACCAAACTAAAGACTAGAACCGAAGAACTTACCCTTGCAGAACCTCTTCTTCCTTCTTGCTCTCACTTCTCCAGAGCTCCTCTCTCTAACTTCTCTCTAATATTTCGAAATCCTTAAGAGGAATTGGTGTGAGAATTATGCAAGGAGCTCATGGCTATTTATAGGCAAAATCGGGGGTAGATTTGCACTTTCTCTTCTTTAATCTCAACCATTGGATCCTAGGGTATTTTGAAGCTCAAATCCTCACCACACAAAGCTCTTGGCCGACCTCCCTAGCCCCTTTTTCAACCAAGTGATGTCACTAAAGGTGATGTCACACTTGCTTTATGGGATTTCATCCGATAAAATCCCCTGTTCGGTGTTCTAATCGTGTAATCTTGAAGAATCACAGAAATTCCTTAGCATACCCCTGAAGATCTAAACTTCCTCTTTAAAAGTATCTGGGTTAACTAAATTTTTGATCCCATTAAGGGTATTTCCTATCCTGTTGAACGTTTTAGGATAACCGCCGTCGGTTACGGAAATTACTTCGGGTAACGTCAACTTCGAGACAAAATTCCACTGATTCATAATATGTCCAGTTGCTAGAACCCTAATTCAAGGATTTTGAGTTAGGATTTATTTTCTATTGGTTTTCATTTATACTATCTGCCATTTTTCACAAAATATTTGTTTCGTCTTATCTCTTAATCATTCTGCCGGTTACGGAAATGACTTCGGAGATAACTCACTCCGAGATAAAAATACACTTGTTTATAATATGTCCTGATCTTAGAAACCTTGTTCTTGGTTTTCTAGATAAGATTTAATTTCTATCGGTTCTCATTTATCCTATTTGCTTTTTACACAAATATCTCATTCTTATATTAATATTATATTACAACTTGCATAAAAATCATGATATTATTTTTGCAAAATTCTCTCTCCCTCACATGTCCTAATTTTCGGCCAACCTCTTTTATTTTCCAATTATATTTATTTTTTAATTACTTTAATATTATATTTTAATTATCTTATATAATTTCACAAAATTCTCCTATTGGTTCATTTCAAATAACATGGATTTAGTCTTTAAAAATTACAAGAATAATTGTAGACCTTTGATCTTGCTTTATTAAATTAAATCCTAACCATTGATCATCGTTTAATTTGTCCAATTTAATTAGAAAGCTTCATTAGGGCCTTAATCCTATGATTAGTAATCTTTTAGGATTTAAGGTTTTCAGGTACTTAATCCCATCAATTTTTCTTAACATTTTCTAATTAATTAGAAAGTATATTTTATGCTAATTTTAGGCATAAACATTTAATTAAGGGGTTTTACATAATTATTCTTGGATATTCCCTCAATCATGCTTAAATAATTAGCCATTAATTATTTATTTAATCCCTTACTAATTGTTGATAATTTTATTATTTAGGATTAATCATTTTCTCACAACTATTTTACTGACATCGGTATTTTATGTCCCATGTAAAATATTAAAAATCATGGGGTCACTTATGATCCCCAAAATAATATTTAATTTCGCCTCATTATTTTCCAGGGAAAATAATCCCAAAAATTATCTAAATTAGAGACAACATACTTTCCTATTTTTAATAAATATTTTGTTGCCTCTTGGGATTTATCATAATATTTTCAGGGCATTTCATGGCCCATAATTGCATTTAGGGATTTTGACATTTTATTCCCTCTAATTTCATTAGAAATTTCCCTAGAAAATAGAATAAGTATTCTGCAAGGTTTTGACACCACATATTCACCTATTTCCAATAGGTATTATTTACTAAATTATGATGCTCATCATATGTCAGATTTTAGGGTATTACAGAGTAAATAACTTATTTAGCTTCCTTAATCTCTCTAAAAAAATCGGTTATGTCTTATATTAATGATTGGAAGGAGTAATAAGAAAGAGGTCACGCTCCTAGTAATAAATAAAGAACCTTACTTGTTTAATTTTTGTTTTTTCTTCTCTATAATTTTTCTGTTCCAACTATATTAATTTTTCCATCAGCAGTCGCGATAAGTTGAGCTCACGTATCAAGTCATCATTTTTAAAAAAAATTATATATATTTTTTGGTTACATAAAATCTCATTTAACATGAGCAATAAGCTAGAACCTCGATCTGAATTTAGTACTTGACTTGAATCACAAAACCTCGATCTGAACTAGTGAGCTATTTGGATACCTTGTGATAGAATTCAGAAAAACCGCTGAATACCGGGTAGCATAAAGGTTATCATCAAAACAAAAAACAAGCTAAACTTAAAGCATGCAAAATGAATTCATCAATTACTTTGGACAAAAACAAAAACAAAAGGAATGAGAGGAGGAAGCAAAACCCAATTTGTCAAGGTACGCTTATATCCCAATCCCAATTGTTTCCTTTTCTTTCGACCTTTTTTTTAAAATTAAGTTCTTTCAACCTCAACTACTTTTGATCTCATAGACTGTTGTTTTATTAATCTCGATTTATATACTTTAGAATCTATGTTTATTATTTTCAATAAAATATGATATTGCATAGAAATTGTTCTTGGGAAAATTCTAATTAAATTCAACTGCATTACTAAAAATCTAAATTTAGGACTACATTTTTAACAAATTCCTAATCAAACCGGAAAAACTAATTAGAGATTCTTGAATGTTGTAAAAGGCTAATATGCTTCTAGTTAAAAAGAAATGGAAGGAAGGTAGCAGCCTACTTTTGATTTTAACTAAACCCTTTGGTGCTACCCAATATCTCTTTGACATGGAAAGCTTTTTCCCTAATTACCACATATGCGTCTAAATTTAAGTTTTGATATTTTAACTGGATTTAATAAAAAAAATTCTTAATTTAAATCTCATTAACCGTTTTAAAACAATAAAAATGTTGAAAGATCCTCTATCCAAAATTTCTTCTTTCTTTGCACAAACTCCACAAATGAATTTAACTTTCCCAATATTCTTTCGCTAAAACTTCTTTAGTTTTGGAAAAAATTATTAAATTTGTTCAATTTTTATAAATAAAATTACATCCTATGAATAAATGATGAAACTTTAAATTATAGTTAGTCTCAATTAATTTAAGTTTTAAAAAGTTTGTTATATGTGGAACGGATAGCTCTATCTCGTTTTGTAATAAAATAAACAGTGTTTGAGAAGATATTGAGAGATATAGGACCTATTTGGAATGAACTTTAGTTTGTCTATGTGATGGAGACAAACCTGACAAAAGCGTGCAACAGTATTCCTTTCTTTCGTGTTAAGCATTACTTATTGATGCGGATCCTCCAACGTAACTGTATCCATGCAGCCAAACTACAATTCCGTTTCTCCAACTAACTTGGATCCTCCTGCCCTGAAAAAACCATAACTAACTCCCGAACCACCCACATTTACCACCACGTGCTACAATACCCACATGTTTGTTCCTCAGCACCCACGTCATCTTTGTGGGGATGAGTCATGATATTTTTTTCTTTTATAATCTTCTGAGTCTATGCCATAGACGAAATTTAGTATTAAATAAATACGTTCTAACTCCCCACTTCATTAGATTTATTTATATATTTTTTTTTGACAATCGGTGTGCCCCTGCGGTATATATATGCATGGAGCCACTACAATCCTGGCACACTAAAAAAGGGAAAGTGAGAGAGAGATAATGAGCATCAACGCAGGGAAGCTCGTTTGTGTCACTGGTGCTTTTGGTTATGTTGCTTCATGGCTCGTCAAGCTTCTACTTGACAGTGGTTACACTGTGAAGGCCGCTGTTCGCGACCCTAGTGAGTGATCCTCTTTTTACATTCTTTGCTTTTGTCTCTGTGTAATGTCAGTTATTCGCTTTCCTTGCTGATTCCTGTCACTATTTTTGGTTAGGATTTAACATTGCCTAGAAGGATATCTCCAGATTTTCTTTTTCCTTTTTCTGGTTTTGTTGGAGGGGCATTTTATATGGCAATTGAAAATTGAAGATCATCCGTTGGGGTATTTATGGAGAGACGATGATAGGAACCTCTAGGAGAGTTATGCCCCTTCAAGCTCTTAAGTTTATCTGAGCTGAATCTCATCTTTCCGTCGATGGACTTTAATCCTATGCCTTTCGATGGTTCTTGAAAGATAAAATTGCCTCCAGCTAAGTTACCAAGAAATGATTATAGTCCTGTGAAGGGAACCCATGGCTTTGATATTTCCTTTTGCTTTGGACTTTTGTTATTTTTTGTAGTAAATGTGTGGCCGTATCCTTGTTTTCATATAACATATTCTTTTGATTGTGAAATTGAATATATATGCAATTAAATAGAAACGATTAGCTTATGCTCACAAGGGTAAATATTTACTTTACATGGGTTCCTGAAGATTCCATTTTGCTTATGCTTTCCAAGTTTCTGTGTCATTAAATTGCATCGATTTTTATTGTTCTTTCCCATGATGCTAATTATTAAGCTTTTGAATGACCATTTTACTTTGGTCTGTAACTCTCTCCAGATGATACTAAAAACGAAGGCCAGTTGCTTAACCTTGATGGTGCGAAGGAGAGATTGCACTTGATTAAAGCAAATCTCCAGGATGAAGGTTCCTTTGACCCTGTTGTTGAGGGGTGTGAGGGTGTCTTTCATAGTGCGTCTCCCTTTTATCATAATGGCAAAGATGCCCAGGTTCATTCCATTCTGCATTTGTTGATGGATAATGAAATGTGGTCCGTCTGTTGTAAAGCATTCTGTTTTTGCTTCTTTAATATGCTTGAATAGTGATTCCTTATGTCTAGGAAGGTGAGTGGGAGTCGGGTGCAACAACCATTAAGATGGGGTCTTCTTCTTTGCAATTCCAAATGAGAAATCAAAACCGTAGGAATCTGAAGGCGTTGTAATAAGAGTGCCACAACCCATAATTATAGTATTTCATTTCCTCAGATAAGCAGAAAGTTAATTTCTGAACACTAAAAGATTGTCATGTGGACAATTCCCAAAGTTTTTCACTTGGCAAATAATAGCATGATCTTGTTGATATAGTTAAATGAAATGAATTGATTTCTTACTCTTGTACTAGAAGGTAGGAAAATTTTAGTAAATGGGAAAATTCTTGGAGCTCTAAGCTCAACATCTTAAAACGATTAGAATGCCATGCGTTAGGCAAGTTCTATTCTTGATGTATAACTGCACTTGCTGCCCATATCCTCTTCAAGTGGAACTTTGTATTTTATATCAAAGAAATGATTTGATTAATATCTCTCATTTTGAATGTCCTTGTTTGTTTTTGGATTAATGGTTGGTTTCATTAATAAATTGCTGTCTGGAATCCTGTAATCCTGATTCTTGGCTAAAGAAAGTGGTCAAATCTTTTGGATATTTTATTATTACGCATTTTACATTTTCTATAATTTATCAGTCAAGTGTAGAAGCTACCAATTTCTTGTGGCCTTATTTTCTAACTCATGTCTTTTGTCTTTCTCATTTCAGGCTGGACTGCCTGATCCGACGGTGAAGGGAACTCTCAATGTTCTAAAATCATGTGCTAAATGTTCATCTGTGAAAAGAGTTGTTTTAACTTCTTCCATGGGTGCAGTTGCATTTAATGAAAAGCCTAGAACTCCTGAAGTTGTTGTTGATGAGTCATGGCTTTCAGATGCTGACTTTTGTAGGGCATCTCAGGTATCCGCTATATTTCAGATCCAGAATGGTATAATATACTGTATGCTAAATGAACATTGTCAGTGGAGGCCACCATGGTGGAATGGCGAGATATCGGAGAGCCCATCGGCCACTAAGAATACCACATAACAATCCGTGTAAGAGGGACGTCAATAAATAAATAAAATATCCATAACAATCATTCAATATTGTATCATGTGCTATCAATGCTGAGAAATTTATGAAGGCTCCTCCTCCCTGAAACAATCTCAGACTTCGCCCAAATCCTTAGTCATATCAATTTCATCTTTTCTCTTATTATTTTCAAATCAACTACCCACAGACGTTTGTGCCTCTGTTTTTCTTTTGATGTTTCCGCAATTATTTTCTGCTTCTGAAGGAACTTGAGTGTATTTTGCTTGTTTTCAAACCCTCTAGTTCAACTAAAGTCTCTTAGTTTTGATTTTGATGTCAAACAGTAGATCCAGTGGGTGCAAGGCATTACTTGTCATGCATATTACAATGTCCTCAAGTTTCCTTCTGTTTCCAATTTTGTGCTTTCAGCTGTGGTACGAAGTTTCAACGACTTTGCGAGAAGAAGCTGCATGGAAATACGCAAAAGAAAACAACATTGATATGGTTACCATCAATCCAGGATTGGTGATAGGACCTCTCTCGAATCTAGCAATTAACACAAGTATTGTTAGAATTTTGAAAATAATAAATGGTACTTTCTGTTACTATTCTTAAAGCATCTGAGTTACTTTATCAACTCCAACGCAACTGCTTTTTATGGCCATAGTAACTGGAAAAGGAACAGGGATCATTGTAACAAAGTAGTAAGTGTATGTCAAAGTGTAAGAAAATGAACGTTGTGAGATTTTTATCTGTAGGTTAAACTTTTTTTAATGCACATTGGAATTATAATGCTTACCATAATGCTAGATCAGAATATTTTCCTTTTTCTGTTTTTTGTGGTATATGTAGCTTTAAACTTTATATTTTTATAGACTTTTCATCCCTATTGACCTAAATTGTGCATTAAAAGTAAAATTGGAACCATGGACTGGAATTGGCACGAAAATTAGTGACACAATTCTATCCTCTACAAAATATAAAGGACATATTTCAGATGAACAAAGTTATAGCCTAAATGTACTTTTCTTCAAAATTTCATTTTGAAGGATCCAATAGTCTGACTTGTTTGTGATTTAAGTTTCCTTGTTACTTTGAGAAATATTTGATGACTTCTATGTGTTATATGCACTCTGTTTGGCCCCCAGACAAGAATTTTTGCATCCCACCTTTTAGGGACTCTTTCCATCGTTGATTTATGCAGGTGCTCAGACATTTCCAAACTTGTCATTTGGATGGATCAATGTGAAAGATGTTGCATATGCTCATATTCAAGCATTTGAAGTTCATTCTGCTAACGGAAGACATTGTTTGGTTGAGAGAGTGGCCCACTACTCGGAGGTTGTGAAGATTTTACGTGAGCTGTACCCTCAATTGTCACTTCCTCAAAAGTGAGTTCAATTATTTCTACAATTTCAAAACTGCATATGATATATAGTTTAGTTATATATCTTGCTCTAATATTTTTTGTGAATTTATCTCTTTTCCAAAATGCTGAATTATCTTTTTCATTTTTGTTTTTCGTCTATTGTTTCTGCTCTGTTGGGGTATATTATCGTGTTAAATAATGGTGGTTTAATCTACCATGTTCTGCTGTGGAAGCAACATATTTCGTTATATGAACTTAAACAAGGATCAATTAGTTTAAATAAGGATCTAAGGTTAAGAAAAAGTGATTTTAGTTAAGCTAAGCATGAGAAAGTTGTTGAGAGTATAAAGGAGTTCTTGGGAGAATTTAAGCTAAACACAGGAGGGATATGTTGCAAAAAGCTTATTTTGGTAAGCTATTTGTAATAGCTTATAAGAAAAAGCTAAAATTTGATTTGATTTTTTTTCACGAAACCTTAATGTGATTGTGATGTATCATTGTAATAGAAATCACAAGTCAATTAGAGTAGTTAGAATGTAACCGTTAGAAGAGATACTAAGCCTATAAATAGAAGTAAACTCACTTGTATTCAATCAGGCTTGTTAGATTTAATATGATTTGGATTAGTTCCAGTTTCTATTCTCTATCTCTCGTCTGATTTTCTCTTCTATTTCTCTATCTCTCTTCTGGTTCTCTACTTAACGTTTATATGCAGAAATTCCTTTCCACTTTCCATTTAAAAAGAAAGAAAGAGCTTTCTTCTTTGTTTGGTACTGAATTAAGGTTAAGGTTATTTTGGCGCAACACAACCTACAAAGGGAGTGCTTTGTCCGGTCATTTTTCAGATTTTGATAATTGCCCTAATGTTAAATTTAACACCGAAAATCTAGAATCTATCATGATCCAAAAATCTGCGTTTGACTGTTGTGAATGTTGCATGTAATGGAATATCCATATCATCTTAGAGCTGTGTTAATTCGATATTTTCATCATTCTGTATATTTGGAACTTGAAATGAATGGTATGGTTGAATTGGTGTGTTAATTAAAGACTTGAAATGAAGGGTATGTATGGATCCAGGGGAGGAAAAGAAATAGAGAGCTTCAATTGAAATCTAAATTCTTGACTGTGACTGTCAATCCAATCTTTTAGCAAGGAGTTCTCATAGGCTAAGTTGTGGCTGATTAACTCATCTAACTTGAGAAATAGAATTCTTTAAATTTCATGATATTGTGTTCCTCTCATTTGATCACGACAGACTTTGATCTTATTCCTCCAAAAACAATGTTGCATAAACCAAATGGCATGTATTCTGACTTCATACCATTCATTCAGTTCATGTATTTTATTTCTGATTTATTTTGTTGCTAATTTCATTTCTTGATTTCTCATCATAATTGATAGGTGTGAGGACGATAAGCCATTCGTGCCGACATACCAGGTTTCTAAAGAAAAAGCAAGAACACTGGGAATTGATGAATTTATTCCATTGGAAGTGAGTCTGAAGGAAACTGTGGAAAGCTTGAAGGAGAAACAATTGTTCAAATTTTAACTTTGCAATCCCTATTTGAAGATTAAATGTTGGTTAGCTCAAGCATGATTTGAGTTGGTACATGTGGAACTGATAGCTCTAACCCCTTTTGTAATAAAATAAACGGTGTTTGAGAAGATATTGAGAGGGATACAATGCTGGGATATATAGGACCTAGTTGGAATGAACATTAGTTTGTGTATGTAATGGAGACAAACCTGACAAAAGTTTGCAACTATATTCCTTTCTTTCGTGTTAAACATTGATTCCAAGGATTTTAGTGCTTGTGTTTGTTGTCAATTTTGAGATACTGTACAATCAACTACCTCTTGTAGTTGTTAATATAAGAGGTAGTTGACATTTTCTTGAGGAGATTAAGAAAATTAAATAAGTTACATTAAAATATTTAAATTTATCGGTTTTTTCAAACTAATTTATTTGGTCTATAAATTGATATATAATATAATCATATATAATATATGCTGATGCTAAATAATTTATTCAACTTATTTAATTTTTTTAATAAAAAAATCTCGGGGTTCTTATGTGAGAGGAAATAATTAGAATTTGTTCATGCAGATGTTGGTGAATTGCTAGAGGATAAGATGTATTTAATGCTCTTTTAAAACAATTTTTATTCTGGTGCTTTAAATAAACAAAAAAATTATATGCTAGAGGATAAGATGCTTTTAATGTAAAAGACAAATATGTAATCTAAGTTGGAATGCATTTAATTTTTGGAAAATAACTATATAAAAAAAAAAAAGAAGGGTCTGTATAGACTAGATTGGCAAGTAGGTTAGGAAGCACAGATGACTATAACATCTTAAGCATACGTTTAATATACGTGTTTGTGAAGAATCCCTTGGTAACTACTTCTTCTTAATATCTCTAATGTTATTCTTCAAGGAAAAGGAGAAGACCTCTGTGGTTTGAAGTCGATCATCATATGTTTCTACGAATATCCTTAATGACCGGAGTCAGTAGAGCACTTCAAAGGCGAACATATAGACCGTATTACGATAGACCATTCGAAATTATATATATCCTTACCACCGAACTTGACTAAACCTACGTGACGTGTTCCATGTTTCTTAGTTATTACAATCCGACCGCGATCGTGTCATTGAGTAGGAGGTATCTTGTGTTGCCATGGTGTATGGGCGCCATGGTGACATTTATGATATCTGGTGTTGACCGCGGCGTATGGGCGCCACGGGAAACACTATATATCAAAGTACGACATGACAAGATCTTTGTAGTCGAGCCAGAGCGAATTCTCAATCACCGAGAGTAGCGGCTTAAAAATGTTCTGATAGAATAAGTATCCGGAGCGTATGGTCCAGAGTTTAGTTAGTGCAAAGACTAGATAGTATGGGGCAAATTTCGAGGGTGGAATTTTGTTTAACGGGGGGAGAAATGTAATACCCTAAAAATCTCACTTATGATAAGTATCATAATTTAGTAAATAATACCTATTGGAAATAGGGGAATATGTGGTCTCAAATATTGTGTCACATTTACCTTATTTTCTAGGGTAATTTCTCTTGAAATTAGAAGAAATAAAGTGCCAAAAATCCCTAAGTGAATTATTGGGTCATAAAATACCCTGAGAATATTATGATAAATCCTTTGAGGCAATTAAATATTTATTAAAAATAGGAAAGTATGTTGTCTCTAATTTAGATAATTTATGGGATTATTTTCCTTGGAAAATAATGAGGCGAAATTTAATATTATTTTTGGGAACCCTAAGTGACCCTATGATTTTTAATATAATGCATGGGGCATAAAATACCAATGTCAGTACAATAGTTGTGAGAAAATGATTAATCCTAATTAAGAAAATTATCAACCATTAGTAAGTGATTAAATAAATAATTAATGGCTAATTGTTTAAGTATGGATCAAGGGAATATTCAAGGTTAATTATATGAAACCTCTAATTAAGGGTTATTAACCAATGAAAGGCCAAGATTGAATCTAATAAAGTGAATCTAATGGTTCTAATTAATTGAATCTTAATCCATGTGAAAATGAAACAACCAATGGGAGAATTCTTGCAAAATAAATATGAGATAATTAGAGGATAATATGAATTAATTGAAAAACAAAAAGAATAGGGAGAAGGGGATGGGAAAACCGAAATTTTGATGAGGGAAAGAGAAAGAAAATGTTGAATTTATGTAGGTGTGAACACAAATGCAAGTGGGAAGAAAAATGAAAAAATAGAAAGATATTTATTGAAAAAGCAAATGGGATAAATAAGAACCGATAGAAATTAAATCCTATCTTGAAATCCTTGGATTAAGTAGTAAACATCTGGACATATTATGAATCAGTGAATTTTTGTCCCGAAGTTGGTGTTAGCCGAAGTCATTTCCGTAACCGACGGCGTTTACCCTAAAATGGTTAACAGGCTAGGAAATACCCTTAATGAGATCATAAATTTTGTTAACCCAAATATTTCTCAAGAGGAAGAATAGACCTCCAAGACTACGTTAATGAATTTTTGAGATTATTTACGATTACGAGATTAGAACACCGAACAGGGGACTTTATCGGTAGAAACTCATAAAGCAAAGGAGTGACATCACCTTCATGACATCATTTTGTTGAAAAAGGGGGGTGGGGAGGTCGGCCAAGGCACATGGAGGGTGAGGATTTGATCTTCAAAAGTACCCTAGATCCAATGGCTCACAATGAAGTAGAAAGTTTGAAAGATTACCACTTTGCCCTCACATTTCTTCTATAAATAGGCACCACCTCTTCTCTTCAAAACTCACCAATTCACAAAGCAATCCTAGAGAGAAGTTAGAGAGAAGTGAGAGCAAGGAGGAAAAGGAAGTTCTTCAAGGGTAAGTTCTTCGGTTCTTAGTTTTAGTTCGGTAGTTCTTGAAGTTCTAGGGTAGAAATGTTAGTTTGATCTTTAATCCTCCCAGTAGAATTTTGATATCATGTTTTAGGGTTAAATATGGTATTTTATTTCAAAAATATGTTGGAGATAGAGATATGGCAAAATTTTGGAAGATTAGAGTCAAAGTAGCGAAGCTCTGGCGAAATTTCGCCGGTTAGCAAAGTCAGGGGTAAAATTGTAACATCCCATTCTCAAAAGCAGTATAAATTTTTTTTTCATCAAAACATCATTTCAAATCATCAGAGTAGAGCACCGGAGCGATTGAGTGTAACTGATATATATATCCAAAATGCCCACTGGCTAATTACAGAGACGGTACGATAACCGTGACTTTATAAAAGAACAACAGAAGTGTCTCCCTGGCAGTCCCCATGCCGTGGCAACAAAAGATAGTCTGCAGCCGGATCTCTACGCTTGCTACTTTCCTCTCTCCTCGGTCCTTGGTCCTCCTGACCCTGACGCTATGTTAAGAGCTGAGGTCCCATGCATACGGACCCCAGGTAACGGTTAACCTCATATTTACATATACATTACATGGATCACAAATAATCATAACATAAACAGCACATAACAGACGTACCACACGGAGTGAAAGCAGAAATATCGCACGGAGTGAATGCAGATGTATCGCACGGAGTGAATGTAGATGTACCACACGGAGTGCATAACAACACTTATAACATGTCAACAGACCATCAACCACATATACGCATCCAATACTCATAATACATACATGCATACAATAAATATCAGAGTTAGGGTTACAAGTACGCGAACGTACCTTCTTTGACGGTAAACTGTATTTCTGGCGGAATACGGTACGACAGGAGGTTAGAACGTAATCAGGGATATCCTATCAAGATAACAACGTATTTGTTAAGGATCTATCATTATGATGGACATTTTAGTCATAAATGACCATTTTACCCCTGACCCCCTAATTGGCGGAATTTCGCCAGCACTTCGTTATTTTGACTCTAATCTTCCAAAATTTCAACATAACTCTTACTCCAACATGATTTTCGAAATATATACCATATTCAACCTTAAAAAATGATATCTAAACTAACTTGTAAGATTAAATATCAAAACAACATTTCTACTATAACTACCGAATCGAAAACTAGAACCTAAGACTCGGTACCGAAAAACTACCCAGAGCTTCGCTACAATTTTCTCCGGACTCCTCCTTCTCTCTAAACTCTCTCTATGTTTCAAAATCCTCAAGAAAGGATGGTGTGAAAAACTCAATGGAAGGTGGCATATTTATAGACTTTTGTGAGGGCAAAATGGTCTTTTTCCAACTTTCTACTTCAATTTTGGACCACACATTCTAGGGTTTGTAGAAGCTTCATTCTTGGCCACACAATCCACCTCCTTACATCATATTTCAACCAAGTGACATCATCATGGTGATGTCACTCCCTTGCTCTAGAAGTTTTCTACCGATAAAGTCCCGGTTCGGTGCTCTAATCGCGTAATCTTGGAGAAACTCAAAAATCCGGCTACATAGCCCTGAAGATCTATTCTTCCTCTTTCAAAATATTTGGGTTAGCCAAAGTTTTGATCGTATTCAGGGCATTCCCTTGCCTGCTGAACATTTTCGGATAAACGTCTTCGGTTACGGAAATTACTTCCGGAAACACCAACTTCTGGATAAAAATTCACTGATTCCTAATATATCCAGATGTTTTCTACTTATCTCAAGGATTTTGAGTTATGATTTATTTCCCATTGGTTTTCATTTCCTCAACTGCTCCTTTATCTTTTTCGTCTTATCTCATAAGCGTTCCGTCGGTTTCGGAAATGACTTTGAGACAAACCTACTCGAGATAAAAATTCACTTGTTTATAAAATATCCTGACCTTAGAAACTTAGTTCATGGTTTTCTAGATAGGATTTAATTTCTATTGGTGGTCATTTTTTTCACAAAATATCTCAATTATATTAATATTATAATCTTAAATATCATGATATTTTTTGTCAAATTCTTATCCACTTGACTCACAAATTTCGGCCAGCATTCTTGGATTTTTAATTATTATTTTTTTCTGTTTTAATTATTTAATATTATATTTCATTATCTTATATTAATTTTTCTCAAAATTCTCTCATTGGTCCATTTTTTTAACATGGATTTAGGCTTTAAAATTACTAGAATAAATTCTAGGCCTTTGATTTTACTTTTCAAGATTACATCTTAACCCTTAGTAATTATTTAATTTATCCCATTTGATTAACAAATCTAATTAGTGCCCTAATCATGAGATTAGCAATCTTTTAGGATTAGGGATTTTCATACACTTAATCTCACACATTTTACTTAATCTTTTCCCAATAATTAGCACATATATTTTATACTAATTTTATCAATTAATATTTAATTAAAGGGTTTCACATAATTTACTTGAATATTTTCTTGATTCTTGCTTAAATAATTAGCCAATAATTCCTTAATTAATCCCTTACTAATTATTGATAATTTTCTTATTTAGGATTAATTATTTTCTCACAACTATTGGACTTACATTGGTATTTTATGCCTCACATAAAATATTAAAAATCATGGGGTCAGTTATGGCCACACAATAATTTTTGATTTTTCTTTCTTTTATTTCCAAAGGAAATAATTTAATAAATTGTCTAAATTAGAGACAACCTACTCTCTGATTTTTAATAATTATTCTGTTGCCTCTTAGGATTTATCATAATATTTTATGATTCTTAGTTCATTTAGGGCAGTTTAGCTCTTTATTTCTTCTAATTTCACTAGAAATTGCCCTGGAAATTATGATAAATCCCTTCCCATATTTGAGACCTCATATTCACCTATTTTCAATAGGTATATGATATGGATTTTTAGGGTATTACATTTCTCCCCACGTTAAATAAAATTTCGTCCTCGAAATTTGCACTCTACCAACTAAAACTCCGTACTATCTAGACTCCGTCCTACCCAGATTTTGGACTACACGCGTCGGATCTTTACTTTGCCTGCCAGCCGCTCCTCTTGGTGATCGAGAATTCGCTTTGGTTTGACCGCAACGATCTTGTCATATCGTACTTTGATATATAGTGTTTCCCGTGGTTCCCATACACCGCAGTCAACACCACAAATACCAAAAATGTCTTCATGGAATACACCATGGCAACACAAGATACTTTAAATGTTTCCATGGCTCCCATACACCATGTCAACACAAGATACCTCCTACTCAATGACACGATCATGGTCGAGTTGTAACAACTAAGAAATATGGAACACATGTCTAACATCTAATTCATATATTGTCTAGAGAAGATTCCGTCTAAGAGGGATAGTACCTTGGACTTTCTCCGGAAGTTCCCTCTCTACTGCATTGGTCAGAGCGTACATTCGGCCCGGGTTCTGTGGCCTGAATCCCGCAGCTTTCTCCGGACAGTTCACGCTAATGTGTCCCGGCTTCCGGCAGTTGTAGCAAATCCGCTTCCCAATACAGTCATTACCAGGATGGTACCTCCCGCCATTTGGACATGGTCGGAATTCCGGCATTCGTGTGTTGCTATGCTGTCTAAACTGGAATGGAATCTTGTTTTCTCTTTGGGAGTCACTCCATGGTGCCTCTCTTTTCCGTGAGGAATTTTCACGGCTAACCTCGCCACGACCTGCACTGCTACTGTTGAAAGGTCTAGCCTTCCGTAATTCCTTCAAGTTCCGCTCAATCAGCCTACAAGCTTCCACTGCTTGAGTCATGTTAGGAAACTTCTGCGATACTAGCCTCTCCTTGATCTCATACTTCAGTCCGTAAATCAACCTATTCGCCTTCCAGGTCTCGTTATCATTACTTTTCAGGTACGACGAATATCGCGACAGGTTGGTAAACCGGGCGAAATAGTCATCAAATGATTCATCATGGCCTTGCTGGATGTGAAGGAACTCCTCCTCCTTAATCACTTGTGTTGAGGGAGGGAAATATTGTTCATTGAACTTCTCCAGGAACTTCTCCCAAGTGACAGGGCAAAAACGGGTCTGCAACGTTGTAGCGACGCTTTTCCACCATCTATGCGCATCACCCTCAAGCTTGTAAATCGCGAGTTGAGCCTTCTGATCATCCGGGCATTCCATGACTTCAAAACTTTTGTCTAGACTCAACAGCCAATCCTCAGCTAATCCGTTTTTCCCGCGAAAAGCAGGTGGCTTGAGCTTGCAAAACTGTGTGACCCAATTTTGTGTGGTCTGCACAATTCTTCCTTGTCGTGGAGGTGACTGTGACCTATCAGATCCCTCAACTTCCTCATCGTGGTCGTCTCTTTGCTCGTTTTCTTCCCCTTCCTCAGCATTTCATTCATCCTCAGCTTCTTGATCTTGTCTTTCCCGCCTTTCTGCTAGAAGTTCACCAACAAGAGCCCTCAGTTCTTGCAGATTTCCCCTCATCTCCTGCATCTCATTTTGCTCTAGCTGGTCTGGTATTGGATTCTCCCGAGGTTGTCTACCTCGGCCTCTGCCTCGGCCCCTACCTCGGCCTCTGCCTCGGCTTCCGGAAGCTCCGGCTCCTCTCAGATTCGCCATGTCGAATTTTTTTCCTTTATTAGGGAAAACGTTAGTTATACAAGGAATACAACGATGATCTTATCACAAATTCTATCGCACTTCATGTTTACACTACTACCGAATAGACACCTGCAACATGTCCCTTGTTTAGAATTCCGTTGGTTCGTTCTTCGTAGAAACGGGTACGAAAATACGTATCAGAAGTTCCTTTACATGAGTCAAATACTGCATGTACGTATCTTTATTGATCTCGGAGTTTCATCCGGCGTGACCCAGCTTCACATATAAGCTCTGGGTTAGAGTGATGCACCGACAGAGGGTGGTACACCAGTTTTAGGATAGTACACCGGTTCAAATTGGTATACCGAAATAGGGTGGTACACTGACCTAGGCTTATATCAGTACTCATTTTCAAAACATGCTCTGTAAAAAGGCATAGAGCCTAACTCCGTTACTCAAACCAATTGGCCAGGTAAGTGTCTATCATGGGGGCCTCACTGAGTTCACGGCGACTAATTGGCGTACCCACATAGACTAACCTTGCCTACGGCACCAAAAGGTTTTGAAATAACTTAGTCAGATCTATGCCAGGACTACTGCTCTGATACCAAAATTGTAACATCCCATTCTCAAAAGCAGTATAATTTTTTTTTCCATCAAAATATCATTTCAAATCATCAGAGTAGAGCACCGGAGCGATTGAGTGTAACTGATATATATATATCCAAAATGCCCACTGGCTAATTACAAAGACGCTACGATAACCGTGAGTTTTTAAAATAACAACAGAAGTGTCTCCCTGGCAGTCCCCATGCCGTGGCAACAAAAGATAGTTTGCAGCCGGATCTCTACGCTTGCTGCTTTCCTCTCTCCTCGGTCCTTGGTCCTCCTGACCCTGACGCTATGTTAAGAGCTGAGGTCCCATGCATACGGACCCAAGGTAACGGTTAACCTCATATTTACATATACAGTACATGGATAATAGATAATCATAACATAAACAGCACATAACAGACGTACCACACGGAGTGAAAGCAGAAATATCGCACGGAGTGAATGCAGATGTATCGCACGGAGTGAATGTAGATGTACCACACGGAGTGCATAACAACACTTATAACATGTCAACAGAACATCAACCACATATACGCATCCAATACTCATAATACATACACGCATACAATAAATATCAGAGTTAGGGTTACTAGTACGCGAACGTACCTTTGTTGACGGTAAACGGTATTTCTGGCGGAATACGGTACGACAGGAGGTCAGAGCGTAATCAGGGATATCCTATCAAGATAACAACGTATTTGTTAAGGATCTATCATTATGATGGACATTTTAGTCATAAATTACCATTTTACCCCTGATCCCCTAATTGGCGGAATTTTGCCAGCACTTCGTTACTTTGACTCTAATCTTCCAAAATTTCAACATAACTCCTACTCCAACATTATTTTGGAAATATAAACCATATTCAACCTTAAAACATGATATCTAAACTAACTTGGAAGATTAAAGATCAAAACAACATTTCTACTATAACTACCGAATCGAAAACTAGAACTTAAGACTCGGTACCGAAAAACTTACCCAGAGCTTCGCTACAATTTTCTCCGGACTCCTCCTTCTCTCTAAACTCTCTCTATGTTTCGAAATCCTCAAGAAAGGATTGTGTGAAAAACTCAATGGAAGGTAGCCTATTTATAGACTTTTTCTGAGGACAAAATGGTCTTTTTCCAACTTTCTACTTCAATTTTGGACCGCACATTCTAGGGTTTGTAGAAGCTTCATTCTTGGCCACAAAATCCACCTCCTTACATCATCTTTCAACCAAGTGACATCATCAAGGTGATGTCACTCCCTTGCTCTAGAAGTTTTCTACCGATAAAGTCCCGGTTTGGTGTTCTAATTGCGTAATCTTGGAGAAACTCAAAAATCCGGCTACATAGCCCTGAAGATCTATTCTTCCTCTTTCAAAATATTTGGGTTAGCCAAATTTTTGATCCTATTCAGGGCATTCCGTTGCCTTCCGAACATTTTCGGATAAACGTCTTCGGTTACGAAAATTACTTCTGGAAACACCAACTTCTGGATAAAAATTCACTGATTCCTAATATATCCAGATGTTTTCTACTTATCTCAAGGATTTTGAGTTATGATTTATTTCCCATTGGTTTTCATTTCCTCAACTGCTCCTTTATCTTTTCATCTTATCTCATAAGCGTTCCGTCGGTTTCGGAAATGACTTCGGAGACAGCCTACTCCGAGATAAAAATTCACTTGTTTATAAAATATCCTGACCTTAGAAACTTAGTTCATGGTTTTCTAGATAGGATTTAATTTCTATTGGTGGTCATTTATCCTATCTGCTTTTTTCACAAAATATCTCAATTATATTAATATTATAATCTTAAATATCATGATATTTTTTGTCAAATTCTTATCCACTTGACTCACAAATTTCGGCCAGCATTCTTGGATTTTTAATTATTATTTTTTTCTGTTTTAATTATTTAATATTATATTTCATTATCTTATATTAATTTTTCCCAAAATTCTCTCATTGGTCCATTTCTTTAACATGGATTTAGGCTTTAAAATTACTAGAATAAATTCTAGGCCTTTGATTTTACTTTTCAAGATTACATCTTAACCCTTAGTAATTATTTAATTTATCCCATTTGATTAACAAATCTAATTAGTGCCCTAATCATGAGATTAGCAATCTTTTAGGATTAGGGATTTTCATACACTTAATCTCACACATTTTACTTAATCTTTTCCCAATAATTAGCACATATATTTTATACTAATTTTATCAATTAATATTTAATTAAAGGGTTTCACATAATTTACTTGAATATTTTCTTGATTCTTGCTTAAATAATTAGCCAATAATTCCTTAATTAATCCCTTACTAATTATTGATAATTTTCTTATTTAGGATTAATTATTTTCTCACAACTATTGGACTTACATTGGTATTTTATGCCTCACATAAAATATTAAAAATCATGGGGTCAGTTATGGCCCCACAATACTTTTTGATTTTTCTTTCTTTTATTTCCAAAGGAAATAATTTAATAAATTGTCTAAATTAGAGACAACCTACTCTCTGATTTTTAATAATTATTCTGTTGCCTCTTAGGATTTATCACAATATTTTATGATTCTTAGTTCATTTAGGGCAGTTTAGCTCTTTATTTCTTCTAATTTCACTAGAAATTGCCCTGGAAATTATGATAAATCACTTCCCATATTTGAGACCTCATATTCACCTATTTTCAATAGGTATATAATATGGATTTTTAGGGTATTACAAAAATGGTCATTTGTGACTAAAATGACTGTTATGATGATTGATCATTAACAAATACATTATTATCCTTATAGGATAACTGTGATTACATTCCGATCGTCACACGTACCGTATATCGTCAAAGAATGTACGTTCGCGTACTGGTAACCTTAACACTGATGTTTACTGTATGCGTGTATGTGATAAATGATAACTTTAGATCTGTTGTGTGTTTATGTACTATTAGGGTATGTACGTTCGCGTACTGTAACACTAACTCTGATGTTTATTGTATGCGTATATGTGCTATGTGTATTGTATGCGTATAGGTGGTATGTTGTTTGAGTGCATATAGATGATAGAAGATAACTATGTGCATGCTATGGGCGATACATATGCATGCTAAGGGCGATACGTTTGCATGCTAGGGGCGATACGTTTGCATGCTAGGGGCGATACATTTGCATTGGTTGCATGCTCATATACTGCTAATGTTGTGAATATCTGTAATCCATATATTGTATATGTAAGCATGAGGTTAACCGTTACTCGAGGTCCGGTGCGTTGGACCTCAGCTCTTAACATAACTTCAGGGTCGGGAGGACCGAGGATAAAGACAAGCAGCACGCATAGAGACGCGGCTGAAGACTTCTTCTATTTATGTAGTTACGTTCGAAATAATGTACCGTTACTGTAATTAGGCAGACTTACAGTATTTTGAATATATGTATCAGTTACTCTCTTGCTCCGATGCTCTACTCTGATGATTTTAAATGAAAAAAAATTTATTCCGCTTTTGAAAATGGGATGTTACATAGGACGAGGTCTGGCGAAGGGGCTTCCAAAAGATCCAAAGGTAAAAAAGCCATGGCCGCTTCACCTTTTGTCGTTCTAACCCCTACCTCGTAAGCCCAACCGACTTCCTCCCCGATCTCCAAGGAAGCTCTGCTTACCTATACTTTGCTCTCCGGGAGGATCCTCTGGGAGACCGGGGTGACTGCCGAGGTTCGCAACGTTACTCGTGCTTCGTCGAGAGTAAAGAGATTGCTCAACTAGAGGAAAATGGTTTAAGGGCCATCTCTTTGCTCCGAACATTTGCGACATTAAAAAACAGATATGCCGGAACTAATGCCACTTTGCTTCGGGTTACAGAGGAGAGAGATAAAATCAAGAAGGAGCTTGTAGCCCTCAAGAATAATGCTGACCTGAAGAAGGTCACAGAGGAGAGGGACAAGGCCCGAAAGGGCTTGTAGGTTTCCCAAGCTGAGAGAGATAAATTGTACAAGGAGGTGCTGCTGCTTAAGGCTGGCTTGTCCACGGCTGAGGGAAAGCTGTCCATGGCCTACTCACCTAGGGTAATCTTCTACTTATAGAGGTTACCTAGGGTTTCATTCTTCAGGCTGTGATTTCGCTCCTCAGGCAATATGCGCCTCCACGTTCTGCAAATGCCTACTCCACTACCTGTACTACCCGGGATTATAGGCATGATTATAGGGTGATTAGCATTTTACCTGATTATGTAGGGATTCTGTCATAAATTGCCCTTACTGGGCCGCATAACACTGGGCCCAATATATCGGTCCATAACACTATCTATATCAGCTTTGCAAGTTAAGAAAAATGGTCCCTATTTCAACGCGTATAACGCAGAATATTCATGGTATAAATTCCTACATCCGATCACTAAGAAACTTGTGTTGGTGATTAATGGAAGCAAGGATGAAAGGAAAGCTTTAACTCACCTCTATTTTCTGGTTTAAGAACAGAGAAAAACTGCTGGAACTTTCTCTTTCTCTCTCGGCCTCTCTCCCACTCACACTCGTTCCCTGTTCAGTTCTCACCCTCAGCTCTGCCTCTTGTTCTCTTTGCTGAATGAATGCGAATGAAGAGAGAGATATATAAGCATGGCGTGGCTCTGATCCGAGAAGAAGAACACGCTGATCCGATGAATTACACAGAGGAGAATGATGTCGAGTTCAAGAAGCATGAGCAACACTGGGCTCGAGATATATGAGTGAGTCTAAATTCAATGACGTGAGAGGCATGGTCTTCTATGCTTTTCGATGGCGTGATCGACGTGTTTATGGGGTGTGTGTTTTGTGATCTGATATTGGGTTAACGGATAAATGGCTTGGGTTTTTTTTTTTTTTTTTTTTGCAGTTGGGCCAAAGAGATCAGATGAGTTGGGCGGAGATGGAGATGATATGGGCTTATGTATCTGCTGTCATTCTTTTCCTTATCAGTCATGTGTTGCACCTGATACATGAATTGAAGGTGTTAAGATAATGGGTTAAGTGAGTTGTTGGATATATAGGCTTGTATTGTGGAACCACTAATAAAATTATCCAGCTTGATCATCTCTAAGACTCTCATTTGCAATTAGACTACTTATATAATTGCAATTATTAGATAAATATTAAAATTTAATCCTTATTTCCATTTAAGGATTTTCTTTCTCAATTAAATTTCTTTTGGCTTTAAAATATTAGCTCTAAAATATATATGCCAATAATTATTCCCTACTTATTTTTCCTTAATTTATTGGAAAATATGCCTTAAATTCCAATAATTAATTTTATAATTATTTTAGGGAAAATTTCACAATTCAATTTCCCATATAATATTCAAATTTCAAATCCCAAAATTTGGGATGTTACGTACATCATAGAGAAGGTATGATGGATCCAACATCATTTTTGTCTCAATAATGATTTTTATACGGGATTGCTTATAAGTTTGCAATGAATAGGAAATCTATGTGGATATACTATTAGCTGTTGTATAAAGAGGAAAGTCATAGCATCTCGAAGTGTTAGTAACTACGAATGAATTGCTCCAAAATGGGCATTTTGGTTAAATGATATGTTAAGAAATACACTACAAAAAACTAATTTTCAGCGACGACATTTGGCGGCGACTTATAATGTCGTTGCAGAAAGAAAGTATAGCTTTCAGCGGTGATTATATTATCGCCACTGAAAATACTCCCCTTCAACAACGACATAATATGTCACTAGAAGGGTATACTTTTAGCGGCGACTATTGTCGCTACCGAAAAGGTGTTTTAGTGGCAACTCTTGTGTCGCCGCCAAAAGTCTAGTTTAAAATTTGAGCTCTTTTTTTTTTTTTTTTATGCAATAAATAAGTTAATTGATGTAATTTATTTGAATAAATAAATTAATTCCTCATAACATTATTGTGAGATAAAGAGAGTTTAAGAGATAGTATGTTGTGTATGTGAGTGAGGGAGGGACGGGGAAGGGAATGGTATGGTGTGTATGAGAGGGAGATTATAATTATGTTTGTATTAGTATATGTTTCATATGGAGAATTAGGTTGTGTTTGGTTGGAGGTGAGGGAAGGAGGGGAGATGCCCATCCCTAATGTGAAATGTCAGATATGACAATAACATGACTTGCCTCCAAAGTTAATATGCGGAAAACAATGCAAAAAACTATGTAATTTTGAAAATTTTCCATAGGCAATTTTGTCAAAATTTTATCTCCCCTCCCTCCCCTACCCTCCAAACCAAACACAACCTTAAAATACAATGTTTGTGTGAGGGTAAGAGTGCAAGCAAGGGAGGGGGATAGTTTGTGAGATAGGAAGAGAGGGAAGTGAGAGATAGTGTGTGAGGGATAATACAATTGAGAGGTAGTATACAATACAATTTAGTGTTTGAGATAATATAATTATATTATAATTAAATTTATGTAAATTTGCTTATTTTTATAAGTATAGTATACTTAAATGATTTGATAATATGGTATAATGATTTTTTGTATTAAAAAGAGTGAAGAATAACATAATTTTTTTGCCAACTTTGAAAAATAATATAAATAGAGGCAATATTAATTAATTAAGGTATGTGAGAAAGATTTAATTAAATTAAGTTAATTAAAGCCTACTTTATCATGAATATTTTATATTGTTTTTATTTGTTGTCTTTGAACTAGGTTACTCCAAATAAAACACCCACGCCAATTGAGCTAGCTGATGCCTAATACATTCAGCAAAACTTATCTTATTTATATTTAAAAATATGTAAAGCCTAAATCATTAATTCCAGCGCCATTTTTCCGTTTCCCTCCCATGCGAAAAGAAATTCTGCACTAAAATCAACCAAATCCCTTACTCTCCCTTCACCTCTCATTCTTCTCTATGCCTTCATTTGATTTCTCCATCACCCATAGTCCAATGTTGCTTCTCTCTTAGCTTCGTTCCTTTAGCAAACCATTAGTTGTGGCGAGAAATGAAATTTTAAAATTTGGCACCACTAGTTGTAGCGGTAAACCAACAACTACTAATTAATTTCAAAAATTTTAAAATATGGCGCCAAACTTGCCAACCGCTACTAATATTTAATGAAATTTTAAATTGTTGGGCCAAAATTTTTTAATTTGACTTTGTCGCGGTTGACAAACTGTACTAAATGTTGTATAACTAAAAAATTGCGAAAATAATTTTTCAATCTATTATTCCAATATTATTTTGAATGATTTATCATTTAAGTAACAATTTAAATTATAGTAATTATTATTTGAGGAGAATGATTAGATTAAGTTAGAGAAGTATAAATATTTTGTATGTTTGATTTTGAGAATGTGTAGGTAATAATTGAAATTGAAGTTGAAGATGGAAATATATATTTGTCTGTGGAAGGAATGTATGTTGAAAATGTGGTGGAAAAAACCTTCAATTTTTGTAGAAAGAAAAAAAAAATAGTACAAAAATTACATGAAGAAGCAAAATAAAATGATATGATATGATCAAAGATTCGAGAAAAAAGAATTTACCATATAAAGCTAAGCACTTTATCAACAAAGGATAGAAATAGGAGAGAGGAGAGTGATGTGAAAAATGGAAGAAGGTAAAAAATAAGGTATGGTAGGGGTATTTATAGGATATATATCAGTGATACATTATATTTGATCAACTTTTAGAGGCGTAGTGTAGAGCCGGAAAATTTGGCCCTTTTAAGCCCTGGCCCTTCAAGGGCCAGGCTTGAAAATTAGAGGAGCTTAATGATATAAGCCTTGTAAGGCCGGCCCTATAGGGCCTTGGGCTTAAAAGAATCGGCTCTGCAGGCCCTTTTATTTTTTATTTTTTTATGTATGGATTCATATATGATGGTAATTTACTAATTTATATGAATTTTGTATTTGTTATAGAGTTATTTATCCATTTAAGTACAAAAACACAAAAACATAATAACTATACTATAATTTTATGATTTGGTTTATTATTTGTTGCAGATACAGATTATTGATGTGTTCATGATGCGAGAGAAGAAATTCATGATATTCTTACTGATGAACCAGAGCCTACTCAAAGCGAAGCACAATCAAATGTTGTTGAAATTGATGATAGTGGCGAAGATGACGACAATGCAATAATAGTCATCGTACTAATGTAGCTCAGTGGTATGCTTCTTATGTTTTATATGAGTTATGTGTGAAAATAGTTTGCTTTTGATTATGAATAAATAACTGTACTTATTTGTTGGATGATTCATGTTGTTTTGATATTAATATTGACCACATTTATTTGATAAATTAGAAATTTAATTGTTGTAATTTACTAATTATATTTCTTTGAAAAAAATGAAGAAAAAATAATTAAAATTTGGAATAGTAACTTCTAGGCCCTGGAGGGCCGGCCCTGGCTCTGGTGCTCTCGGGCCGGGCTTTGAAAAACATATGTTTTTCTTACCTAGGACCCTGGAGGGCTGGCCCTGTTAGACCCTGGCCCTTCACGGGATGGCTTTGATTCCAGCTCTAACACAATGGGATCCACAACTGACCTTTGTGACTCTATCGTCTGGGACTCTCTCAACTCAGCCTTTGTCTGCTGAATCAGCTCTTGTTGCACATATTTATTTTAAACAATTATTGAGCAATTTATATAATTAAAATAAATAAAACATGTTTAAACAAATAATGTCTATATATTGCCATGCTTCCTCTGCCTGCTGAGAGCTTGCACCCTCGTCCCGGTGTCTATGTACAATAGTGAATAACTCCTCGTTGTCCGTCCGATGATTCTCCTGCTCAGCCTTCTTCTTCTAAAAGAATTAAAACAACAAATTATTATTTTGAAAAATAAAAAAATAAATTTATAATATTAAGATAAAATTAATTTAATCGTAAAAAATACCAATTCACTGTATTGACAGCAAATGTCTTCGCTCTTTTCATGTGATGGATCCTTTAGTACCCTTGGCTCCTAGTGTTTCTCTCAAAAATAGCCCACAAAAACAACAAAACATTAATATTTTATTTTTAATAATTTTTTATATTTCCTTCTAAATAATAATTATTAAAAAAAAAAAAACACGTCCTTCTTGGCTCTTCTTGTAGTGCACAAATCATGCCCAGTCATTAGGTGGGACACTATCAAGCACGGCCTCCATCAACTGCTCTAGAGGCATCATCACATCCTTATCCACAATGTGGTAGAGACGATTTCTCATGTTCTTCCACCCATCCCCATCTTTATCAAGGTGTACAACTTCTTGTTGTTTTGCATGGAAAACCTATCTTTTACAATAAATTTAAAGAAATGAGTAACAATTAAATAAATTATAATTAAATATAGTTGATCAATTAAATAAAAATTATAAAAACTTATATTTGATTCAGTACATTAAATGAGTTAGTTACCTTCACATCCTCGTCTCACACTAGATCCTTTGACCTTAAGGGAATCTTCTTCTAGATCTCAAAGTGGATAGGGAACCAGGTCGAATTCCCACCTAGCTTGTTCAGATAGCAATTGAATAGATACCGTCATCCTCAATTAGTTGGTTCGTGGCCTCATTCCACAGAACTACTACACGTAGCCCTGGGCCCAACTTATTTGGAGCAACCACGACCAGCCTCTTGGTGGTGATGTTCCTTTACTTATTTGCACAATTGATCACAAGTTTTAATTAACTTTAATTTCACACTTAAACCACTTTAATTAAAATATTAACTTTATTAAAACAATTCTTTATGTTGAACCTCCATCTCAAACCCGATCGACCGTGAAGACAACTGTCATGGGTTATTCTGGTCCCTAGCCTCCTCGCGGTCAAGGAACCGCTCCACCTTGCTCAACGAAAAGTTGATATCAAAATTCTCCTAATCCTTTTAGTCGCTCACACTAATGTCAGGCCCTCTCATTGAATAGGCCTCCTGCATTGAGACTGCTACAAACATGGAACCCTTTACATTATGTAACGGTTTTTGCCTCAAACTGATAAAACTTACAACACATTTCGCAGCAATTGGAAAGAACCACTACAAATTGTAATACCCTAAAAATCGCACTTATGATAAGTATCATAATTTAGTAAATAATACCTATTGGGAATAGGTGAATATGTGGTCTCAGATTTTGTAGAGCAATTACTTTGTTTCTAGGGCAATTTCTATTAAAATTAGAGGAGATAAAGTGCTAAAAATCCCTAAGTGAATTTTTGGGTTATAAAATACCCTGAGAATATTATGATAAATCCTTTGAAGCAATTAAATATTTATTAAAAATTAGAGAGTATGTTGTCCCTAATTTAGGTAATTTATTGGATTATTTTCCTTAGAAAATAATGAGGCGAAATTTAATATTATTTTGGGGAACATAAGTTGCCCCATGATTTTTAATATATTACATGGAGCATAAAATACCAATTTCAGTGTAATAGTTGTGAGAAAATGATTAATCCTAATTAAAAAAATTGTCAACAATTAGTAAGTGATTAAATAAGTAAGTAATTGCTAATTATTTAGACATGAATAAAGGTGATATTCCAAGTTAATTATATATAAACCCTAATTGAAGATTAGTGACCATTAAGGGATTAATTAACCTTTGTTAATCCATGTTGAAAAGTCAACAATTGTAATTAGATCCAATGGCCAAGATTTAATCTCATAAAGCTATCTAATGGTTCAAATAAATCAAACCTTAATCCATGACAAAATGAACCAACCAATGGGAGCATCTTACCATGGATATTTTTGCAAGTGGGAAGCATATTTCTTGGCCAAAAATATGCCATGAATTTCAAAAATTGGAAGGGGAAAAGAAGAAGAAAACTTCGTGAAATTATGTAGGAAAGCCAACAAGAAAACACTAGCCAATGGGAACACATGAACGTGGGATAATTTGTAAGTGGAGAAAACACAAACTTGGCCAAGAAGTAGCCTTCAATTTCAAAAATGAGAGAAAAAAAGAAGAGAAAAGATGAATATGTGGTCAAGTGTGAAAGCATATGCAAGTTGGAAGAAAAATGGGAAAAAAAATAGAAAGATATTTGTGAAAAAGCATATAAGATAAATGAGAACCAATAGAAATTAAATCCTATCTTGAAATCCTTGGATTTAGTGGTAAACATCTGGACATATTATGAATCAGTGAATTTTTGTCCCGAAGATGGTGTTACCCGAAGTAATTTCCGTAACCGACGGCAGTTGTCCTGAAATCTTCAGCAGGTTATGAAATACCCTTAATGGGATCAAAATTTTGGTTAATTTAAATATCTTGAAAGAGGAAGCTTAGACCTCCAAGACTACGTTGTTGGATTTTTTAGATTGGTTAAGATTATGCGATTAGAACACCAAACAGGGGACTTTATCGGATGAATCCATAAAGCAAAGGAGATGACATCACCTTGGTGACATCATTTTTTGGAGAATGACCTAAGGGGAGGTCAGCCAAGAGAGGAAAAGGAGAGAGAAAAACTTGTTGGCTAAGGTTTCAAATGGAGGGCTAAGATTGAATTCAATAAAGTTGATCCAAGGGTTGGTATTCATAGGCTTCTTCTATAAATAGAGGCCTTTGCCTCTTCAATTCCTCACACCAAACCTCAAGAGGTATTTCGAAAGTAGAGAGAGGTTAGAGAGAAGGAGGAGCTCTGGAGAAGTAGTAGCGAAGCCCTGGGTAATTTCTTCGGTCCCTAGTCTTAAGTTCTAGTCTTTCGTTTCTGTAGTTATAATAGGAATGTTAGTTTGATCTTTAATCTTCCAAGTATGATTTTAATATCATGTTTTAGGGTTAAATATGATATATATTTCGAAAATATGTTGGAGAAAGAGATATGACAAAATTTTGGAAGATTAGAGTCAAAGTAACGAAGTTCTGACGAAATTTCGCCGATTAGTGAGGTCAGGGGTAAAATGGTAATTTGTGACTAAAATGTCCGTTATGATGATTGATCATTAATGAATACGCTGTTACCCTTATAGGATAACTGTGATCACGTTCCGATCGTCACATGTACCGTATATCGTCAACGAAGGTACGTTCGCGTACTAGTAACACTAACTCTGATAGTTATTGTATGCATATATGTATTTCCTCTATCATGCCTTAACCTTACATCTGACTATATTGTTATTGCCGTGCATATCTGATTATGTACATTGTCCATTATGCCTTAACCTTACATCTGATTGGATTGTTATTGCCGTGCATATCTGATTATGTACTTTTCCCATTGTGCCTTAACCTTATATCTGACTGTATTGTTATTGTCATACATATCTGATTATGTATTCCTTACATCTGATTGCCGTAAATATCACTGAAACTTCATGAATATCTGTAGTACATATATGGTGTATATAATTATGAGGTTAACTGTTACCTGAGGTCCGGTGTGCGTTGGACCTCAGCCCTTAATATAGCTTCAGGGTCGGGTGGACCGAGGACCGAGGAGAAGAGTAAGCAGCACGCATAGAGACTCGGCTGAAGACTATATTTTGTTGCCACGACATGGGTGTCGCCAGGAAGACACTTTTGTTGTCATTTGCATTTGAAAACACTCGGAACAATGTACCGTCAATATATTGTCACTGTAAATAGCCAGACTTACGACATTTTGAATATATATATCAGTTACTCTTATGCTCCGATGCTCTACTATGATAATTTTAAATGGAAAAAAAAAAATTATATTGCTTTTGAAAATGGGATGTTACACAAATGCACTGCCTCATGGTGCCAAGTTGGCGGCACGTTTTGTAGTGGCTAGTATGACTCAACCACTGCTAAGTAACCGCTACAGCCATGGTGTCAGCTTGTCAACAAACTAGCCCCACATTTTTTAGCGATTTTTGCTCTCTAACTACTACAAATTACCATTACTAACTAGCTTGCCATTTGGTGGGAGTCATAACATTGTAAATTTTTAGTGGTTTGACTAAACACCACTACAAGTCCTAAAATACGTGAAGCAAATCTAGAATAAACATACAATGTGTAAATTAAATATATACGTTAGTCTACACGATATAGGTAACAATCGAAAAGCTTCTTTATCCAAGGTGGATTTCAAGAGTCAACTAGAGGAGCGAGTCCACTTCTACCATCTGAATGCCAAAATATTTCCCGAAGAAAAAATATTAATAGCCAATTCATCAAATAATGAACTAAATTAAATGCTACATTTGTATCGTTGTTTTGGTGAGAATATTTTTTCATGTCACAAAAAACCTCTCAAGAGTGACACACACTAGCTGGTGCCATTGTGTGAATTTCATATTTAATGTCATGGAATGAAAATTAAGGGCCGTCTAGCATATAATATGATAAAACTTATATTCCTTAAACCTTATTACATATAAATAATTTCCTGACAAATTAATTATAATGGTATATACAATTAATATAATAATTTTGAACATGCGAATACATTCCTAATTCATATATAGAAACATATCCAAAAAAAAAAAAAAGATAGGGATCTTGCCTATAGAATACTTGTAGCAACTCTAAAATATACAAAGGTATGCATTAAATATTTACGTTAGTCCACACGATACAAGCACGCAGCAATAAAAAAACTTATACAAGGTGGCCTTTTAGGAGTTGCAAGTCTACTTCTACTATATGAATACCAATATATTTTTCTGGTAAATAATGTCCCCCGATTGAAACATGTTACACGGATAAAATGTAAATATACAATAATGATAAACTCCTCAAATCATAACAAGTTGCATGGAATTTAAACAAGAAAGGATAACTTATTCATCATTTAAAAGCTTAGACCGCTAAGAGTATATGAAACCAAAGAAAGAATTAATCATCACTATTTAAATTAAAATGAAAAAATTCAAAGAACTCTTAACATATTTGACAATTGATAAACCAATTCGAAAAATAATTATGGTCTTTATCAAGATGTACACATAATGATAACAGGCGTGGTCATATAATTTACCAGGATAAGTGACCGATCCCACGCGGCTGAAGCTAAAAGAAGATGCATGAGCATAAAGCTCGCGAAGAAATAGGTGTGAGTGACCAACACGGAAAAATGAAGACATCATGCTTACGCAATCCCCACAAAACACATAGGGTTGGGTTTCTCTCCTCATCCTTTTCTCATTATCTCTTATCATCTTTAAATCATATCCGTCTAATCAATCACAATACAACTTTAACATCTCTCTCCTCTTCCCAATCAATGGCCTAGATGAGTTGAGGAGAAGAAAAGGAGAAAAAGGATTTTGAGAAAATCCTCTCCCAGAATGAAAACATGAAGAAAAAGACATTGGTACAATAACTTCGGGATGTTGGGTTATTGCTTATGATGTCCTTGCCACACCCATTTACTAGTGGGACTAGGGGTGGGAAAAAAACCAGTGCTCCGATACAGTCTGGCCCAACCCGAATTGGGCTGATCCAGTCCAAATAAGTAACACAATAAAATCAGACCAGACTCAATTAAACTAATTGGTCAGGTTGGACCGGGGTCTAGACAATGGCTAGACCACTTGGACTAGTCCAGGTCAATTTTAAAAAAAATATTTTTATAATTTTGATGTTATTTTTTATTTTTTATTTAATGTGGTTGGAGTTTTTTTAAGAATTCATATATAGCTAAGCTTTATTTTGTTATGATGATTTTTATATGATTATATATCATCTTAATTGTATTTATCATGTTTAAATATATTTTTTCCAATATATTTGTTGTTGTTGTTGAGTGTTGTTGGATATTCTTACATATTTATGATGTTTTCATTTTATTATGTAATGTGTTTCGTATTATTATAGGTATTTTTATGGTCCTAATTAAGTTTAATAGGTTCAAATTTTACCTTCTAAAGGGTAAAAAAAGAATGTAAATATAGATCCTAGACAGGCTGAATTAGTCCAAAGAGTCCACCAAACACGGTCTAGTCCAGCTCAAGCTGCCTTGTACATCCTAAAGTCCTTTCCAAACAAATCTTTGAGGTTGATGTCAAACCTAGTCCAATCCAGTCCATGATGATCCCTAAGTGGGACACAAATACAACAAGCACGTTGGCTACCGTTTGAGATAGCGGTAACAAAAGTGAGTTTTTTTCATATAGGCTTTTACAAATGGAAGATATGATAAAAGTTAGATTGTATATGTGATTTATGTTTGGGATAACGGTGGCAGAAGTGACTTTTTTTTTCCTAATCTCTTGTTTGGAATAACTTTTGAAAAGTCATTTGAGATGAAAATGACATAAATCTTATTAAATACTACATATATATTAGTTGTATATATTGAAATAATTGAATATAAAAATTTATATTTAAATTTGATAAAATAAAAATAAAATACTCTAAAGTACTTAATTAAATATACTCTAAGGGATAAATTAGAATGCATATAAATGTATATTTAATAGTACATTGCTTATTGGATCACCTATCCCTAATATTTTTCTCTAGAAGCTGAAAAAAGTGGCTTCTATCAAAAGCCAATTTTTTACAATAAGTCCATTAACTCTTGAAGCTATCCCGAACGGTCGTTATTAGCTTTTTTCCTTCCGCTGAGCTTATGTAACTGTATGATGGGCATTTTTCACTATTTGAAGCTATCCCAAACATGTAAGTGAGCCAAGAACGAGTGGGAGCGGTTGAAGTTTTTTCTGACACAGCAAGCCGGACATTATTGTTAAAATATTTGATACCTAAAATTAAATTCGTTCAACTCAATCTTTAAGCTATATTTATAATCTGTTCTTCTTTCTTTCTTTCCTTTGTTTTTTTTTTTTTGTTTTTTTTTTTTTGCATTTTTAGAATATATCTAGTACGTTGGGATTAAGTTAAACCAAAATAAATTTTAGGAATTGACAATTGAGTTATAATTATATGAATTTTTATAGACTAAATGATTAATTTTTTTCTAAAAATTTATCACAAACTTTCAACTTTAGCTACTACTATTATGCAATTATCTATATTCTCATATATAAAAAAGGTTATGAATATGATTACTATATCCTATTCCTTATTGTGCTTCTAATAATTGTTATCAAACTTGTGAGTTGATTCTCTGAATTTATCATTTTTACATTTCTACCTTACAAAATCATGTCGAGTCATACTTAAACTCATACTAGCTGTAAACTAGATCAAACTCAAGAGTTTACACACCGAGTTTACAATTTTTACATTTACACATTATAAAATCATATTAACTCACTCTTAAACTCGTGCTAACTTTTTTTATTTAATCATGATCAGTAGCTTTATATATAAATTTTATAAAAAGAAATGTTTGTTGAGTATGATAAATTATGAATATTGATAAATTTAATTTCAATTGTTTGGATTTAAAATATATTTAAGTTACATTTTCTTCATTTTTTATATTTTAATTAATTAATTATTGTAATACCCTAAAAATCACACCTATGATAAGTATCATAATTTAGTAAATAATACCTATTGGAAATAGGTGAATATGTGGTCTCAAAGCTAGTGTAATATTTATCTTATTTTCTAAGGTAAATTCTATTGAAATTAGAAGAGATAAAGTGCTAAAAACCCCTAAGTGAGTTTGTGGGTCATAAAATGCCCTGAAAATACTATGATAAATCCTAAGAAATAACAAAATATTTATTAAAAATAGGAAAGTATGTTGTCTCTAATTTAGGGAATTTTTGGGATTATTTTCCTTGGAAAATAATAAGGCGAAATTAAATATTATTTTGGGGGACATAAGTTGCCCCATGATTTTTAATATTTTACATGGTGCATAAATTATCAATGTCAGTAAAATAGTTGTGAGAAAATAATTGATCTTAATTAAGAAAATTGTCAACAATTAGTAGGTGATTAATTAAATAATTAATGGCTAATTGTTTAGACATGAATAAAGGAGATATTCAAAGTTAATTATATAAAACCCCTAATTTGAGATTAATGACTAATGGAGGGTCAAGATTAGCAAGGGAATAATTTTTAATCAATTGGAGATTATTAATAAAATGTATTAGATGAATTATATAGAGTCCCTAAAGCATATTAACTATAAAGATAATCCTTGTGAGATAAAGGAACCAATGGAAGAATTTTAGTTAAAATAAATATGAGATAATTAGAGGATAATATGAATTAATTGAGAAACAAAAAGATGGTTAAGAGGGACCATGAATTTCAAAAATCAGAAGAGGAATTGAATTAGAAAACTTTGTTGAGAAGTTGTTGAAAAGTCAACATAAATTAATAGCCAATAGAAACACATGGAGCAATGGATATTTGAGCAAGTGGATGAGCAAAATTCTTGGCCAAAAAGGGGCCATCTAATTCGAAGTATAAGAGGGAAAAAGGGAGAGAGAAAAGATGTTGAATATGTAAGTGTGAATACAAATGCAAGTTGAAGTAAAATAGTAATAAAAATGAGATATTTGTTGAAAAAGCAAATAGGATGAATGAGAACCGATATAAATTAAATCCTATCTTGAAATCCTTGGATTAAGTAGAAAACATCTGGACATATTATGAATCAGTGGATTTTTGTCCAGAAGTGGGTCATTCCGGAAGACATTTCCGTAACCGAAAGGGTTTATCCTAAAATGGTTAACAGGCTATGAAATACCCTGGATGGGATCATAAATTTGGTTAATCCAAATATTTCTCAAGAGAAAGAATAGATCTCCAAGGTGACATTGAGGAATTTTTGAGATTTGCTAAGATTACGCGATTAGAACACTGATCGGGGGATTTTATCGGGTAAAATCATAAAGCAAGTGTGTGACATCATTGAGATGACTTCATCCTTTGAAGAATGATGTAAGGGGATGAAATTAGTGGAGGAGAATGGAGGAGAAAACTTGCTAGCTAAGTTGTTCAAATGGGTGGCCAAAAATGAGTAAGGGAAATTGTTATACCATTTGGGTCCCTAAGTTTTGGCTATAAATAGCCCTTCCATTTCTCTTCAAACTCACCAATTCACAAAGAAATCCTAGAGAGAGGTTAGAGAGAAGTGGGAGCAAGAAGGTTGAAGGAAGTTCTTCAAGGGTAAGTTCTTCGGTTCTTAGTTTTAGTTCGGTAGTTCTTGAAGTTTTAGGGTAGATGTTGTTTTGATATTTAATCTTCCAATATATTGTAGATATCATGTTTTAGGGTTAAATATAATATATATTTTGAAAAATATGTTGGAGAAAGAGATATGGCAAAATTTTGGAAAATTAGAGTCAAAGTAGCGAAGCTCTGGCGAAATTCCGCCGATTAGTAAGGGCAGGGGTAAAATTGTAATTTAGGACTAAAGTGTCCATTATAATGATTGATCATTAATGAATATGATGTTATCCCTATAGGATATCTGTGATTGAGTTTTGACCAACAGTCGTACCGAAGTTCCGTCAACGAAGGTACGTTCGCGTACTGTAACACTAACTCTGATGATTATTGTATGCGTATATGTGCTAAGTGTATTATATGTTTGTTGTGGTGGCTGATAGCTCTATGGTATGTTCACGTACTGTTGTTACGATTATGCTTGTTGGGTATTGGGATACGCTTGTTGGGGGCCTAGGTGCTGCCAGGGTACGTTTGCTAAGGGCCTAGGTGCTGCCAGGGTACGCTTCAAGGGAGGGCCTAGGTGCTGCCAGGGTAAGCTTCAGGGGGCCTATGTGCCGCCGAGATACGTTTGTTTGTATGATACTTGTGTTGTGTGTTCATATGGTGTTAATGTTATGAGTGTCCGTAACATATATATTGTATATATAAACATGAGGTTAACCGTTACCTGAGGTCCGATTGCAATGGACCTTAGCTCTTCACATAGCTTCAGGGTCAGGAGGACTAAGGAGAAGAGTAAGCAGCATGCTTAGGGATCCGGCTGAAGACCTCTTCTGTTTATGTAGTTATGTTTCAGTTGAACGTTTGGAATAATGTACCGTTGTTGTAATTAGCCAAACTTATGGCATTTTGAATATATATCAGTTACTCAGTTGCTCCGATGCTCTACTCTGATGAAAAAGAAATTATACTGCTTTTGAAAATGAGATGTTACAATTATATATTATTAATGCCTATTTATTAATAAAAGGAAAATCTTATGAGTTGATTATTCAAGTCAATGATACGATTTTACGACACTGTGACGAGTTTGCTTAAACTTGTGAGTTAGACAACCTTGTTTGTAATATTTGAGCAGTTATCCATTATACTACATTCGTTCCTAAATATAAGATCAAGTTGATTTTTTGAAGAGGTTAAGCACTACAAAAAAAAAACCACTATTTGTCACGGTTAACCTGTAGCGGTCATAAATAACCACTACAAAATCATGAATTTGTAGCGGTTTTATCCAACACCGCAACCAATTAGCAGCGGCAGCATTGGCGTCAAAGCGTGAGCTTGTTTGCAACGATCTTTGCAGCAGTTAGTGTAAAATAAACTGCTGCAAATTTGGCGCTAGCTTAGCGTGTAATGGCACGAATGTTAGTGGCGTGGAATTTGTAGCGGTTTTTGGGAATAACCGCTACAAATTTGGCACCTGTAATTGGCGCGAACTTTGTCGTGGTTAATTTATAGCGATTACATGAGAAGAACCCCTACAAAAAAATGAAACGACACATTTTTGTCGCGGTCAAAGTAAAGTGACGCTTTGACCGCTTCAAATCCTATAATTTTGTAGCGGTTTTTACCTTAACTACTACTAATATTTACGGAATATATAGGTGACTTTGTCCATACATCAATTATAAATATTTAGAAATTACTAAATCTACATTGTAGTGAAGAAAGCTAAATAAGTTACTTTAAAGTGTTTATACTCATCATTTTTATCCAAACTAATTTGTTTTATTTATGAAATGATATATAATCTAATGATACATAACATATTGCTATGATTAAGTTACTTATTTAGTTTTATTAATCTCTCTAAAAAAAATCAGTTGTGTATTATACTTATGACAAGAGGGAGTAATAATAAAGAGGTCACATTCTCATAGTAATAAATAAAGAGCCTAACTTGTATAATTTTTTTTTTTCTTTTCTACAATTTTTGTGTTCCAATTTGTGTTCCAACTATATTAATTTTTCCACAAGCACTCACGATATGTTGAGCTCAAGTATCAAGTCATGATTTTTTTTTTTTAAAAAAAATTATATATATTTTTTGGTTATATAAAATCTCATTGAACTTGAGTAACAAGTTAGAACCAACAGATTGGGGGCCAATTCTTCAATAAAGGAATGAAGGTTTGAATCATTGATGGAAGAAGTATCCAAATTTAGTACTCGACTTGAATTACAAAACCTCAATATGAATTAGTAAGCTATTCGGATGCTTTGTGATAGAATTCAGAAAAACCGCTGAACACCGAGTAGCATAAAGGTTATCATAAAAACATAAAACAAGCTAAACGTAAATCATGCAAAATGAATTCATCAATTACTTTGGACAAAATCAAAAACAAAAACAAAAACAAAAGGAATGAGAGGAGGAAGCAAAACCAAATTTGTCAAGGTACGCTTATATTCCAATCCCAATTGTTTCCTTTTCTTTTGACCTTTTTTTTTTTTTTTTTTAAATTACGTTCTTTCAACCTCAACTACTTTGTATCTCATAGACTGTTGTTTTATTAATCTTGATTTATGTACTTTAGAATCTATGTTTTTAATTTTCAATAAAATATGATATTGCATAGAAATTGTTCTTGGGAAAATTCTAATTAAATTCAACTGCATTACTAAAAATCTAACCGAAAAAACTAATTAGAGATTCTTGAATGTTGTAAAAGGGTAATATGCTTCTTTTTTAAAAGAAATGGAAGGAAGGTAGCAGCCTAATTTTGATTCTGTCTAAACCCTTTGGTGCTACCCAATGTCTCTTTGACATGCAAAGCCTTTTCCCTAATTACCACATATGCGTCTAAATTTAAGTTTTGATATTTTAACTGGATTTAATAAAAAAAAATTCATAATTTAAATCTCAGTAACCATTTTAAAACAATAAAAATGTTGAAAGATCCTCTATTCAAAATTTCTTCTTTCTTTGCACAAACTCTGCAAATGAATTTAACTTTCCCAATAATCTTTCGCTAAAATTTCTTTAGTTTTGGAAAAAATATTAAATTTGTTCAATTTTTACTAATAAAATTATGAAACTTTAAATTATAGTTAGTCTCAATTAATTAAAGTTTTAAAAAGGTTTGTTATCAAAATTTAAAAATTACTGAAATATAACATCCCAAAAACTAACAACAACTTTTACAGATTAATATACAATTATTACAAGTTAATGATGATTTTAGTCACTAAAAATAATTATAGTGCTTATAATTAGGCAGATTATAAATTTTAAATTAAAATCATTTTCATCATCATCATCATCATCATCATCAAATAACGTAATATTGGCTTAAAGTTCCAATACTTTTATGAATAAATTAAAAACATAGGTGAGTTCAAGACCGAGAAATAATACTCCTCAAGGAGACTGTGGAAAGTTTGAAGGAGAAAAAATTTGTCAACTTTTAACTCTGCAATCCCTATTTGAAGATTGAATGTTGGTTAGCTCAAGCATGCTTTGTGTTGGTATATGTGAAACTGATAGCTCTATCTCTTTTTGTAATAAAATAAACGGTGTTTGAGAAGATATTGAGAATGATACGGTGCGGGGATATATAGGACCTATTTGGAATGAACTTTAGTTTGTCTATGTGATGGAGACAGACCTGACAAAAGCGTGCAACTGTATTCCTTTCTTTCGCGTTAAGCATTACTAATTGATGCGGATCCTCCAACGTAACTGTATCCATGCAGCCAAACTACAATTCCGTTTCTCCAACAAACTTGGATACTCCTGACCTGAAAACACCATAACTAACTCCCGAACCACCCACATATACCACCACGTGCTACAATACCCACATGTTTGTTCCTCAGCACCCACGTCATCTTTGTGGGGATGAGTCATGATATTTTTTTCTTTTATAATCTTCCGAGTCTATGCCGTAGGCGAAATTTAGTATTAAATAAATACGTTTTAACTCCTCACTTTGTTAGATTTATTTATATTTTTTCTGACAATCGGTGTGCCCCTGCGGTATATATATGCATGGAGCCACTACAGTCCTGGCACAGTAAAAAACGGGAAAGTGAGAAAGAGAGATAATGAGCATCAACGCAGGGAAGCTCGTTTGTGTCACTGGTGCTTCTGGCTATGTTGCTTCATGGCTCGTCAAGCTTCTTCTTCACAGTGGTTACACTGTGAAGGCCACTGTTCGCGACCCTAGTGAGTGATCCTCTTTTTACCTTCTTTGCTTTTATCTCTGTGTAATGTCAGTTATTCGCTTTCCTTGCTGATTCCTGTCACTATTTTTGGTTAGGATTTAACATTGCCTAGAAGGATATGTCCTGATTTCCCCCTATTTCTGGTTTTGTTGGAGGGGCATTTTATACGGCAATTGAAAATTGAAGATCATCCGTTGGGGTATTTATGGAGAGACGATGATAGGAACCTCTAGGAGAGTTATGCCCCTTCAAGCTCTTAGGTTTATCTGTGCTGAATCTCATCTTTCCGTCGATGGACTTTAATCCTATGCCTTTCGATGTTTCTTGAAAGATAAAATTGCCCCCAGCAAAGCATATCATCGCTAAGTTACCAAGAAATCATTATAGTCCTGTGAAGGGAACCCATGGCTCTGATATTTCCTTTTGCTTTGGACTTTTGTTATTGTTTGTAGTAAATGTGTGGCCGTATGCTTGTTTTCATATAACATATTCTTTTGATTGTGAAATTGAATATATATGCAATTAAATAGAAAGGATTAGCGTATGCTCAAAAGGGTAAATATTTACTTTACATGGGTTCCTGAAGATTCCATTTTGCTTATGCTATCCAAGTTTGTTTCTGTGTCATTAAATTGCTTCGATTTTTATTGTTCTTTCCCATAATGCTAATTATTAAGGTTTTGAATGACCATTTTACTTTGATCTGTAACCCTCTCCAGATGATCCTGAAAAGGTAGACCAGTTGCTCAACCTTGATGGTGCGAAGGAGAGATTGCACTTGATTAGAGCAAATCTCCTGGATGAAGATTCCTTTGACCTTGCTGTTGAGGGGTGTGAGGGTGTCTTTCATACCGTGTCTCCCTTTTACCCTGATGCCAAAGATGCCCAGGTTCATTCCATTCTGCATTTGTTGATGGATAATGAAATGTGGTCTGTCTGTTGTAAAGAATTCTGTTTTTGCTGCTTTAATATGCTTGAACAGTGATTCCTTATGTCTAGGAAGGTGAGTGGGAGTCGGGTGCAAAAACCATTAAGATGGGGTCGCCTTCTTTGCAATTCCAAATGAGAAATCAAAACCGTAGGAATCTGAAGGCGTTGTAATAAGAGTGCCACAACCCATAATTATAGTATTTCATTTCCTCAGATAAGCAGAAAGTTAATTTCTGAACACTAAAAGATTGTCATGCGGACAATTCGCAAAGTTTTTCACTTGGCAAATAATAGCATGATCTTGTTGATATATATAGTTCAATGAAATGAATTAATTTCTTACTCTTGCACTAGAAGGTAGGAAATTTTTAGTAAATGGGAAAATTATTGGAGCTCTAAGCACAATATCGTAAAACAATTAGAATGCCATGCCTTAGGCAAGTTCTATTCTTGATGCATAACCTGCCTATATCCTCTTCAAATGGAACTTTGTATTTTATATCAAAGAAATGATTTGATTAATGTCTCTCATTTTGAATGTCCTTGTTTCTTTTTGGATTAATGGTTGGTTTCATTAATAAATTGCTGTCTGGAATCTTGTAATCATGATTCTTGCTTAGAGAAAGTGGTCAACTCATGTATGGAATCTTGTAATCATGATTCTGGATATTTTATTATTACGCATTTGACATTTTCTATAATTTATTGGTCAAGTGTAGAAGCTTCCAATTTCTTTTGGCCTTATTTTCTAACTCATGTCTTTTGTCTTTCTCATTTCAGGCTGCACCGCTTGACCCGACGGTGGAGGGAACTCTCAATGTTCTAAAATCATGTGCTAAATTTTCGTCTGTGAAAAGAGTTGTTTTAACTTCTTCCATGGCTGCAGTTGAGCTTAATGGAAAGCCTAGAACTCCTGAAGTTGTTGTTGATGAGTCATGGCTTTCAGGTCCTGACATTTGTAGGGCATCTCAGGTATCCGCTATATTTCATTGGACCAAATTACTGATAAAGACATTATCATGCTGGTTAAATTTGTGTTAGTGAATGTTCTATGGAGTTGGGACAGCTATTATATATCTATCTAAAGGGAAAATCAGAATGGTATGATATACTGTATGCTAAATGAACATTGTCACTTGTCAGTGGAGGCCACCATGGTGGAATGGCTAGATATCGGAGAGCCCGTCGGCCAATCAGGTGGAATGGCTCCACACTGGTGGCATCTTGGTGGTTATGAAGATGGTGGCTATGGCCTCCTACAATACCACATAACAATTGATATAAGAGGGACATTAGTAAATAATGCATAACAATCATTTAATATTGTATCATGTGCTATGAATGCCGAGAAATTTATGAAGGCTCCTCCTCTCTGAAACAATCTCAAACTTTGTCCAAATCGTTAGTCATATCAATTTCATCTTTTCTCTTATTATTTTCAAAACAACTACCCACAGACGTCTGTGCCTCTGTTTTTCTTTTGATGTTTCCCCAATTATTTTCTGCTTCTGAGGGACCTTGAGTGTATTTTTCTTGTTTTCAAACCCTCTATTTCAACTAAAGTCTCTTAGTTTTGATTTTGATGTCAAACAGTTGATCCAGTGGGTGCAAGGCATTACTTGTCATGCATATTACAATGTCCTCAAGCTTCCTTCTGTTTCCAATTTTGTGCTTTCAGCTGTTGTACCTAGTTTCAACGACTTTGCCAGAAGAAGCTGCATGGAAATTCACAGAAGAAAACAAAATTGATATGGTTACCATAAATCCAGGAATGGTGATAGGACCTCTCTCGCATCTAAAATTTAACACAAGTATTGCTGCAATTTTGGAAATAATAAATGGTACTTTCTGTTACTATTCTTAAAGCATTTGAGTTACTTTATCAACTCCAAGGCAACTGCTTTTTATGGCCATAGTAAATGGAAAAGGAACAAGGATCATTGTAACAAAGTAGTAAGTGTATGTCAAAGTGTAAGAAAATGAACGTTGTGAGATTTTTATCTGTAGGTTAAACTTGTTTTAATGCACATTGGAATTATAATGCTTACCATAATGCTAGATCAGAATATTTTCCTTTTTCTGTTTTTTGTGGTATATGTAGCTTTAAACTTAATTTTATATACTTTTCATCCTTATTGACTTAAATTGTGCATTAAAATGAAAATTGGAACCATGGACTGGAATTGGCACGAAAATTAGTGACACAATTCTATCCTATACAAAATGTGAAGGAGATCTTTCAGATGAACAAAGTTATAATCTAAATGTATACTCTTCTTCAAAATTTCTTTATTAAGGATCCAATAATCTGACTTGTTTGTGATTTAAGTTTCCTTGTTACTTTGAGAAATATTTGATGACCTTTATGCGTTATATGTACTCTGTTTGACCCCTAGACAAGAATTTTTGCATCCCACCTTTTAGTGACTCTTTCCTTCGTTGATTTATGCAGGTGCCCAGACATTTCCAAACATGTCATTAGGTTGGATCAATGTGAAAGATGTTGCAAATGCTCATATTCAAGCATTTGAAGTTCCTTCTGCTAACGGAAGATATTGTTTGGTAGAGAGAGTGGCCCACTACTCGGAGGTTGTGAAGATATTACGTGAGCTATACCCTCAATTGCAACTTCCTGAAAAGTGAGTTCAATTATTTCTACAATTTCAAAACTGCATATAATATATAGTTGCTCTATATCTTGCTCTAATCTTTTTTGCGAATTTATCTCTTTCCGAAAATGTTGAATTATCTTTTTCATTTTTGTTTTTCATCTATTGTTTCTGCTCTGTTGGGGTATATTATCATATTAAATAATGGTGGTTTAATCTACCATGTTCTGCTGTGGAAGCAACAGATTTCGTTATATGAACTTAAATAAGGACCAGTTAGTTTAAATAAGCATCTAACATGATAGCTTATAAGAAAAAGCTTATTTTGATAAGCTATTTGTAATAGCTTATAAGAAAAGGCTAAAGATTGAATTTTTTGACGAAACCTTAATGATTGTGATGTATCATTGTAATAGAAATCACAAGTCAGTTGGATTAGTTAGAATGCAACCGCTAGAAGAGATACTAAGCCTATAAATAGATGTAAACTCACTTGTTTCCAATCAGGCTTGTTAGATTTAATATGATTTGGATTAGTTCCAGTTTCTATTCTCTATCTCTCGTCTGATTTTCTCTTCTATTTCTCTATCTCTCTTCTGCTTCTCTACTTAACGTTTATATGCAGAAATTCCTTTAACGTGGGAAGCATATAAGACATATTGAAATAAGTTTTCCATTTTCCATTTAAAAAGAAAGAAAGAGCTTTCTTCTTTGTTTGGTACTGAATCAAGGTTAAGGTTATTTTGGCGCAACACAACCTACAAAGGGAGTGTTTTGTCAAGTCATTTTGCAGATTTTGATAAATTCCCCGAATGTTAAATTTAACACCGAAAATCTAGAATCTATCATGATCCAAAAATCTGCTTTTGACTGTTGTGAATGTTGCATGTAACGGAATATCCATATCATCTTAGAGCTGTGTTAATTCGATATTTTCATCATTCTGTATATTTGGAACTTGAAATGAATGGTATGGTTGAATTGGTGTGTTAATTAAAGACTTGAAATGAAGGGTATGTATGGATCCAGGGGAGGAAAGGAAATAGAGAGCTTCAATTGAAATCTAAATTCTTGACTGTGACTGTCAATCCAATCTTTTAGCAAGGAGTTCTCATAGGCTAAGTTGTGCCTGATTAACTCATCTAACTTGAGAAATAGAATTCTTTAAATTTCATGATATTGTGTTCCTCTCATTTGATCGCGACAGACTTTGATCTTATTCCTCCAAAAGCAATGTTGCATAAACCAAATGGCATGTATTCTGACTTCATACCATTCATTCAGTTCATGTATTTTATTTTTGATTTATTTTGTTGCTAATTTCATTTCTTGATTTCTCATCATACTTGATAGGTGTGCGGACGATAAGCCATTCGTGCCGACATACCAGGTTTCTAAAGAAAAAGCAAAAACACTGGAAATTGATGAATTTATTCCATTGGAAGTGAGTCTGAAGGAAACTGTGGAAAGCTTGAAGGAGAAACAACTTGTCAATTTTTAACTTTGCAATCCCTATTTGAAGATTAAATGTTGGTTAGCTCAAGCATGCTTTGAGTTGGTACATGTGGAACTGATAGCTCTAACCCCTTTTGTAATAAAATAAACGGTGTTTGAGAAGATATTGAGAGGGATACAATGCTGGGATATATAGGACCTAGTTGGAATGGACATTAGTTTGTGTATGTAATGGAGACAAACCTGACAAAAGTTTGCAACTATATTCCTTTCTTTCGTGTTAAACATTGATTCCAAGGATTTTAGTGCTTGTGTTTGTTGTCAATCCTAAGATACGTATACAATCAACTACCTCTTGTAGTTGTTAATATAAGAGGTAGTTGACATTTTCTTGAGGAGATTAAGAAAATTAAATAAGTTACATTAAAATATTTAAATTTATTGGTTTTTTCAAACTAATTTATTTGGTCTGTAAATTGATATATAAAATAATAATATATAATATATGCTGATGCTGATGCTGATGCTGAGTAATTTATTCAACTTATTATTTTTTTTTTTAAATCTCGGGGTTCTTATGTGAGGGGAAAGAATTAGAATTTGTTCATGCAGATGTTGGTGAATTGCTAGAGGATAAGATGCATTTAATGCTCTTTTAAAACAATTTTTATTCTGGTGCTTTAAATAAACAACAAAATTATATGCTAGAGGATAAGATGCATTTAATGTAATCTAAGTTGGAATGCATTTAATTTTTGGAAAATGACTATAAAAAAAAAAAAAAAGACAAGTATGTAATCTAAGTAGTAGGAATATGAAAATTTGAAGTTTGGGGATTGACGACTTTAGAATAGGAATTAATAAGTTGGTTATACACAATGACAACTTGGTGTCTCAAAGTTGCCAATCTCTATACCCTAGTTGTTAAATTATATATTCAAGTTATCAACACTCGAACTTCAAAATCTCATATTTTTACCAAATCACCTATTTGTTCTTTTGATAATTCAGTAGACATTTTGGGGATTTTGTAATTCAAATACTATTTTTCTATCATTTTCTTTAATATTTAATGAAATACATTGAAAAATTCAAATTACAATATATTAATATAAGGATCTCAAAATTATATCATTTTATATTTTAATTTAAAATAAATAAATACATTTTCCCCCCATAAATCGTAATTGCTTTCATGAGGAAAAAGCATAGTCTACAAAGCATCTAAGTAGGATACATACATTGTAACGCCCTTAATTCCTTTGTCCATTTATGTCCTTAATCTCTTATTAAACTATAATTTGTGTGTATTTATCATAGTGAACGCGTTAACAGATTAGAGTGAGTCAGAACAGAGAGCATGCATAACGTTTGGACGAATGAGTGACTGATAACATATGCCCAGACATATGCTGATTAATTTAAAGGGAAAATTACGCGCAGGTCCCGAGGAACAAAAACAATTACAAAAAAGTCCTTTGAAATCACAAAATTACACAGAAGTGTCAAGTGACTCTTTTGATATTATTTGTATTAAGAACAAGAAATGTCATATTTACAACAGGAAATGCATATATTTACATAATATTTAAACACCTGACCATTTACAACAGAAAAATGGTCAACAGAAAAAGCCATATTTACAACAAGAAATGCCCATATTTACAACAACATTTAAACACCTGGATTTTGAACGTAGAGAGGTCATTTACAACAAAAAAATGCTAGCTTTACAACAGGAAGTGCTGTATTTACAAAAAAAATTAAAATCTTGACATTTACAATAGGAAAAGTCATATTTACAACAGGAAATGCCTATATCTACAACAACATTTAAACACCTAGATTTTGAACGTAGAGAGGTCATTTACAACAACAAAAAAGCCTAGATTTACAACAAGAAGGGCTGTATTTACAACAAAATTTAAAATCTGGTCATTTACAATAGAAAAGGCCATATTTCTGATAGAAAATTCATATATTTTCAACAACATTTAAAAACTTGGATTTTATTTCCATACAAATAATATCAAAAAAGTCCTTTGGGACTTCTGTGTAATTTGGCGATTTCAAGGGACTTTTTTGTAATTATTTTTGTTCCTTAGGACCTACGCGTAATTTTCCCTAATTTCCCGAGGAATATAAGCGTGATACAACTTAAAATTCGGTAATAGTCAAGGTTAACCCCGTTGGAGGATTTTAGTTATACAATGATCTCGAATTGTCAGTCGAATAGTTAACAAACATGATCTAAAATATTAAAGTATGAAATTCAAACTTAATTAAATCCCCTCCTTCGGGGTCTTCTTCAGCTACTCCAGCTGCAGAACCTTACTTCCTAATCCAGAGCATCTTTCTAGATCTTTAGGTGTGACTGAGATTCAGTTATAAGATGAATCCCAGGGTAACGATTAATCTTACATTCAAAGTGTAAATCATACATGACAGATATTTCACATATTGCAATATAAAAGAAAGCATTCAACAAACACACCACTACCCGACTACATAGCACACAACACATGCATAGTTAATGGTGAAAGTACTTGCAAGTGCTACATGTCCCAGACATGAATCCTCAGCGCTAGGAAAATATGCAGCATTATCATTCAACTATGCATGTGTTGTGAGCTGCCGAGATTAATTGACCGCTTAACCCAGACTTTGCGTATCCGAGTTAATTTCCATTCAGTTGTTCTCCGGGATTCCTTGAATCCATGTCTGCTTTCAACCTGGCCCCTGGCATGCATGCCGGGTTGGTTTTCCATTTCACTCATTTGCTTTCGTGATGGCCGAGATTATATTTGCAATTTTAACCCAGCTTGCTGGATTCACAAATTCTTGCCACGTGTTGCCCTTAATCTGGGGTATCATGTAAGGATATGATACGATCGAATTCCTTTTGTCAGTGCAGCTGACGTCATGACGTAAGGCTGCCTTTTCCCGCGTACTAGCGACTTTTGCTGTCTTTGAAATCCGTGCGCATTAAATGTTCACGCCGTTTCATAGCGATCATCATTGCACTTTTAAGTTTTCAAATCTGATTCTCAGTGTGAATTGTCTTCACTGCCCCTGACTCTTCGGATTCAAACGTCTATATATTTCAATTCGCTCCTCTTCTTACTTCAAAATTGCTCTTGCCTTCTCAGAGAAAACCTCTCATTACCACAACGCTCTCTTCTTGCAAAAGCTCTCTTAGCCTTCTTCAACTTTTCTTCAATCAGGTACCCTCACTGCTTCCCTTTCTTCTTTTATTTCTACTTTATTTTTCTCATCATCTCCCTTTTTCTTCGAGTGCTTTCGCCAAAGATCATTTTTCTAGTTTCCTGGGTAGGTTTTTGGGTTTCCTGGGTTTAGAACTGCCAGTACTATGACTCACTCTTTTCACCCCCCAAAGTTCCTCTATTCTTCCATAGCGTTCATGAATGAAAACCCTAACTTGCCTCTAGACATGTACGGTAGGTCAATCCCCAAAGAAGATAGAGACGTGATCGAAACACTCTTTGGACCCAAAAAATTATGGTTCTGGGCAATACCTCACACTAAGGAAGAGAAAAAGGAAGCACTGCTTGGTAAACCCAGGGGAAGTGGGAGCAGGAAAAATGTCCGAACACCACCACCTGCAACCCATAACACAAACATTATCGCCCCAGGATCTTCTTCCCGTCCATCTTCAAGTCCGGACCTAGGTCAAAGTACCCCTATCCCGGCTTCTCAAATTCAGGACCCAGCGCCTTACAATGAATGCTACTATAAAAGCATTGATCTCGTTAAATATGGTCATGAGAGGGAGGCCGACTTTGTATTGGCCACCTACCGGTATAAGCTTATTTCTCAAGACATTCCGACTTCTATCAATTTGAGTCAACCCGGCCTGGCTCCTTTTGATTTTCTCCAAGATAGCTCTGTTATGCCAGGTATACTCTCGGTTTCTGAATTTTACCCTTTTCCTTTATTATAGGTATAGATGGGTTCACCTTCTCGTTATTTAGAGCAATCCATGACGAGAGAGTCAAGTTCTTCCAGTTCTTCAAAAGTTTCTAGTAATCCAGGTGCATTAGTTAACAATGTCGTGCTTCATATTAAAAGCACGATGACTGCGGAGGATATCCCTTATCTCGGCCTCTGGGATGGAGAGGGATATACTATACACTTGCCCTAGATTGATGAATTGGTCGCCTCCTGGCGAGCGAGGGACAGTGATCCCCATTTCTTTTTCTTTTACCAAGATCTTATTACCTGGCTTCGCATGCGATTTCCCTTTACCGACTTCTAAATCTGCCTCCTCAACCATCTACATCTTGCTCCCTCACAACTTCATCCTAACAGATGGGCTTTCGCTATTGCCTTTAAAAAATTTTGTAACGACCAGGATATAGCTTGCACTGTTCCAGTTTTCTGCTATTTCTTTTCCTTATTGGAAACCCATTCTGCCAAAGGGAAACCTTCTAGGTTTGGCCGGACTTCGTTCCAAAGTGTCCGAGATCGCAGACTTTTCAAGCATTTTATCGACTCATTTAAGGGCTTCAAACCTGCCTTTTTCAAGGTTGTTGCTGAACCTGGGCAATAGCCTTGGTTCCTTAACATTCTTGAGTCTGGGGAAGTCGAAGAGAAAGCCCCCCTGTACTGACTAAAAATCATCACGGTCTCTCCCCTTCGGCCTATGATCCATCATTGACCAACCTCTCTGTCGCCGAGGAGAAGGAGATAACCCTTATACAACTTTTTAGTAAGGAGAATGGTCTTGTGAACTCAGCCAACTATATTCCCATACCTCTGATTAGAAAATGATCTTCGACGAGTATAGGTACCTCTTTTTATAATGTCGCCTTGCATACCTCCTGGTGTTTAGTTAAATGAATAACTAACCAGTTCAATTTTTCTGCAGCTCGGACTATGGGGAAGCCGCCATTTCTGAAGGTTTTTAAACATGCTCCGGAGGCTACTCTTGTTACTGAGACTGCCCAAGCGGCTCTGACCGTTCGAAACACTAGTGCGGCTCCAAACGCTGCAACTACCCAAGAGGTTGGAGCTTCGCGAAAGCGCTCAGTGCCCAAAGCTGAGACAGGGTCTGGTGAAGGGCCTTCCAAGAGATCCAAAGGTAAAAAGGCCATGGGTGCTTCACCTTCTGTCGTTCCAACCCCTACCTCACAGGCCCAACCGACTTCCTCCCCAGCCTCTGAGGAAGCTCTGTTTACCCACACTTTGCTCTCTGGGGGGATCTTCTAGGAGACCAGAGTGACCGCCGAGGTCTGCAACGTTACTCGTCCTCTTACATGATTTCTAACGCCATCGACCCTCATTAAGGTTGAGAGTAAAGAGATCGCTCAACTGGAGGAAAATGGTTTAAGGGCCATCTCTTTGCTCCGGACATACGAGACACTAAAAAACAGATATGTCACAACTAATGCCACTTTGCTCCTGGTTACAGAGGAGAGAAATAAAATCAAGAAGGAGCTTGTAGCCCTGAAGAATAATGTTGACCTGAAGAAGGTCACGGAGGAGAGGGACAAGGCCTAAGAGGGGTTGCAAGTTTCCCAAGCTGAGAGAGATAAATTGTACAAGGAGGTGCTGCTACTTAAAGCTGGCTTGTCCACGGCCGAGGGAAAGTTGTCCATGGCACACTCGAAGCTCGTTCGTCTCGAGGAGGTTCATACCAATGACATGCAATTTGTGCAGAAGGTTCAGGATGATGCGGCCTAGCTTGAAACCCAGTTGAAGACAATGGATAAGGAACTTCGTGGTGCCAAGGTCGAACTATCTGGTGCCAAGGACGAGCTATCTGAATACGCTAGTGCCACAATGCACTCTTTTGATAAGGTCGTGGCGCAAATCCGGGTTCTAAATCTGATGTCACTTTGAACACCTTTGGTATGGACTACCAAGCTTACGTCAAGGATGGGAAACTGATCCCTCCTGGGCAGGATAAAGACGAGGATGAAGGTGAAGAAGCTCCTCCCTCTTAACCGAGTTGCCTATTTTGATGCCCTTTTCTTTTGTGCCCTTTATTTGCTTTTTTTGTAGTCATTTTTCTGGGATAATTACCCGGTTTACATTCCTGCATTTCAAACCATGTAAGTAAATTCAAAGTCAATGAAAAACTTACATTGTGCCATATTGAATGCTTGCTTGTTGCTTTTCAAACCCGAGTAGCTCTTCGAGTTAGACTTTCGCATTACATTCGTGGCGCTTCATGAACTCGAATTAATTTCATCGTTCTTTGTGAGGATTTTCATTTGACTATCATAGTGTCTTCCGGCATGACTGATTAAAGTTTAATATGGTAGGAAAACCAACCCGTCATATATTCAACACTTAGAATATTTCGACTTGATCGTGGTCTACATGACGATTGAGTCTACTATCCCAGAAAAATAATTTTATTGCAACACGACCATAACGACTTCCTACTGCAGCTTCTTTCCATTTAGAATAGGCTTGGCGGCACAGCCGTCGCACATGATTTCTGAAAATGGGTTCCTTGACCCAGAATTCATTTATTCAAATAGGCTTGGCGGCATTGCCGTCGCAAATAATTCTAGTAAGGAATTTTACATAGAGTTGGCGGGGTTGCCATCGCAAATAATTCCTTATAGGAATTTTACATTGACTTGGCGGCGTTGCCATCATAGATAATCTAATAAATTTTTTTACATAGACTTTGGCGGCATTGCCATCGCACATAATCCAATAAAGGATTTTACATAGACTTGGCGGCATTGCCATCGCACATAATCCAATAAAGGATTTTACATAGACTTGGCGGCATTGTCGTCGCACATAATCCAATAAAGGATTTTACATAGGCTTGGCGGCATTACCGTTGTGATTAATTCCTTATAGGAATTTTTCATAGACTCACGACATTGTCACCTCTTTATGGAATTTAGCTTCAACTGTAGTAGGCTTTCAGCTTATCCGCATTCCATGTTCTCTTGACCACCTTCTTCTTCAGTGTCTCAAGCATATAAGCTCCTTCACCAAGCTTTTCTCTTATCCGGTATGGGCCTTCCTAATTTGCAGCAAGTTTCCCGTCGCCGTCATTCTTATTGCCTATATTGGCTCTCCGAAGGATCAAATCGCCCTACTCAAATGACCGGGGTCTCACCTTCTTATTGTACCGGGTTGCAATGAGTTTGCTTGTAGCCATATCTCAACAATGTGCCGTGACTTTGGCTTCATTAATAAATTGTTGTCACAAATCTTGTAATCATGATTCTTGGCTAAAGAAAGTGGTCAACTCTTTTGAAAATTTTATTATTACACGTTTGGATTTTTCTATAATTTATTAGTCAAGTATAGAAGCTACCAATCTCTTGTGGCCTTATTTTTTAGCTCATGACTTTTTTCTTTCCCATTTCAGACTGAACCGCTTGATCTGGCAGTCAAGGGAACTCTCAATGTTCTAACATCATGTGCTAAATCTCGATCTGTGAAAAGAGTTGTTTTAACTTCTTGCATTTCTGCAGTTCAATATAATTGAAAGCCTAGAACTCCTGAAGTTGTTGTTGATGAGTCATGGTTTTCAGATCCTAACTTTTGTAGGGCAGAGAAGATATCCGCTATAGTTCATTGGACCAAATTACTGATACATACGTTATCATGCTGGTTAAATTTGTGATAGTGAATGTTCTATAGAGTTGGGACAACTATTATCTATCTAATGGGAAAATCAGAATGGCATGATATATTGTATGCTAAATGAACATTGTCAGTGGTGGCCACCACGGTGGAATGGCTAGATATTGGAGAGCCCATCTGCCACTAAGGTGGAATGGCTCCATACCGGTGGCATCTTGGTGGTTATGAAGATGGTGGTTATGGCCTCCTTCAATACCACATAACAATCCGTATAAGAGGGGACGTTAGTAAATAAAAAAATGTCCATAACAATCATTCAATACTATATCATGTGCTATCAATGCTGAGAAATTTATGAAGGCTCCTCCTCCCTGGAACAATCTCAGACTTTGCCCAAATCCTTAGTCATATCAATTTCATCTTTTCTCTTATTATTTTCATATCAACTACCCATAGACATTTGTGCCTCTGTTTTTCTTTTCATGTTTCCCCAATTTTTTTCTGCTTCTGAGGGAACTTGAGTGTATTTTGCTTGTTTTCAAGTCCTCTATTTCAACTAACGTCTCTTAGTTTTGATTTTGATGTCAAATAGTTGATCCAGATCCAGTGGGTGCAAATGTGATTATTTGTCATGCATGCATAGTAATTTATAATGTCCTCAAGTTTCCTTCTGTTTCCAATTTTGTGCTTTCAGCTGTGGTACGTAGTTTCAAAGACTTTGGTACGTAGAAGAAGCTGCATGGAAATTCACAAAAGAAAACAACATTGATATGGTTACCATCAATCCAGCAACGGTGATAGGACCTCTCTTGCAACAAACGCTTCACAGAAGTGCTGCTGGAATTTTGAATATAATAAATGGTACTTTCTTTTACTATTCATAAAGCATCCGAGTTACTTTATCAACTCCAACTCAACTGCTTTTTATGGCTTTAATAAGTGGAAAAAGGACAGGGATCATTATAACATGGTAGTAAGTGTATGTCAAAGTGTAAGAAAATTAACGTTGTGAGATTTTAATCTGTAGCTTAAACTTGTTTTAATCCACATTGGAATTTTAATGCTTACCACAATGCTATATCAGAATATTTTCCGTTTTCTTTTTGTGGTATATGTAGCTTTAAACTTTATAATGTTATATACTCTTCATCCTTATTGACTTAAAGTGTGCATTAAACTTTAAACTTTATAATGTTAGCTACCTAATCCAAGGATTTTGAGATAGGATTTAATTTCTATCGGTTTTCATTTATCCTATTTGCTTTTTCACAAAATATCATGATTTTTCCTCTTATATTCTTATTATATTATCCACTTGCAAAAACTCATATTTTCTCTTTCATTTTTTCCCAAAATTTTGGCCAACACCCTTTTTTCATTTTTTATTTATTTTTTAATTAATAAATATTATTTTTTATTTATCTTATATTTATATTACAAAATATTCCCCATTGGTCCTTTATAATTACTTGGATATCTCTTTAACTTATGCTTAAATAATTAGCCAATAAATATTTATTTAATCACCTACTAATTGTTGACAATTTTCTTAATTAGTATTAAACATTATCTACAACTATTTTACTTACATTGGTATTTTACTCTCCATGAAAAGTATTAAAAATCATTGGACAACATATGTCCCCCAAAATTATATTTAATTTCACCTTATTATTTTCCAAGGTAAATAATCCCAAAAATTATCTAAATTAGAGACAACATACTCTCTAATTTTTAACAATTATTTAATTTCCCCTTGCAATATTTTATAATATTCTCTAGGCATTTATGTCTCACAAGGGTATTTTAGAAATTCTGGCACCTTAACTCTTCTAATTTTAATAGAATTTCCCTAGAAAAATAACATAATTACCACATAGGTTTTGACACCACATATTCGTCCTCGAAATTTGCACTCCACCATCTAAACTCCGTACTATCTAAACTTCGGACTATTAACTTCGGATCCTTACTCTATCTCAGGTTCGACTTCAAAGATCTTGTCATATCGTACTTTGATATATAGTGTCTCCCGGGGCGCTCATACACCGCGGTCAACACCACAGATATCAAAATGTCTCCATGGCGCCCATACACCATGGCAACACAAAATATATCATGACGTGTTTCATATTATTATAGGTATTTTTGTTGTCCTAATTAAATTTAATATATTCAAAATTTTCCTTCCTAAGAGGGAAAAAAATGTAAACCTAGATCCTAGATTGACTGGATTAGTCCTCAGACTCCCCAAACACGGTCTGGTCCAGCTCAAGTTCGAGTTGGTGCTGGACTAGACTAGACCTCAAGCTGCCTTGTACAACCTAAAGTCCTCTTCAGACTAGATCTCAGGAACGGTTGATGTCAAATCCAATTCAGTCCAATCTATAATCAGCCCTAAGTGGGACACAAATGTAACAAGCACGACGTTGGATTAAGTGAGCCGAGAACGAGAGGGAGCGGTTGAAGGTTTTTTGTTTTTTTACACAGCAAACCGGACATTATTGCTAAAATATTTGATGCCTAAAATTAAATTCGTTCAACTCAATCTTTAAGTTTAAGCTATATTTATAATCTGTTCCTTTTTCTTTTTTTTTTTTTCTTTTTTAGAAAATATCTAGTACTTCGGGTAAACCAAAATAAATTTTAGGAATTGACTGTTGAGTTATAAATAGATAAGAATTTTATAGACTAAATGATTTTTTTTCTCTAAAAATTTCTCACAAACTTTCAATTTTAGCTATTGCTATTATACAAAAAATAAAATAAATGCAATGATCTATATTCTCATAAAAAAAGTTATGAATATGACTATTATAACTTATTCCTTAGTGTTTTTAATCATTGTTGTCAAATTCATGAGTTGACTCCCTGAATTTATCATTTTCACGTTTCTACCTTATAAAATCATGTCGAGTCATACTTAAACTCATATTAGCTATAAACTAAGTCAACACTAGTGGAAAAAAGGCTTTTAAGACCGGACAAAAAAGGTACATTAGGACCGGACCCGCGAGCAGTCTTGTTCCAGGCGGTATTAAAAGTCGACCTTTAAGACCGGACTTTTACACGGTCTTAAAGATTTTCTTTAAGACCGGACATTTTAAACCTTCGGTCTTAAAAGTCGTACTAAATAAATATCGACCGCTCTTAAAAGATCCATATATTAAGACCGGACAAATATCAATCCGGTCCTAAAGATAGAGGACTCTAAGACCAGGAGGACTAATTACCGGTCTTAAAAGACCGACTTTCAAGACCGAATTTTTCAATGGACCGGTTTTAAAAGACCAACTTTTAAGACCGGCTTAACACCTTTAAGAGCGGTGTTATATATACATCCGGTCTTAATATTTGAACATTTAAGAGCGTATTTTTATTTGCGGTCTAAATTTTCTGTATTTTTCCCTGTTCTGTTCTTCCTGATCAATATATATACACAAATCCACCATCCAAAACAGCACATAAAAATCGATATACTTTAAGCTACAAGCTATGAACATGAATAAATTGAATTGGGAAAAAGAATACAAATATTATCCACCATGAGTTATATGGCCTCTTAATTAAGTCTAAAACAACTAAAGTAATTTATACAATAAGCTAACATATAACTAATTACAAAGGCAATGAGTTACAATACATGCAAGACGTAATTCAACATACAAATGTAGTCCAATATATTATTCACCATGCCTTCATTTGATTCCCACCCAACAACGTAACATGCATCCTCTTTTATAACATGCCCCTTTGAAACGGATCACAGCATATAATAATAGTTAAAACCTTAAAGTTTTCTAAGAATTCTGCATATGAATATTAATTACCTTATGAATTGACACTTTTATAAAGTGATATCCTCCCATATCCCTTCTTGATGATCATTTCTTATGCCGGGTTCATTATCCGCTTCATCTTCTTCGTTCATGTCCGGTAGACCCCTTGTAAAAGGAGTACTCTCAGGAATATCACCATAATTTGAATGACTTTCCTCATCAATATCATCAATGACCCTCTTTCCTTGGAGAGCTACAGACCACATTTTATTTTCTTGATCGGTGATATAGAACACTTGTTTTGCATGATCTGCCATAATAAAAGGTTCATCTCCAAAACTTCTACTATTGACATCGACTAAAGTGAATCCTAGTCGATCGATCTGAACACCATTATTGACATTAACCCACTTGCATTTGAAGATGGGAAATCTAACTTTGACATAGTCCACCTCCCAAATCTCTTCAATAACCCCATAATACGGCATGACTGCCAATTTAGGCCTCTTGTCTTTCGAACTGGAGAAGTGCATAGATTCAGCCTCTAACATAACACCACATTCGACTGTGCTCCTATCATCTAGGGACTTCGTGTAAAATGTATAACCATTGATCACATACGAATTCCAACTTATGACATCAAACTCGGGACCACGTGCTAACCATTTCATTGTCTCAGAAACACATTCAGATCCCTCGACCTTTTGTTTGAACCAGTTTGCAAAAGTTCTGTTATGCTCCCTAATCAACATTTGTTCGGTCATTCGATGGTTCTCTTTCCTTACAGCCTCTTTATGTGCAGATATGCTGGCTTGAACTTCATCAACATTATTCAAGATGTATAAGTGGATTTGTGACAATTCATCAGGATCCACACTCTTTGGAAGCCCAATATGTCTTACTTTGGCCAAATAATTTTGACAAAATTCCATGGCCTCTTCAGAAACATATTTCTGAACAATTGATGCTTCTGGCCGGTACGCGTTCTTCACATACCCTTTTAGGAATTTCATAGATCTTTCAATAGGGTACATCCACCGTAAATGGATAGGCCGCACAACTTTATCTCCCTCACTAGATGAATAATGAGATGAACCATGATGTCAAAAAATGAAGGAACAAAAAGCTTCTCAAGGTGGCACAAGATAAGATATCCTTCATTCTCCAATTCATCCAACTTTTCAATCTTGAAAACTTTACTACAAACCGCATTGAAGAAGAAACAAAGTCTAGTCAAAACGACCCGAAGATCATATTCGGCAATCCCTCGAATAGCTACTGGGAGTAGCTGTTGCATCAAGACATGATAGTCATGAGACTTTTGGCCTACTAATTTCAAGTCCTTCATCGAGACAAGCCTCTTAAAATTTGAAGAATACCCGGAGGGAACTTTTGTGCCATGTAAACACTCACAAAGCTTCGTTTCTCATTCTTAGACAAAGTATGAGAAGCCGGGGACAATAAGTTCTCTTCCCATATGGCCTTGGATGCAAGTCTTCGCGTATTCCCATTGCTTGCAAATCCAATCTTGCCTTCACACCATCCTTCGAACTACCTTGTATGTTGAGAAGCGTGCCCACAATACTATCACATACGTTCTTCTCCACATGCATGACATCAATACGTTGTCTCACATCAAGATTGCGCCAATAGGGAAGATCAAAGAATACAGATCTTCTTCCATATATTTGTTTCTTTTCTACTCTTTCCGAGCTTACCGAAGATGACACCGATATTTTTAACCTTTTCATACACTTGCTCCCAGTCAATGCCACCGGAGCTTCTTCATACTCTTGGCCACCAAAAAAGGCCTTCTTTAATCGACGATATGGGTGGCCCCGTCTAAGAAATCTCCTATGTCCAAGATACACCGTCTTTCTTCCATGTTGAAGTTGATGGTAGCATGTGCCTTCTTCACAAACCGGACATGCTTTATGGCCTTTTACACTATACCCTGACAAGTTCCCATATCTTTGGGAAGTCGTTTATAGTACAAAATATCATGGCTCTCATTCTAAAGACCTCCTTCTTGAAAGAGTCAAAAACATCGACACCTTCTTCCCAACACTCCTTCAAGTCTTCGATCAAGGGCACTAGGTAAACATCTATGTCATTTCCGGGTTGTTTTGGTCCCAAAATCAACATAGACAGCATGATGTACTTTCGTTTCATGCATAACATAGGAGATAAGTTGTAAACAATCAGGACTACGGGCCATGAGCTATGTATCTTGCTAAGGCTTCCATAGGGATTCATTCCATCCGTGCTAAGGGCAAGCCTCGAGGTTCCTAGGTTCTTCGCCGAAGTTCGGAAATAATTGATCGATCTTCTTCCATTGAGAAGAATCGGCCGGATGTCGAAGCTGTCCATCCGAAATCCTCTCATCTGCATGCCACCTCAGATTTTTTGCATCATTTTCATTCGCAAACAACCGCTTGAACCTTGGTATGATTGGAAGATACCACAACACTTTTGCAGGCCCCTTATCTGACTTGTACCGTGGGGTTTCACATATCGGACAACTCTGCTTCTCTTCAAACTCTTTTCTATATAATACACAATCATTCGGGCATGCATGGATCTTTTTGTACTCCATCCCTAGTGGACAAAGTATCTTCTTAGCATCATAGTAGCGATGCGGCAACACGTTATCATCCGGAAGCATGTCCTTCAAAGCCTCAAGCAATTCGAAAAACTCTTGTCGCTCCATCCATGACGTGCCTTCAAGCTTACCAATTTCAATACGGCGTTCAACAATTGGTATTTTTACACCCACGGTATAGCGGTGTCTCGCATCACCGCACATATTACCATATGCATGTGATCGCTCAAAAGCCTCTTCTCCTACATCACGGATAATGTCCTCTATGCGATCATCCATATCCGTGTCATTATCATCAAAGGCCACTTCCCCATGTTGTTTCCCACTTGATGGCACTTGTTCACCATGCCATACCCATACTGTATAAGTCTTACAAAATCCGTGACAAATTAAATGTGTGCGTATAACTTCAGGACATAGTCGACACTCATTCAAACATTTTACACAAGGGCAATAATACTTCCCCCCATCATCATGGGCATTTTGTTTAGCAAATTCTATAAATTCCCTAACCCCATTCTGATATTCAATACTCGTTCGTAAAGCATCTATCCAACCGTGATCCATAGTAGAATTCCTATATATTATTTAGACGAATTAAGAATTACTTTTGGTCATAAATGCATCACAGTGAATCCAAGAACCAAAATAAATGCAAGACGAGGAAATTAAATGCAGGGGATGAAGGTCTTGTGGACTAACCTGTAGCATATGCGTTTGTTGAGTCGTCTTACTTCTCTGCTCACGAACGTTGATGTTGCAGACAAGAAAGCAAGAGTAACCTAAAAACACTTGTTGGTCAGTTGGGTAGGTCGAGGGAAATTTAATTTTTCCGCGCGACAAAGATACCTTATTTAGCTTTTTGGATTTTATTAATAGCGGTTATTAATTAAATGTCCGGTCCTAAAGATACAACTAACATTTTAAGACCGGAGTTTTAAAATTATCCGGTCCTAAAATTTTATTAGACTTTTAAGTTTTAAGACCGGAGGTTTATAAAACATCCGGTCCTAAAATTCAAATTATCTTTAGATCCGTTACTTATAAAATAAAATGTCCAGGTCTTAATGGCCTTCGTGATTGGTATATTAAATCAATAAAATAAATGATATTTTTGGACAAAAATAAAGCAAAATTGGAGAATAAGTTTCTTTAATGAATTCTTGGAGAACAGCCAAAAAATTCATAGTGTTCTTAATGTTTCTTACATTACTTGAGAATATATACACAACAACAAAAAAACAAAAGAAAAACAAGTGAATAATATCATCCGCAAGAATCGACATTGAACAACCTCGGCGATTTCAGCTTTAAGATAAGGGATGGACTCAGCAAGGACAGGATCGGCAGAAGGATCGAGGGGGGGTGCGGCATGAGCAATCTCTTCATCATCCGAAGAAATAACAATGGGTCCAACGACCCGAGAGTCTTCGGAAACAATACGACGCACTGTCGTTGGAGGAGGCGCACCATATAATGATCTAGCCATGGCACGAGAGTGAGGCGTGTATGCACCCCTACGAGCAGTTTGCTTGTATCTAACCATGGTTTGAGGATTTGAGAAGTTGGGGCAGAGCTAGGAAGTGAGGAGTTAACAAGGACAAAGAGGTAATGTGTGGAGTGGCAGGAGAGATAAACATCGATGATGAATTCATCATTTTACTTTTATACAAACTTTTAAGACCGGACTTTTATCTTATATCCGGTCCTAATTTTAATTCAATTACTTTTAAGACCGTCCTTTTATCACATATCCGGTCCTAAAAATCACTTAAGACCGATATATTACTTGGCATCCGATCCTAAAACTAATTTTTAATTCAATTACTTTTGAGACCGTCCTTTTATCAATTATCCGGTCCTAAAACTCATTTAAGACCGATATATTACTTTGTATCCGGTCCTAAAACTCATTTATTTTTATATTTCAATTTATTTTTTTCAAGTAAAAATCTTTGGTTAAAAAGTTCATTCTTTTCAAGAGTCCCTTCCCCATTGTTGAAATGAATTCAGAGTCTCTTCGGCTTCCACATAAACTTCCCAACTAGGCGTCTCCTCGTATTCTGAGCAAATATGCGTCTCCTCGTTAATGTTCCGGCGTTTCACATTCTTCGGGATGGGTTCTCTATTTAAACCCGTTGTTACTTTCTTAACATTCATCTCCATCTCCTCCTAGAACCTCCACCGTAATGGCTTCTCCACCACGACGAGGTCCTCCTTACGGCGAAATCCCGAGGCACCTCCATATCCTCCTCCGTTGCCTCCGGCCGAACTTCTCGCGATGCCGGAGCACTGATAGCCGCGTCGATCATATAGACCGAAGCTTGGGCAAACTGTTTCAGTCTATCACGCCGTCAACAACAAGCGCAAGCGGTACTCGACGCCAATGACGTTGAGTACCATACCTCTGATGACGACGTCTCCGACCATTCCGTCCCCTCCGACAACGATGGGGAGGATTAGAATTTTTAAGTTTTTTTTTTTTTTTTGTACTGCTGCCTTACGAGGCAGCAGAAAAAAAAATTATTAAATAAAATTTTTATTTCCCAATCGCCTTCCTTGTTTGTCTTTAACTTTATGTTCTTTTTTTTGCGTAATAAAGTTAACGATTGCGACCATACAAAACAAAACAAAAAAACATTATTTACCTTTTTCGAATAAAAACAAACAGAGTGACGACTATTCTCAAGTTTGGACCATCGTTGTCTTCCCCTCTACTTTTCCGGATGTGATGAAAATTTTCAGTGTCGTTTTCGTTATCTTCTTTCTTTTTCCGACAAAAAGAAAAGGGACACCGATGACGTTCTTCACATCCAGAAAAGTAGAAACGAGAACAACGAAGCACAAAACTTGAGAAGAATGCCAGAAACATGGTTGCCTTGAACCCTAACGATATGTCTGAAAATCGAGTCACCAACTCTATTTAAATGAAGAATATTAGGACCGGACGTATAATAAATCCTCGGTCCTAAAAATTAAGCCTTATTTTAAAATTTAAAGTTAGGAGCGGACAACTAACAAATATACGGTCCTAAAGGTTTCGGCAATCTATTAAATAAAATGAAGACTTTTAAGACCTGACTACTAACAAATATACGGTCCTAATATTTTAGCCGTATATTTTCTATACTTTTAGGACCGGATATTTGACATACATACGGTCCTAAAAGTCTCTACCCATATTTTTTAGAATTAGACGAAGAATTTTAGGACCGGATATTTGTTAAATATACGGTCTTAAAATGGACGAAGACCTTTAGGACCGTATATTTAACAAATATACGGTCCTAAAAGTCTCTACCCAAATTTTTATAATTAGACGAAGACTTTTAGGACCCGATATTTGTTAAATATACGGTCTTAAATGGACGAAGACCTTTAGGACCGTACATTTAACAAATATGCGGTCCTAAAAGTCTCTACCCAAATTTTTTAGAATTAGACGAAGACTTTTAGGACCGTATATTTATTAAATATCCGGTCTCAAAATGGACGCAGACCTTTAGGACCGCACTTTTAACAAATATCCGGTCCTAAAAGTCGTGAAAACTTTACAAAGCCTCATCTGGCTCATTTTCAACATCCACCTGTACCTCAAATTTCAAGCACTAAATAGCTTTATCCACCATCCCATTCATTCAGAAACCCAAAATGGACACACACAAATTGTTCGAAAAAATAAACAAATTTATTATTGAATTACATTGCTATATTTACAAATGAATGAATTAGCTAGTCGAAAAAATAAACAAATGTACGTAAGGCTATTGTTGCTACAACATCATATATTATTTACAAATGAATTAATTTAGGACATTAATTATTGTCCCGACTTGGATTTTCTAAGACTAGTTTATACAGATATTCACAAAAACCTCGCGTATGTGCTCGATTTCATCATCATCAAATGGCTCTTCACAGCAAACCTCTCGTAACATCAAAGACAAAAATGTAAATAACATATTATGTGCATATTTCATATGTAACATTAAGCCATCGATGATCGAATTCACCATAACATCTTACCCTTAAAGTGACTTTAGTGTTTCCTCCGTCACAATATCATATAAGTGTTTCATGACGTACGGCCACATAAGTTCGATCCTTCCGGTTGCCGACGGGTCTAAAAATAACAATAAATATATATAAGAGCATATATAGCTTATCGACCAACTTCGAAGGCAATTATGCCATGTCCAATTATGTACTAACCTTAATTTTGTGCCATTTAGGATCTCGTGAGCCGAGCACCACGCTTTTTTACCTCAACACGGAAGGTCTTCATGGCACTATCATCAAAATCACAAATTTATCGGTAATGTTCACCGAAAATTCACAACAGAGATTTCGACAAGACAATCAAAATGACATTCTTACTTGGTGATCATCAGCTTCAACGTAGTCGATGGATCGCTGTGAGTGGAGCATAAGAAGATAACATAATGGAACTCCATGTTCATAACGACCAACTGCCAGTGGTTGCTGAAAATTGACAGCAGTAAAGTACTCAGTGATATATATATATGTAGCATAATTATATTAAGTGAATTGCAGACAAGTATATATGTATCCGAGCCAGTGTGGAAACAAGTACACCTTTCTTTGCACTTTACACAACCTATTTGATATGTACTCTGTCTCAATTCCAGAGGTAGTGTTGTGCTTGCATACACTGGGCACAAGAATCCAAAATCCGAAATTCCGCCTCGTTGTGCGTTTCCGTGCATGCACCTACAAGAATGACATCGATGAGGGAATTAGTATATATGTATATATGTGTGTCTAAACGGTGCATTTCAATTATGTAATCAAGGAAGAAGATACTTACGGGAGGCCTATTACTTCATCGACAGGCCAGGATTTATCTTTAAACCATTGTTGGGCTACCAAATCTTGTATTTTTTCCTTGGCCGTCAAGTTAGCAGTAGGGGGTGGAGCTTGAGGAGGGGGTGGAGCTTGAGGAGGGGGTGGAGCTTGATGAGGGGGTGGAGCTTGAGGAGGAGTAGAGACATCTACAAGCTTCACTGGCCAAGAGATGAAGGTTCCCTTGACATCACTCACAACCTTCAGCTCATCAGTTGGGAGAGGGACAGTGCATCAAAGATCACCTCTTCAACCGACACTCGACTTCATCATCGGCCATTTGTTCGTGGTGTACAGTTGATCCCAAGTTGTGGACAGTCCCTTTAGCAACCAATTGTCTATGACCATCACGATCCTCCACATGAGATGACAAGGTTGCTCGACTCGATTGTCCAACAATGCAGCTCCCTCTAGTGCTCTGTTGCTGCATAGGGGCGGTGAAGGTGTCAAGGGATCCACACCTGGTCTCGGCCGAGAGCTCATCGGGAGGAACTTCATTTTATCCATCTCCTCCTTCATCTTGCTCATCTCGATTGAAACATCCTCAATGTAGCATCTTTTGCCGGCGATTCCTCACTTAATTTGGCGGCGTCGATCCATCTCTCCTCCGGTAACCATACTTTGTCTGTGGCGTTTGGATTTACCAAAGTATTGCTTTAGGCCTACCCGTCCTCCAATCCCCCTACACGCCCGAGTGATCGGTTTTCCGGTCGCGGCTGGTCGAACATCATTCCTCCCGTCCGACGCAAAGATCCCTCTGCCTCTTTCTTTTAAGATCTTCCTGTAAGATACAGATAACGAGAAGCTTAGTGATGAAACATGTTTAGTAAGTAAAAAATAACAATATCGATACTTACAATTCGTTCAGCAACTACACGAGTTTTTTCACTCGTGTAGGTGCCACTTGGCTTTTGCCGAATATACAACCAGAGCTCCTCGCGACGTATTGGAGATGGCGGCTGGTCAACTACCGTAGAAGGATTGGATTCAACTTCATCTTCCAATCTCTTCCGTTTGGCTGCCATCAAATCTTTTTCGGCCTTTTCATATCCGCCGCGAGAAGCCTGTGTGGGCAATCATTCTTTCTCCCAATCTCCCGATATTTTTCCCTTATTTTACGTGAATCGGGATTGAAAACAACTATATATCAATTATGAATTCCACCATGTCACTAAGAAATTAGAGAACTTACGCTTGATATGAACGTCAAACATTAGTCAAATTCACTTCATCAAGTTTCAACATTTTACTTAAGGAAGATGTAGCATTGTAGAAGAAATTGGGAAAACCAAAGGAAAGGGAGTTGCGAAATGCTGCCAACTCGGTCAATTCATTCATTCATCATAAATGGTTCCTACACATATTAGAATAACTAACTAACTAACAAACAACGTCTAACCATGACCATTACACGGTTTACATATCAAACTTGCATGGAACTAGGACATGCTCCTCTCATGCGGGACAAAGGCAGCAAATGTATACTTCTATTCACACACCAAACCATTTAACTAACGGATTAGATGTACACAATAACATTCACATATCCTCACGGGTTAATAAGCAAACAAAAGTGCAAACAAAACCTAATATAACTCACTTTGAGCTTCAGGAGTGGTCCGCTTCGAACAAATTGTTGCCAAGTTTGTTCATCAAGAAATTTGTACTTGTCCCGGGGTTGATGGTCGGGCTTCTCCTCGGCAAAAATATAAGTGTTAGCCGAAAGGTCTTAAACTTCCTGAACTGCTCAGCACAATAAGACAATGTTGAGTCTTTCAACTTCTCAGAATCAGGGACGGTGAATGTAAGCCGAATAGTGTCCCACATAGGATCCTTTATTGTTTTTGGTCCACATTTTCCACTCATCGGTCAAAATGCTAACCTTGCTGCGTACTAGAGCGCCGACAAAACTAGTATATGTGCTTTTATTAGGACCGAAAGGTTGCAAATTTTCATCAAAATGAATCTCGAGCTTCGTCCCAATATTCCGACTAAGGGATACTTCCATCATTCGTGTGCCGCTTCTACCACGGCGTGCACGCGCCGAGGAGGCTCAATGTGAGATGAAGAGGGTTCGTTTGTCCGACCCTCCCGGTCAAACCGGTATCGGAGTTTCAAGAACACGAGTGGAATCGTTTTCACCGTTCATTTTCAAGGCAAGAAGAGAGGAATGCACGAGAAAATGAGGGAGTAACAGAGGCTAACGGTACGCGGGCGAGGAAGAGAGGTAATGGAACAGAAGGGTTTCGCAACGTGAACGGGGTTCTTCGGTGAGTGTGAGTGACAATGTGAGAGTGACAAAAGCTTCCGCGTGAAGTTAACGTTTGTCGCTTCATTTTTAAGACCAGGACAAATACACATATACGGTCTTAAAATATAACCTTTAAGACCGATCTCTATATATGTCCGGTCTTAAAAGTAATTAATTTTTTATTCAAACTTTAGTACCGGCCAAATTTTTGGTCCGTTCTTAAAAGTCTAACTTTTAAGACCGGTCATTCTGTAACTATGGTCTTAACATTTATTACTTTTTATTTAAACTTTAGTTAGGACAAATTTTAAGTTCGGTCTTAAAAATCAAAGTTTTAAGACCGGCTTTTATATATGTTCGGTCTTAAAACTTTAATACCTTTATATTTATATTTTTCCGTATTATTTTGGAGTGTAGAAAATATAAGTCTGCCTTGATGAGATTTCTCCATAAAAGTATTTGATATTTCAATTTTTTTATAAACATTTTTAAGACCGGTTGTTATTTTAACAGTGCGGATAAGATCTATGAAAAATTGATCGAATAAGAAGTTCTTTATATTTACAAATATGCCACCGGTCACGATTTAGGACCAGGTCGATACTTAGTCCGGTCTTAATGAGGCGTCGTTCATTGTGTAAGAAGTTCTTTTTATTTACGAACTGCCACGGTCACACATTAAGGCCGGTGCTTCGATTATCCGCTCTAAATGAGGCGGTCTTATAGCCCTTCATTGTTTAAGAAGTTCTTTTTATTTACAAAACTGCCACCGGTCACATCTTTAAGACCGGTGCGTCGATTATCCGCTCCTAATGAGGCAGTCTTAAAGCCCTTTTTTGCACTAGTGCAAACTCGTGAGTTCGCACACCATGTTTAGAATTTTTACATTTACATCTTACAAAATCGTGTTAACTCACTCTTAAACACATGCTAACTTTTTTTTCATTATAGTATAATGATACACAACATATTGATATGATTAAGTCATTTATTTAACTTCTTTAATCTCTCTAAAAAAAAGTCAGTTGTATCTTATATTAATACCCAAAGAAAGTAATAATAAAGAGTTCACACTCATAGTTATAAATAAAGAGCCTAACTTGTCTAATTTTGTTTTTTCTTCTCTATAATTTTTGTGTTCCAACAATATTAATTTTTCCATAAGCACTCGCGATATGTTGAGCTCCCGTATGAAGTCATCATTTTAAAAATTTTCATATATTGTTTTGGTTATATAAAATCTCATTGAACATGAGTAACAAGCTAGAACCAATAGATTGGGTGGCTAATCCTTCACAACATAAGGAATGAAGGTTTGGATCATTGTTGGAAGAAGGATCCAAATAATTTAGTACTCTAAACACAGGGTGGCCTAAAGGTTATCATACACAAATTAAATGGAGAGAATTTCATTTAAATCACGTTTAAATAGTCAAAACTGAAATGAAGGCTTCTTGCTACTTTCGATTTTTTTTTTAAACTATATAGGGGCATTTTGGTCTTTTAAAAGTATTAAAGAAATATTAATTAGGTATCTCAGCCTAATTAAGAATTTATTAGAAATATGTGCCTAAATTTAAGTTTTGGTATTTTAACTCGATTTAGTTAGAATTTTTCATAATTTAAATCTCAGAAACAGTTTTAAAACAATAACAAAGTTGAAAGATTGTCTGTTCAAAATTTCTTCTTTCTGTGGACAAACTCTACAATGAATTTAACTTTCCCAATATTCTTTCCCTAAAATTTCTTTAGTTTTGGAAAAAAATATTTAATTTATTCAATTTTGTAAATAAAATTACATGCTATGGATAAAATTATGAAACTTCAAATTATAGTTAGTCTCAATTAATTAAATTATTACGTAATTTTTAGGAAGTTTGTTATCAAAATTTAAAAATTATTGAAATATAATATCCCAAAATCTAATAACAATTTTAAAGATTAATATGCAATCATTACAAGTTAATGATAATTTTAGTCGGTAGAAATAATTATAGTGTTTATGATTAGACAGATTAAAAAATTAAAATCAATAAAATCATTTTCCTTCTCTCATCATGGTCTGTTTGGGTTGGCAGTAGGAGTGGTGATTTAAAAACTATCCGACTTTAAAAAAAGTTCGGCGACCATCCCTCTGCTTCCTCCTTTTCTCTCTTTGCTCTCTTGTCAGGTGAGTTGATATTAGAGTTAGGAGTGTAAGTGGGCGTATTGGTGTTGATAGGGATATGCAGAAGGGACAAAGTTCTGGGGTGAAACACCCCAAACAAGTTACTTTAAAGCTGAGTCAGAAATCTGAAAATCATGGAGGAGCCTTAGTTGGTAAGCTCCTTACCGGAAAAAACCTGAATATTCCGATGATCGTTTCAATGATTAAAAAAGGGTGGAAGATGGAGGATGATGTGGAAGTACATGAACTAGGTCGAAGCCAACTTATCTTCCTGTTTCGCTTCACCCATGCTGCTGATTACGTCCGTATTCTCAAAGGACGCCCTTGGTCTATTCAGGGCCATCTGTTAAATCTTCAAAATTGGGAAGATTGCATGGTTCATCAGGATGCAAATTTTGAAACAGCACCTGATTGGTTACAATTCCACGGATTACCAATAGAGGCCTTTGAGTGTTCTAATGCTGAGATTCTGGGAGATGGGATTAGGAGACTGTGATGTTTGAAAAACTAATGGTAGATGGAAAAATGGTCAGAAGTTTCATTCGCGTCAGGACCATTCTTCGCTTAAATGAACCTCTAACATCTGGTTTTTGGGTTCCTAGAGGGTCCAAAGATCCAGTTTGGGTTAAAGTTCGGTATGAACGCTTGCAAGACTTCTGCTATAAATGTCGTTGTATTGGCCATGATGGACGACGTTGCCCAGAAGGTAACTTGCGAGGGGTAAAGAAGATGAACAGGAATTTTGCCCTTGACTTGGTACATAGGGAGTACGCACTTTTGAAGACGTTTTGGAGGTCTGTAAGGATGACTGGTTGGAAGCAAAATTATTGATACAAAAACTCAATCAGGTAAGTTCCGCCGGAGCAACTTGCCGAGAAACAGGCACCGGCCGGTGGAAAGGAAAAAATTGGCCTGGAAGGACTCCAGACAAAAGGATCTGTTATCATCCTCTGAGGTTTCGCTGCAACAAGATCCGGTGATGGGGACATGACAGCAAAATTCAGCCCCAAAGTCGCCTATGACAATGACTTTTGGAGATTGTATAGACACAGACTTGGAAGAGGTGAAGCACGGTTCTCTATGTGAGCTTGAAGGATCATCTACGCATGAAGGTGGCTTGTGGAGTAAGTCAACACCGCGAGAACCACCCTTGGACTTGAAGGACGCGCCAACTGGTGGAATGCACGCGCACCGAAGCAACTTGACTTAGGAGTTAGGATCACGCGCGCGGAATGGAGGACGTTAAGAGAGGTTTGAACGTGCGGGACCCACTGGTGAGCTTGGACTTGGAGTTGAATGGGCCTGAATCCGTTGGGCCTCATATTTCAAGCATTCCCGCTAGGCCTTTAATGACAGCTTCTCCTTTGAATTTGCCCCCCTCGGCCCACTCAGTTATTCCCGTCTTTTCAACTGTAGAGAGCCCAACTTCCCATGAAAAATTCTAGCCTAATAAGGTTGAATTTCCTAGTGATGATGAGGAAAAAAATGGGAAATCTATTGCCCCTACAATGGGCTCTACCCTGTTTCAGCCATGTCCATGAGTTTGCAAGGAATTCACATTAAGAGACCTTATGAGGAGGAAGGTGGACAAACAGCTAATAAGAAGTGTAGAAAATTGTCTTTTGAAGATGAACATATGGATACTAAAGAGAAGAGTATTGTGGGTCATTCGCAAAGAGGATGAAGAAGGATTTTTTGGTCTGTTAAAAATTATCTGAGGCAAACTGGTTTTGTAACAAATGCAGGATCTCTTGATACAACTCAGGCGCCAATTGAAATTGATTTTCCTGACAGTTGGCTAGTGGCAGGTAATGAAACTACTAATCCTCAGGTGTGCTTGGACCCTCAGAACGCTGGTGGTTGCATGGGACCAACCACCGGTTCGTCATGAATCTCTTATCCTGGAACTGTCAATGCCTTGGGGTTGCCTTAACAGCTAGGATGCTGAAGGAAGAATGCTTCCGGAAAAAACCCTATTGAAAAGGGCCTTGTTACTAGCTGTTGATCTTGGCCATGATAAAGTGGTCTTCGAAACTGACTGCCTCTCCTTGCTTACATGTATTGAAGCCAAGTCACCTGATTTGATTGATTGGAGGTGTAGAAGTATTATCTAAGATGCCATCTGTCTTCTGGCGTCCCAGGTTGGGATCTCTGTGTCCTTTACCCCTAGACGGGGCAACTGTGTTGTGGATTTTCTTGCAGCTGATGCTTATAAAGGAGTATGCCTTATTGGGTGGGTTTCCCAACCAACACCTGCTTTGTTGTCACTTCTAACTTTGGAGCCACAGAAGTCTAGTGATGATGTTGATAATTCTTCGCCCACCAGTCCCTCTTTGAGTGGTGGCTAGTTTATTACCCTTTGTCCTTTATTTGTTTCTTGATGTATTCGTTGTTTTTGTCTTTGATAGTTTGTATGTTTTTTCATTATGTGGCTTTCCCTCCTGTAACTGTCACTTTCGTGGTGTTTATTAATACAAGTACCTTGGACCAAAAAAAAAAAAACAGAGAGAGAAATAATACATATCTCAAAACTAAAAGATCAGCATCCACGTCATCTTTGTGGGGATGAGCCATGATATTTTTTATTTTATAATCCAATTTTTTTGAAGTTCCGATTCTATGCAGTAGGTTAAATTTAGTATTAAATAAAATATTAATTTATCACATAAATTTAATTATAATTAAAATAAAATAAATTATAAATCATATATAAACGCAGTATAAGATTATGGGTACGATAAATTTTTATTTTAATATTAAAAATAAGTAAATTTTATTCTTCATTTTATTTCTTTTTTTTTAAAATCTCTTTTTATTTTTTATTTGGAGCTACTCATATGTCATTTAGTTAGTAATTATGTCAATTCTAATTAATAAATTATAAATATATGAAATGAAAAAAAAAATATATAAAAAATAATTTAGAGAAAAAAAATATAAAAACAATATTTTTAAAAAAATATATATATAATGACCCAATAAAAAAACTACCAAACTTATTAAAACTAAGATAATTATAAGGAATTAGGATTGACTGATTGAGAACTAATTTTCCCACAGGATAGGGTGATATTGCAACCTTGGTACTCCCTCAAGTTTTAATACAAGATATATTTATAAAGTTAATTTTGATCATAAATATAAAACATAATTTTTATATTGATCAATCTTTTTCTTATTTTATTATATTCTCCCACATCAATAATTATGAGGAAAAGTGAATGAGAAAATTAAAAGGGAGATGACTAGAGTGTTTTAGAAAATATATGTCACATTAATTAACTTTATTAAATTAAGTAAATATGTCTTATATTAATGATTGAAGGAAGTACTACCTCGGTCTAAAATATAAGACCTAGTTGATTATTTTGGAGAGATAAAGTTAAATAGGTTACTTAATCATATAATATGTTGTGTATGATTAAATTATATATTAGTCTATAAATGCGTTAAAGAGCAAAAATGCAATGAACTTTTACCAAAAGTGCGTCAAGCACTATATACATTTCGTAAGTGTGAAAATACTCATGGACATTCAAAATGAGAAAAAAAATATCAACACAGTTAAATTTGACCAAATATCATTATATATGCATGTGCAAAAAGAGTGTGGGTCCCACTATAAAAAATATTTATATATATGGTACTGGATGCACTTTTGGTAAAAATTTATGTGTATTTTACACAATCACCTATTTATAAATTAGACAAATCAATTTAGAAAAATGATAAATATAAATACTTTAATTAATTTCTTTAATTTTTTTTTAAAAATTAACTAAATCTTATACTTATACTGGGTAGCCTTTTTAAAAAAAATTAACTAAATCTTATACTTATATGTTGAGCTCCCGTATGAAGTCATCATTTTAAAAAAATTTATATATTCCCCCAAATATTACTCGTTTTTACAATTTATTATGAGAATACTTGAAATCTAATGTAGTGTTTCTCTGTGCTCATATGTGTAAAGTTGAAATTATATTTCATTTTTAAACAAAGTTTTGAGGTACTCTCTTAGGCCCTTATTATAAAACACTAACTATCAACAATTTTTTGTCCTTATTATAAGGAGCAAATTGCCTCTAACTGACTAATTTATTGGGGTTTTCCCATTATGCCTTCATTTATTGGGTCAATATCTTTCATTGACTATTGCATCCTCAATCCATTCAACATATTTCTCTCTCTCTCCCAATTAAGTTTATATATTTCCAATCCAATCAGTATGTTTCTCTCCACCCAAAATAAAGGAGGGATAAAGGTGTAAATATTTATTAACTGAACATTAATTTAATGATTTAACTATCATTCAATTCCTTGATATGACAGAAAATTGCAATAGATTTTTTATAATAAGGATCAGAAGGAATATATTACTCCCTCCGGTTCTAATTATAAGACAACATTTGGGGGTTCATTTTGGTCCTAATTATAAGATAACATTCTAATTTTTGTCAATTTCTTCCTAAAATACCCCTATTTTGTCCTCTCAAGTGTGTTTGATTTTTTGTGAGTATATGTATGTCGGTGTGTAAACTCTTCCAATCAATGAAACTTTTAAATTGTTGGAATTTAATTTGTTTATCGATCAGCTAACATTAATTTGTCTGTGTGTGTGTGTGTGTGTGTGTGTGTGTGTGTGTGTGTGTGTGTGTGTGTGTGTGTGTGTGTGTCTGTGTGTCTACAAACATATATATAGACACACACACACATATGTGTCTGTGTCTGTGAGAGTGCGTATGTATGTATATCTGTGTGTCTGTATATGTGCATGTGTAACACCCCAAATTCCATACCTTAAATTGTGTCGGTTGACACTTGGTTTTTAGAAAATTCAACAAAGTTTGAGGTGCTACATCAGAGTAATGCGGAAACGGAGAGCATGCACTAACTTTTGGACAATGAGTAACTGAAATAAAATACCCCGACATATGATGATGCCTGACATATGCTGGTTAAATTGAAAATCCCGAAGGAATATCCATGTGATACAATATACAGAGCATTTGTATAATTACAACTTTATAGTAACTGTACAATCTTCAACCAAGCCGTAGCTAGACTTGGGGCAATGAATCTAACTCGGTTAATCAAACAGATTGACCAGGTAGGTGTCTATCATAGGAGTCTCACCGAGTTCACAGCGACTTATTGACTGACCCACATAGACTAGCCCTGCCTTCGGCACCAAATTGTTTGAAGTAACTTTATTAGATCCATGCCAGAAAGTAGGCTTTGTTAACTTCTTCCGACTCTTGTTTCGACTGGTGCCTCCTCACGGCCCCGACCTTCGGTGCCTTTTCACGACTCCGTCTACCGGTGCCTTCTTTGGTCCTAGTTCCTTTGCTAAACCTTAGAGAGATCTGAGGTCCAATATCCATCGGACCTGTAATACCCGGATATTTATTTATCTGGAATATTGTATTGAGATAAATAAATGGCTATTTTAGATAGGTGAATATGTGGTCTCAAATATTGGGTTATAAATACCTTATTTTTCTAAGGAAAATCTCTTGAAAATTAGGAAAAATAATATGTCAAATTCCTAAAATACCATTGTGGGGCATAAAATAGCCTAAGAAAATTATGATAAATCTCAAAAGGCAGTAAAATAATTATTTAAAATTAGAGAGTATGTTGTCTCTAATTTTAGTAATTTATTAAATTATAACCTTGGAAAAATTGAAAGGGAAAAATCAAAAAGTATTGTGAGGGCCATAAATGACCCCATGATTTTTAATATTTTATGTGAAACATAAAATACCAATGTAAGTCAAATAGTTGTGAGAAAATGATTAATTCTAAATAAGAAAATTATCAACAATTAGTGAGGGATTAATTAAATAATTATTGGCTAATTATTTAAGCTCGAACAAGGGAATATTCAAGGTAAATTATGTAAAACTCTTTAATTAGTGGTTTATGGCTAAAATTAGCATAAAATATATTTGTTAATTAATTGGAAAAGGTTAAGAAAGATTGGTGAGATTAGGTACATGAAAAACCCTAATTCTAAAAAGTTACTAATCATGTGATTAGAGCACACTACAAAAAAAGCAGTTTTTGCGATGGACAAAATCCGTCGCAAAAAAGGGCTTTTCCGTCGCAAAACTGATTTTGCGACGGATTTTGTCCGTCGCAAAATCCCTTGTCGCAATTGTGACGGATTTTTAAATCCGCCGCAAATTGCGACGGATAAATAAATCCGTCGCAATTGCGACGGATATCAAAATCCGTCGCACATTTTTATGTTTGCGACGGATTTTAATATCCGTCGCAAATAATTTTTTTAAAAAAAAATTAATTTTTTTTAATTTTCTTAATTAATTAATTAATTATTTTTTTTTTCGAATTATTTTTTTTAAAAAAACTAACTGTGTTCCATAAAAAAATATATATATATATAATAAGAATCAAGCATAAAGAGTTTTTACATAGAGAGAAAATAAAATATAAATAATATTGTCCCGAATAACATGTAATAAAAAGTAGTCTAAACAGCAGCATTATAATCATCACCACCACCACCATCATCAGCATTGTCACCACCATCATCAGCATTGTCATCACCACCATCACCAGAAGCCGGCCCCTTGTTTTTCATTAGGTACATGAGTTGAAGCTGCATCTGCCTTACCATCTCGCGTGTCTCATGTAGCTCGTCTTCCTGCGACTGGACCAACGCCTTCATCTTCAGCATCTCATCTGTAAAAAAAGTAGGAACTACATTTATTTTTTGTACTTTATTCAAATAGAATAGGGAATGAAAAATATCAAATGTATTACGTTTACCTGTAGAAACACCTTCATGGTCGGATGAGGTGCGCTTCGTTTGCTTAAATCGGCTGGCAGAGGCACTGTACCCGAAGATTCTACCTTTGTTGTTCATGCCGCCTGCAGCCTGAATGAATAGACTCTTGTTATCGGACATCGAGGATGTGGGGTCGCTCGTACTCTGCGAGTCTCTCTCCTCCGTCAGCTTCTTATAGGTTTCCTAGAAGCAAAAAAATACATCACAGATAAGCCATGTGAAATGAAATAAATATATGCTGATGTATGAAACAAAGAATGCAATATAAATATCTCACCGCTACTTGCTGCGCCTTGGCGTTAATCCAGCGCGGCTCACTCCCTTCAGACTGCTGGGAATGGGTACGCTCAAAGGCAATCCAGTCAACATCTTCTGGAGCAACATCTTCAGACAGTGCCTGCAAACACAAATGATGACCGTTAATTAATTGTTTCAAAGAACAAAATATTGAATACTTAAATACAAAATAACGTGTACTCACAATTTTTTCGTTTATGCTTACTCATTGAAATGGAGCCGCCAGCATAGGAAGGTCCTTCCATTTTGGCCCTATTTTGCTTATTTTTCTGACTTTTATTTTGAAATTTCTCATTGGACGCCCAATTTTGAAGTAATTGGTCAGCAGTCTCAGGTTGAATCCAATCTTGTCTGCCTCTACCTCTTCTCAATTTAAAGAACTTCTCAGTCAACCACCGGCCAGCCCTGTAGTTATAAGCTTTTTTAATGTCGCCCTTATGTTGAGGCAACGTCTTAAACTTATCCTGAAAATCAATGATAAACAATCAGTGGTCCAAATTTTAAAAGTACTTAATCATTTTGCATTTGGATAAGAAATTAATAACCATAAAACACATAACTTACCAAGAACTCATTGAACCAAGCATCCTGATGATCCTTAGGAATCTCTGACCAAGTGTTGTAAGGCAGATTGAAGTTACGAAATATTTGGTTTGAGATGATATCATTCACCTCATTATTTGGTAGAAATCTGAACACAGAGGATATGATGAAAATATTAGCATAGAAAAACTAAAGGTAGAAAATCGTAACATTATTATTGCTAACTTTACGTGACTTACTCAGTGGTGCCAACTGGACACATCTAAATCTTTCCTGTTGCAGGATCTACCGATCCCCAGATTGGTTGCTCGAAAGAACTACCTCCTTCCCCGACGTGTCTCTGAGGCGACGAAGTGTGATGAAGGAAGGAATGCCAACTATTGAAGATACTTGTACATAGGTGGTTTTACAAAACTAAACATATGTAAATCAATTAGAAATGGTAAAGTAAACCTGCTCTGCTCCTTGCTGTGGACTATAGGAAGGTCCTGGCCAACCTCTACCACCCATAAAAGAGTCGGTAGTAGACGGCGACGATGAAATATAAAGAGACGGTGACGATGATATATAAAGTGACGGTGAAGATGACATCTCAAATAGCGGAACATCTGGGGAAGCACTGAGCCCTCTCCTACCCCCTCTGATAGGACGGGGTCGGGCTCGACCACTACTACGTCCACTACCGGAACGTCCTCCTTGATGCTCCATCTCTGAACACTTATAAACATTATGTCAAAAAATATATATATATAAAAAAGATATTTACTAAATATGACAGTAGCGAAGTATATAATGAAGTATGTAGTATAATAGATCGTAATAAAAAAAGAACTAACACACATCAACCAGACGATTCTTGTTCTTCGTCATCTGCTTGCACGCCTTCCTCTGGAGTCTCATAATCGTTGAACTCAGATTCACTATCAGAGTAAATCACTTCTACCTCATCGTCTGATTCTTTATCGTCAATTTGGATAGGAATCAACTCTAACTCCGCAGCCGAATTAAACAGATTGCTTGGTACATCGTCGTCGGCACTGTTTAGGGGCAGTACATGTTCCACATCATCCTGGAATGGTTCAGGCATACCGTCATTTGTTTCAGACTCTTTCGATTTGGGTATAATATTCCGTGCTTTGGTTTTGATAACTCCTCTCCACCCTTGATGGGATGTGGGGTATAAGGTATAGTAAACTTGTTCCGCCTGTTAAGCAAGGATGAATGGGTCATAACCAACCGTATATCTCCTTGTCCAGTTGATCTCAACATTGCCATATTTTTCCACTTTTGTCCCACGCGGACTGTTATCAAACCACTCACACTTAAACAGAGTCACCACCTTGTCCCACTGGTAATGCAACTGAATTATCTCGATTAACTTCCTGTAGTAGGCTCCCTCGACCCCGTCAACTTGGTCACCTCGACAACATACACCGTAATTGCAACATAGTGTATTTGCGTCCGCTTCAACAGTTGAAAACCGATACCCATTGATTACGCATTTCTTGCACCGGGTAACAACTATTGCAGCTCCATAAGATAAACTCCACGCAATTTCATTGCGATCTGATGGATTTTCCACGAAGTAGGATCGAAACCATTGAGGAAACTTAGAGTTCGTGATTTGCTCAACTTCGGAATCTGACATTGAAGGATTCGTCGATCGGACCCAGTTAGAGAAGTAACTGTAACAAAAAGATGAAGTTAATACTTTAATACTTCCTGTAACAGTAAAAAGAAAAGAAATCTTACTTTAAGTACTGGGCGGCCTCTTCAAAATTGTTTAGAATGTACCACTCTGCTACTTGCTTATCTCTTCCTTCCAGAGTTGACCTCCAATGTTTTCCCACTACTCGACCTGGAAAATTAAATATTGAATTTTGATTGCAAGTATCTCCGCCATCATCGTTGCGAGGTACCCCTCTCCATCTTGATATCATTTCAGGGGGATAATAGTATGACATAACCTTAGTGGCCTCTTCAACTAGAAACGCTTCAGCGATAGATCCTTCGACGTACCTTGGATTTTTGATCTTGTTCTTAAGTGTGCGTAAAAACCTACAATGGACAATGTAAGGGGAATTTATAAACTAAAGCACCATGTCTATCAATTAACAACCGCGCGAAAGAAATATATATATTACCTCTCAAACGGATACATCCACCTATATTGTTGCAGACCACCTACCTTTTCTTCGTAGGCCAAGTGAACAGGCAAATGTTCCATTGAGTCAAACATGCTAGGAGGAAACACCATCTCTAACTTGCATAGCGTTAGGGGCAAGCTCGCCTCCAGATGCCGTAACTTTTCAACATTAAGTTCAGAAGCACAAATTTCTCTAAAGAAAATGGAAAATTCCGTCAGAATAGACCATATATGCTTCGGAAGTGCTTTGAAGGCCCATGACAACAATCTCTGGAAAAAAAAACATGGCAATCGTGACTCTTCATCCCGAATAACTTCACCTCGTGCAGATCAACACGTCTTTTCAAGTTTGATGCATAACCGTCCGGGAGTTTCAGATCTTTAACCCACTGCAACAATTCTATATTCTGTTGTTTGTTGAATGTGTACGGTGCTTTAGGTTTGGAAGTCCGTCCCGTGGCATACTCCACCAAATGCAAATCAGGCCTTCTGCAAATCGCTTCTATGTCCCGTCTTGCGTTAACTGTATCCTTCATCTTGCCCTTGGTGTCCATGATGGTGTACAAAATATTGCAAAACACATTCCTCTCAATATGAATGACATCGAGGTTGTGTCTTAACAATTGATCTTTCCAATATGGTAGTTCCCAAAAGATGCTGTGTTTGTTCCAATGATGATCAATGCAGTATCCCCCAGGTTCGCTTGAACCAGCCCCTTCTTCGACACTTTGAATGTACTTGACACTGTCCCATATTCTTGGCCACTTAAACGACGAGGTTGATCTGCTCGTTCGACCACATTCCGCATGAAGTCTTTTTTATTTCTCCTAAACTGATGCTCTAGGGGAAGGAATCGCCGATGCCTGTCAAACCAACACACCTTACGACTGTAATCCAAGCTAAAACCCAAGTTTTGTTCAAGACATACCGGGCATCCAAGCTTCCCCGACGTTTTCCAGCCACTCAACATCCCATATGCAGGGAAATCATTTATCGTCTACATTAAGGCAGCCCGCATGGTGAAATTTTGACTCAATGATACATCATACGTAAGAATGCCTTCACTACACAACATCTTCAACTCGTCTATCAGAGGTCTGAGGTACACATCTATCTTCTTTTTTGGGTTGGATGGTCCAGGGATTAACGCATTCAGAAACAAAAACTCTCTTCTCATGCACATAGAAGGTGGGAGGTTGTACGGAGTCACAATGACAGGCCAACATGAATAATTCCTGCCCGTATTGTTCAAAGGAGCGAACCCATCCGAGCATAGACCAAGACGGACATTACGGGGATCCATAGCAAAGAACGAATTTGCCTCGTCAAATTTACGCCAAGCTTCAGTATCGGAAGGATGCGTCACAAAGTTTTCATCCCTACTATGCTCTCGGTGCCACCTCATGTGCGCAGCTTTTTGTTCTGATGCATACAATCTCTGAAGTCTGGGCACGAGAGGAAAGTACAACATCTTGCTTAATGCTTGATGCGTCATTTTCCTTCCATTCCTCACAACTTTGTATCTGTCAAGTCCACAGAATTTGCAATTGGTCATCTCAGCATCATTCTTGTAATACAACATACATCCTTTGGGACAACAATGTATTTTTTCACATCCAAGACCAAGCTCTTTCACCTTTTTCTTTGCTTGGTAAAATCCTTCGGCAAATTACTGTCTTTGGGAACAATCTTACTCATGATCTGCATCATTTCGTTGTAATTCCTCTCACTCATATGGTGATCAGTCTTCAAGCTTAGTGTTGCCAGGGTAGCCGATAGCGATGAATATTCACTATTTTCAAAGTTTTCGCAACCTTCCCATAACGGACGTTGCGCTTCTTGAACATTTTATAGAACCTATCGGCTTCCGGATGAGGATCCTCTCCCATGTATTGTGGTTGAGTATGTGTATCGGTCTCCTCTCCCATGTATGAAGGTTCAGCATGAGTAACGAGATCAAAATATTGGCCGATCGACGGCCCCGCGGCATCCATAACCAACTGCTCATATTGATTAAGGTTGTTTCGATGACTATTATCCCCGTAATAACCACTCGGTGTCTATCGGACTTCGCCATGACATTCCCAACATTCATAATCCTTCATGAATCCCTTTTTACATAAATGGATTTTCACCGTGCCAGGATCTTTAAATCTTAAACACCTACATTTGACACACGGACAACTGATCGCCCTGCTTGAATTAGTTGAATGTGCCAAAGCAAATTCGATGAACTCTTTCAAACCCGCCAATAATTCTTGAGTTAGTTGTCTTTTATCAGTTAGACGATTGTACATCCAACTTCTATCATGATTGCCTTCCATATTTCCTAACTAGTTAAATTACCAACATAATTAACATGTAATTCGATGCCAGAAATCTATATAAGTATTTTGGATTTTATAAGATATAAGGGCTAAACTAGCTAATTTAACTCAACTAGCTAATTTAACTAATTTTTATAATACATACGAATTTCTGTAACACCCCAAATTCCATACTACAAATTGTGTCGGATGACACTTGGTTTTAGAAAAATTCAACAGAACTTGAGGTGCTACTTCAGAGTACCGCGGAAACAGAGAGCAATGTACTAAAAATTTGGACAATATATGAGTAACAGATATAAAAATACCCCGACATATGACGATGCCGAGCGTATGCTGATATATTAAAAATTTCCCGAAGGAATAATCATGTGATACAATATACATAGCTTTGTACAATTACATTTCACAAAAAAGTAACTATACAACCTAGACCAAGCCTTGACCAGACTTGGGGCAATGAACCTAACTCCGTTATCCGAACAGAATGGCCAGGTAAGTGTCTACCATGGGGGCCTCACCGACTTATACGACGACTTATTGGCACACCCACGTAGACTAGCCTTGCCTTCGGCACCAAACTATTCAAAATAACTTCATTAGACTCATGCCTGACATTTGGCTCTGATGATCTTCTTCCGGCACTTGCCTCGACCGGTGCATTTCTACGACTCTGCCCCTTGGTTCCTCTCTATGGCTCCGTCTACCGGTGCCCTTTCTGATTTTCCTGACATTTGGTCTAGTCACGTTGTTTCCCCCGCTCTCCAACCCTCGGTCCACCGGACCCTGAAGCTACAGCTGAGATCCAATTTACCCCATTGGATCTCAGGTAACGGTTAACCTTATGCTCAAACAATACAGTATACAGACAACAGATATTCAAGACAATACAACAGCATCTCATCAGATAAATGTGACACAGACAGGACATTAAGCACAGAGCAATATGTAAAGTCCTACACAACAACAGTCTGCACATATACCAGTGCCACGATGTACGGTCGTGTCCTCAGCGCTAGGAAAACATAACGGTATTATCAAAACTATAACCCGTATAAACTGTCTGTATATCAATCTCTGAACGTATCTATCACATATATGTACTTAAGCAGCACAGATTAGTGTTACAGTACGCGAACGTACCTTTCACCGCGTATTGGCCAACTTGCCTGACTTTTCGATCCGACTCCGGCTTTTCCGGATATCCTATATGTTACCGTCGGATTAATTCCTTTTCCATACTTTATATGATATTGTAATAAATACCATATTTCCTAGAATAATATCCTAAAGGTATAATTTACCTTTCTACCCTTGGTGGATTAATTATTCCATTTTTGCCCTTACATTTATTAAAAACGTCATTTCAACATTTCAGGGCAGATTTTCTAACAACTTTGAAAAATCATAATTAAATCTACAAAAATCGAAATGAGGTTCCGTAAAATTCCTTGGAATCCTTATCATGTCTAATTTTGAGGAAAAATAATTATTTTTACCCAGCTTCCCTGAGTCATTCCCAGGTTTAAGGTTTCTAAATCTGCCCAGAATTTCGTCTGAAAAAATAGCCTAACTTCAAGGATTTTTATCTCCTGATGTAGAACTCCAAATGATACATATTTTATATATTTGGAAATCCCTACATGTCTAATTTATTCAGGTAAACTATCATGATTTTTGAAGATCATTTGATATATAAAATAATATTCTAAACGTCGGCTGCCAGAACAGGATTCACAACCGAAAATCCTACAATTTTCACAATCTTGATCTATAACTTTCCAAAACTTATTCCCTCACAAGTTTCTACCTCATTAGGCATTTCTCAATGCAAGGATGCCTAAAAACAAGTAAAGAAATTTTCCTAACAATTTCCTAGATTAAACTAACACTTTTAACCATAAAAACATGAAAACAATATTGCTCTTGAATATTTAAGATCAAAGCATAAACTAACTATGAACTTAACCTAGAACTCTAAGAACTACCAAAAACTAAAGACTAGAAACTAAAAGCTTGCTTACCTCTTGAAGCATAACTCATTCATCCTTCTTGCTCCTCACCTCCAAAAGAACTCACATCTCACTCCCTATCCCAAAGGATTAGAACTGATTTGTGTTTTGGTGTGAGAATTATGAAGGGGGTTGCCCTCTATTTATAGGAAAAGTCCATGAACCTAAACCATTAGATCATCCTTCTTAATCAATGGCTCATGGGACTTGGTCTTCTTTGAAGACTCATTTTTATGAAGAAAAGGTTCTCATTGGTTCATTTTAATTACTTAGGATTTGGAGCATTTCTTTTGATTTTTCCTATTGGTTGTTCAATAGTTGTGGGCCCCACATTTCTTCTTCACTAAGTTTTCTTTCCTTCCTCTTCTTTTCCTTATTTTCTGTTTTTATTTTCATTTTTTAATTATTTAATTAATTAATATTATATAAAATATTTTTTTATATAATTTTTTTACAAAATGTTCCTATTGGTCCATACATGTTTTTAGGCTTAAAATTACTTAATCTCACATATTTTTCTTAATATTTTTCCAAGAATTAGAAAATATATTTTATGCTAATTTTAGCCATAAACCACTAATTATAGGGTTTTACATAATTATCTTTGGATTTTCCTTTGTTTAATCCCAAATAATTAGCCAATAATTATTTAATTAATCATTTACTAATTGTGGATAATTTTCTTAATTAGAATGACTCATTACCTCACAACTTTTGCACTGACATTAGTATTCTATGTCTAATGCATTTTATTAAAATTCACGGGGGCATTTTGGTCATTATAATACTTTTTGATTTTTCCCCCTTTATTTTTCCAAGGTTATATTTTATTAAATTACCAAAATTAGAGACAATATACTCTCTAAATTTTAATAATGATTTTACTGCTTCTTATGATTTATCACAATATTTTCAGGGCATTTTATGGCCCATAATTGCATTTTTATGGATTTTCGGCCCTTTATGCCTTTTAATTTCAATAGAAATTCCCATTAAATAAGATAATTATATCTTATGGGTTGATACCACATATTCACCTATTTCCAATAGGTATTATTTACTAATTTATGATACTTATCATAATTAGGATTTTTAGGGTATTACAATTTCATTATTCCCTAAATTCAAATATTTTTTCTACATTACGTTAAAGATAGATTCAAATAAAACATGTAAATGAGATATTTTTTTTTTAAAAAAAACTTAATAGTAATTTTTATAAGACATTAACTTAACTAACTAATTTAACTAATTTTTATAAGACATATAAATTCATTATTCCCTACACTCACATCTTCTTTCTACTTTTAATTAATTAATTAATTCTCTTACCCCTAAATATCACTTTATAATTTGTTTTGTCAAGTTATCATTGTTTATTGTATAACTAGTTAATATCATTAATTTTTCTAATACATAAAAATTTAATAAATCCTTAGAGTCACACATTCCTCCTACTTTATATTAATTAATTAATTCTCGTATTCCTAAAAATCATTTCTTAACATTTCATTTTTCTCATTTCAACATCATCCTATTTATAGACTTATGTATCATTACCTACTAATACAAAATCATAATTTTAACACATAATTTTTCAACTATACAAAACAGACTATAAACAAATAGTGCAACATTAATATTCTCAAGAACCAATAATAAATAATTTAATCAACATTAAAGAAATAACAAAAAATATTATCACATACCATCATTTTATCATAAATCCACATAATACTCAAGAAAATACAAAAACAATACTCAAATCTATCCATATATACAGTAGTGAAAACAAAAAAGGGAGAAGAGAGGTGGGTTACTTGGAATAGAAGTGCAGCTTGGAAGAGGAGAAGGAGAGGACGCCTGAAACTGATCGGCCGAAACAAGGGGGAAAGCCGCCGGAAAATGAACGGCCGGAGGAGAGGGGATGATGCTGGAAAGTCGCTGACCGGAGCAAAAGGAGTCCACCAGAATGGGAGAACAAGAGGGAAATGGACCAAAGAAAGAGAAAGAAGAGAGTGCGAAATGAAATTTCGCGAGGGGGGTTAACCGTCGCGATTTGCGACGGACGCCGTCCGTCCATTGCAAATTTTTGCGTCGCAACTGTCGACGCCCCTGCCGACAGTTGCGACGGACTAAGGTTTCCATCGCAAATTTGCGACGGACCGACAAGTTCGTCGCAAAATGGTGGACTCCCAGTCCGCCATGTTGCGACGGACTACACAGTCCGTCGCAAAGTTTGCGACGGACGGATGTTTCCGTCGCAAAGTTTGCGACGGATTTTTTTTCCGTCGCAAAATGGTTTTTTTGCGACGGATTTTTGTTCCGGCCTCAAATTTGGTGAAAGTTGCGACGGATTATTGTCCGTCGCAAAATCCGTCGCAAATTGCGAATTTTCTAGTAATGACACTAATTAAACTTGTAAATCAAATTAGATAAATTAAATAATTACTAAGGGTTAAGATGTAATCTTGAAAAGTGAAATCAAAGGTTTAGACTTATTCTAGTAATTTTAAAAGCCTAAATCCATGTTAAAAGAAATGGACCAATGAGGGAATTTTGAGGAAAATAAATATTAGATAATTAAATATAAAATAAATACTTAAAACAGAAAAAAAGGGGTGCAGCTGGCTGAAAATTTTGGAACAAGAAAGGGTTAAGAATTGATCAATATAATATCTAGATACTTTGTATTATAATATTAATATAAATTGTGATATTTTGTGAAAAAGTAAATAGGATAAATGACCACCGATAGAAACTAAATCCTATCTAGAAAACCATGAACTAGGTTTCTAAGGTCAGAGTATATTATAAACAAGTGAATTTTTATCTTGGAGTAGGCTGTCTCCGAAGTCATTTCTGTAACCGGCGGAGTAATTAGGAGATCAGACAAAAAGAAATGAGACAGATATTAGAAAGGAGAGTCTATGGAAAATTAATCCTAACTCAAAAATTCTTGAACTAGTTAGAAAACATATGGACATATTATGAATCAGTGAATTTTTGTCCAGAAGTTGACATTACCCGAAGCGATTTCTGTAACCGAAGACGTTTATCCGAAAATCTTCGGCAGGCAACGGAATGCCCTGAATGGGATCAAAAATTTAGTTGACCCAAGTATTTTGAAAGAGGAAGAAGAGATCTTCAGGGCTATGTTCCCGGAATTTTGAGATTTTCCAAGATTACGTGATTAGGACACCGAACGGAGAACTTTATCGGTACAAGACCATAAAGTAAACTTGTGACATCATCATGGATGATGTAAATTCTGCAAAAAGGGGGGCAAGAGGTCGGCAGCCCCATGTGTAAGGTCAAGATCTTGTCATTTCAATGAAGTGCGATCCTACGGTCCAGAATCCGTCTGATAAAGTATGAATAGTACCTAAATTTTGTCTATAAATAGCAAGCAACTCTCTTCACAATTTTCACACCCAAGAGCTCCTGCTCATTTCGAAAATTTGGAGCAGCAAGGAGGAGGAGGAGTCCGGAGAAGTTTGCAGCAAAGCCCTGGGTAATTTCTTCGGTCATTAGTCTTAAGTTCTTTCGGTAGTTATAGTAGGAATGTTAGATAGATCTTTAGTTTTTCAAGTATGATTTAGATATCATGTTTTTGGGTTAGATATGATGTTTATTTCAAAAATATGTTGGAGAAAGAGATATGTTAAAATTTTGGAGAATTAGAGTTAAAGTAGCGAAGCTCTGGCGAAATTCCGCCGATTAGTAAAGATAGGGGCAAAATGGTAATTTGTACCTAAAATGCCTGTTATGATGTTTATCACTGATAAATGTGATATTATCCCTATAGGATATCTGTGATCAGTACTGCTGTTGTACCGCCGTCGTTCCGCTATCATACCGCTGTTTTCCGTCAAAAGTGCAGTTTTTCGTCAAACGTACCAGAATACCGTCGACAAAGGTATGGACGCGTACTGTAACACTAATCATGTGCTGCTCATATACTTATATGTGATAGATACGTTCAAAGGCTGAGGCTCTGTTTAGGGTCGTCATTTATACATACAGCTTTACACGGGTTATAGTATTGGTAATACCATTATGTTTTCCTAGCGTTGAGGACACGAGTGGTTATCGTGGCACTGGGTATGTGTAGACTGTTGTTGTTGGACTTTACATACTGCTCTGTGCTTATGTTCTATCATTGTTATGATCATGCATCTGCTCTGTGCTTATGTAGTGATATGATGTATTGTTCATGAATATATGTTGTCCATATACTGTTTTATTTGAGCATAAGGTTAACCGTTACCTGAGATCCAATGGGGTAAATTGGATCTCAGCTGTAGCTTCAGGGTCCGGAGGACCAAGGATTGGAGAGCGGGGCAAGCAACACGACTAGACCGTTGGCCGGAGATGTTTCTTTTGTTTATGTAGTAGTTACTTTTTGAGAACAATAGGATGACTGTGTCAATACTATGTTACACTATGGTTAATGCTTGAATGTGAATCAGTTACTCTTACGCTCCAATGCTCTACTCTGATTGAAAAAAAAAATTCTGCTTTTAAAATGGGATGTTACAGGACCTCAGGTAACAGTTAACCTCATGCTCAAGTAAAAGAATACATATGGCAGACAGATGATCATTTACTGCATTCCATACATAGCACACAGCACATGTAAGGTTACACATATAAGCATACAAGACACATCAGAGTTAAAGTTGCTAGTATGCGAACGTACCTTACACCGGGTAATTACCAAAACGCCCGTTCTTCGAATCCGACTCCGGACTTGATCCCGGATATCCTATACATTATTGTCGGATTATTCCTTTTTCCCATAATATCACAACTAATATTCTATCTCTTAAAATAATATCGAAAAGGTTATTTCCACCCATTTTGACATTTCTACCCTTGGTGTATTCATTATTACAATTTTGCCCTTACATTTTCTCAAAACCGCAACACTGAATTTCTGGGAAGAATTTTCGATTGATTTTGAAAAATCATAATTAAATCTACAAAAATCGAAATGAGGATCCGTAAGATTATTTGGAATCCTTATCATGTATAATTTTGAATAAAAATACTGGTTTTTACCCAGATTTAATATATCATTCCCAGTTTAATGTTCTTTAACCTTTGCCCAGAATTTTCCAGAAAAACGTAGCCTAACTTTAGGAATTTTTATCTCCTTATATAGAACTCAAAATGATACATATTTTATATATTTGGAAATACCTACATGTATAATTTATTCATGTAAAATATCAGGATTTTTGAAGATCATTTGATACATAAAATAATAGCATTAATTTCGCTGGCACAATTTTTTACCTCATTAGGCATTTTTCAATGCAAGGAGGCCTAAAAACAAGTAAAGAAATTTTCCTAACAATTTCCTAGATTAAAACTACAATTATGCTAAGAACTAAAAAGCTAAAGACTTAAAGCTTAAGAACTAGAAAACTTACCCTTGAAGAATCTTGCTACTCCTTCATCCTTCTTGCTCCTCACTAGCTCTCACTTCTCTCTACTCTTTGGAATGGTTTTTGGTGTGAAGAATTATGAAGAGGGAAGCCCTCTATTTATAGGGAAAGAATTAAAGACACAAAGGGAATTTAATTTAACCAAAACTCACCTCAACCCTTGGATAAGAAAATCACTTTTTGAAGATTAATCTCCACCATTTATGGCTTGGTCGACATGCATAACCAATCAGCCAATTTGTTGTGCTTTTTTAATTATTTAAATATCTTGTATTATCCAATAATTAATTTAACCAAAAGCATCCCATGTGTGTATATGTTTATATTAAATAATTTCTCCCTCTTATTCCATTTGTGTGTGCTGGCCGACACCCCCTTTTTAACCTTTTAATATGTTTTTGATTTGCAAAATATCCCATGGTCTAAGGCTTCTCATTGGTCCCTTAATTATCTCATGTGCTTGTATAATATCTTGAATTATAATACAATACATCTATAATATCTAGATTTTAATACAACAAACCTATAATATCTAGATTATCATAATATCTAGATTATAATATAACAAATCATAATATCTATATTAAAAACACAAAAATCTTACATCATCTTATCTTCTTCCCTTTTACCAACAAGTTGGCTTGGTAAAGATCTTTTTACTATTGATGATATTTTTCCCAATTTTGCATGTGTTTTTATGATAACAATATCTTGGATATTTATTGAAAAATCCTATCCAATCTTTTCCCATGTGCCACACTGTAACATCCCAATTCCAGAGCCACAATTTTTTTTTAAAAAAATAAGAGTAGAGCGCTGGAACGTAAGAGTAACTGATTCCCATTCAAATAATAACCAGAGTGTACAATGGTATTGATACAGCATCCTATCGTACTCATAGATAAATACGGAAAATGGTAAAGCGACATCTTCGTCTAAGAGCTCACTCGTACTACGTGCCCTCCAACCATGAGCCTACTCGTGCAGCTTGCCCTTATCTCCAATCCTTAGTCCTTCTGACCCTGAAGCTACAGCTGAGATCCAATTTAACGCATTGGATCTCAAGAGTCTCTAACCGTGAATGTATCTCGGTGACCCCTAACAGAATCTCTATCCGTGAATGTACCTATCACATATATGTATATGAGCAGCACTAGATTAGTGTTACAGTACGCGAACGTACCTTCATTGACGAACGTAGATGTTTCTGGCGGAAATTGTACTTTCTGACGGAAAACAGCGGTTTGTCCGACAGCGGCACGTTGGACAGCGTAACGGCAGCAAACTAGGATTTCTGACGTCCTATAAGAGTAATATCACTTCCATTAGTGATTTGACACAATAACTGGCATTTTAGGTAAAAATTACCATTTTGCCCTTCTACCCCTAATTGGCGGAATTCTGCCAGCACTTCGTTACTCTGACAAATTTTCTTCTCGAAATTTTGCCAGAACTTCGACGCCATTTTGATTTTCGAAAATAAAGACTAAAATAGCCCTCCCATATGATACCCAATCATACTTGAAAATTTAAAGGCTATTCTAGCATTACAACACCTACTTGTGAAAGAGCTATAAAAGCTTCAACTTTTCAGGTACTCGATCCCTACCAAGTTTTTTACCTCGTCAGGCATTTTTCAATGCAATGAGGCCTAAAAACAATAGTAGGAATCTCATTCCCTACTTACTAAAACTATCTAACAATTCTACTAACTATCGAACTAAAACTAAAGACCGAAGGACTTACCCGTTGAAGACTTCTTCACAATTTTTTCCAGAGCTTCTGTCTCTTCTTTCTCCCTCTAGGAATTCGGCCAAGGCAAGGAGAGAATGGTGTGAAGAATTTGTGAAGAGCACTTGGCTATTTATAGAAAACCTAAGGGATACATAAGGAATTTTTCACTTTGTTTACAACCTTGGAAAATCAAGACCAAATTGGTGTATAATTCTTGTCCATCCATGCCTCTTGGACGAATTGGAGAGCTGATGTGGCTGTAAATGAGTGGTTCCAAGTGTATTGACTTATGTTGCTTTATAGCCCGGTCTAATAGAATTTCCCCGATCAGTACCCGATTCGCGTGATTTCGGAGAACTTTCAAAATTCTGGATTTACAACTTTGAAGATCTTCTCTTCCTCATCAATAATATCTAATTTAACTTAGATTTTGGTCTCTTACAGGGTTCCAACAGTCCAGTTGAAGTTTTCTCGAAAAACGTGTCCGAACGTGTCCGGTTTCAACGTATTTCGGAATCATCAACTTCTTCGAAAAATTCACTGATTCCAAATATGTCAAGATAAATTCAAACTCATTCCTAGATGTTGAGTTAGAATTTATTTTCTTTATATCCAAAAATATGCCTATATGCATTTTTCCCTATTTTGTTTTATTAGCAAAATGCACAAACGGCTTCAGAATTTACTTCCGGAAGAGTCTAACGGAAGATAAAATTCCACTGATCAAAATTCTATCCTGACTTTGGAAATCCCATTCCTAGATCTCTAGATAGGATCCGTTTCCTAATTTTTAAATTACTATTCATCATTTTTACTTTAATAAATTATAATATTAAAATAATTGCAAGTTGCATATATTTATTTTTCATTTATTTTTCATTTTTTTCCTGCCCCTTTTTTTTCGTTTTTTTATTATTTGATTGATTAATTAATTAATTAATTAATTAATTATTTTTACATAATTTTTTACAAAATTTTCCTATTGGTCCATTCTTGCATTTAGGCTTAAAAATACCTAAACTCAACTATTTTTCTCAAAAATTTCCAATTAATTAGTAAATATACTTTTACTAATTTTCAACCATTTTCTACTAATTTTTGAGCTTTACATAATTATCTCTGAATTTCCTTTGCTTATGCTTAAGTAATTAGCCCAATATTACTTAATTACTTAATTATCACAAGTTGATAATTTTCTTAATTAGAATACCCCCTTGTCTCACAATTCTAGCTCTGACACTTTCATTTTCACGTCTTCTGCTTTACTTTATAATTTACAAGGGTAATTTAGTCATTTCAATACTTTTTGAGCATTCATATTCAATTCCTCCAAGTTCATAATTTATTAAATTACCAAAATTAGAGATAATATACTCTCATAATTTACTTGACCATTTTACTGCCTTTTAAGATTTTTCATAATTTTTCTAAGTTATTTATGTCCCTTAGGGGCATTTTCGTCATTTGGCACTTCGGCCCTTAGATTCTCTAATTTCCAAGAGATTTTCTTTAGAAAATAAGCTAATTATTACTTAATATTTGATATCCCATATTTACCTACTTTCTATGGGTTTAACTTTACCAAATTATGATACAAATTTTTAGGGTATTACATTTCTTCCCCCCTTAAACAAAATTTCCTCCTCGAAATTTGTACTAAACCAACTAAACTTTGTACTAACTAAAACCCGTCCTACTTGTATTTTGGACTATACGCGTTGGATCTTCACTTCGTCTGTCTGCCGCCCTTCTTGGTGATCAGGAATTCACCTTGGTTTGTCCATAAAGATCTTATCATTTCGTACTTTGATATACAATGTTTCCCCGTGGTTCCCACACACCGCGGTTAACACTATAGATACCAAAATGGATACCAAAAATGTCCCCATGGTTCTCATACACCATGATAACATAAGATATCTCCTACTTAATGACATGATCACGGTCGAATATAACTTAAGAAATATGGAAATTGTCATGGAAGTCTAATCATGTTTGGAAATAAGGCTATCTAATAGCGATTGGTTTGTCTTCAATGAATACTTGAATGATCTCCCGAAATGATCTCACGAAATGCGAACTATACATTCGCCCTTGAGGTGTTTTATTGACACCGGCTTCGAAGGATATATGATCATCACAATCACTACAATATTCTAACGATCCTTTGTGATTTGGACAAACTATTTAGAAATGTGATTGATCATACCTGGTCTAGAAAATTTCTGCTCCGGCAATTCCGTTGAGCAACTTAGATGTAGAGCAGCATGTATAATCGGTGACCCTAAGCGATGTCTCTATCCGTTACGTATAATTGGTGACCCTAACAGAATCTCTATCCGAGTCGGTGCCCCTAGACGGAGCCTCCATCCGAGTCGGTGACCTTAACAGAGCCTCTATCTGCTTGTTACTTATTTTCTACGTCGCTGCTAGTTTTGGTTCACCACTGGTGGTGTTCCGAGCGTAAGGCAATCTTGACAAGATGCAGGAATTAGATAATGGAGTAGATCATTGATCCTGGAAAGTGGGTATTTGTTTTCGAACAGTTGCCCTGTTCAACTTATAGTAGTTGATGCTACATTGAAAACTCGAGTCTTTCCTTCTATATGAATATTACTGGGAATCAAGCTGCTATTTCAGCTTTGACATGAAATTTGGTACGGCGATCTGAATATTGAACTTATGCGAGGCATCAGTCAACAGAGAATCAATTTGTGACTGAGTTGTCTTTGAATAAAAGTTTGGTTTCCGCATTAGTTCTACCTCTGCTTATGAGAATAATATATTCTCTTTGTCACCGCTCTTCATCACCGTTCATTTAACATTATTGAGAATATCGTTGACACTATGAAGTGGTAGTACGATTTATATTATACCCATAACTTGATTCAAAACAAGCTTTACAAGCTAAAAGCTCACACCTAATGGTGTAGCTACTATTACATCGTAAGGAACTATATGTATGCATCCCAAAAGGATCCGTACAAGCATAAAAAGTAATGGATCGGTCTAGCACCCGAATCGGTTTACAACTAACATGAACTTTTACTAATTGATAGTATCTCGGACATTTCCTGAGGATTCGCCAGCCTCCGTATTGGTTAGCGCAAAGATCCGTCTTGAGTTCTGTAGTCTTGTCTCAGCAGCCTTCTCAGGACAATTCCAGGTGATGTGTCCCGTCTTCTGACATTTGTAGCAAATTCATTTTCCATCGCAGTTGACTCCTGGATGGTACTTCTTGCACTTTGGACAAGACTGAGATTCTGCCAACCTGGGATTGTTTTGTTGCTCAGTTTGGACTGGCCTCTTGTTTCCACCACTGGAGTTGTTCCAGGGCAGCCTCCTCTTTTGTGGAAAGTTTCCACGGTTGGATCCACTACGATCGGCATTGTTACCTTCCTGGCCTCGAAATTTGCGCAGTTCCTTCAAGTTGCGCTCAGTCAATCTGCAGGATTCCACGGCTTGGGCCATTTTAGGAAATTGTTGGGATACTAGCCTTGCCCTTATGTCATACTTCAGCCCAGTCACTAGTCGATTCGCCTTCCAGCTCTCATTTACGTGGCTTTTCAGGTAAGACGAGTAACGTGAAAGGTTGGTGAAACGGGCGAAGTAGTCGTTAAAGGATTCTTCATTCCCTTGCTGGATCAGCAAAAATTCTTCTTCCTTAATCACCTGTATCGAGGGAGGGAAGTATTGATCATTAAACTGTTCCAAGAACATTTCCCATGTAACAGGGCTTGGCAGGGTTGTGGAAACGCTCTTCCACCATCTATGGGCATCGCCTTCAAGCTTGTAGATTGCTAGTTGAGCCTTCCGATTTCCCGGGCATTCAATGACTTCAAAAATCTTCTCCAGACTTAGGAGCCAATCCTCAGCTAATTCACCCTTTCCCCGGAAACCGAGTGGCTTAAGTTTGCAGAACTGGTTAACCCAGTTTTCTGTGGTTCTCTCTCTTTGTTTGCGTCTGGGTGGTGATTGGGATCTCTCAGACCCCTCAACCTCTTCATCATTCTCTTCATTTTGGTTGTCATCATACTCTTCTTCGTCATCATTGTTGTTATTTTCCTCATTTTCTCGTTCCTCCTCGTGTTGCCGTGCTTCCATCTGTCTTTGTGCTTCTTCATCCTGTTGATGTTGTCTTGCTAATAGGGCATCTATAAGAGCCCTCTGTTCTTGGAGAGTTCTCCTTAGTTCTTGCACTTCATTTTCGTCTGGTTGATTCGGTATATTGTTTTGCTCGGGAATCGCTCCTATTTGAGGCTGTCTGCCTCTTCCTCTACCTCGGCCTCGGCCTCTGGGAACTCCAGCTCCTCTTAAGATCGCCATGTCTGGTTCTTTTCACCTTCGTGAGGGAAAACGTTAGATGAGGAGTACAACGACGATCATATCAAAATTTCTATTGCACTTCATATTTCTACTACTAACGAATAGACACCCGCAACATGTCCCTCGTTAAGAGTTTCGTTGGTTCGTTCTTCTCAGAAACGGGTACGGAAATACGTATCGGAAGTTCTGATACATGAGTCAAATACTGCATGTACTTATCTTTATTGATCTCGGAATTCCATCCGGCGTGGCCTATCTTCGCCTATAAGCTCGGTGCTAGGAAAGAATCACCGTCCAGCACAAACTGGCGATTATCAGAGTGATCAGAGACTGATATCAGAGTTATCAGGATTATCAGAGACTGATATCAGGGTGATCAAAATTATCGGAGACTGATATCAGGGTTATCAGAAACTGATATCAGGATTATCAGAATTGATGTACCGACAGAAAGTGGTACACTGGTTCAAAATGGTATACCGAAATGAGGTTGTACACCGACCTTGGGCTATATCAGTACTCATTTTCAAAATATGCTCCAAGTTTAAAGGCTTTTGAACATAACTCCGTTATCCGAACAGAATGGCCAAGTAAGTGTCTATCATGGGGCCTCACCGACTTATACGGCGACTCAATGGCATACCCACGTAGACTAGCCTTGCCTTCGGCACCAAACTGTTCGTAGTAACATAGTTAAATTCATGCCAGGAATACTGCTCTGATACCATAATTGTAACATCCCAATTCCAGAGCCACAATTTTTTTTCAAAAATCATAGTAGAGCGCTGGAGCGTAAGAGTAACTGATTCCCATTCAAATAATAACCAGAGTGTACAATGGTATTGATACAGCATCCTATCGTACTCATAGATAAATACGGAAAATGGTAAAGCGACATCTTCGTCTAATAGCTCACTCGTGCTACGTGCCCTCCAACCATGAGCCTACTCGTGCAGCTTGCCCTTATCTCCAATCCTTAGTCCTTCTGACCCTGAAGCTACAGCTGAGATCCAATTTAACGCATTGGATCTCAGGTAACAGTTAACCTTATGCTCAAATAAAACAGTATAGGGATGACAGATATTCATGACATAACAGCTGTAAACAATATAATGACAGTACATAAGCGTAAAGCAGTACGTAAGTCCCATAAAGTGCCTGCACTATTCACCAGTGCCACGATGTACGGTCGTGTCCTCAGCGCTAGGAAAACTCTAACGGTATTAATATCTCTATAACCCGTGTGAACTGTATGTATAATCGGTAACCCTGAACAGAGTCTCTAACCGTGAATGTATCTCGGTGACCCCTAACAGAATCTCTATCCGTGAATGTACCTATCACATATATGTATATGAGCAGCACTAGATTAGTTTTACAGTACGCGAACGTACCTTCTTTGACGAACGTAGATGTTTCTGGCGGAAATTGTACTTTCTGACGGAAAACAGCGGTTTGTCCGACAGCGGCACGTTGGACAGCGTAACGGCAGCAAACTAGGATTTCTGACGTCCTATAAGAGTAATATCACTTCCATTAGTGATTTGACACAATAACTGGCATTTTAGGTAAAAATTACCATTTTGCCCTTCTACCCCTAATTGGCGGAATTTTGCCAGCACTTCGTTACTTTGACAAATTTTCTTCTCGAAATTTTGCCAGAACTTCGACGCCATTTTGATTTTCGAAAATAAAGACTAAAATAGCCCTCCCATATGATACCCAATCATACTTGAAAATTTAAAGGCTATTCTAGCATTACAACACCTACTTGTGAAAGAGCTATAAAAGCTTCAACTTTTCAGGTACTCGATCCCTACCAAGTTTTTACCTCGTCGGACATTTTTCAATGCAATGAGGCCTAAAAACAATAGTAGGAATCTCATTCCCTACTTACTAAAACTATCTAACAATTCTACTAACTACCGAACTAAAACTAAAGACCGAAGGACTTACCCGTTGAAGACTTCTTCACAATTTTTCCAGAGCTTCTCTCTCTTCTTTCTCCCTCTAGGAATTCGGCCAAGGCAAGGAGAGAATGGTGTGAAGAATTTGTGAAGAGCACTTGGCTATTTATAGAAAACCTAAGGGATACATAAGGAATTTTTCACTTTGTTTACAACCTTGGAAAATCAAGACCAAATTGGTGTATAATTCTTGTCCATCCATGCCTCTTGGACGAATTGGAGAGTGATGTGGCTGTAAATGAGTGGTTCCAAGTGTATTGACTTATGTTGCTTTATAGCCCGGTCTAATAGAACTGGATACAACAACGGTATAAAAAAAACCGTGTGATTCAAAAGTTTAATACAACAGAAGGAAAATCTTCAACCGGATCTTCTACGTGGCCAGCTTGCTTCTTCCCTCGGCCCTTGGTCCTCCGGACCCTGAAGCTATAGCTGAGATCCAATTCAGCGCATTGGATCTCAGGTAACGGTTAACCTCATGCTCAAATACAACAGTATACGGATGACAGATTTTCATGACATAATAGCAGATGCATGACAGGTAAGTGTCTATCATGGGGGCCTCACCGACTTATACGGCGACTGAATGGCATACCCACATAGACTAGTCTTGCCTTCGGCACCAAACTATTCACACATCATATCATCACATATTTGCATACCATAAACATCAGAGTCAGTGTTACAGTACGCGAACGTACCTTCGTTGACGGTCGTCGGTACTTCCGGCGGAAAACGGCACGTTTCACGGAAAATCGTCCTGTTGACGGAGACAGCGGGTTGGATGGCACGTCGGACAACGTAACGACAGCAGATCAAGGTTTCTGATGTCCAATAAGAGTAATATCACATCTATTAGTGATTTGACATCATAACTGGCATTTTAGGTAAAAATTACCATTTTGCCCCTATACCCCTAATCGGCGGAATTTCGCCAGCACTTCGTTACTTTGGCTCCGACTTTCCAAAATTTTGCCAGAACTCCGACCCCACCAGGATTTTTGAATTTAAATACTTAAAATAAAACTAAAGATCTATCTAGCATTACTACTAAAACTACTAAAGCATTAAAGGCTAAAGATAGGAAAAATTACCCGAGCTTGCCGAGAATTCCCCGGGCTCCTTCCTCCTCCAGAGCACCTCTCTCTAACTTCTCTCTAGGAAAGCTCAACTAGAGAAATGATTTTGGTGTGAAGAATGCAAAGGGAGAGCTTGCTATTTATAGAGTTTTTGTGAGGGCATTTTGGTCTTTTCCCAATCTTCCAACTTTGAATTTTGGCCACATAACACATCTTTTTTGCTCAAACCACTTCTCCACCACAAAAACTCCTCCAAAAACGTGCTCCCCCTCCCCAAGGTCATTATTGCATTGCCACCAACTTTTGCTTTATGGTCTTGCACCGATAAAGTTCCGATCGGTGTCGAATTGCGTAATCTCGGAAAAGTCTCAAAAATCCGGAATCACCATTTTGAAGCCCCTTTCCTTCTCATTAGAAATGTCTAATCTAAACTAATTTTTGATTCCATCCGGGGCTCCAAAAGTCGGTCAAAGTTTACGGAAAGCGTGCGATTCGGAAGAACTTTCGGAATCATCAATCTACGGACAAAAATTCACTGATTCCAAATATGTCCAGATAATTTCAAACTCATTTCCAAATGTTGAGTTAGAATTTATTTTCTTCAGATCTTTAAAATGTGACTATCGGCATTTCTCTCTATTAGTCTTATTAGGAAAATGCTCTACCAAGCCGGAATCAACTTAGGAAAAAGCTAAGCGAAGATAAAAATTCACGATCATTATTTTACTCGACATTGGAAAACCTATTCCTGGTACTCTAGATAGGATCCGTTTCCTATAGATCGATCACTATTCTTGTACTTGTTTATACAATTTTACACTTCAACTTGCAAGGTAAGGCACCATGATTTTTACCAACTCTTGTCCTTATTTCTTTCCTTATTTTCGGCTGGCCCTCTATTAATATTACTCAATATTTATTTTTTATTTAATTAATTATTTGATTATTTACTTATTTAATTTTTCTCAAAAATTCCACAAAAATCCTAATTGGTCCATTCTTGTATTTAGGCTCAAAAATACCTAAACTCAACTATTTTTCTCCAAAATTTCCAATTAATTAAAAAATATGTTTTTACTAATTTTAGGCCAAAAACCACTAATTTTAGGGTTTTACATAATTATTTATGAATTTCCTTTGCCTATGCTTAAGTAATTAGCCAGAAATTACCTAATTACTTTCTTTTTACCAGTTGATAATTTTCTTAATTAGAATACCTCATTACCACATAACTTTTATACTGACATTTCTGTTTCCATGTCCTCTGCATTATTTTAGGATTTTTCATAATTTTTCTAAGTTATTTATGTCCCATAGGGGCATTTTCGTCATTTTGGCACTTTGGCCCTTAAATTCTCTAATCTCCAAGAAATTCTCCTTTAGAAAAGAAGATAATATAACATATTCTTCGAGACCACATATTCATCTTTTAAAAGTAGCTATTTAATTTATCAGGGTATTACACCAACAGTCGAGTTGAAGTTTTCTCGAAAAACGTGTCCGAACGTGTCCGGTTTCAGAACGTATTTCTGGAATCATCAACTTCTTCAGAAAAATTCACTGATTCCAAATATGTCAAGATAAATTCAAACTCATTCCTAGATGTTGAGTTAGAATTTATTTTCTTTATATCCAAAAATATGCCTATATGCATTTTTCCCTATTTTGTTTTATTAGGAAAATGCACAAACGGCTTCAGAATTTACTTCCGGAAGAGTCTAACGGAAGATAAAATTCCACTGATCAAAATTCTATCCTGACTTTGGAAATCTCATTCCTAGATCTCTAGATAGGATTCGTTTCCTAATTTTTAAATTACTATTCATCATTTTTACTTTAATAAATTATAATATTAAAATAATTGCAAGTTGCATATATTTATTTTTCATTTCATTTTCATTTTTTTTTCTTTTCTTTTTTTTTCTGCCCTTTTTTTTCGTTTTTTTTATTATTTGATTAATTAATTAATTAATTAATTATTTTTACATAATTTTTTACAAAATTTTCCTATTGGTCCATTCTTGCATTTAGGCTTAAAAATACCTAAACTCAACTATTTTTCTCAAAAATTTCCAATTAATTAGTAAATATACTTTTACTAATTTTCAACCATTTTCTACTAATTTTTGAGCTTTACATAATTATCTCTGAATTTCCTTTGCTTATGCTTAAGTAATTAGCCCAATATTACTTAATTACTTAATTATCACAAGTTGATAATTTTCTTAATTAGAATACCCCTTGTCTCACAATTCTAGCTCTGACACTTTCATTTTCATGTCTTCTGCTTTACTTTATAATTTACAAGGGTAATTTAGTCATTTCAATACTTTTTGAGCATTCATATTCAATTCCTCCAAGTTCATAATTTACTAAATTACCAAAATTAGAGATAATATACTCTCATAATTTACTTGACCGTTTTACTGCCTTTTAAGATTTTTCATAATTTTTCTAAGTTATTTATGTCCCTTAGGGGCATTTTCGTCATTTGGCAATTCGGCCCTTAGATTCTCTAATTTCCAAGAGATTTTATTTAGAAAATAAGCTAATTATTACTTAATATTTGATATCCCATATTTACCTACTTTCTATGGGTTTAACTTTACTAAATTATGATACAGATTTTTAGGGTATTACACACACCCACATTATCCCATGTGATCTTAGCTTAATTAAATCAAAATATCCTCCCTTATCCTCCAAGCTCCAACCGTCCTCCCCCTTCTCTCCTATCATCTTCTATTTTTCAAAATCTTATCCTCTTCCATACATTAAATAAGATTCCACAAAATCTCCCTTTATTATCCCATGTGATTGTATTTAATAATATCTAGATTAAAATATAATAAACTCCTTCACAAAGCTAGCCTAACCGTGGCCTTCCTCCTCCCATTCGAAATTCATGGCTATTATTTGGCCATGGAATGTGCTTTTCCATTTACAGAATATCTAATGGTCAAGTGTTTCCATTGGTCCAATTAATTTCACAAGGATTTAGACTAATTATAGGATTAATTGGAACCATTAGATTTAACTTTGTTAGGTTTAATCTTGGCCTTCCATTTGTGTTAGAAATATCCTAACTACTTTTGAAGATCTTTATTTTTATATAGCATGTGATTTAATTAATATCATTGTTTAATCTTTCCCTCTCTCCTTCTTGAGCAAACCATCCCCCACTCTTGACTTTAGGGGATGATGTTTAATCTTAATTAGTATCTCTAATGTGGTGATTTATATGATATTACTATATTAGGTATAATTGCCATTATGTAATTGGTTCTTTAATTGACTATGATAATTAAAGACTCATTCTTGGTAATCTTGTTCTTTAGTGGATTCTTGATCTTTAATTAAGACATTCCCTAATTGTTACTTCTTGATTTGCCTCTTTATTAATTTAAAGAATTGTGCAACTAATCTAATTTAGTGCAAGATAATTTACTAATTAGCAATTTCTAATTTATGCTAATTTGGCTAAGGGTGTTCATAACCCTCTCTTTATCTCATTTAATTATAAATTAGTTACTCTTTTATGTGCCATTTACATCACATTAAATAGCCTCTAAATATTATCTCATAATTAACCATTGGTTAACTAATCCCAAAATAAAATTTAGACAAAAATATAATCAATAGATTATATTTCTTTGAGACACATATTAACCTTTGTTATTTTGCTAATAATTAGCCAAAATATAATGTTTATATGAATTATGAAAATTAGGGTATTACAGCATGTCTATCAATATGGGTGTGTGTGTGTGTATATATGCATATATGCGTGTGTAGATATAAGTATATGTGTGTGTGTGTGTAATACCCTAAAAATCCGTATCAAAATATACCTATTGAAAATAGGTGAATATGAGGTTTCAAATATAAGTTATAATTACCTTATTTTCTAAGGAAAATACTATGGAATTAAAGGAAATGAAGTGTCAAAACGGCTTAAAAATGCATTTTAGGGGCATCAAATGGCCTAAAAATATTATGATAACTTCTAAAGGGCAGTGAAATAATTATTAAAAATTAGAAAGAATATTGTCCTTAATTTAGACAATTTAATAAATTATTACATTGGAAAAATTAAAGGAGAAAAATCAAAAGTATTGTGGGGCCATAAATTGACCCCATGATTTTTAATATTTTACATGGAGCATAAAATACCAATGTCGGTCAATAGTTGTGAGATAATAGTTAATCCTAAATAAGGAAATTGTCAACAATTAGTAAGGGATTAATTAAATAATTTCGGCTAATTGATTGAGCACGATTAAGAGAAAATCTAAGGGTAATTATGGAAAACCCATTAATTAAATGTTAATGGCTAAAATTAGCATAAAATATATTTGTGAATTAATTGGAAAATATTAAGAAAAATGAATGAGGTTAAGTACATGGAAATCCCTAATCCTAAAGGTTGCTAAACATAGGATTAGCCAATGGGATAATCATCTAATTAAAGCATGGATTAATTAAATAAACCAAGAGTTGAAAAGTCAACAATTGGGCAAGTAGGAGGAAACATCTTTTGTCAAAAAGATGCCCTCATTTGCGAAAAAAATAGGAAGGAAAAGGAAGGAAAATGTTCTAGTGTGAACATGGAAATGGTTTAGGAATATTCTGTGAAAAAGCAAACGGGATAAATGAGAACCAATAGAAAATAAATCCTAACTCAAAATCCATGATTTAGGTGGCAAACAACTGGACGTATTATGAATCAGTGTAATTTTGTCTAGAAGATGACATTACCCGAAGCGATTTTCGTAGCAGAAGGCGATTATCCGAAAATCTTGACGAAATAGGAGATGCCACTGAATGGGATCAAAATTTAGTTAACCCGAGATACTTTGAAAGAGGAAGAAAGGATCTTCGGGGCTATGTTCTCGGATTTCGAGATTCTTTAAGATTACGCGATTAGAACACCGAACAGGGGACTTTATCAGTAGGAAACTTCTCAAGCAAGTTGGTGACATCACATTGATGATGTCACTTGGTTGAAAGATGATGTAAGGAGGTGGATTGTGTGGCCAAGAATGAAGCTTCTAGAAACCCTAGAATGTGTGGTTTAAAATGAAAGTTGAAAGTTGGAAAAGACTGTTTTTCCCTCAGAACTTTGCCTATAAATAGGCTTGCATCCCTTTGTTAATCTCACACCAAAAACCACCAAGCATTTCAAAAATCTTGGAGCAGCAAGGAGGAGGAGGAGTCCAGGGAAATTTGCAGCGAAGCTCTGGGTAATTTCTTCGGTACCGAGTCTTAAGTTTCGGTAGTTCTTTCGGTAGTTAGAGAGTAGAAATGCTAGTTTGATCTTTAATCTTCCAAGTATGATTAGATATCATGTTTTAGGGGTAATTAAGGTATTAATTTCGAAAATAATGTTGGAGGAAGAGTTATGGAAAAATTTTGGAAGATTAGAGTCAAAATAACAAAGTGCTGGCGAAATTCCGCCGATTAGGAAGTCAGGGGAAAAATGGTAATTTGTACCTAAAATGCACATTATGATGTTAGGCGTTGATATATGTGATATTATCCTTATAGGATATCTGTGAGCACGTACCGCTGTTGTAACGCTTTCAATTTACCGTATTCCGCCAGAAATACCGTATAACGTCAACGAAGGTACGTTCGCGTACTGTAACACTAATATGATGTTTATTGTATGCGTGTATGTGCTATGTGTATGGTATGCTTATATGAGGTAGTTGTTAGCTCTGTGATATGTTCATGTACGGTTGGTATGCTTGCTGGGTATTGGGATACGATTGCTAGGTGTGAAATGCTAGGTGTGAAACGATTGCTAGGTGTGAAACACATGCTAGGTGTGACACGATAGCTAGGTGTGACACATATGCCAGGGGGGTTATGTGCAGTTGGGATATGCTTGTTTGTTGTGTAATATGAATATCTGTAATGCATATGTTGTGTATGTAAATATGAGATTAACCGTTACCTGAGGTTTGGTGCGGACCTCAGCTCTTAACATAGCATCAGGGTCGGAGAACCAAGGACCGAGGAGAGAGGGAAGCAGCAAGCTTAGAGACCGGCTGAAGACTTTCTGTTGTTGTTCTTACTTTTGAAAACTCTCGGTTACTGTACCGCTTCTGTAATTAGCCAGTGGGCATTTTGAATATATATATCAGTGACTCAGTTGATCCGACGCTCTACTCTGATGATTTGATGGAGAAAAAAATTTATACTGCTTTTGAAAAATGGGGATGTTACATTTTTGGTATCAGAGCAATAGTCCTGGCATGAATTTAACGAAGTTTTTACGGACAGTTTGGTGCCGAAGGCAAGGCTAGTCTATGTGGGTACGCCAATTAGTCGCCGTGAACTCGGTGAGGCCTCCATGATAGATACTTACCTGGCCATTCTGTTCAGTTAACGGAGTTAGGTTCTAAGCCCTTTCAAAAATTTGGAGCATATTTTGAAAATAAGTACTGATATAGCCCAAGGTTGGTGTACCACCTTACTTCCGTATACCATTCTGAACCGGTATACCATCCTGAACTAGTGTACCACCCTCGGTCGTGCATCACTCTGATAACCCTGATATCAGCCTCTGATAACCCTGATATCAGTCTCTGATAACCCTGATAATCACCAGTTTGTACTGGACGGTAATTCTATCCTAGTACAACGCTTATATGTAAAGCTGGGTCACGCCAGATTCTGAGACCAACAAAGATAAGTACATGGAGTATTTGACTCATGTAGAGGAACTCTCGATACGTATTTCCGTACCCATTTTTGAGTGTAAAGATCCAACAAGATTCTGACGAAGGAAAAGGAGAAGACCTCTGTGGTTCGACGTCGATAATCATATGTTTCTACGAATATCCTTGGTGACCGGTGTCAGTAGAGAACTTCAAAGGTGAACGTATAGTCCGTATTACGAAAAACCACCTCCGTGACGTGTTCTATGTTTCTTAGTTGTTACAATTCGACCGCGATCATGTCATTGAGTAGGAGGTACCTTGTGTTGCCATGGTGTATGGGAGCCATGGAAACATTTGAAGTATCTTGTGTTGCCATGGTATAGCCATGGAGAAATTTTGGTATCTGTGGTGTTGACCGCGGTGTATGGGAACCACGGGAAACACTATATATATCAAAGTACGCTATGACAAGATCGTTGCGGTCAAACCAAAGCGAATTCTCGATCACCAAGAGGAGCGGCTGGCAGACAAAGTAAAGATTTGACGCATATAGTCCGAAGTCTAGATAGTACGGAGTTTAGATGGTAGAGTGCAAATTTCGAGGACAAAATTTTGTTTAATGGGGGGAGAAATGTAATACCCTAAAAATCCGTATCAAAATATACCTATTGAAAATAGGTGAATATGAGGTTTCAAATATAAGTTATAATTACCTTATTTTCTAAGGAAAATACTATGGAATTAAAGGAAATGAAGTGTCAAAACGGCTTAAAAATGCATTTTAGGGGCATCAAATGGCCTAAAAATATTATGATAACTTCTAAAGGGCAGTGAAATAATTATTAAAAATTAGAAAGAATATTGTCCTTAATTTAGACAATTTAATAAATTATTACATTGGAAAAATTAAAGGAGAAAAATCAAAAAGTATTGTGGGGCCATAAATTGACCCCATGATTTTTAATATTTTACATGGAGCATAAAATACCAATGTCAGTCCAATAGTTGTGAGATAATAGTTAATCCTAAATAAGGAAATTGTCAACAATTAGTAAGGGATTAATTAAATAATTACTGGCTAATTGATTGAGCACGATTAAGAGAAAATCTAAGGGTAATTATGGAAAACCCATTAATTAAATGTTAATGGCTAAAATTAGCATAAAATATATTTGTGAATTAATTGGAAAATATTAAGAAAAATGAATGAGGTTAAGTACATGGAAATCCCTAATCCTAAAAGGTTGCTAAACATAGGATTAGCCAATGGGATAATCATCTAATTAAAGCATGGATTAATTAAATAAACCAAGAGTTGAAAAGTCAACAATTGGGCAAGTAGGAGGAAACATCTTTTGTCAAAAAGATGCCCTCATTTGCGAAAAAAATAGGAAGGAAAAGGAAGGAAAATGTTGTAGTGTGAACATGGAAATGGTTTAGGAATATTCTATGGAATATTCTGTGGAAAAGAAAACGGGATAAATGAGAACCAATAGAAAATAAATCCTAACTCAAAATCCATGATTTAGGTGGCAAACAACTGGACGTATTATGAATCAGTGTAATTTTGTCTAGAAGATGACATTACCCGAAGCGATTTTCGTAACAGAAGGCGATTATCCGAAAATCTTCAGCGAAATAGGAGATGCCCTGAATGGGATCAAAAATTTAGTTAACCCAGATACTTTGAAAGAGGAAGAAAGGATCTTCAGGGCTATGTTCTCGGATTTCTGAGATTCTTTAAGATTACGCGATTAGAACACCGAACAGGGACTTTATCAGTAGGAAACTTCTCAAGCAAGTTGGTGACATCACATTGATGATGTCACTTGGTTGAAAGATGATGTAAGGAGGTGGATTGTGTGGCCAAGAATGAAGCTTCTAGAAACCCTAGAATGTGTGGTTTAAAATGAAAGTTGAAAGTTGGAAAAAGACTGTTTTTCCCTCAGAACTTTGCCTATAAATAGGCTTGCATCCCTTTGTTAATCTCACACCAAAAACCACCAAGCATTTCAAAAATCTTGGAGCAGCAAGGAGGAGGAGGAGTCCAGGGAAATTTGCAGCGAAGCTCTGGGTAATTTCTTCGGTACCGAGTCTTAAGTTTCGGTAGTTCTTTCGGTAGTTAGAGAGTAGAAATGCTAGTTTGATCTTTAATCTTCCAAGTATGATTAGATATCATGTTTTAGGGGTAATTAAGGTATTAATTTCGAAAATAATGTTGGAGGAAGAGTTATGGCAAAATTTTGGAAGATTAGAGTCAAAATAACAAAGTGCTGGCGAAATTCCGCCGATTAGGAAGTCAGGGGAAAAATGGTAATTTGTACCTAAAATGCCTGTTATGATGTTAGACGTTGATATATGTGATATTATCCTTATAGGATATCTGTGAGCACGTACCGCTGTTGTAACGCTTTCAATTTACCGTATTCCGCCAGAAATACCGTATAACGTCAACGAAGGTACGTTCGCGTACTGTAACACTAATATGATGTTTATTGTATGCGTGTATGTGCTATGTGTATGGTATGCTTATATGAGGTAGTTGTTAGCTCTGTGATATGTTCATGTACAGTTGGTATGCTTGCTGGGTATTGGGATACGATTGCTAGGTGTGAAATGCTAGGTGTGAAACGATTGCTAGGTGTGAAACAATGCTAGGTGTGACACGATAGCTAGGTGTGACACATATGCCAAGGGGGTTATGTGCAGTTGGGATATGCTTGTTTGTTGTGTAATATGAATATCTGTAATGCATATGTTGTGTATGTAAATATGAGATTAACCGTTACCTGAGGTTCGATGCGGACCTCAGCTCTTAACATAGCATCAGGGTCGGGAGAACCAAGGACCGAGGAGAGAGGGAAGCAGCAAGCTTAGAGACCGGCTGAAGACTTTCTGTTGTTGTTCTTACTTTTGAAAACTCTCGGTTACTGTACCGCTTCTGTAATTAGCCAGTGGCCATTTTGAATATATATATCAGTGACTCAGTTGCTCCGACGCTCTACTCTGATGATTTGATGGAGAAAAAAATTTATACTGCTTTTGAAAAACGGGGATGTTACAGTGTGTGTCTGTGTGCATGCATGCATTATTGTGTGTGTGTGTGTGTGTGTGTGTGTGTGTGTGTGTGTGTGTGTGTGTGTGTGTGTGTGTGTGTGTGTGTGTGTGTGTGTGTGTGTGTGTGTGTGTGTGTGTGTGTGTGTGTGTGTGTGAGGTGTGAGCTATTGATTTACTTTTACTTATGTAATTTAAAATTTATATAAGGGCATTTTAGGAAAAAGAATAAAATTAACTAATTTAACTCTTCTCTTTAATCTTCCAAAAATCGGTTGAATATGTCCTATAATTAGGACCGGAGGAAGTATATAATGACGTCAAACAATATGGGACGGCATTTAAACTTGAAAACAGAATCAGTGCCAGTTATATTCACCCATGTGAAGCACTTACTTAATGATAGACATTAATTGATTGGTGACTCCACAATACATAAAGGTTGTTATAATTATAGTGTCCTTTGATATATAGAGGGTTTCGTCACGATGATGATACATTAAAAGTCTCCTTCAATTGAAAGCTTCAGGAAAGAAAAAAAAAAAAACGACAACTTTTGATGTTAATGTATACTCAACGTAGTGGTACTCTTGTTAGATGCATGTATTAAATATGATACTTCCTTTAGTCCTAATTATAAAACTAAATTGGCTTTTCAGGAGAAATTAATAAAGCTAATTAAATTATTTTAAAGTATTTTATTTTTTCTCCAAGCTAATTAGTTTGACTAATAAACTAATATATAATTTAAGAATACATAACATATGACATGATTAAGTAATTTATTTAATTTCTACCAAAAAAAAAAGTCAATATGGTCTTATAATTAGGACCAGAGGTAGTAAATACTTCAAAAACAAACAAGACGGAGCCTTGATTAATTAATATATTCAACAATGTTGACTGATAATGTCTTTGTGTTGATTTATAGTTTTTCGTCCTTAAAATTGAGATTTGGTTTGAGGAAAATATTCCATGAGATGTCTCTGTTTCTGATGGTAAAATATATATTGAGAATAGAAACTCTAGTTGATGCCATAAGTTTGTTAACAGCAAAAACGTAATTTACGCTTATATCCCAATCCCAATTGTTTCCTTTTCTTTTGACCCTTTTTCAAATTAAGTTCTTTCAACCTCAACTACTATTTATCGCACAGACTGTGTTGTTTTATTAATCTTGATTTATATACTTTAGAATCTATGTTTTTAATATTCTTACTGTGTACCAGCTCTACTTCCGGACCTAATTGTAAGATCTAGTTGACTTTTTTTAAGATATTAAGAAAGTTAATTAAATTACTTTAGAGTATTTTTATTTTAAATTTTTTCTTCAAACTAATTAGTTTGACTAATAAACTAATATATAATCTAAAGATACACAACATATGAAATGATTAAGTAACTTATTTAGCTTCCTTAATCTCTCCAAAAAAAGTCAATTAGGTCATATAATTAGGACCGAAGGTAATACTTTTTATCGTACAGACTGTTGTCTTATTAATCTTGATTTATATACTTTAGAATCTGTTCTGGTGTAGAACTCAGATGTCCGGCCTATTGAAGGTCCGGTGGTTTGATATAGGATCTGGGTGCCCTTCCTGTATGCTTATGGGTCAAGCGTTCAGGAGAGGGTATGATCACGGTACACAAGCAGGCGTTTCGCCTAAGGGGTCTTGTGTGTGCCGTGTGTTTGTATGTAAATAAGTCAAGGCTTAGAATCAATGTACACGGCGCCCGTCTCCTTCCTCGGTATATATAGAGTATACCTGGTTAGTTAGTCCCTTGGGCGCCATGCCGTACGTGTCATGTGCGTGTCCGGATCGTGCGCGCATGTCCATGATCGTGGGTGCATGTCCGGGATCGTGGGTGCGTGTCCAAGGTCATGGCTGGGTCCCACGGATGGTGGGTTGCCCCCGTACTAGCCGGTGAGATAATGGGCCTAGGCTAGGTCCGTAACAGATTGCCCCCAAGCTCGGTTGCTCGAGTCTCGTGCATCCGAGTTTAGATGTTCGCTTGAAGAACGAAAGTTCGAGTCTTTGTTGAAGTCGAGTCATTGTTGATCGCGAAGTAACATGATGTCCTTGCCCCCAGTAGGGTTGTCAGGGTATGCGGTCAACCGGGGTGAACATGTTCTTGTATCCTCTAGTTGTATCGGAGCTGCCCCGTCTTACTTTGATAAGGTGTCTATCGAGTTTCAAGCAATCTCGGAACTACAAGTCTTGGTTGAATTGCCCCCGCACATGTGGTCCGGGTTATGCTTGTTTAAATTTTGTTGTTCTTCGACCATCCGGGCTCGCTTCTTGCACGGTCGAAGACTCCAAATGTGGGTCCTTTCTCAGAGGCTGATTAGCCTAACGAGCAAGCCGGATAATTGGCGTGACTCCTGCTCCTTGTGCCGGATCTTGGCCGTCGATTTCTCTTCTACGTTATCATTTGCCTATGCCCCGTGGCGTCCTCGACTGTCGTGAAGCCGAATTGAGGGTGCTGGCCTATACGGGCTTTGGCGTAATTAATGCCTGACAGACGCGCATTAAATGAGAAGGTCACGTCATCCTTTCTGACCGATGGAAAAGGCGCTTTTGCCCCCGTCGATTGGGTTTCGAAAGGTTTATACCCGCCAAGTCTCCTTCCTTGTTATTTTATCAACGTTGCTTTGAAGAACTTCTCTCCCGACGATTCTCGCTCTCCGAAGGATACCCTGTGTCGTGAACTATCTTCGTTCCACAACTTCCCTCGATCATCTCCATATTCTAGGTAGGTATTCTTGTTTCCTTGCCTCTTTTTTTTTGTTCTTGCTCTGATCTGCCGTTTCCCTGTGAGATTGCGTCCGTATTTAGTTGAAATTCTGGGTAAATTTCCTTGTTGAGTGGCTTTTCGCGTAGTCCTGTTTTCAGTTCCTTCATTTGTGCAAAACTCCCCGTTTTTCGAGTGAGTCGTTTCCTTTTCGTTAATACCTTTAGTAGAGTGGCTCCCCATGTCAAAGGACATAAAGAACATGACCCCCGAAGAACTGGCGGAACTACGCCACACCGTCAAGGGAAAAAGCCGTTGGTGGCTTTGGGGCGATGAATCTTCCCGTCCAACGCTGCAAACCGTTGCTTTAACCGATCATCGTGGAGGCAAGGGAAGAACTTCTGGTGGTGGGCCGACGAAAATCCGAGACGATGCATCGTCGGTTAGGGAAGTCCGAATGTTTCCTTCCCGCTTCTTCCTAATCCGAGGGAGTTTAACCCGAGTTTCGATGTGTCAACTTCTCCGACCTTCCGAATAGCCGCCTAACAAAGTGGCCGGCTCGGGTCCAAGGGCCGAGGTTGATTCCTACATCGGGCCTTGCTACGATTGCTTGTATGAGTGCTCCCGACTTATTTCTTGTGGGGATTCCTCCACACTCGACTTAATTTTGGGCTCGTGCCGACACAATTTGGTCCCGGCTCCTCAAGCAATATCGCCGAGTCCCGTTGACTTGGATTTTAATCTTACCACAACCGTAGAGTCTCGCCTTCAATTATTGACATCGTGTATGCTAGGAAGATTCTCGATCTCTTATATTTTTATTTGTGTTAGGTATAATGGCGTCGTCTTCTTCTTCTCACGGCCGAGTCGAACTGAAACGCCAACCGCGCTAGCCCCCACAAGACTTAATTGACCAATTCCCTTGGGTTACCCGAGAGGTGTTATCCTATCGGTCGAAGCCGACCATGGAAGACTTGGAAGGTCTTCCGGTTCGAGATACTAACACCTACTCGCTTTGTCTCCTGAAGAGGAAGAGCCTGTGTGCTCGGTGAGGGAGGGGAGCCACAACTCCTTTTTCTTTTTCTATGCCGACTATATCACTGGGCTTGGGATTCGATTCCCTTTTCCGAATTTCAAATGGCCACCCTTCGGTTTCTTAGTATAGCTCCTCGCAATTACACCCCAATGGATGGGGTTACTCCGATTGCCTTTGAGTGGTTTTGCATGAGCCTTGGACCGCCTTGCACCACTTCCATGTTCTTCTATTTCTTCAACCCCACACCTCTCGCTCTCGGGAAGGAACCGCCGGAGCTCAAGGGCTGGACCTCCATTCGGGAATAGCCAATCGGCGCTTGTTTACCCCAGCCTCGACTCTTTCAAACGCTTCAAGGGCAACTTTTTCAAAGTCGTCGCTAAACCGGTACAACTCCTTGGTTCCTCAAAGGGCCGGACTCTCCAAAGGTCGGCGGGAGTTTAACTTGTATTGGTGTCAAGATCACCACAATGTGTCCCCTAGCGCCTATAAGGTGGAGCGGTCCAATCCGTGAAGCCCGAAAGGAAGGCCATTGATGCCATAATAGACCACGTTCGAGCGAACGGAACTGTAGGGGCCGGCTCCTTAGTAGCCCAATATCGGGCCGAGGCACAGCGTCAAGATGAGATGGCGTCAGGGCCGAGTATGGCATTTTTGTTATTTAACATCGGCGTTGTTCCGCGTCTTAGTATTGTATTGATCATCTTTGCTTTCCTAGTAGCTAACATTGTCTATGTGTTTCGTACAGGTCTTAAGATGAAAGAGCCTCAATACCTTTCTGGGATCCCCGAGCCTGCCGCCAAGGGGAGAAAGAGGTCGGCCAAGGAGTTGGGCAAGTCGAAGGTCGGAGAATCTTCGAGGCCGGCCGAGCCAAAGAGGCCTAAGGTCGGGGAGTCGTCCAAGCCCCGAACCGAAGTCAGACCTGTCTCTCCTATCCGAGCCTCGCCTGTCCCGAAATCGCCGCTTCCAAAGTCGACCGACGTCGAGCCCCTCTCCATGCCTGATACCCCGGTTCCCCTCGTCCTTCCACCGTCATTCCCGTTCACATTTGTGGAGCAAGGGTATTACCGAGGAACTCGCGTTGCACTCCCGCCTCCCGCCCGTTATCAAGAGCCGGTGGCCTTGCGGGAAGTAGACGTACGAGAGGTCCGGGCATTGGGAAATGCTTTCTTGAAAGGTGCCGGTTTGACCCAATCGTTTCTCACCCTGCACCACAAATATGCGGAGGCTGCCACGGAGCTGAAGCGTGCCCGCACACACCGCGATGAAGCTCTGAAACAATGGCAAGTCGCTTCGAACGAGTTCCAGGCTCGTGAGGTCCAGCTGGAGAAAGTGGAGTTTCGACTAAAAGAGACCGAGGGGCTCTTGGCGGACTCCAATGTAATAATCGAAGGCTTTAAGGCGGCTCAAGCTAGAAGCGAAGAGCAGTTAAAAGCCATGACAAAGTGAGAGGACGAGTTCGAGCCGAAGTGGACAGGATAAAAGCCGAGGGGGAGGCGTCCTCAACACATCTGTCCGCGGAGATAACCCGGCTGCAGGAGTTGCTACTGGGTTCAGTGGTGGAGGCGTTTGAGAATTCACTTGCCCAGATCCGGGCTTTGAACCCGGGGATCGAGCTCAACACTACGGGGCATCATTTCCGGTCCTATGTGACTGAGGGGCAGATTGTCCCCTATGTGGAACCTCCTGCTGGATCCGAGACCCGGATAGATGGCGATGCGGCCGTGCTGGAGGCTGAGCAGGGTGAGGAAGTCTCGACCGCCCCCAGCACATGGATTGATCCCCCTTTTTTTTTTTTTTTTTTTTTTCTTTCTCTTTTTAACTTGTATAATCTATCCGGTTGTTTTACCGGCAATGACTTTATTTGAATTGATTGGCCAATATGGCCACTTTTGGCTACGATTAACAATAGATGGTAACTTAGCAACCATAATGCATCGTATAAGAATATAACTTTACCAGTTATCGCGGTCGACTCGGCCAAGGTCATATGAAGGTAAGCGGAATCTGCGAACGCGCTTTTGGTCATAAGACCATAATGTTTTAAAGTGCTAGTGTTTGCCTTTGTTTATAAAATTCCTGGTATAGTAACCGGGTCATCCAAAGGTAAATGAAAATTGCCACCGCCCGGTTCGGTTTTGTCCCGATAACGTCCGAGCATTTTGACTCGATCGGGTCGGCATGACATTTTCTATTGATACCCGGAGTAAATTAGCGTGTCTGGGCTGCGATAGCTATCAGACGTGTTTTCTTCAGCTGAAAAGCTAATAACAATTGAATCTTGAAAAAGACAATGTTGGAATTCAATAGATACCCTCGAACGAGAGTTTCATTCATATTTGGCACAACAATTGTTGCGAAGGGAAAAGCCAGCAGGCCAACGTTGAATAAAGAACATAATGGAAAACGATGCTTTAAGAAAAACAACGAGATAAGCCTAACTCGAAATATGCCTTTAATTTGTCCGCATTCCATGTTCGCTTGATAGGGGTTCCATCCAAATTTTCCGAATGTAAGCTCCTCTCTCAAGAGTTTCCCGAACGCGATAAGGTCCGTCCCAATTAGCCGCAAGCTTGCCGTCTTTGGAGTTCTTGTTCCCGATGTCGGCCCTTCTAAGTACCAAGCAACCGGCTTGGAATCTTCTTGGTCTAACCTTCTTGTTATAACGAGCCGCGATCACCGCTTCATTGCAATATCCCGACAATGGGAGGTGACCAGGCCTCATCGGCGATCCAACTCTACGCTAACGCCTCACTATTGGCAATTTCACCTTGTGATAAAATGCTCTTCCGCGCCAAGACATCATCCCTATTTCCACAGAATCATAGATTCACAACCGTAGGCCGCCTATAAGGAGTTTCTTGGGTGGATTGTATTCCGTATTCGTAAATCAAGTCACGAAATCCGACTCCAGTGAACTGAGTTCCGTTGTCTGTTACTATCTCGGTTGGTGCTCCGAAGCGCGTAATTATATTAACTTCAACAAACCGCTGCACGCGAGCCGAGGAGATCGTTGTGAGAGGTTCGGCCTCAATCCACTTGGTGAAATAGTCTCATCGCCACGATTAGCCGGCAGCTGTTGCCGGTCTTTGTCTTGAATGGCCCCGAATGTCCATACCCCATTTGTAAAATGGCCGTGGGGCCGTGATGGAATGAAGCTCTACTGGGGCGCCCAAATAACTCGGCATGTTTCTGACAACTATCACATTGTCTTACAAGGGTCTTTGAATCCGCCTCCAACGTCGGCCAGTAATAGCCTGCTCGAAGGGTTTTTCGGGCGAGCGCCTTAGCCCCCATATGTTGACCATTGGCCCCTCCATGAATCTCGGCCAGACATACCCCGCTTCATTTGGGTTCAAACACCTCAACATGGGAGAATGTAATCCTTTTCGGTAAAGTTGATCCTCCACCATTGTGTACTTGGCCGCGTCACGAATCAACATTTTTGCTTCCATTGCATCGTGCGGGATGAGTCCACGTTCAAGGTAGTCTTCTATCGGCTTTTTCCAATCGGATTCGACCGAAATAGCCATCATGCATACCGGATCTTCGAGATTTTCTTTGGACAACCGTGCGATGACAACCACCGCTTAGTGCTTGCCAATTTTGATAAAATGTCGGCTCTTGCGTTTTCTCCTGGGAATGTGAGTAATGCTTGCTTCATCGAAACCCGACATCAAGTCCTTTGCCTTTAGGAGATACTTGGCCATTAGCGGGCCTTTAGCCCGATACGTACCTCGATCCGAGCCGCCACAAGCCGGGAGTCGGTGAAAACCTTAACTCTTGTGGCCTCATTTTCCTTGGCTTGAAGAAGCCCGCTATCAAGGCCTCGTATTCTCGCTTGATTGTTCGAAGTTGGGAAGTTGAGATGCAACGAATGCTCAATTGTAACCCCTCTCGGACTCTCGATAATGACTCCGGCTCCACTTCCTTTCGTGTTCGACGATCCGTCGACATACACCTTCCATTCGCCCGGTGTCTCGTCGGACTTAGAAGCCGGTGAGCTCTCGATGAAGTCGGCCAACGCCCGTGACTTGATTGCATGGCGAGCCAGAGGTGATGTCGAACTCGGAGAGTTCTATCGCCCAATTAGTCATCCTCCCGCTAGGTCCGGCTTATGTAAGACTTGTCGAATTGGGCGGCTTGTTCTAACAACGATATGGTGACCCCGGAAATAAGGTCTTAACCGACGGCCGCAATAAGCGTGAGCGAAAGCCACTTTTTCTAGCTTCGGTATCGGATCTCGGCATTCTGCGCAGGTTCCGCCGACAAAATACACGGGAATTTGTCCGTGTTCCGCCTCTCTTACTAAGGCCGCGCGACCGCTTCCTCGCCGATCGACAAGTAAAGGAAAAGACTCTCGCCAGCCGAGGTTTTGAGAGACTGGAGGATTGGCCGACATTGCTTTATGTCTTCAAATGCGTCATCGCACTTTGAATTCCATTCCACCGATGCCTCCTTCTTTAAGAGCTCGAACATGGGTAAGGCCTTCTCCGCCGATTTTGGCAAAAACCTAGTTAGGGCGGCCAATCTTTAGGTTAAGCTGTTGGACTTCTTTTTATTACTAGGAGCCTTCATCTCCATCACCGCCCTACATTTGTCCGGGTTGGCCTCAATGCCCCGGTTAGTCGGCATGAAACCCGGGAACTTCCCAGTGGGACGCCAAAAGCACATTTGGCCGGGTTCGGTCGGATTCGGTAGGTTACGAGTTTGGCGAATGTCTGCTCCAGGTCTTGTATATGACGTTTCGATCCAAGGTTTTGACGATCATGTCATCTATATACACTTCCACATTGCGGCCAATCTGGTCCGCAAAGACCTTATTCATCATCCTTTGATATGTAGCTCCCGCATTCTTCAATCCGAAAGGCATGACATTATAGCAATAGTTAGCTCTTTCGCAATGAAGGCTGTTTTTCCGATCCTCCGGGTACATCGCTATCTCGATTATATCCGAGTACGCGTCCATAAAGGATAGGAGCCGGAATCCCGAGGCGTTGTCGACCGGTTGGTCGATGTTTGGCATTGGGTAGGAGTCCTTCGGGCATACCTTGTTCAAGTTCTTGTAATCGGTACACACTCTCCACTTCCCATTTGGCTTTTTACCATCACGGTCTCCTGCCGGTTCTGGGCGAGCCTCATCGTCTCGGATGTCTAATTCCACAGTATTAACTTCTTCGTCTGGAGAATCCCGGTCCGAATGGTCCAGATAGCTGATTCTTTGGGGCTGCGATGAAGATCCGCCCTCCCATTCTCACGGTTTCAAAATAGCACTGTCGAGATTCTCTTTGATCCCCGATACCCATGTCCCACTTGTGGATGGTTGGCCTTCCCAATATTATGTTATAGGGTGAAACGAACTCGGCCACTATGAACCGCACTCTTTCGGACTTGAAGGCGTCTTTGACTCCAAGGGTGAACCTGAGGTCGATAAACCCCTTCGGCCGAGATTGTTCTCCATTAAACCCGATGAGGGTTGTCTTGCAAGGCTTTAAGTCGTCCCGGTCCGAGGCTCATTCTTTTGAACGCTTCCCGGCTTAGTATGTCGGCCGAGCTACCTGGCATCCACAAATATCCGCTTGACTCGGCGGTTGACGACTGTTCCGGTTATCACTAGCCCATCTTGATGGCGGGACAACGTCCTTGAGGTCGTCTCTTGTGAAAAACAAAGGCGGTCGTGCCACCTCGGTGTGATGTTCCTTGAATTTAGGTCGGTCCACGACGGACGGGACTTCTCGAAGGTAGCTTTTTGAACTTTCGAGGAGGGGTCCTACTGCGGTTCTTGGTCTTTCGTTTCCCACCTTTTCCTTGATGCTCGATGACGTACTGTTGAAGTTTGCCTTCCCGAACAAATCGTTCGATTGCATCCCGGAGCTCGTAACATTCGTCGGTTGTATGACCTCGACCATCATGGAACGAGCAATATTTAGACTGGTCTATCCCGGATCTTCGGTAGGATAGACGAGGCCGATCGACCTTCTTCATCTCGGTCGTTGCTACCTCCTTCCAAACTTGAGATCGAGGCACCGTCGTGGCCGAATATTTCTCGTACTTGCTCCGCCGATCAAATTTGCCACCTCGGCTCTTGCTTTCATTCCCCTTCTCAGGAATCCCTATTCTGTTGTCGAGAAGTCTCGACCCACGGGGAGGAGGTTCTATCTTGGTCCCGCCTCGAATTGGGATTGTTTGTCATTCGCATCCGCTCGACGTCCAAGTACTTCTTTGAACGAGATATGAAGTCGTTGAGATTCTTTGCCAGCTCCTTTAAAAGGATTACGCCGGGCGGGACTCCTTATCGAGGCCGTCCACCAATAAGTGAACGTGTACGTCTTCATTAAGTCCGCGCACCTGCAGTACCGCATGATTGAAGCGGTCCAGTAACTTTGGAGCAGCTCTCCCGCCATTGTCGATTTTGGAGAGAGAATACTGGGATTTTGGTTGCCGTTTGCTAGTCGCGAAGTGCAACTCAAATGCCTCGGCCAGGTCTTCAAAGTTGTGGATCGACCCAAAGGGAAGAGTGTGAAGCCATTTCAACGCCGGCCCCTTTAACGTCGCGGCGAAGATCCGGGGCACAATTGGTTCCTTGAGACCTCTAACCGACATGTGAACGTCAAAGTCTTCTAAATGAGTCGTCGGGTCTTGTGTGCCATCATACTTTGTCAACTCGCCCAAATTCAGCTTCTCAGGGAATCGGGCGTTCGGATCTCCTCGGAGAAAAAGCTATTATGCATTTGGTGACATATCTCCGTCATTGGAAACCACTTGGGGAACCGTCTGTCACCTCGATGGTTCCTCGCACGAGGTCGACCTTCTTCATCCCGGTTCGGTTCCTCCTATTGGCCCTCTGCTGCATCGACGGTTTCCGCCTTCCGCTTTGTCGGTGCGATGAGCCGAGCTCTCGTCATCGTCGTCCTCTCTCCAAGTTTTATCTTCCCGGTCCTCGCCGGAAAGGGTGTGGGTCCGCCTTTTCTCCCGCTCTTCCGCTCGGCTGATAGTGAAGGGTATGGCGCTTGTCTATGTTGTCCACCCGTCTCATTATCGCAAGCATCCCGGCTTGAAGAGATCGAAAGTCGGCTCGGCATGTGGGATGTCCCGCCTCCTCCGAGTGGAATTCGTGGTCCACGGTCTTGGTTTCGTGGGCCGAGGACTCCGTGTCGGACGGTTGTCCTTTTGATGTCGTTCATTGTTGGGAATCAATGGTTCTTACAATTTGAGAAAGCCGATCTTCTCCTTCTGATGGTCTCCATCGTCTTGGTTAATCGGCCGCTCATTACGGGGTGGTTGACGCGGTGGTTGACGGTTGTCCCCGCTTGATCCGCCTCCGATTGTCTTTGGCACGAAGCACGAGTGCTTATCCTCATGGTCACGGGAATAGAAGTTTATTGATCCCACGGTCGGCGCCACTGTTTCGGTGTAGAACTCGGATGTCCGGCCTATTGAAGGTCCTAGGTGGTTTGATATAGGATCGGGTGCCCTTCCTGTATGCTTATGGGTCAAGCGTTCAGGAGAGGGTATGATCACGGTACACAAGCAGGCGTTTCGCCTAAGGGGTGCTGTGTGTGCCGTGTGTGCCGTGTGACTGTATGTAAATAAGTCAAGGCTTAGAATCAATGTACCTGGCGCCGTCTCCTTCCTCAGTATATATAGAGTATACCTGGTTAGTTAGTCCCTTGGCTGCCATGCCGTACGTGTCATGTGCGTGTCCGGGATCGTGCGCGCATGTCCATGATCGTGGGTGCATGTCCAGGATCGTGGGTGCGTGTCCAAGGTCATGGCTGGGTCCCACGGATGGTGGGTTGCCCCCTGTACTAGCCAGTGAGATAATGGGCCTAGGCTAGGTCCGTAACAGAATCTATGTTTTTTTATTTTCAATAAAATATGATATTGCATAGAAATTATTTTTACGAAAATTTCAATTAGATTCAACTGAATTATCAAAAGTCTACATATGAATCTAACTTTCCCAATATTCTTTCCCTAAATTTCTTTAGTTTTGGAAAAAATATTAAATTTGTTCAATTTTATAAATAAAATTACATCCTATGAATAAAATTATGAAACTTTAAATTATAGTTAGTCTTAATTAATTAAATGATTACGTAAATTTTACAAAGTTGGTTTTCAAAATTTAAAAATTATTGAAATATAATATCCCAAAATCTAATAACAATTTTTAAAGATTAATATAGAATCATTACAGGTTAATGATATTTTTAGTCCCTAAAAATAATTATAGTGTTTATGATTAGACAGATTAAAAATTTTAAATTCATAAAATCATTTTCATTCCTTCCTCCTCCTCATTATCATTAAAGTTCCAATACTTTTATGAATAAATTAAAAACATAGGTGAGTTAAAGACCGAGAAATGATACATATCTCAAAACCAAAAGATCAGCACCCACACCCATCGTCTTTGGGTTCAACTGGCAAGGGGGTCGGACTTCCTCACCTCAAGGGAGGGGGTTCGATCCCTGCGTTGGTCAAGGCGCTGGGGGAGACATCCTAGGGGTCTGGGAAGCAGTGAAAACGTTGGTAGAGATGGAGGCATGTGTACTCTCTGTCCAGTATGCCCTGCGGACTGGGCTCCAATCGCCCTGCCCTTGGATTGTAGGTGAGCCCGACCCCTTTCCTAAAATTTTTATATCAAAAAAAAAAAAAAAAAAGATCAGCACCCACGTCATCTTTGTGGGGATGAGCCATGATATTTTTTCTTTTATAATCCAAATTTTTTGAAGTTCCGAGTCTATATATGCAGTCGGTTAAATTTAGTATTAAATAAAATATTAATTTTATCACATAAATTAAAATAGAATTAAAATAAAATAAATTATAAATTATATATAAACACATTATAAGATTATGGATACGATAAATTTTTATTTTAATATTAATAATCAGTAAATTTTATTCTATAATTTTATTTCTTTTTAAAAAATCTATTTTTATTTTGTATTTTTAGCTATTCATATGTCATTTAGTTAGTAATTATGTCGATTCTAATTCAATATAGGAAATAAAAAAAAAATATATAAACAATAGGTTAGGAGCTAATGCCTATAATTAAAAGTATAATGACCCAATAAAGAAACTACGAAGACTTATTAAAACTAAGATAGAATTATAAGGAATTAGGTCTCCTTTGGATCAAAGAAAAGTTAGGAATGAAAATAAAAAGAATGAAAAGAAAGGGAAAATATTTTGCCTCGATAAGTTTGGTTTGCATCAGAAAAGAAAATAGGTTGATAGAAAATTTTTTGCTTGGTTCAAAAAAATGATGTAGGAAAATGAGGTAAAATACCATTTTACCTAAGACAATAAAAGAGCCCTTAGGATTGACTGATTGAGGAACTAACTTTCCCACAGGATAGTGTGTGATATTGCTACCTTGATACTCCCACAATTTTTAATATAAGATAAATTTAAAGAGTTAATTTTGATCATAAATATAAGATATATTTGTATATTGATCAATCTTTTTCTTATTTTCTTATATTCTCCCACAACAATAATCATGAGGGAAAGTGAATGAGAAAATTAAAAGGGAGATGACTAAAGTGTTTTGAAAAATATATGTTATATTATTAACTTCATTAATATAATTAAATTAAGTAAATATGTTTTATATTAATGAGTGAAGAAAGTACTATATCAATCATAACTATAAGACCTAGTTAACTATTTTAGAGAGATTAAGAAATACTATAAAAAAAACTTGGATTACTCATGGAATTACTGACGGAAAAAATTTTGTTGGTAATTCCGTGGGTAATCCACGTTTTTTTTTTGGGTAGTGAAAGCTAAATAAGTTACTTAATTATATAATATGTTGTATATGATTAAATTATATATCAGTCTATAAATGAGTTAAGGAACAAAAATGCCAATGAACTTTGACCAAGAGTGCGTTCATCACCATATACATTTTGTAGGTGTAAAAATACCCATAGACATTCAAAATGAGAACAAAAATGCTAGCATAGTAAAAGTCGACCTAATATCGTTATATATGCATGTGCAAAAAGAGTGTGAGTCTCACTACAAAAAGTAACGGTGTTAGGTCAAATTTAATGGTGATGACATTTTTGCTCGCATTTTGATTGTTCATCCTCCGAAAATGTATATGGTGCTGGATGTATTTTTGGTAAAAATTCATCGCTATTTTTACACAATCACCTATTTATAAATTTAACAAATTAGTTTAGAAAAAATGATAAATATAAATACTTTAATTAATGTCTTTAATTTTTTTTAAGAAAATTAAGTGAATCTTATATTTAGACTTGTAGCGTTGGATCTTAAAAACTTTTAATACCCACAGTTTCGATCAGGCATCGGCACGGCAGTAAATACTAAATATTAAATAAATACGTTCTAACTCCCCAGTTTATTGGATTTATTTATATATATTTTTGATCGGTGTGCCACTGCGGTATAAATATGCATGGAGCCACTCCAATCTTGGCGCACACCCACAAATAAGCTGCAGATCCAACAGGGCAAAGTGAGAGGGAGAGGTAATGAGCATCAACGCAGGGAAGCTCGTTTGTGTCACTGGTGCTTCTGGCTATATTGCTTCATGGCTCGTCAAGCTTCTTCTTCACCGTGGTTACACTGTGAAGGCCACTGTTCGCGACCCTAGTGAGTGATCCTCTTTTTACCTTCTTTGCTTTTATCTCTTGTAATGTCAGGAATTCGCTTTCCTTGATGCGTCCTGTCACTATTTTTGGTTAGGATTTAACATTGCCTAGATGGACATCTCCAGATATATATATATATATTTTTTCCTATTTGCCTAGATGGACATCTCCAGATATATATATATATATATATATATATATATATATATATTTTCCTATTTCTGGTTAACTGGAGGGGGATTTTAGATGGAAATTGAAAATTGAAGATGAACCGTTGGGGTATTTATGGAGAGACAATGATAGGAACCTCTAGGAGAGCTATGCCCCTTCGAGCTCTTAAGTTTATCTAAGCTGAATCTCATCTTTCCATCGATGGACTTTAGTCCCATACCTTTCGATGGTTCATGAAAGATAAAATTGCCTCCAACTAAGCATATCATCGCTAAATTACCTAGAAATGATTATAGTCCTGTGAAGGGAACCCATGGCTCTGATATTTCCTTTTGCTTTGGAATTTTGTTATTGTTTGTAGTAAATATGTGGCCGTATCCTTGTTTTCATATAGCATATTCTTCTGATTGTGAAACTGAATATATATGCAATTAGCTAGCAAGGATTAGTGTATGCCCACAAGGGTAAAGATTTACTTTACATGGGTTCCAGAAGATTCCATTTTGCCTATGCTTTCCAAGTTTCTGTGTTATTAAATTGCATGGATTTTTATTGTTCTTTCCCAGAATGCTAATTATTAAGGTTTTGAATGACCATTTTACTTTGGTTTGTAACTCTCTGCAGATGATCCTAAAAAGGTAGACCATTTGCTCAACCTTGATGGTGCGAAGGAGAGATTGCACTTCATTAAAGCAAATCTCCTGGATGAAGGTTCCTTTGACCCTGTTGTTGAGGGTTGTGAGGGTGTCTTTCATACTGCGTCTCCCTTTTATCATGATGTCAAAGATCCCCAGGTTCATTCCATTCTGCATTTGTTGATGGATAATGAAATGTGGTCTTTCTATTGTAAAGCACTCTGTTTTTACTGCTTTAATATGCTTGAACAGTGATTCCTTATGTCTAGGAAGGTGAGTGGGAGTGGGTTGCAAGGACCATTAAGATGAGTTCTTCTTCTTTGCAATTCCAAATGAGAAATCAAAACTACCCTAGGAATCCGAAGCCGTTGTAATAAGAGAGCCAGAACCCATCATTATATTATTTCATTTCCTCCAATAAGCAGGCAGTTAATTTCTGAACACTAAAAGATTGTCATGTTGACAATTCCACAAAATTTTCACTTGGCAAATAATAGCATGATCTTGTTGATTTAGTTAAATGAAATGAATTAATTGCATACTCTTGTACTAGAAGGTAGGAAATTCTTAGTACATGGGAAAGTTCTTGGAGCTCTAAGCACAATATCCTAAAACGATTAGAATGCCATGCCTTAGGCAAGTTCTATTCTTAATGTATCATTATATTGTTAAAATGCCATAAAATTGAAGCGAAGTACAACTGCACCTGCTGCCCATCTCCTCTTCAAATGTAACTTTGTATTTTATATCAAAGAAATGATTGGATTAATGTCTCTCACTTTGAATGTCCTTGTTTCTATTTTGATTAATGGTTGGTTTCATTAATAAATTGCTGTATGGAATATTGTAATCATGATTCTTGGCTAAAGAAAGTAGTCAACTATTTTGAATATTTTGTTATTACGCATTTGACATTTTCTATAATTTATTAGTCAAGTATAGAAGCTACCTATGTCAGTCAATGTAACTTGTTATTTCTCTAGAGATAATTCTTGGAAGACCAAATTTTTTATTTCCATAATTTATTTTCTTTAAAAAATTCCTTATTAATTTTTTTAATTAATAATTAATAAATGAGTATTTGAGCATTTGAAATTTGATATTATAAATACTATATTTAATTAACATTATATTTGATATTATTCAATATATTTAATTTAATAATTATTTATTTAATATTTTTAAGTAAATATATTATTTATAATATTAAATTTCAAAGGCATAAATACTCATTTATCAATTATTAATTATAAAATTTAATAAGGATTTAAAACAAAATAAAAATAAAATTTTTACCATTTTTACCCATTGAATAAATCTTCCTTTCCAAAATGATAAATTAGAAAAAAAAAATATTGGCCTCTCAGAAATAATAATTTTCCTCTAATTGAAATAAAATTATTAAATTAAAAAAAAAACACTTGGTGTTAGATGCTCTTTTGGCCAAACCACATATGTTTTTTTACAGCTTTGAAAGCTACATCATCGTCCAATCAGAAAAAAAGTCAAACGGTATTTTTGCACCAAATTTGTAACCACTTGTGCATCTAAAAAAAGTACTTGGTGTTGGGCGCTCCTCGAAATAAAGCACATATCTATTTTTGTACCTTAACCCTTTTAATATTACACGTTTGACATTTTCTATAATTTATCAATCAAGTATAGAAGCTACCAATCTCTTGTGGCCTTATTTTCTAGCTCATGACTTTTGTCTTTCTCATTTCAGGCTGAACTGCTTGATCCGGCGGTGAAGGGAACTCTCAATGTTCTAAAATCATGTGCTAAATTTCCATCTGTGAGAAGAGTTGTTTTAACTTCTTCCATTGTTGCAGTTGCATATAATGGAAAGCCTAGAACTCCTGAAGTTGTTGTTGATGAGGCATGGTTTTCAGATCCTGACCTTTGTAGGGCATCTCAGGTATCCGCTATATTTCATTGGACCAAATTACTGATACAAACGTTATCATGCTGGTTAAATTTGTGATAGTGAATGTTCTTTAGAGTTGGGACATCTATTATCTATCTAATGGGCAAATCAGAATTGCATGAATGGCTAGATATTGTCATTGGTGGCCTCCACGGTGGAATGGCTAGATATTGGAGAGCCCATCTGCCACTAAGGTGGAAGGGCTCCATACTAGTGGCATCTTGGTGGTTATGAAGATGGTGGCTATGGCCTCCTTCAATACCAAAGAACAATCCGTATGGGACATTAGTAAATAAAATATTGTCCATAACAATCATTCAATATTGTATCATGTGCTATCAATGCTGACAAATTTATGAAGGCTCCTCCTCCTTGAAACAATCTCAGATTTTGCCAGAATCCTTAGTCATATCAATTTCATCTTTTCCCTTTTTATTTTCATATCAACTACCTACAGACATCTGTGCCTTTGTTTCTCTTTTCATGTTTCCCAATTATTTTCTATTTCTTAGGGAACTTGAGTATATTTTGCTTGTTTTCAAGTCCTCTATTTCGACTAAAGTCTCTTAGATTTGATTTTGAAGTCAAATAGTTGATCTAGTGGGTGTAAATGTGATTATTTGTCATGCATAGTGTAGTAAACAGAGAAAATATAATTTGAATTCCATACAAATTCATGTATACAAGTGGGGTATATATACAAAAGTGAGAGAGACCTTAGAGTTAATAGGCCCATTATGACTAATTATTAATATTTCCTAGCACTCCCCCTCAAGTTGGAGCAAAGATGTTAATGAAGCCCAACTTGTTACAAAGATAGTAACCTGAGTCCCATTTAAGGCCTTAGTCAGAAGGTCATCCAATTGGTCACTAGACTTCGTAGAAATAAAGTTTTCCTTGATCTTATCGCATATAAAGTGACAGCCAATCTCAATGCGTTTTGTACATTCATGAAACATAGAGTTGGACACTATATGTAGAGCAGCTTCATTATCACACCACAACTTCACAAGCAACAACGTGGCAAGACCAACCTCCTTCATGAACTGGTGAATCCACACAATTTCCTGTGCTGACTGAGCCATGGCTCTATACTCAACTTTTGCACTCGACCGAGAAACCACATGCTGCTTCTTGCTCCTCCAGGATACTAAATTTCCACCCACAAACATGCAATATCCTGTGGTGGATCTTCTGTAAGCCTCTGACCCTACATGCATGATCTACATCACAAAAGCATTCAAGCTTAATGTGGCCATGATTCGTATAGAGTATACCACAACCCGGTGAGCCCTTTAAGCAATGTAAGACATGCTCCAAAGCTTCCCATTGAGTAACGGTTGGTGCTGTCATGAATTGGCTAAGCATACTAACTTAAAAGGTCACATCAGGGCAAGTCACCGTGAGATAGCTCAATTTCTCAATTAGTCTACGACATCTCTCAAGATACGCAAATGGTTTGATCTTCTCGGGATCGACCCTTTTTCTTGCATTATCAAGTAGCTTATCAAACGGTACGTTGTCATCAATGTCCAAAAAAGGGTTAAGAATCATGGGAAAGCTACTTGGTGCTGCTCCAAGTTTCTCGGTTTCTCTTAGCAGATCAGAACATATTTCCTCTGTGTCAAGAGGATGCCCTTTTTGCTTCTCATAACCTCTATCTTGAGAAAGTACTTTAACGTACCCAAATCCTTTGTTTGAAAATGAGAATTAAGAAAGGCCTTGAGTAATGAGATACTCAAAGTATCGCTACCCGTAATAACAATGGCATCAACATATACCACTAAGAGAATCATGCCGGCATCTATCCATTGATAAAACACAGAGTGGTCACACTTACTTTGATTCAGACCAAAATTCTTAACGACATAGCTAAACCTGTCAAACCAAGCACGAGGGCTTTGCTTCAAATCATATAAAGACTTCTAAAGGTTACATACCTTCCCATGCTCCCCCTGAGCAAAAAAACCAGGTGGTTGCTCCATTTAAACTTATTCAAGAAGATCACCATTCAAGAACACATTCTTAACATCCAAATAATGAAGATCATATCCCAACCATAATTGGTTGTCATAGAGATGAAGAGACGAACAAAGGACAATTTTTCTACAGGGGAGAAGGTTTCCGGATAGTCAACATGTAACATCCCCAATTTCTAATAGTTTTGATAACATAAAATTTCAATGATTTTGATAAATAATTATTGAAATTTTTTAAAAAAAAAACTTTGGGAAGTGTTACCGCCGCACTTGTACTGGGACAAGTGCAAGGCTAACTTATTACATTAACATAAATCCGAACTTAAATAAACACGTTTTATTGAGCATAAAAAAGCTAGCTAGAATTAACTGAATGTTCTTCCTCACTTCTCACTGCTAGCCCCAACCTTTGGAACCTGTTTCACTGAAAATCTGCTCCCCCGAAGGATCATCGCAGCCCATAAACAAAAATAAGCAAAGCTGGTAATCCTAATAAAACACAATTTAAATAGCTCAAATATATTAATCAAATCAAATATGTACAAGCATATAGTAATTGCATCAAACATTATTCATTATCTTTTTAAATTTATTTAGACCCGGGAAACCCTGCCAGTCTGTTTAGTGGGAAGAGAACTATGGTAGACCCGGGAAACCCTGCCAGTCTACCCTGTGACCCGGGAAACCCTGTCAGTCACAATTAATCAAATTGGTCATAAAACATTTCTTTCTAATGTGCATACCTCTTTCCAAGTTGCTACTAGTGTCCCGAAAACCCTGCCAAACACCACATTGAGAAGAACGGATAATATCGGTTCACATCGTATAATATATCGGAGGCATAAAGCCTAAGGGTTGTGTTCATCACTTTAGGAGGTACCATCCCAAAGCTATCCTCCCACGATTAAATTATTTTAAATATACTCATAAAATGGATTTCTGAATAATATATATATATATATATATATATACACACACACACACACACACACACGACCAAGAATAGAACCCAAACTCTCTTTCCTCTTTCACTGTCGTCAAAAAATATAACTTAGAACTGGATAAGAACAAAAAACAAACTCAAGGTCCCAAATCGGAACCCCAGAACTCTGATACCATGTAGTAAAAAGAGAAAATATAATCTGAATTCCATACAAATTCATGTATACAAGTGGGGTATATATATATATATATATATATATATATATATATATATATATATATATATATATATATAAAGAGAGAGTCCTTAAAGTTAATAGGCCCATTATGACTAATTATTAATATTTCCTAACACAGTAATTTACAATGTCCTCAAGTTTTTTTCTGTTTCCAATTTTGTACTTTCAGCTATGGTACGTAGTTTCAAAGACTTTGGCAGAAGAAGCTGCATGGAAATTCACAAAAGACAACAACATTGATATGGTTACCATCAATCCAGCAATGGTGATAGGACCTCTCTTGCAACCAACGCTTAACACAAGTGCTGCTGCAATTTTGAGTATAATAAATGGTACTTTCTTTTACTATTCATAAAGTATCTGAGTTACTTTATCAACTCTAACTCAACTGCTTTTTATGGCTCTAGTAAATGGAAAAAGAACAGGGAACATTGTAACAAGGTAGTAAGTGTATGTCAAAGTGTGAGAAAATGAACGTTGTGAGATTTTAATCTGTAGCTTAAACTTGTGCATTACTCAATTGCTTTTTATGGCTTTAGTAAGTGGAAAAAGAACAGGGATCATTATAACAAGGTAACAAGTGTATGTCAAAGTGTAAGAAAATGAACGTTGTGAGATTTTAATCAGTAGCTTAAACTTGTTTTAATGCACATTGGAATTTTAATGCTTACCATAATGCTAGAATAGAATATTTTCCTTTTTCATTTTTAGTTATATGTAGTTTTAAACTTTATAATGTTATATACTCTTCATCCTTATTGACTTAAATTGTGCATTAAGAGGAAAATTGGAAGCATGGACTGGAACTGGCATGAAAATTAGTGACACAATTCTATCCTATACAAAATGTAAAGGACATCTTTAAGATGAACAAAGTTATAGTCCAAATGTACTTTTCTTCAAAATTTCTTTATTAAGGATCCAATAGACTGACTTGTTTGTGATTTAACTTTCCTGGTTACTTTGAGAAATATTTGATGACTTCCAGGGGGCGAACCGGGATTTGAAATTGGGGGAGGGGGCAAAAATTACATAATAGAATATAGTGGAGTCAAGATTTGAAATTAGAGGGCGAAAATTACAAAATTTGACCCAAAAATTCAGCAAATTATTTTTAGCCTCATAAATATTTCGATTTTTCAGTTTAGTCCCTCTATAAAAGTTTTATTGAGGGACTAAACGGAAAATATGGAATATTTATAAGGCTAAAATAAAATTTCCTAAATTTTTGGGTAAAATTCTGTAATTTTAGGGGGGCGCGGGCCACCCCTAGCCCTCCCTGATTCCGCCTCTAATGACTTCTATGTGTTATATGTACTCTGTTTGGCCTCCAGACATGAATTTTTGCATCCCACCTTTTAGGGACTCTTTTCATCCTTGATTTATGCAGGTGCCCAGACATTTCCAAACATATCATTTGAATGGATCAATGTGAAAGATGTTGCAAATGCTCATATTCAAGCATTTGAAGTTCCTTCTGCTAACGGAAGATATTGTTTGGTTGAGAGAGTGGCCCACTACTCGAAGGTTGTGAAGATTTTACGTGAGTTGTACCCTCAATTGCCACTTCCTGAAAAGTAAGTTCAATTATTTCTACAATTTCAAGACTGCATATAATATATAGTTTAGTTATATATCTTGCTCTAATCTTTTTTGCGAATTTATCTCTTTTCCAAAATGTTGAATTATCTTTTTCATTTTTTGTAACATCTCATTTTCAAAAGCGAATATTTTTTTTCCTTTAAAAACATCATCAGAGTAGAGCATTGGAGCAAATAAAGTATTGAGTAACTGATACAACATTAACTGTGGCATAGCTGTCTGTTCATAAAGAACGATACATTTATCTGTTCAAATCTTAAATATCCTTGGTCGGGTCTTCACGCGTGCTGCTTACTCTGCTTACTCTTATCTTCTGTCCTCGGGTCTCTGTACCCTGAAGCTATAGTAAGAGCTGAGGTCCAATGCCCATCGGACCTCAGGTAACAGTTAACCTCATGCTTATATAAACAATATACGTATAACAGATATTTCTAGTATTACAGCAATGATCAAGCCAGTACGTCGTATGATCATTTGATAACAACTACAATAACATGTAAAGTTATCACTGGTCTGTACTATTACCATGTGCCACGATGTACGATCGTGTCCTCAGCGCTAGGAAAACATAACGGCATTATTATGACTATAACCCGTGTAAAGCTGTATTTAGTTATCTAAGTACGGTTCCCTAGTCACAGTGCAAGTCCAGGACAGAGTCCCGTTCATGGCTTATGAAAGTATCCACAACATATATAAGCATACTATAAGCATTAGAATCAGTGTTAGAGTACGTCGCGAACGTACCTTCGTCGATGAATACAGTACGTCTGTCGGTCGGATCGCAATCACAGATATCCTATAAGGATAATGTCGTATTTAATCAATAAACAATATCCTAATAGATATTCTAGTCACAAATGACTATTTTACCCTTGACCCTAGAAAATTGCTACCCGATAAAATTTCGCTAGAGCTTCACTACCCTGACTCCCAACTTTCAGAAACTCAATCCCTACCATGTTTTTACCTCGTCAGGCATTTTTCAATGCAATGAGGCCTAAAAAAATAATAGGAATTTCATTTCCTACTTACTAGATCTAACTAACATTTCTACTAAAACTACTAACTAAAGACTAGAATCTAAAAGCTAAGGACCGAAAAACTTACCCAGAACCTTGCTACTCCTTCTCCAAGACTCTTCCTCCTCTCTTTCTCTCTATGATTTTCGAATTTCCTAAGCAACTCTTGGTGTGAATTTTACAATGGATGGAGGTGCCTATTTATAGAGTTTTGCTATGACATTTTGGTAGTTCTTTCAAACTTTCTCTCCTTCATTTTGAACCATTAGATCTAGGGATCCTGTTTATCTTCAATCCTCACCATCCATCCACCATGACCGACCTCCCCTTCCTTCTCTCTTCCAAAAATGATGTCATCCCATGTCATCTTATCTCTTTGTGATTTTCTCCTACCGATAAATTCCCCTACTCAGTGTTCTAATCGCGTATACTTAATAATCTTCAAATACTTTTAGAGGTTCACTTTATAGCTTTTATAATCACTTAAGAAGTACTTTATATATCAAGGATTATAGTCCGATTAGGGGTCTTTACCAGTGTTTTAGTCATTTTAGGATAAACCCCGTCGGTTACGGAAATAACTTCGGAGGTGACCCACTTAGGGACAAAAATTCACTTGTTCATAATATGACCTGATGTTAGATACTTAGTTCACATATCTCAAGATATGATTTATTTTCTATCGGTTCTCATTTATCCTATTTGCTTTTTATCAAAATATCTTCTTTTATTATTATTATTATTTTCCATCCACTTGCATTTGCATTCACACACACATTCAACATCCCTTCTTTATTCCACAATTTCAGCTCCCCTCCCTTTTTCTTATTTTTCATTTTGTTTTTCAATTATTTATATTATCTTCTAATTATCTTATATTAATTAGCAAAATTCTCTCATTGGTTCTTAGATAATTACATGGATTTAGACATTTTAAATTGCTAGAATTATTATAGGCCTTTGATCTTACTTTATGAGATTTAATCCTAGCCATTGCTTAATGTTTAATTTGTTAAAGTTGATTAGCAAGTTTAATTAGAGCCTTTTTTTTTTTGATAGCAAGAATCAACTCAAATCAAACAAACAAATAGTCAAGCAACAGAAAAAAAGGGACTAAGGTCCCAACCCTCTCCTAATATGAGCTACACTCATCACATCAGCAAGAAGAAACTGATAAAGGCCAGTAGGAGGATCAGAGAAATGAGCTTCATCGGGGATCTCCACATGAGATAGGGCCACGCTTGCCAACCAATCCGCACATTGATTCCCTTCCCTAAGGACATGACAGTACCTTATGTCCCATTGACGATGAGTAACTGTTCGTATCTTAGCCACCAAGTGGGACTCACGAGCTACATTACCTGCTTTAGAAAGTAATGCGATGACTGTTTGACAGTCACTTTCAACCACTACATATCTCCAACCTGCCTCCCATGCCATCTCTAGCCCCCTCAGAACTCCCCACAACTCAGCTTTTAGTGCTGGACACCTTCCAAGTCGAGCAGAGAAACCTCCAAGCCACTTGCCAGAATAGTCCCGCAACAAACCCCCACATGCCGCCACCTGTGGTGTGCCTTTAGAGGCCCCATCACAATTAAGTTTCACAAACAGATCTTCAGGAAAAACCCAACGAACAGCTGTAGGATAGTGCCCTACACCACTAACCCTTTCTTTAATATTTGCCACTCTAATATCTTCCAAAAACTGAAAGACAGTCCCGGGACGATACCTGGCCCTCTCATCTTGCGCGCTGTGGATGGTACCATTCCTCCATTTCCAAATGAACCAGCAGGAAACAATAAATACAGCATGCCAACTATATCCGCCAACTCCATCGTCATCACATGTCCAGTTCTCCCTAACCCAGTCAGTCCATTCATACTGACAGAACGAGTGGAAGCGATCAGTGGGCAACATTACATACCAGAAATCACAAACTACAGGGCAGTCCCGAAACGCATGTAGGCTAGTCTCTTCTGTTTGCTGACACAGTGGGCAAAGGCCGTCATTACCAGTCCATGAGCGTATCCAAGACCGTAATGGGAGCCTTTGATGAAAAAATTTCCAGCCAAAAATTTGTACTCTATGAGGTCCCTCCCACTTCCATAACTTGCTCCAAGTGTCACACCCTATATCAGAGGAGTAAAAGCCAGCTTCGGCTAAGAACATGTAACAGCTTTTGACACTAACACCAGTTGAATCCCCAACCAACCAGAAAGACCGATCTGGCCCATCATCCGCGGATGGAGGGAGCATCCCTCTAATCAGGCCAACCACATCTACAGGGAGAATCCTGTGTAATAGTGGTAGGTCCCAGCGGCCATCATGCCCAACAAATCTAGTCACCCTGCATTCCCGCATATCATCCGAAATGGGGCTCAAAGCATAATCTCTCAGGCAGATAATAGAAGATATCCACTTATCTTTCCAGAATGAGATAGAAGCCCCATCCCATATCTCCCAAAGTACCCCATCCTTCATGTTCTGGAATATATTACACAAAGCGCTCCAAAAGGGCGAACCCCCGGCCTTAAACAAGAGAACTTGCCCATTTTGAATCTTATATTTGCCCCGTAGGAAGCGAACCCAAAGGGCATCTATCTCATTCTGAAATCTCCAGCCAAACTTCATGAGAAATGCATCATTCATAAGAGCTGCTGATTTCAACCCAAGTCCACCCATATGTTTGGGAGTAGTCAGTACATTCCAGCCTAAAGCATGGTGGCCTTTCCTTAGTTTGGAGTCCCCCCAGATGAAATTTCTTTGAATTCTATCAATCTCATGACATATATTCAATGGAAGGCTCGCATACTGCATATGGAAGTACGGGATAGTAGATAATACTGACTTGACCAGAGTTATTCGACCTGCTTGAGACAAACACTGTTGTTGCCAGCCACCTAGTTTCTTACGTAGCTTGTCCACAATATGCTGGTATGATTGCTTTGTTGCTCGTCCATGCACCATCCAAGCCCCTAAATATCTTCCAAGGCTTTTAACCCTTTTGAATCCACTCTGAGCTGCCAAAGAAACAGCCAATTCTTCCGGAGTGTGCTTGGGAAGGTAAATCACCGTTTTCTCAATGCTTACTTTTAGACCTGAAATCTGTTCAAACAGAGATAAGCATTTCATAACAATTTCCAGTTGCTCAGGCCTCGCCTCTGCAAATAACAAAAGATCATCAGCGAACATCAAATGAGAAATTGGGGGGCCTCCCTTTCCCACTTTAATAGGGGTCCACAGACCACCATTGACAGCTGTGGAAATAATATGAGACAGTTTCTCCATAACTAGAGTAAATAAGTATGGTGATATAGGGTCACCCTGGCGCACACCCCTAGAAGGTTGGAAAGATGACGTTTTCCCACCATTCCACAAGATGTTAAGCGAGGAAGTAGAAATAGCCTGCATTATTAGCTCAACAGTAGCACACGGTAAACCAACCTCCCCAAGAACATTATGGAGAAACTTCTAGTTCACACGATCATACGCCTTCTCTAGATCGACTTTAACCGCCATGAACTGCCTTCCTCGCATTTTATGCATTGAGTGAACAATTCTTGAGCAATGACAATGTTATCATGAATCTGCCTATGAGGGACAAAACTAGCCTGGAAAGGCGAGATGACAATCTCCATAATCGGCTGCAAACGACCCACAATCAACTTGGTAATCAACTTATACAATACGAGCACGGGGATATGGGCCGAAACTGAGCCATAGACGTTGGGACCTGCACTTTAGGAATTAATGCAATCAAAGTAGCATTTAACCATCGAATATGAGAGGGGTTCTTCCATACGTCCACAACAAGCCTCATAACCTGGTGCCTAGTCACCTTCCACTGTTTCTGGAAAAACACTGCAGGGAAACCATCCGGCCCAGGGGCTTTATAACTTCCCATACTAAACAAGCATTTACGGACTTCCTCACAAGAAGGAATCCGATGCAAGCCTTCTAGCAAGGCGTGAGGGATACTCGGCCAAGAGGAAGTAAGCCACCTACGAGTGGGATCCGCATCAGAGAACAAATTCTGAAAATACGAAACCGCCATACCTTTGAGCTGATCATCTTGTTCCACCCAACTATGGTGCTCATCTTTCAACCTGGAAATTTTATTATAACTCCTCCTGGTGACCATCTTAAGATGGTAGAATTTAGTATTACGGTCCCCTTCAGTAAGCCACTGGTGACGAGACTTTTGGAACCAAAACATCTCTTCCCTCTTTAGAATCTCATTTAATCGATTCCTACACTCCAGCTCATTCGCCACCAAATGCGGAGAATCACTATTCACTCGTTCCTGCTGCAACACCTTCAACTCCGAACTTAGGCTATTTTTCATCTGAAAGATATTACCATAGACCTCGCTATTCCACCGTCTCAACGGCGAAACAAACCGGCCTAGCATAACTGGAAGGTCAAAACACGTCCTCCAATGAGATAACATAAACTCAGGGAATTCCGAGTGATTCATCCAATCTGCTAGAAACCGAAACGACCTATCCTGCTTACCTTCCGGTGGACCAGACATTCTCAATAGCATAGGAGAATGATCCGAGCTATATCTCGGTAAATTAATCACATCCGCCTTATCAAACGCCATTCACCAGGAAGTATTAGCGCAAACCCGATCCAGCCTCTCTTGTAGACGCGCTCCAGATGAGCCCACTTGGGACCCATCGAGGTAAAGAAACTACCTGAAACCTGAATGTCATCAAGTTGCCATCCTGTCAACCGATTCTGGAAAACCCGACACGGGCCAATAGCAGCAGCATTGCCCCCTCTATTCTCCTTTACATCCGCAATCTCATTAAAATCACCTGCAACCACCCAATTGTCCAAACCAGTACTTGCAATACCATCCAGACAATCCCACAGCGATCTTCGTTCCTCTTCCCTAGGGCTTCCATAAACAGCCGTAAACTGAAAAGCATGTCCCATAGCCCCCACACTCATATGGACGTGTTGGAAAGATGTATTTACCACATCAACCTTAATATCGTCAGATTTCCACAGGATCCATATTCCTCCAGAAAACCCCTGTGCTTCCTCCACAAAGGAGCTATCAAACCCAATTTTCCTTCTTAGTTTCAAACACTTATCCCCACTGGTTTTCGTCTCAACCAAAACCAGCAATTTAATATGATATTTTGAGATCAGAAACCTCAGCTGGCGCCCAAGATCAGCACTGGCCGCCCCCCTGCAATTCCATATGAGGAATGACATCATGGTAACCGATGTGAAGGGCCAGGTGAGACGCCCACCTGAGGCACTTTTCCACTACTTCCCGCCTTTACTCTAGCTTTACCACTCCTCACCGGTCTCCCCCTCTTTTTGATACCCCCATTCATTATATGGCTTATCTCGGTCACACCACCACTGTCTCCAGAAGCATTATAAGGATTTTCCTCATTAACTCCCTTGCCCCTGGATAGATTCTCCTCACACGACACGTCCCCACTTCCACAAATATCACCGACCCCCACCTCTCCCTCAGATTGCGTCCCCTTTTCGGCCTCTCTCAACTCCCCCTCATTCAACGCGGTCACACCTACTTAGCCTTCCAGCGCCACATTATTTTGGGTATTGAGTAGCTCAGCCTTCCCTATTTCCACAGGCGACACGTGCTTATCCTTATGCACGATAATCCCACATCCAGAAGGCTCCTTCTCGGCACCATTTAGAACCCCAACTCCCAGACCCTTTTCGGATTGACCTACACCCCCTAACTCCACGATGCATCTCGATCCATTCCCCTCATCCATCAGGTCTTGTGTCGATTCTTGTAAAGCCAAGAATCTGTTCTGAGATCCACCCGTTACGTCAAACTTCCCTGATCTACCAGTTACTGCACACTCTCCTTCATCTACCGCCACCGCACCTCTCCTTCCTACCACTTTCCATGATGCAGTACTCAGCCTATTCTTCTTATCACCAACCTGATCCATATCAGCATCTAGCTTTGGACAAAGCCCAGACCTATGCCCAGCGAGCTTGCACACCGCACAAACACCATCTAACCCCTCATACACAATAATTCTGGTTTTATTTTCTAGAATATAACTTTGCTCTAGCTCCTTCGATAGATCGACCTCCACACAAATTCTAGTGAACCGACCCCTTGCAATACTATTTGCCACTGAATCCATCCGAACAAACCTCCCAATAAAGTTCCCTACATCAGCCAACAACTTAGTTTTGATAAACTCAGGGGGGGAATGCCGGTAATCTTACCCACATCTTGACCTTACTAATAACGTCAACCACAGGATCAAAGTCTGGGTGCCAATCCTGAACTGCTACATAATTATTCTGCACCATCCACGGACCTGTTTCCTTTACCCTGTTCATGTCATTTGCAGATTCAAATCGAACGAGATAGAACCCATTAGGTACATCAGTGATAGCGAGTCTCCCCTCCCTTGCCCACATATTATCCAACCATTGACGTAGGTAATCAAATGCGAATCTCCTCCCCATCGGTTTGATAATAAGCGTCTGCCTCCACCTACTCCATGCGCGGTTCTTGAACCCCTCAGATAAGGAGAATACCATAATCCCCTCCTCATTCCTTTTCTGACTTATTTCATCGTCTACGTCTGGCTGTCCCTCCACATCCTCACACTCCAGTTCACCGTCCCATGCACTCTGTGATGAGCGTACAACTGTGGCATAGGAACGGCCTTGCGCTCCCTCCACCGCAAGCGCCATCTGCCTACCGGCGATCTGGACCCTAGATCGATCCAAACCCTAGCCGCAAGCCAACCCCGGCACTATTCTAGAGCCTTAATAATATGATTAGTAATCTTTTGTTAACCAATTAGGCTTTAGGGATTTTATACAATTCATTTTATACATTTCTACTTAATTAGCAATCATCTTTATGCTTCTTTTGGCCATTAGTCTTCAATTAGGTCACACATCCCTAATTAAGCCTTCGAAACATGTTGATTAATCTCTAATAAATGGAGATTTAATTATTTACTAATTGTTGACAATTTTCTTAATTCGGATTAATTATTTTCTCACAACTATTTTATTTACATTGGTCATATATGCACCATGCATTATTTTAAAAATCACAGGGCAACTTATGTTCCCCAAAATAATATCGGATTTTGTCTCTTTTATTTTCAAGGAAAATGATCCCATAAATTACCAAAATTAGAGACAACATACTTTCCTATTTTAAATAAATATTTAATTTCCTCTTAAGACATATCATGATATTTTCAGGGTATTTTACGACCCACAATTGTATTTAGAGATTTTTGGCACTTTATTCCTTCTAATTTCAAAAGAAATTACCCTAGAAAATAAGATAAATACCACACAGGATTTGAGACCACATATTCACCTATTTTCAATAGGTATTATTTATCAAAATATAATATCCAAGATAAATAATTATCCGGGTATTACATTTTTTGTAACATCCTATTTTCAAAAGCAGTATAATTTTTTTTTCCATCAAAACATCATTTCAAATCATCATAGTAGAGCAATGGAGCAAAAGAGTAACTGAGACTTGTATTCAAAATGCCCACGTCAGTATATCTGGCTGAATATAACAGCGGTACATTATACGAGTGGTTCAAAAGTATTATACGACAACGGAAAGTCTTCAGCCGCAAAAGCAATCTTTCGTCTGGTCCTTAAGCTTGCTGCTTTCCTCTCTCCTCGGTCCTCGGTCCTCCCGACCCTAAAGCTATGTGAAGAGCTGAGGTCCATTGCAATCGGACCCCAGGTAACAGTTAACCTCATATTTACATATACAGCATATGAACTACAGACACTCACAACATCAACATTATAAGAGCACATAACACAAGCATCTCCCAAACAGCGTATCTCGGCAAAGACATTGGCCCCCTGTAGCGTAACCTTAGCAGCACCTAGGCCTCTTGAACCCTGGCAGCACATATGCCTCTAACAACCGTATCCTGGCGGCACCTAGGCCACTAGCAAGTGTAACCCAATACCCAGCAATCATAACAACAGTACATAAATATACAATAAACATAGCACATACACGCATACCATAAATATCAGAGTTAGGGTTACCAGTACGCGAACGCACCTTTGTTGACGGTAAACGGTACTTCTATCGGAATACGGTACGACAGTTGGTTAGAACGTAATCAGGGATATCCTATCAAGATAACAACGCATTTATTAAGGATCTATCATTATGACAGACATTTTAGTCATAAATGACAATTTTACCCCTGAGCCCCTAATCGGCGGAATTTCGCTAGCACTTCGTTACTTTGACTCTAATCTTCCAAAATTTTGCCATAACTCTTCCTCCACATATATTTTCGAAATTAATACCTTAATTACCCCTAAAACATGATATCTAATCATACTTGGAAGATTAAAGATCAAACTAGCATTTCTACTCTAACTACCGAAAGAACTACCGAAGCTTAAGACTCGGTACCGAAGAAATTACCCAGAGCTTCGCTGCAAATTTCCCCGAACTCCTCCTCCTCCTTGCTAATCCAAGAATTTTGAATTTCTTGGTGGTTTTTTGGTGTGAATATTCAAATGGGAAGGAAGGCCTATTTATATGCAAAAGTCCGGTTACTATTCATGCTTTGTCAGACGAATTCTTGACCGTCGGATCGCACTTCATTGAGTTGGCACAATCTTGGCCCTCCAATCCACCTCCTTATATCATCATTCAAGGCCATGATGTCATGCCAATGATGTCACCCATGTGCTCTTTATGAGCTTCTACCGATAAAGTTCCCCGTTCGGTGTCCTAATCGCGTAATCCTGTAAAATCTCAAAATTCCGGGAACATAGCCCTGAAGATCTCTTCTTCCTATTTCAAAATACTTGGATTAACTAAATTTTTGATCCCATTCAGGGCATCTCCTATTTCGCTGAAGATTTTCGGATAATCGCCTTTGGTTACGGAAATCGCTTCGGGTAACGTCAATTTCTGGACAAAAATTCACTGATTCATAAAACGCCCAGTTGTTTATCAACTCATCCACAAATATTGAGTTATGATTTAATTTTCATTGGTTTTCATTTCCTCAACTGCTCCTTTTCCTTTTTCGTCTTATTCTCTAACCGTTCCGTCGGTTACGGAAATAATGACTTCGGAGACAGCCTACTCCGAGATAAAATTTCACTTGTTAAAAATATACTCTGTCTTTAGAAACCTAATTCATGGTTTTTTAGATAGGATTTAATTTCTATTGGTAGTCATTTATCCTATTTGCTTTTTCACAAATATCTCAATTTATATTATTATTATAATCAAAATATCATGATATTTATTTTCCTCAAATCTTATCCTTTCTTTTTCCCCAAAATTTCGGCTGCCCTTATTTATTTTTATTTATTTTTTATTTTTTAATGATTTAATATTATATTTTTTTTAATTATTTAATAATTATTTTATAAAATTTTTTTACAAAATTTTCCTATTGGTCCATAATTGGATTTAGGCTTAAAATTACTTAATCTCATATATTTTTCTTAATCTTTTCCAATTAATTAGCAAGTATATTTTATGCTAATTTTAGCCATAAACATTTAATTAAAGGGTTTTACATAATTATCTCTGAATTTTCCCTTGATTCATGCTTAACAATTAGCCAATAATTATTTAATTAATCCCTTACTAATTGTTGATAATTTTCTTATTTAGGATTAATTATTTCCTCACAACTATTTGACTTAGATTGGTATTTGATGCTCCACATAAAATATTAAAAATCATGGGGTCAATTATGGCCCCCACAATACTTTTTGATTTTTCTCCTTTAATTTTTCCAAGGTTATAATTTATTAAATTGTCTAAATTAATGACAATATTCTTTCTAATTTTTAATAATTATTTTACTGCCCTTTAGAATTTATCATAATATTTTTAGGATATTTTATGACCCTAAAAATGTATTTTTAAGCCGTTTTGGCACTTCATTTCTTTTAATTCCCATAGTAATTTCCTTAGAAAATAAGATAATTATAACTTAATATTTGAAACCTCATATTCACCTATTTTTAATAGGTATAATTTCCTAATTTTTGATATTTACCCTAAGTCAGTTTTTAGGGTATTACATTTTTGCTTTTCATCTACTGTTTCTGCTCTGTTGGGGTATATTATCATGTTAAATAATGGTGTTTAATCTACCATGTCCTGTTGTGGAAGCAACAGATTTCTTTATATGAAATTAAATAAGGATCAGTTAGTTTAAGATTAAGAAAAAGTGATTTTAGTTAGGCTAAGCATGAGAAAGTTGTTGAAAGTATAAAGTAGTTGTTGGAAGAATTTAAGCTAAACACATGGGGGATATGTTGCAAAAAGCTTATTTTGATAAGCTATTTGTAATAGCTTATAAGAAAAAATTAAAAATTGAATTTCTTAACGGAGCCTTGATGATTGTGATGTATCATTGTAATAGAAATCACAAGTCAGTTGGATTAGTTAGAATTTAATATGATATGGATTAGTTCCAGTTCCTATTCTCTATCGCTCGTCTGACTCTCTCTTCTATTTCTCTATCTCTCTATTCTGCTTCTCTATTTAACGTTTATATGCAGAAATTCCATTAACGCGGGAAGCATAGGACATATTGAAATAAGTAACATGTTTTCAATTTCCATTTAAAAAGAAAAAAAAGGGCTTTCTTCTTTGTTTGGTACTGAATTAAGGTTAAGGTTTTTATGGCGCAACACAACCTACAAAGGGAGTGTTTTGTCCTGTCATGTTGCAGATTTTGATAAATGCCCCTAATTTTAAATTTAACACCGAAAATCTAGAATCTATCATGATCCAAAAATCTGCGTTTGACTGTTGTGAATGTTGCATGTAACGGAATATCCATATCATCTTAGAGCTGTGTTAATTCGATATTTTCATCATTCTGTATATTTGGAACTTGAAATGAATAGTATGCTTGAATTGGTGTGTTAATTAAAGACTTGAAATGAAGGGTATGCATGTATGGATCCAGGGGAGGAAAAGAAATAGAGAGCTTCAATTTAAAACTAAATTCTTGACTGTGACTGTCAATCCAATCTTTCAGCAAGGAGTTCTCATAGGCCAAGTTGTGACTGATTTCCTAACTCGTCTAACTTGAGAAATAGAATTCTTTAAATTTCTCGATGTTGTGTTCCTCTCATTTGATCACGATAGATTTTGATCTTTTCCCTCCAAAAACCATGTTTATAAACCAAATGGCATGTATTCTCACTTCATGCCCATTCATTTAGTTCATGTATTTTATTTCTGATTCTTTTTTCTCTTGCTAATTTAATTTCTTGCTTTCTCATCAAACTTGGTAGGTGTGCGGACGATAAGCCATTCGTGCCGACATACCAGGTCTCTAAAGAAAAAACAAAAACACTGGGAATTGAATTTATTCCATTGGAAGTGAGTCTGAAGGAGACTGTGGAAAGCTTGAAGGAGAAAAAATTTGTCAACTTTTAACTCTGCAATCCCTATTTGAAGATTAAATGTTGGTTAGCTCAAGCATGCTTTGAGTTGGTATATGTGGAACTGATAGCCCTCTCCCCTTTTGTAATAAAATGTTTGAGAAGATATTGAGAGGGATAAGGTGCAACTGAATTCCTTTCTTTCGTGTTAACATCGATTCCTAGTATTTTATGGTCAGGCTTGTCTTAATAAACATTTATTTGTCTCTTAAGATTTATCACAATATTTTCAGGGTATTTTATGACCTATAATTGCATTTAGGGCTTTCCAGCTCTTTATTTTCTCTAATTTTAATAGAAAATACCCTAGAAAAATAAGGTAAATATGACTCAAGATTTGAGATCACATATTCACCTGTCTCCAATAGGTATTTTTACTAATTTATGATATTTATCATAAATACGATTTTTAGGATTTTACAACTATCTCCTAGAGAAGCGACATGGGAGACCGTTGAAGACATGAAGAGCCGATACCCGAGTTTATATGTCTCGAATTTGGTAGTTGTGTGAACAATTTTGAGGACGAAATTTTTATTTACAGGGGAGAAATGTAATAACCCCACTTTTATGTAAATTATTGTATGAAGCTAATTATTATTTTATTATGGGATTTTGATTACATTTAAAGCAAATAATATGTGTTTCCATCTAATTGGCTAATAAGAGATAATTATTGTGAGAAGGCATAAGAAGACAAGAGATGGTTCAAGAATATGGACACATGGCAAGATTAAGGTGACTATTAGAGAAATATCTTTGATTTTAAGATGGTGGCTTTAATGATGATATAATTACCCAAAGACACATGGCATAACCTTAGGAATTAAGAAGAGGATATTAAATTCCCCTTGCGCTTCTTGAAATCACACGCATGAGAGGAGAAGGAAATGGAAGAATAAAAGCTTTATCACATGATAAGTCCGCATGGCTCCTCATTAATTAAAGAATTTTACTAGAATGGACACATATGCTTAGCTAATTAATGATGTGGGACACCTAAGCCACCCAGTGTCAATATAATATTTAAAGAAAATAAATTGGGGGACACTTGCACATTGAATTAATTACAAAGGACACTTGTGCAAAATTAATTGGCAAGTTATGCCACCTAATTAACCTAACCACTAAGCAAATTATTCCCATCACAAGAAGCTAACAATTAGAAATATATATTGGTGTCCTAAGGGGACACTTGGACGTGGCATAGAGAGGGAGAAAAGGAAGCTAAATTTTTCTAAGCAATAAAAGAGAAATCTAGAGAACTCCACGGGGCAATTACAAGGGTAAAAGGTAAAAATTGCAAGAATATATTCTTGGGTGCCAAAGCCTCTATATAAAGAGAACCTCTTTACCCATTTAGCACCATGGAAGACATCACATACATACATACATAGATAAGAAGAGAGTGGTGAGTTTAAGAGCTAAAGCAAGAAGGAAGAGTACCAAGAAGATTGAATCAAAGAGAGTTAAGAAATTTATTTTATTTCCTTCAAATTTATACAAGTATGTTTAAGTCTTCAATTAGTAATCTTGTATAATCTTGTATAACTCAAGGAGATTAAGGTGAAAGAAGCTAAAGAAGTTAGGACTTTAAATAAGTAAGTTCTCTTCCCTAACTTCTTGAAATTTCGCAAAAGTTTAAGGAAATTATGGTCAATAGCTAAAACTTGGTAATATGATTTTATTTTGATGATTTTGATGGTTTAAAAGTGATTAAAATGGAATTTTGTATAGGGAAGGATATGGAGGATAATTTTGAAATCATAAAGCATGAAAATATGCAAATAAGGAGGTAGAAAAACCAACAAGGGTATTTTCGGAAACTTGGAATTTTTCACATGTTTCTGGGCTAAGCACGTATTTTTAGACAAAAATAGATATATCAAGGATTATGTATATTTTGGAACACCCAAATCAGATTTTCCTACAATTAGTTATGAATTTTTGAAGTTGGGTTAACTTCAGAAATTTTCTGCACTATGCGAAAATAAGAGAAAATTCACCAAGGAAAAAGTACTCATTAATAAAGGAAATTAATGAGTTACAAAAGTAGAAAGACCCTTTTTGCAAGTGTGTAATTATAAGGAAGAAATTATATTAGCAATGACACTTTTATATTATTATATTTTAGGTCTATCGATCCTATTTAGTGGCAGGGTATTTGCTACTTTACTGATCAATTACTTGCAGGTAAGTAACCTTAATTTCATGTACTTTGTGTGACTTTAATTTGTATGTATGTTTTACCATGATTGGTTATACTGTAACACCCCGGTTTTCACAACTGTTTTTATAGCGTTTTGATCAGAGTTTTGAGCGACAGAATTTTTTTTTTTCATAATAAGGAGTAACTGAATAAACATTGATAACAGTGTATCTGGCTGCTCATAAGGCCGTACATTCCTCCGAGTGTTTACATCTAACGTAAGTATATACAACAAAGCTAAAGCGTCTCCATCTGGTCTTCAATTATAACCCTTGGATGACTGTATATTAATGGTTATTTTTCTTGGATGACGGTATTATAACCCTTGGAGGGACTTATTTTTGTTTAGATATTTACTTTAGCAAGGTTATAATGTCCAAATTATCTTCATTGCTGTTACGTATTTATTTATTTAAAAGTAAAAGCCACTCTACCCACTAGAAAAGGCGAGGCTAGTAGGAGTGTAACAAAAATTATGAAAAATTAAATTATAGTGAGTCTCAATTAATTAAATTATTAAGTAAGTTTTAAAAAGTTTGTTATTAAAAATTATTGAAATATAATATCCCAAAATCTAACAACAATTTTTAAAGATTAATATACAATCATTACAAGTTAATGATTATTTTAGTCCCTAAAAATAATTATAGTGTTTATGATTAGACAGATTAAAAATTTTAAATTAATAAAATCATTTTCATTCCCTCATTATCATCATCGTCATCAAATAACGTAATATTGTCTTAAAGTTCCAATACTGTTATGAATAAATTAAAAATATAGGTTAGTTTTTTTTTTTTTGAACAATAAAATATAGGTTAGTTGAAAACCGACAAATAATACATACTCCCTCTGGTCCTAATTATAGGAGCAAATTTTGGAGTTGGTTTTGGTCCTAATTATAAGAGCAAGTTTTAACTTTTTTCAATTTTTTCCTATAATACCCCTATTTATACTTATTATTAGGAGCATTTATATATGTGTGTACATATATATGTATATCTGTGTTTATGTGTGTCAATATATATATGTGTAGATATCTGTGTGTGTATGTAGATAGATCTATATGTATACACACATATATGTTTATATAGCAGCAAGACCATTATTTCAATTAAAAGCATGTTGAAAGGAAATTAGATCTATATGTATACATATGGCTATATAAAAGCAATTAATATACATATATACTAAACTAATATGTCATGGATGTTTAACGTAAGGCAAATTAGAAACACTTATAATTAGGGCAACTTGTATCATTTTAAATTTATATCAAGACATTTTAGGAAAATGAGTAAAATTAACTAATTTAACTACTCTCATTAATTCCCTCAAAATCGGTTAAATTGCTCCTATAATTAGGACCGGAAGGAAGGAGTATCTCAAGACCAAAAGATTAGCACCCACGTCATCTTTGCGGGAATAAGTCATGATTATTTTTCTTTTATAATCCAAATTTTTTGACGTCCCGAGTCTATGCAGTAGGTTAAATTTAGTATTAAATAAAATATTATTTTTATCACATAAATTTAAATAGAATTAAAATAAATTAAATATATATAAACGCAGTATAAGATTATGGATACGATAAATTTTTATTATAAGATTAATAATAAGTAAATTTTATTCTATCATTTTATTTCTTTTTTAAAAATATCTTTTTATTTTTTATTTTAGGCTACTCATATATATGTCATTTAGTTAGTAATTATGTCAATTATAATTAATAAATTATAAATATAGGAAATGAAAAATATATAAACGATAGGTTAGGAGCTAATGCCTATAATTAAAAGTAAGCTAAAGTATACGTTTGGTCCTTTATGTTTACCTCTGGTATCATTTTAATCCCTTAAGTTTGTAAAGTACAAGTTTGGTCCCTGAAAGTTAACACCGTTACTTTAACTTAACGGAAAATACTAACTCAACAATTTTTAGCGATGACTGTGCAATTAAATGCTGACCAAACATGCTTCTATGTTAGTATTTTAATAAATTAATATTTTAAATCCTATTAATTGAAAAATATTTAATTTTCACGGATTATTATACGGTTTTTCACTGTTTGTAAAGATTAAATACTTTTTTTTTTGTCTGTGAAGATTAAATATTTTTCAACTAATTGGATTTAAAATATTAATTTATTAAAATATTTACATATAAGCATGTTTAGTCAGCATTTAATTGCACAGTCATCGCCAAAAATTGTTGAGTTAGTATTTTCCGTTATGTTAAACTAACGGTGTTAACTTTCAGGGACCAAACGTGTACTTTACAAACTTAAGGGACTAAAATGATACCAGAGGCAAACATAAGAGACCAAACGTATACTTTAGCATTAAAAGTATAATGACGCGATAAGAAAACTACGGAAACTTATTAAAACTAAGATAAAAATTATAAGGAATTAGGATTGACTGATTGAGGAGTTAATTTTCCCACAGGATAGGGTGATATTGCTACCTTAGTATTCCCACAATTTTTAATATAAGACATATTTAGAGAGTTAATTTTGATCCTAAATATAAGATATAATATTTATATTGAACATTCTTTTTTCTTATTTTCTTATATCCTCCCACAACAATAATTATGAGGGAACGTGAATGAGAAAATTAAAAGGGAGATGACTAGAGTGTTTTGGAAAATATATGTCATATTAATTAACTACATTAAATTAAGTAAATATGTTTTATATTAATGATTGAATGAAGTACTACTCGGTCTAAAATATAAGACTTGGTTGATTATTTTGGAGAAATTTTTTTTTTTGTTCAAAACTATTTTGAAGAGATTAAAAAGCTAAATAAGTTACTTAATCATATAATATGTTGTGTATGATTAAATTATATATCAGTCTATAAATTAGTTAAAGAACAAAAATGTCAATAAACTTTTACCAAAAGTATGTCCAGCACCATATACATTTTGTAGGTGTAAAAATACTTATGGACATTCAAATTGGGAGCAAAAATGCTAGCACATTTAAATTCGACCTAATATCATTATATATGCATGTGTAAAAAGAGTATGGGTCTCACTACAAAAAGTAACGGTGTTAGGTCAAATTTAACGGTGATGACATTTTAGCTCACATTTTGAATGTTCATGGGTATTTTTTAACCTCCGAAAATGTATATGATGCTGTATGCACTTTTGGTAAAAATTAGGCAAATTAGTTTAGAAAAAACGATTAAGTATTAATTTCTTTAATTTTTTAAAGAAAATTAACTGAATCTTGTGTTTAGACTGGGGAGTCATAATAATCATAAGCCCCCTCATTCCAAAAACCTAGCATATATATATAGAGAGATCGATCTTATTAAACTTATAAATCACACTATATTTGTAAGATGCTCAATGTGAAACTCGTAACATCGTATTCAGTATAATAGGACCAATAAGACTCAATTAAATTCTCCAATTACTTTTGAACAAAAAAAATCCAATTACTCTTAAACCCATGTGATCCTATTGAGTTCTTGTCAAAATTCTCAACGATCCAATTCTTTTTAGTAATCTCACTTCATTCTCCTCTATCCACAACTATATATTTAAATACGAACAATTTTTCCATGACTGGTGTGAAAAAAATAATTTATTGGGAAATGAAAAAGACATAAGAATTAAATAAACTATTGTAACAAAAATTTCCTATTATACACTGATCGGTGTGTCACTGCGGTATATATAATTATATATGCATGCATGGAGCCACTTCCATCCTGGCGCCCTCCCACAAATAAGCTGCAGATCCAAGAGGAGAAAGTGAGAGGGAGAGATAATGAGCATCAACGCAGGGAAGCTTGTTTGTGTCACTGGTGCTTATATATATATATATATATATATATATATATATATATATATGCGGACAGAGGGGGTTAAGGTAGCAGTTTCAAATCGCTACAAATATTCAGATGGCGGCAAATTTTTTTTGGGGAAAAAATGGCGGGAATATTTGTAGCGGTTTGTAACCGCGACAAATATTCAAAATAATAAAAATTTATGGTGGCAAAATTATCAACACATTATTCTGTAGCGGTTATGAAATCGTTACTAGAACCGCTACAATTTTATTTGTTCTATAGCGGTTATTAAAACGTTACTAAAACCGCTACAATTTTATTTGTAACTGTTAACAACCGTGACTAATGTCTCGAAACACACGTCGAGCCCGCTCATTTAGTGACGGTTTTTTTGAACCGCAATGAGACGTTGTAGCGGTTTATGTGTATGTAGTATCGGTTTTTTTAACCGTTACAAATCGTCTTGCCACATGCGTTTTGTCGCGGTTCCTCTAACCGCTACAAATGTCGTTTGTCACGTCAAAAACCGTTACAAATAGGTCATTTTAACCTCTACTAATCATCGTTTTTTTGTAGTGTCTTGAGATTTTGGTGTGAAATTTCCAAAGGCAATGAAGGCTATTTATAGGAGAAAATTGTGGCATTTTGGTAGATCTTTCAAACTTTCTCTTCTCCTTTTACAACCCTTGGATCTAGGGTTTTTGGCATCTCAAATCCTCACCAATCAAGCACCTTGGCCGACCTCCCCCCCCCCCCCTTTCTCTCTCCTTTATCCTCTTCCAAAGGTGATGTCACCTTATACACTTTATGGATTTTACCGGTTAATTCCCCTGCTCAGTGTTCTAATCGCGTATACTTAATAATCTTCAAATACTTTTAGTGGTAGACTTTGAAGTTTATGTAATCACTTGAGAAGTACTTTAAATATCAAGGATTATGGCCCAATTAGGGGTCTTTACCAGTCTTTTAGTCATTTTAGGATCAACACCGTCGGTTACGTAAATAACTTCGGAGATAACCTTCTCAGGGACAAAAATTCACTTGTTTATAATATGTCCTGATGTTAGATACTTAGTTCACATATTTCAAGATATGATTTATTTTCTATCGGTTCTCATTTATCCTATTTGTTTTTTATCAAAATATCTTTTCTTCTTTTTCTCTTTTCTTCCAACTTGCCTATGCATTCACACACACACACATTCAACATCACTCATACACACACACACGGTTTCCCCCTCCCCCTTTTTGATTTTTTTATTGTTTTTCAATTAATTAATATTAGCTTTAATTTATTTTGGCAAGAAATTCTCCCATTGGTAGATTTGATTTCCCAATGATTCCACTTTATAGCCTTAAGATTAACTTTATAAATTTCAATCCAAGCCTTTGATTTGTGTTTGACTTGTCAAAGTTGATTTAGCAAGTTTGATTAGAGCTGTAACAACCCGACTTTTCTAAAGCAGTATAAATTTTTTTTTTTCAAATATCATTTCAAAATGATCAGAGTAGTGCACCGGAGCGATTGAGTAACTGATATATATATTAAAATACCCATGGTAACATGTTTTCTTTGTTTAAACGGTACAAGAGTGTTTCAAAAGAAATGACGAGAAAGGAGTCTTCACTGGGACTCCTAGGCGTGCTGCTTGCCCCTCTCCTCGGTTCTCGGTCCACCCGACCCTGAAGCTAAGTTAAGAGCTGAGGTCCATGCATCGAACCCCAGGTAACGGTTAACCTCATGATTACATACATCATATATGTACAACAGACATTCATAGACTCTTGGCAACATTTACTATGGTCAGATATAGGGTATACATATTCAGATATGTATGACAATGACAATACAGTCGGATGACAGACAATAGTACAATCGGAGTACAGACAATAGTACAGTCGGATGTACAGACAATAGTACAGTCGGATGTACAGACAATAGTACAATCAAAGTACAGAGCAATAGTACAATCGGAGTACAGACAATAGTACAATCGAGTAGGCATGACGGACAATTGGCATGACAGACAATTGGCATGACAGACAATATACACATATGCATACAATAAACATCAGAGTTAAGGTTACCTGTACGCGAACGTACCTTCGTTGACGGATTACGGTATTTCTAGCACGTTTACGGAAAGCGTACTTTTACGGAAAATCGTGAAACGGCTAGCACGTCGGGCAAGCGTAACGGCGGCAGAATCAACGTTTCAGATATCCTATGAGAATAATGTCACTTCCATTAGTAATTTGACATTATAACGGGCATTTTAGGTAAAAATTACCATTTTGCCCTATAACCCTACTTGGCGGAATTTCGCCGGCGCTTAGCTACATAGGCTATTTTCTTCCCAAAATTTCGCCAGAACTTCGACGCATTTATGATTCTTGAAAATAAAGACTAAAATAGCCCTCCCATATGATACCCAAATCATAAAAAATAAAGACTATTCTAGCCTTACTAACTATTAAACTAAAGACTAAAGACTAAAGACCAGAAAGACTTACCGTTGAAGACTTCGGCGAGAACTTCCCGAGCTTCTCTCTCTTCTTTCTCTCTCAAGAATTGGTTTTGCACTTGAGACCCGATTCGCGTGATTTCGGAGAAATCTCAAAATTCTGGATTTACAACTTTGAAGACATGTTCTCACTTAGTAGAAATGTCCAAGTTAACCTAAATTTTGATTCCATATAGGGCTCCAACAGTCCAGTTGAAGTTTTCTCGAAACGTGTCCGAACGCTTCCGGTTTCAGAACGCATTTATGGAATCATCAACTTCTTCAGAAAAATTCACTGATTCCAAATATGTCAAAATAAATTCAAACTCATGCCTAGATGTTGAGTTAGAATTTATTTTCCTTATATCCAAAAATATGCCTATATGCATTTTTCCCTATTTTGTTTTATTAGGAAAATGCACAAACTGCCTCGGAATTAACTTAGGAAGAGGTCACTTAAAGGTAAAAACCCACGATCATTATTTTCCCGACTTTGGAAATCCCATTCCTAGATCTCCAGATAGGATCCGTTTCCTAATTTCTAAATTACTATTCACTATATTTAATTATATTATTATAATATTGCAAGTTGCAAAATTATTTCTCATTTCATTTTTCATTTTTTTCCTTTTCTTTTTCTGCCAATTATTTTTTCGTTTTTAATTAATTATTTATATAATTATTTTTGATTTAATTATTTAATTAATTATTTAATTAATTAAATAATTATTTTTACATAATTTTTATAGAATTTTCCCATTGGTCCATTCTTGCATTTAGGCTCAAAAATACCTAAACTCAACTATTTTTCTCCAAAATTTCCAATTAATTAGTAAATATATTTTTACTAATTTCAAACCATTTTCCACTAATTTTTGAGCTTTACCTAATTATTTCATAATTTTCTTTGCTCAGGCTTAAGTAATTAGCTCAATATTACTTAATTACTTTATTATCACTTGTTGATAATTTTCTTACTTAGAACACCTTATTTCCTTTATACTCTTGCATTAACATTTTTGTTTCCATGTGTTACGCTTTATTTTAGAATTTGTGAGGGCATTATGGTCATTACCATACTTTTTGAGCATTCTTCTTCAATTTCTCCAAGTTTGTAATTTATTAAATTACCAAAATTAGAGATATACTCTCTCTCAAATTTAACACTTATTTCCTTGCCCTTTAGGATTTTTCACAATTTTCCTAAGTTATTTACTCCTCCAGGGGTATTTTGGTCATTTGGCACTTTGGCCCTTAAATTCCCTAATTCAAATTTCGGGTATTACATTTCTCCCCCCGTTAAACAAAATTTCGCCCTCGAAATTTGTACCCATCCCACTATACTTTGTACTAACCTGATCTCGGACTATACGCGTCGGATCTTCGCTTTATTTGTCAGCTGCTCCTCCTGGTGATCGAGAATTCGCTTTGGTTTGACCATAAAGATCTTGTCATATTGTACTTTGATATATAGTGTCTCCCAGGCGCCCATACACCGCGGTCAACACCACAAATACCAAAATGTCTCCATGGCGCCCATACACCATGACAACACAAGATATCATACATGTCCCCTTGGCGCCCATACACCATGGCAACACAAGATACCTCCTACTCAATGACATGATCACGGTCGAATTACTAAGAAACGTAGAAAACGTTAAGGAGGTTTGGTAAAGTTATCTAAAATCCGTGGAGCCGTTCGTTCGATCACGGGACTTGTGGGTTAACGCATTCGAAATCGAGTTCTCCGCATCTCCTGCATCTCGTTTGGAATTCGGTTGGTTCGAACTTGGTTGTGCTCGAGTTCAAGTATCGCTCTTACTTGAGGTTGTCTACCTCGTCCCCTACCTCGGCCTCTACCTTGGCCTCTACCTCGGCCTCTGGGAGCTCGACTTACGGCTCCTCTTACATTCGCCATGTCGCGTTCTTTTTCCTTTATTAAGGGAAAACACTAGTTATACTCGGAGTACAACGATGATCATATCACAATTTCTATCGCACTTCATATCTATACTACTAACAAATAGACACCGAACATGTCCCTCGTATAGAATTTCGTTGGTTCGTTCTTCTTAGAAACGGGTATGGAAACGTATCGGAAGTTCCTCTACATGAGTCAAATACTCGCATGTACTTATCTTTATTGGTCTCGGGGTTTCATCCGGCGTGGCCTATCATCGCATATAAGCTCGATGCTAGGAAAGAATCACCATCCAGCACAAACTGGCGGTTATCAGAGTGATGCACCGACCAAGGGTGGTACAGGTTCAAGATGGTATACTGGCTCAAATGGTATACCGAAAGTGAGGTGGTACACAGACCTTAGGCTATATCGGTACTCATTTTCAAAATATGCTCCAAGTTTGAAAAGGCATTTTGAACATAACTCAGTTAACAGAACAGAATGGCCGGGTAAGTGTCTACCATGGGGCCTCACCGAGTTCACGGCGACGATTGGCACACCCACGTATACTAGCCTTGCCTTCGGCACCAAGCGTCAGTAATAACATAGTTAAATTCATGCCAGGACTACTGCTCTGATACCAAATGTAACAACCCGACTTTTCTAAAGCAGTATAAATTTTTTTTTTTCAAATATCATTTCAAAATGATCAGAGTAGTGCAGGAGCGATTGAGTAAGCGATATATATATTAAAATACCCATGGTAACATGTTTTCTTTGTTTAAACGGTACAAGAGTGTTTCAAAAGAAATGACGAAAGGAGTCTTGGTGGGACTCCTAGGCGTCTTTGCTTGCCCTTCTCCTCGGTTCTCGGTCCACCAGACCACGAAGCTAAGTTAAGAGCGAGGTCCATGCATCGAACCTCGGGTAACGGTTAACCTCATGATTACATACATCATATATGTACAACGAGACATTCATAGACTCTTGGCAACATTTACTATGGTCGGACATAGGGTATACATAACGAGATATGTATGGCAATGACAATACTCGGATCGGATGACGGATGATAGACAATAGTACAATCGGATGTACGGACAATAGTACAGTCGGATGTACGAGACAATAGTACAAAGTCGGATGTACGAGACAATAGTACAATCAAAGTACATGAGCAATATAGTACAATAAACATCGAGTTAAGGTTACCGATGCGACGTACAATAGTACAATCGGAATACCATGGGGCCTCACCGACTTATACGGCGACATGACGCATGGATAGACAATTGGCATGACATATTTGGACAATATACACATATGCATACAATAAACATCGAGTTAAGGTTACGACGCGAACGTACCTTCGTTGACGGATTACGGTATTTCTAGCACGTTTACGGAAAGCGTACTTTTACGGAAAATCGTGAAACAACACGTCGGGCGGCGTAACGGCGAGAATCAACGTTTCAGATATCCTATGAGAATAATGTCACTTCCATTAGTAATTTGACATTATAACGGGCATTTTAGGTAAAAATTACCATTTTGCCCTATAACCCTACTTGGCGGAATTTCGCGGTAACCCCTTAGCTACATAGGCTATTTTCTTCCCAAAATTTCGCCAGAACTTCGACGCATTTATGATTCTTGAAAATAAAGACTAAAATAGCCCTCCCATATGATACCCAAATCATAAAAAATAAAGACTATTCTAGCCTTACTAACTATTAAACTAAAGACTAAAAACTAAAGACAGAAAGACTTACCGTTGAAGACTTCGGCGAACTTCCCGAGCTCCTCTCTCTTCTTTCTCTCTCAAGAATCGGTTTTGCACTTGAGAATGGGGTGAGAAAATGAAGAGGAACTCATGCCTTTATATAGGCAAAAAGTGGGTCCTAAGGTGTAATTTTCCCTTCTCGAATTTTGGGTCCAAAGTTGTAATTTTCCCTTTTCATTTTAGAAAACTTCTTGAACAAGTTTTTCTCTCTCCTTTCCCTCTCTTGGTCGACATGCAGCAGCTGATGTGGCAGCAAGGGAGTGGTCCAAAATGGTGACTTGGCTTGCTTTATGCTGCAGTCTAAGTTTTCCCCGTCGGTACACCGATTCGCGTGATTTCGGAGAAATCTCAAAATTCTGGATTTACAACTTTGAAGACATGTTCTCACTTAGTAGAAATGTCCAAGTTAACCTAAATTTTGATTCCATATAGGGCTCCAACAGTCCAGTTGAAGTTTTCTCGAGAAACGTGTCCGAACGCTTCCGGTTTCAGAACGCATTTATGGAATCATCAACTTCTTCAGAAAAATTCACTGATTCCAAATATGTCAAAATAAATTCAAACTCATGCCTAGATGTTGAGTTAGAATTTATTTTCCTTATATCCAAAAATATGCCTATATGCATTTTTCCCTATTTTGTTTTATTAGGAAAATGCACAAACGGCCTCGGAATTAACTTCCGGAAGAGGTCACTTAAAGGTAAAAACCCACTGATCATTATTTTTCCCTGACTTTGGAAATCCCATTCCTAGATCTCCAGATAGGATCCGTTTCCTAATTTCTAAATTACTATTCACTATATTTAATTATATTATTATAATATTGCAAGTTGCAAAATTATTTCTCATTTCATTTTCATTTTTTTCCTTTTCTTTTTCTGCCAATTATTTTTTCGTTTTTAATTAATTATTTATATAATTATTTTTGATTTAATTATTTAATTAATTATTTAATTAATTAAATAATTATTTTTACATAATTTTTATAGAATTTTCCCATTGGTCCATTCTTGCATTTAGGCTCAAAAATACCTAAACTCAACTATTTTTCTCCAAAATTTCCAATTAATTAGTAAATATATTTTTACTAATTTCAAACCATTTTCCACTAATTTTTGAGCTTTACCTAATTATTTCATAATTTTCTTTGCTCAGGCTTAAGTAATTAGCTCAATATTACTTAATTACTTTATTATCACTTGTTGATAATTTTCTTACTTAGAACACCTTATTTCCTTTATACTCTTGCATTAACATTTTTGTTTCCATGTGTTCTGCTTTATTTTAGAATTTGTGAGGGCATTATGGTCATTACCATACTTTTGAGCATTCTTCTTCAATTTCTCTAAGTTTGTAATTTATTAAATTACCAAAATTAGAGATATACTCTCTCTCAAATTTAACACTTATTTCCTTGCCCTTTAGGATTTTTCACAATTTTCCTAAGTTATTTACTCCTCCCAGGGGTATTTTGGTCATTTTGGCACTTTGGCCCTTAAATTCCCTAATTCAAATTTCGGGGTATTACAAGAGCCTTTATCTGATGCTTAGTGATCCTTTGTTGATCAATTAGGCTTTAGGGATTTCATGTATTTAATCTTATACATTTTTCTCAATCATTCCAAATTAATTAGAATTATACTAATCTTGACCCTTCATTGGTCATTTAATCTTTAATTAGGGGTTTAATATCTTTAACTTTGGACATTCCCTTTATTCATACCTAAACAATTGGCAATTAATTATTTATTTAATCACCTACTAATTGTTGACAATTTTCTTAAGGGAAAATTCCATTTAAATACCAAATAAATTTGCAAAACCCCCAGAAGTCTTCTGAATTTGTAAAAAGACTGAGAGGTACCAAGGACCTATGAGGGATATGCAAATTCGCGTGAAATTACCTTTTTGCCCTTAGTTTTAAAAAAATCAAAAAAATAAAATACCCCTCTAGGCACCATGTGACCACCGTGCTTGGCCAGGCCGCCACCATGCGACTTGGCCGCCATTGGGTCTACAGGCCACCGGTGGTTTTTTTTGGGGTGGGGGTTTTTTGTGGGGGTTTAAACAAAA